>OX451736.1:1157982343-1159191098 GCA_948472305.1 Vicia faba | reverse complement strand
TATTATTATATATATATATATATATATATAATATATAATATATATATATATAATATTATAATATATATATATATATATATATATATATAATATATATATAATATATATATATATATATATATATATATATATATATATAAATATATATATATATATAGATAAATATATATATATATATATATATATATATATATATATATATATATATATAAGTGTTTATTAACATATTTAAGTTAAAATATAAAAAAATACTTGATTTCTCATTTTTATTAATATGTGATATAAAAAATACTTTTTCATAATATACTTCATTTTATTTTTATTTTTGTATATGATAAATAAATACTTTTATTAAATCAAATAATAATACATTTTCTTTAATAAAATTAGGGTTTTTGCCCTAAATTCAAAATACTCCAAAAAAATAATATATTTTTATTTTCTTTTCTCTTTTACATAAATAATATTTTTTCATATATATACAAAACATTTCTTTTGCATCTTGCATTCTTATTTAATTTTTTTACATTGATTAATTTGCAAATATTCAAAATGATGTAATAATGTAGATTTAAATTCTTGTCAATATCCCCATTTGAACATTTGTACCCCCCTTCCCATATTTGATTTTGTAATAGCTTAGTAAAATTTAATTTTCGCATTTTATTGCTTTCTAATGATAACATGTTAGAATTAGGGTTTGTATGCGAAAAAAACGATAAAAACGAGTTATGACCTAATTTCAAGACAAATAAGCATGAAAATGGAAACACAAATCACACTTGCACCCCTAGGGTATTCCACTTGTTGCCTTCAAATAAACGGCGCATATTGTATGTTGAACTTCTTTGGGCAAAGCAAACAATTTGAATGATCATAGTCCCTCGACAAAACTTTTCAAAACAAACAAAAACAAATGATCAAGTCCCTTAAAGAAAATTGCCCAAAGACATTTAACGTCGTTGCAATTATGGTCTAAAACGATGACCCGCGCCTGTCCCTTTCACATCCTAACATAAGGTTGTCTACCAAATACAATGGTGGAACAAACTTGTTAAAAGGGTTTAGAACGTAGCAATAATCTTTTGAGAAATTTAGGAGTAGATAACCTCTTAGTTACTTGAATCAAACTTGCAAAACAAAAACACTTGCCTATTTCGAAAACCACACATCACTACACTTTCAAAACAACTTTCAAAAACAAATGAAAACCTTTTCAAAAGACATACATCTTTGTATACATCCCCACATGGATCATTACAAAGATTGCCACCGCATTGGCCTCTTTTCAAAATATTTTCAAACCCACACACTCGAGCATCATTTAAAACAATTGAAAACAAAAGGCAAGTGATCTAAGCAAGTAACTAAGAGCCCATGGATAACCATGGATAGAAAGGGTGCTAATACCTTCCCTTTCTATAATCTACTCCCCGAACCCAAGAAAACATCTCAAAAGGTTTTTGCTGTGCTTTTTAACCTTTCCTTAGGATAAAATAAAAAGTCGGTGGCGACTCTTGCTCAACCGAAACATTTGCGAATACAAACGCAAAACCTCAAGTCAGTTCTCCCACCGTATCACAGAACTGGCGACTCTGGCTGGGGACAGTTTTTAAAAGTGGAGTAACCTTAGGGTTTAGATCACTTTTGTTTTCAATTGTTTGCTTTTTTTGCTTTTATATTTGTGGGCTTTGCATCGGAGTTTCATAGATCCTAACCCGGATCTGGGAAATACCCTTTTAGGTAGCATAATCTGTGAGGGACCTGTCCGGCGTAGACCGACATGGGTGAAGCAGTGGCTACGTTGGTGTGGCATCTTAGTCTGTACCTATATCCCTTGTGTTGCAACGGGGAGAATATAGGTCTTCTAAGGGGTCATTAAACACCAACCAACTTAGAACCCTAAATTGACCAACTTGGCTATTAGGACAGTAGCAGTATGCTACACTCATTGAGGCTAAACTCTCGAGATGGTTCTGGCCGCGAGAAAAGATTGCGATGCTGGAGTTATGACCGATTGAGGGTATCCAATGATTTGAGATCCTCTAGAACCCGGTTACTTCTAATAGGACAGGTTTTAACCAACAAAACCAAAAGAGGGTAATACCTGAAACTCATGCTGGCCTGAAACCTAAGGGTGTCTTGTGTGACTTGTGTGCCTTATTTACCTATGTGAATACTTGTGGTGTGCTTCATCATAGCATCATGCCATCATACCATTGCATGCATCCTGTATAAAAGGCTAACCCATTTCAAAGACAAAAAAGGTTTCATCTTTGCTTTGTTTTGTAGGACATCATGATGCCCGTGCGTAGGAATACTGTCCGGCTCAACTTTGTTCAACCACCAGTGTTACTCAAGGATTTGGTTGGAAGGATTCCAAACACCTCTTCCTTCATCAACAGACATGGGTCTCTCCTTGGCTTGATCACTGCAAAATGGGACCAGCTACTGATAAGTGTTCTGACCCAGTTTTATGACCCTCTGTATCATTGTTTCACCTTTCAAGACTTCCAGCTGGTTCCTACCCTGGAAGAGTTTTCTTATTTGCTTGGGATCCCTGTCTTGGAACAAACTCCATTCACTGGTTTGGAAAAGACTCCTAGGCCTGAGGAGATTGCTGCAATTCTCCCCTTGACCAAAGAAGAGGTATTGTCCAACTGGGAAACTAGAAATGGGATCAAGGGCTTTTTGGTCAAATTTCTGGTTGGCAAGGCTAATGATTTCTGGAATGACTTGGATTTCAAGGCGTACGAGGATATTCTGGCTCTTTTGATCTATGGTCTGGTATTGTTTCCCAATCCTGACACCTTTATCAGTATCCATGTCATAAGGATCTTCATGTCTCGGAATCCTGTACCCACTCTTTTGGGTGATATTCTACAACAACTCTATGCTCGTACTGCTCGAAAACGGGGAACTCCGTGGTGTTGTGCTCCTTTGCTAGTAAGGTGGTTTATTTCGCACCTTCCTAAGTTCGTGCTGAAGAATGAAGAAGGAAAAGGTTGGGCTCGGAGGTTAATGTCTCTCACTGATAATGACATCACCTGGACTCTCAGAGGTTTGGATGAGGTAGCTGTTATTGACCGTTGCGGAGAATACCCGAATGTTCCATTGATTGGTATCCAAGGAGGAATCTCTTACAATCCATGTTTAGCTCTCCGACAGTTTGGAAGAGCCAGAGGAGATGGGCCTCATGAAATGCTAGTTCCTCACTTCCATTTTGAGTTTCAGGCAGACAGTGACAAACTACGCCAGGGATTCATTGGAGCTTGGGACAGAGTCCACAAAGCCAACCCACATGAGTTGGGACCCAAGACTTCCCTGCCATTGAAGCCCTATTGCAAATGGGTCCGCATCCGTGCTCAAAGGTTAGGTATGCCCTACGAAGCTGTTAGACCCCTCATTCTTGAGTCTCCTGATGAAGAGGGGGTTCCTCCAACTGTTCTCCCTCCTCAGATACCTACTGATTTTGACACCATGAAGAGATCTTGGGCGCAGCTAAAGGAAGAACGGGATTTCTATCGGGGAGAAATTCAACGAGCAGGAACGGAAGATCCAGAGGCTGACTAAGCAATTGGAGGAAGAACGGGTCCTGAACAACTACATCAGCACTGAAAAGAGGAGGCCATGGGAGCATTGATGAGCTTTGGATGTTTCCTTTTGTAGTTTTATTTCCTTTTCAGTATTTTTCATTCCTGTAATGCCTAAGGGCAAGTTGTTGAACGATTGAAGTTTTAATCTAATGAAGTGTGTTTCCCTTTTTGTCTACAAAGTTGAATCTTGTTTGTCTTTGAAAACATAAAGCATATGCATTCCATTGCACCATATGCATAGCAGGTACCCTATCTCACAGGTTGCTTAAACTCCTTCGCTGTTTATTTTGCACAGTCATCATGAATCCAGACTCATCCAGTGAGCAAGCAATCAAGGCCCTCCAGGCCCAAAATGCACAGTTTCAAGAGATGGTCCTAAGCCTAGCCCAAGGACAGCAAGAGTTGAAGACTCTACTCCTGAAGAAGAAGAAGAAGAAGAAGAAGAAGAAGAGGACTGCGTTGTTCAATACCGCACGCAGATTTGGGAACACACTCCATAATGAAGCTGATCCAACTACTTCTTCTGCTGAGAAAAACAGTCCCCAAGGGGGAGGGGCTCCTAGTCCCGCAGTCTCCGACAATGAGACGGACTATAATGACGAACAATACCCACACTGCTGCTGACAGATACAAGCAATTGGAGGACCGCTTAAGCGCCATGGAAATTCAGAATGTGCCGGGACTGGATTTCGGAGATTTGGGGTTATCTTCTGGGGTAGTAATTCCACACAAGTTTAAGGCGCCTGCCTTCGCCAAGTATGATGGGGTCTCCTGCCCAAAGCTGCATCTAAGGTCGTACGTAAGGAAGATCCAACCTTACACGGCGGATAAGAACCTCTGGATTCACTTCTTCCAAGATAGCCTCTCGGGGTCACAGCTTGAATGGTTCTACCAATTAGATGGAACTAGCATCCGACAATGGGAAGATTTGGCAACCGCATTCTACAGACAATACCAATACAATTCTGATCTCGCTCCTACGCGTACCCAACTTCAGGGTATGTCTCTAGGAACGGGTGAAGGGTTCAAAGAGTACGCTCAAAAATGGAGAGATTTGGCTGGCAGGGTGCAGCCTCCATTGACTGATCGTGAGCTGGTTGATATGTTCCTAGGGACATTGTCTGGTCCGTTTTTCAATCATTTGGTTGGTAACTCCTCCGCTGGGTTTACAGATTTGATATTGATGGGAGAAAGAATTGAAGCTGGCATCAGGTCAGGCAAGATACAAAAGGCTGCCTCCACAAGTGCTGAGAAGAGGCCGTTTAAGAAAGAAGCAAGTGCCGTCTATGGTCCTAGAAGACAAGTCAAGCCCGAAAGTCGCCAAGCCGTCAATGCTTTGGTCATCTCTAAACTTGTTGCTGCTCCTCAGCAGTACAATCAACAAAGAAGCGAAAGGCCCAAGAGGCAGTATACCCGACTGAGTATGACCTTATCTCAAATTTTACCCCAACTGTTATCCACCAACCTGGTGACCCTCAAAGAAGCTCCTAAGGTCGTCAACACTGCGTCTCCTAAGTATAACCCAAATGCCCGGTGTGCTTATCATTCTGATAGTCCCGGGCACACTACTGATGATTGCTGGGCCTTGAGAAACAAAGTACAAGATCTGATCGACGCAAAGGAAATTCAGTTTGAAGCATCGGAAAGACCAAATGTTGTAACTGCTCCTATGCCCCAGCATAGAGTAAATGCCATTGAGGAAGAAATGTACGCTGTTTCGGTAAATGAAGTTGTCACCCCTCTGAAGACCGTTAAGAAGAACCTACTGCGGGCCGGTTTATTTCCGGGATGCGGTGAAGGTTGCCTGTTCTGTGCTGTTTCCCTATCTGATTGTCCCTTGCTGAGGTTAGGCGTCCAAAGCCTAATGGATAGCAAGGAGATTATGTTTAAGAAGTCTGCTGTTCAGTTGGTTCCGATAAAAGAAGTTTCTGTGGTTACCATCTTCAATAATCGAATCAAGGCTCCCCCGAAGAAGCCTGTTCAAATCATGACTATTGCACCTGTGATTATTACTGTTCCGGGGCCTCTCCCCTACGTATCTGATAAAGCTGTCCCCTAGCATTATGGGGCAGACGTATATGTAAATGGAATCAAACAAGAATTCGACACTAGCGCCAGTATCTGCGATATCACTGGTCCAACCAAGGTCACCCGCAGTGGCAGGCTCTTCTCGCCTGACATTGCACCGCCCGCTACTCGAAAACCCCTCCTTATAACACCTACAAGTGTACCTGTTACTGTTGCCGATCAAGTTGTTTCCCCTGCTGCCGAGTCATCAAATGCTCGGGGCAAAGGGATTGAAGAAGAGCCTGCCCGGATGGAGGCACCAATACCCATAAATGCTGAAGCCTCACAACAAGAAATGGAGGAGATCCTGAAAATAATAAAGAAAAGTGATTTCAATGTTGTCGAGCAGCTGGGGCATACGCCCTCCAAGATCTCCATGCTCTCTTTATTGCTATGCTCCGAGGCCCATGCTAAAGCCTTGATTTCATTTCTCAAAACGGCCCATGTGCCGCAGGAGACAACTGCAGTCCAGTTCACTGATTGTGTAGCAAATCTGACAGCAGACAATGGCTTGGGTTTTTCAGATGCTGACCTGACTGCGAAGGGGAAAGACCACAACGACGCCCTGCATGTCTCTATCTAATGCAGGGGCACTACTCTGGCGCATGTATTGGTGGATACTGGTTCTTCCTTGAATGTCCTACCGAAAAAGGCTTTAGACCGTTTGGATTATGAAGGCCTGGAACTGAAGCCCAGCAACATCATCGTCAGGGCCTTTGACGGCTCAAAAAGGATGGTTCATGGAGAGGTTAACATCCCTATTCGTGTGGGCTCTCAAGTGTTTGACTCTACCTTTTATGTGATGGATATACGTCCATCGTACTCTTGTCTACTGGGTCAACCTTGGATCCATAAAGCTGGGGCAGTGACCTCTACCTTACACCAGAAGCTGAAGTACCCTGTCAGGGGGAAGATCGTCACTGTGCAAGGAGAAGAGGAGTATATGGTGAGCCATTTGAATTCCTTCAGATACATTGAGATGGATGGGGAGTTTATTGAAACCCCCTTTCAGCATTTCGAGGAGGTGCATCCAATTTCAGCAGCCGCAGAAACAACAGTCGAAGAGAATGTTTCCTTGAAGATGGCTTCCCTAAGGGATGCCCGGGCTGTGGTTCAGAAAGGCAATTGTGCAAACTGGGGTCAGCTTCCTGACTTCACTCAGAAGAACGACAAGTTTGGGCTGGGCTTTACTGCAGAGGCTCAGAGGGCTGTGCGCAAGGAAAAGGTCAGAAAGGCTCCGGTGTTTATCTCCAGCTCAGGGGTGAATGCTATTGAGGAGGATGAGGAGGAAGCAGAGTTCGACAATTGGATCTACCCGACTACCAGCAACGGACCAAGCAACTGGACGGCAAAGGATTTTACCCCTATCACATTTGTCACGCAGTAATTAATTTCTTTTGATTTCCAATTTGTAACAAACAATATGTTAAAACTTTGTTGGCTCGGTGTCCTCCCCGGGGCATCGTAGCTCCATTTGTGAGGGCTTTTTGTATGACATTTTCATATATCATCAATCAAAACATTGGACGTTTGTTGCATTTCAAATCTTGTGCTCTTTTCCTTTGTGTTATATATATTGCAAAACAGCTATATTTACACACACTCACTTATACAGGTTTCAATCCACTCTGGATCTCACTGGTAACAGCTCTGCTACCGCCAGTTATGACTTTGAAAATCCGATCAACTTGGCCGAGGACGAAGGTGAAGATGATTGCGAAGTGCCTGGTGAACTCGCAAGACTGCTACTCCAGGAAGAGAGAGCTATTCAACCACATGAAGAGCTGGTGGAGACAATTAACCTGGGTACTGAGACAGATGGGAAAGAGGTCAAGGTTGGTGCCAATCTAGAGCTCAGCGTGAAGCAACGATTGATCCAGATGCTACAAAACTACATGGAGATTTTTGCTTGGTCCTATGAAGATATGCCTGGTTTGGATGCCGACATTGTAGTTCACCACCTACCAACCAAGGAAGATTGCCCTCCGGTAAAGCAAAAAGTCCGACGAATGCGTCCAGAGATGTCTGAAAAGATCAAGGCCGAGGTTATGAAACAGTTTGATGTCGGGTTCCTTGCAGTGACCTCTTACCCTCAGTGGGTTGCTAATGTGGTACCAGCGCCGAAGAAGGACGGTAAAGTCAGAATGTGTGTCGACTACAGGGATCTGAACAGGGCTAGCCCCAAGGATGACTTCCCCCTACCTCACATTGATGTCCTTGTTGACAATACAGCTCAACACAAGGTGTTCTCCTTCATGGATGGTTTTTCAGGGTATAATCAGATCAAGATGGCTCCAGAGGATATGGAGAAGACTACCTTTGTGACTCAGTGGGGCACCTTCTGTTATAAGGTCATGCCATTCGGATTGAAAAATGCTGGGGCAACCTATCAACGTGCCATGGTTGCTTTATTTCATGATATGATCCATCATGAGATTGAGGTATACGTTGATGACATGATCGCAAGGTCTCAAACTGAGGAGGAGCACCTTGACCATCTGGGGAAGTTATTTGACCGACTCAAGTTATACAAGCTAAGGTTGAATCCCAACAAATGCACCTTTGGGGTAAGATCTGGAAAGTTGCTAGGTTTCATTGTAAGTGATAAAGGTATTCAGGTGGACCCTGCCAAGGTAAAAGCCATACAAGAGATGCCGACTCCAAGAACAGAGAAAGAAGTCAGAGGCTTCCTGGGACGACTGAATTACATTGCCCGATTCATCTCACATCTGACTGCTACTTGTGAGCCAATCTTCAAATTGCTGAAGAAAGATCAAGTAGTACGCTGGAATGATGAATGTCAGGCCTCCTTTGAAAGGATAAAGGAATATCTCCAAGAGCCACCCATTCTTATGCCACCGGTGGAAGGAAGACCTCTGATACTATACTTGACAGTGCTTGACAATTCAATGGGGTGTGTGTCGGGGCAGCATGACGAGTCTGGCCAAAAAGAGCACGCTATTTATTACTTGAGCAAAAAGTTTACCGACTGTGAGTCTCGTTACTCACTGCTTGAGAAAACTTGCTGCGCTCTTGTATGGGCTTCTCGCCGGCTGAGACAGTATATGCTGACTCACACTACTTTATTGATTTCAAAAATGGATCCCATCAAGTACATATTTGAAAAACCCGCTCTGTCTGGAAGAATAGCGAGATGGCAAATGATCTTAACAGAATATGATATCCAGTATACAACTCAGAAAGCAATTAAGGGAAGTGTACTGGCGGATCATTTGGCACACCAACCTGTGGACGATTATCAATCATTGAACTTTGATTTTCCGGACGAAGACATCATGGTGGTAACTGACTGTGAAGTACCTGGACCGGATGAAGGACCTGAGGAAGGATCCCGATGGTCTATGCATTTTGATGGAGCCTCCAATGCTTTGGGTAACGGCGTCGGCGCTGTAATCATATCTCCCAAAGGAACTCATACTCCCCTCACCGCCCGATTATGTTTCAGCTGCACCAACAACATGGCAGAATATGAGGCATGTATCATGGGTTTACAAGCTGCAATCGACTTAAGGATCAAATTCCTAAGTGTTTTCGGATATTCCGCTCTCGTGATCAATCAGATCAAAGGCGAGTGGGATACGAAACACCCGAATCTTATTCCTTACAAGGAGTATGTGTCGACCTTGCTTCCCCACTTTGAAGAGATAACTTTTGAGCACTTCCCTAGAGAGGAGAATCAGCTAGCGGACGCCCTAGCTACGATGTCTTCAATGTTCAAAGTTAAATGGGACAATGAGGCTCCCCGAATCATTATCTGGAAGTTGGATGAACCGGCATACTGCTGCGAGCTCGAGGCTGAGAAGGTTATTGAAAAACCCTGGTATCATGAGGTGAAGAGGTACTTGGAAGCTCAGGAATACCCAGAAGGCGCGTCTGTCAATGATAAGAAATTCATGAGGAGGTTTGCCGCAAAATTCTTCCTCAGCAACGGCATTCTCTACAAACGGAATCATGATTCAACTCTGCTACGTTGTGTGGATAAGGTAGAAGCAGAGAAAATCATGATAGAACTGCATGAAGGTACATTTGGAACACATTCCAGTGGACACACCATGGCTAAGAAAATCCTTCGGGCAGGGTATTTCTGGTCCACAATGGAAGCCGATTGTTACCAGCACTCCCGAACTTGTCATAAATGCCAGATCTATGCTGACAAGGTGCATATCCCTCCGGTCCCTTTGAACGTCCTGACGGCACCGTGGCCTTTCGCAATGTGGGGCATCGATATGATCGGCGAGATCCGACCGACGGCATCCAATGGGCATCGCTTCATCTTGGTGGCGATCGATTATTTCACGAAGTGGGTTGAGGCAGCTTCCTATGCCACAGTAACCAAGAGCGTCGTGGCACGTTTCATCCGGCATAACCTGATCTGTCGGTACGGCGTCCCGGAAAGAATCATTACGGACAATGGTACCAATCTCAATAACAAAATGATCACTGAACTCTGTGAACAATTCAAGATACAGCACCACAATTCTTCTCCCTACCGGCCGAAGATGAATGGGGCTGTAGAGGCAGCCAATAAGAATATCAAGAAAATTGTGCAAAAGATGACAGTGACCTATAAAGATTGGCACGAGATGTTACCATTCGCTCTTCATGGGTACCGTACCTCAGCCAGAACGTCAACCGGGGCAACTCCTTTCTCCTTGGTCTATGGCATGGAGGCAGTCTTGCCAATTGAAGTCCAGATACCCTCTCTCTGGATAATGAAGGATGCAGACTTGAATGAAGATGATTGGATCCAGACTCGACTTGACCAATTAAATCTGATTGACGAAAAGAGGCTCACTGTTATCTGTCATGGTCAAACGTATCAAAAATGAATGATCAGGGCATTTAACAAGAAGGTCAGACCACAAGAGTATCAAGTTGGGGACCTGGTAATCAAACGCATCATCCTTCCTCAAAGTGATCCCTGGGGCAAATGGACCCCTACTTACGAAGGGCCATTTGTGGTTAAACGTGTGTTCTCAGGAGGAGCCATGATCCTAACCACCATGGATGGTGACGACCTCCCTCACCCCGCCAATGCAGACATAGTGAAAAAATACTACGCATAAATAAAAGACCCGCTAGGTTGACATACCTAGGAAAAAATAAGGGCTTCCCGGCGAACCAAAAGGGTTCGGGCAAAAATAAGGGATGAAATGAATAAAAACCTGTACACCCGGCAAGTCGAAAACCTGAAAAGGCGTCTTGGGCAAAAATGGGTATCCCGTTGGACTGAAAACCCGAAAGGGCGGTCCAGGCAAAAGTTAGGGATAAAAGCGTAACACTATGTCTCATTGGATCACTTCGCATCCGGAATTCGGCATCAACTATCTGGCTCAAGATTTCGGCATCGACCAATCAGCTTCATCTTCAACTAGGCAGCAAAGCGATGAGACGTTCGAAGACATAAAGGCGATAGCAGAGTTGGAACCCAGTGGGATTGTTCACATAGCTGTTTTGTTTCCTTTTTCAAAATTGTAAACTCTATATTATTTGGCGGCGTCCTCTTACCAGGATGACAGCCTCTTGTACAAAAACGCCTATTCACAGGCAAAACTTAAATCAATACAAATTCACTTGTCCATACAAATTACCATTGTTTTCCTTTTTCTGTTTTGTCTTGCGAAGAACGTCCAATGTTCATTTTTGATATATGCATTTGACATTAAATTGTTGATTCGTAAATGTTTACACATAAAATAAGAGATTGATTACAGGTGACATCAAAGACAGGGGCAATATGAAGTTGTCTAATACAGTCTGGTTGTTTTGTCCGCCAGGGTACCAAGTTAGATTCAACTGAAGAATGTGACCAAATCATCTCAACTCCCCGCAGAGTAAAACCAGGTTCAGCAATACTTTCCCAAGCAGAGTTGACTCCCTATCAATCCTAAAAAGTCACAACATTCCCCAGTAGATTTTGGAAACTTATCCCCTGCAGAGTACGGACGTCTCTCCCGAGTTTTATTTAGAGTTATTTCCTCACAAGGACTTATAACTGGGTTATCCTCAGCTAAAAACCACGGAAGATTGCCCCCGGCAAGTTCCTTCAATCCCCAGCGGAATCTATCTTTAAAGTCCTCAACAGGCCTCTCAGCAAAACCTCGGTCAAGTATCTCTACCACAGAGCAACTCCCCGGCCGTTCGTCAAGGATTTATTTTCCTAAGACAAAATTGCATTCATAAACATTTCACGTTTTCATACATCTCGCTTACATACATGATAAAGCGTATGCAACACTATCTCATGATTGAACATCATGCATATCATACATCATGACATTGCATACAACTTACGTTTTTGCCTTTTCAGGAAAAAGACAATCCCAAAAACAATTACCTTCAACTGTCACAATTCCAGATCCGATACCTGTATCTAGCCAGGGCACATCTGAGAGTGATCCATTTCCAGACTCGATTCCTGTATCTAGCCAGGGCACGTCTGAAGAGTTCGAAGATTCGATTCCTGTATCCAGTCAGGGCACATCTATCAACTACAACATCTCCAGATTCGATTCCTGTATCCAGCCAGGGCATATCTGTTGACCATATTTCCAGACTCGATTCCTGTATCTAGCCAGGGCACGTCTGAAGAGTTCGAAGATTCGATTCCTGTATCCAGCCAGGGCACATCTATTAATGACTATTTCCAGATTCGACTCCTGTATCCAGCCAGGGCACATCTGTGAGCAAACCGATTGTAGATTCGATACCTGTATCTAGCTGGGGCATATCTGCATAAGGAGACTGAAGATCAAACACCTGTAACAAGCCAGGAAAACATCCGTCTTTCTCAAATACACCAGTTCTCGTTAAGGAATCTCTTATGCGATCGACACTTCCAAATGGCATCTATAAGCCCATTCCCGACAAGGTTCTGTCACGTCTCCAGATGGCATCTATAAGCCCATCTCCCTATCTACCACCTCTCCAAATGGCATCTGTAAGCCCATTCCTGACATCACATTGCTGACACTTCAACATGCGAGTGCAAATTTCCGGGCACTCTAGTGTCCAATCTCCTTTTACCCTCGAGTCGCGAAAGGCAAACTTGCCAATCTAACTCTTCAGGTTCAAGAAGATTGAACAGGGGCAACTGTTGTACCCCAAAATTTGCCCTCCCATTTCCTCAACATTTTCTCATCACAAGACCTTTGAAGATCAAGATCCAGTTAGGGTTTCCTCTGCTCAATACTTCTCCTTGCACTGTGGACTCAAATTAGGGTTTGTGTTTTCCTAGGGATGTTTTGACCTAAAATGCCTAAGATGACTTTCATGCTTCATATTGGACTCCCAAGTTTACCTATACCAAGTTTCAAGTCTTGATTCCAAGTTTTGCCCAGTCAATTGGACAGTTGACCTAGAAATCAGCTGTATTGGGGAAAAGTCAACTGTGGCCAATTGACAGTCAAACCTCATGATTTTTGACCCACATCAACATATTGAACTCATATGGACCATTTGATCAAGTTTGGATCACAATTCCCCAAGAAATTTGATCAGATCATCAAAAGGGCAAAATGGTCATTTTTAGGGTTTTGACTACACAAAGGCAATTTTTGACTGTTTGACCTAACCAATGGCAAACCAAGCTCACATATGGACTCAAGGACCCCATGGGATTATCTTTACATACTCAACAAGCTCAAAAGATCCCAAGTACACAAGATTGACAGTTGAATTTCCCAGTCAATTGATCAATTTTGACTGTACACTGAAAAGTCAAACTTTGACTTTTTGGTCAAAATCAAGAGTCAAGATTCATTTTTCATCAAAGTATGCCAAATCATGAAACTTGTTCACCAAGAAATCACAAAATGCAAATTAGGGTTTGAAAATGGAATTTTTCATAACTTAGAATTTTTCTAAGTTATGAAAAACCCTAATTTTTTCCCAACTTTGCCCCATCTTTTCACCAAGATCCATTTGGATTCAAACAAAAGTCAAAACATGAAAGTTTTAGCTTGTTGCATAATCTACAACTTTGATTCACAAAGTTTTCTCATTTGAAGCTTGTATCTCAAGTTACAATTTTTTGAATAAGGGCACTAAACCATTTTTAACTTAGTGAAATTTTAACCTATTTTGACAAGGTTTTCTACCCCACTTCAAGGCCACTTTTCATACCCTTCCACTTGGAATTTTAATTTGAATTTCAAATATGGATTGTAGTACACATTCCAAGCTTTCCAAAATGTCCAAGAACTCATCAAACAACCTCATAACTTGAGAGATTCGAATTTCAAAAGTTGGCAAAAATTCACTTTTGTTCTTCATCAAAACATGTTCATAACTTTGCAAATTTGAACTCAGCTTGCTTTATGCTTGATTACAGGTCCTTGAACCATTCCATACTCAATAATTTAATGCCTATTCAATGTGTTAAGACCATGTTCTTTGTGTTCTAATATTGCATAGTGGATTAATCCTAAACTAGATAAAGTGCTTTATCCATTTTTGTAAAAAGCTAGCTTTATGTCAAATTGAAATCCAAGAAGGTACAAGCAAAATCCTTTTGGCACAAGATTATGGGCAAATTGCTCTGATCAAGAGAGGCTTATGCAGCAGGATTAGAGGCCCCTACTAACCTAAAACAAAAAGTGACCATTGCTTGCTTCATTTTCAAGTAACATTGCATAACTTGTACCATATCTCATCTCAGCTAAAACACACAAGAAAGAAGTTATCAAACACCTTACACATAACATATCCAAGCTTTGGCACGAGTCCTAAACCTCTCAAGCACCCTCCATCTCAGAATCACCTTGAAACTGCTCAAACAGGGCAACCCCTGCAGATTGAGTGTTATCTCTCAATCCCTTCGAGCATTCTTGTCCAAACCTGTTCCTCTACCTTCCTTACAACATATGCAAGCTAACCATGGCCTAAAACCTGACCTGTAATCACCCTAACAGTTTCCACCATTTTCATTTTTTCCTTTTGCAGTTTAAGTTCCATAGCTTGATTCAGAAGCTCTCAAGACAAAGTAAGCATTGAAACAGCATCCCTGGACCTCAAGGAAGCTTTTCCAATCATTACATTGCACTGAAAGTTCCTCATTCTCCAGATAGAAGTTCAACTGCACAGGTAAAACTTTGAACTCGTATCTCTCTTATCATGCATCTTTAGTCTTAAGTTTGTGAAGAAACAAGGTTCTACTCATAGCCCTGAACATGTATATATCTTTACATTTCATTTCTTTTGCCTGAGTAGGGAGAATTTGTAGTTTAAAAATGGCAGAAAAATTAGGTTAGGATTTGGGGAAGGAGAAATTCTCCCTCATCTTAGAGAGTTAGGTCAAGTTCCATACATGGTTAGAACCATCTCTTCATGCTGAACATTTGTTGTGTTATGAGTTTTTGCTAAAAATCCAGGAATCAAGAGTTAGAAGAAGCTGAACATGGCGCGCGTTTTTCAAATATTTTGTGCTGGAGGTTGAAGACAGTGATCTTTGGGCTGGGCTTTTGTGTTATTTCTCTTCACACCACTTGATTGTTATTACACCCCCTAAGCCCATTTGTCTTATTTTTAATTCTTTTTGACTTTTTTCTTTTTTTGTTTGACTTGTTTATTTTCTCTCAGCATTTAAAATTTTGAAAATATTTTTTCCATCTTTTTTTGAATTTATGGCATATTTATTTGATTTATTTCTTTGTTTATACATAAAATATATACATACTAATATTTAGAATAAATATAAAAATAGTGTAAATACAATTTTTATTTTTGTTTACATTCTGATAATATTCCACATAAAAAATACTTTTTTTATTATTATTTATTTTATTAAATATTTTTTGCACATAATGCATATTTAAGAATAATATATATATATATATATATATATATATATATATATATATATATATATATATATATATATATATATATATATATATATATATATATATATATATATATATATATATATATATATATATATATATATATATATATATATATATATATATATATATATATATATATATATATATATATATATATATATATATATATATATATATATATATATATATATATATATATATATATATATATATATATATATATATATATATATATATATATATATATATATATATATATATATATATATATATATATATATATATATATATATATATATATATATATATATATATATATATATATATATATATATATATATATATATATATATATATATATATATATATATATATATATATATATATATATATATATATATATATATATATATATATATATATATATATATATATATATATATATATATATATATATATATATATATATATATATATATATATATGTTTATTAACATATTTAAGTTAAAATATAAAAAAATACTTGATTTTCTCATTTTTATTAATATGTGATATAAAAAATACTTTTTCATAATATACTTCATTTTATTTTTATTTTTGTATATGATAAATAAATACTTTTATTAAATCAAATAATAATACATTTTCTTTAATAAAATTAGGGTTTTGCCCTAAATTCAAAATACTCCAAAAAAATAATATATTTTTATTTTCTTTTCTCTTTTACATAAATAATATTTTTTCATATATATACAAAACATTTCTTTTGCATCTTGCATTCTTATTTAATTTTTTTACATTGATTAATTTGCAAATATTCAAAATGATGTAATAATGTAGATTTAAATTCTTGTCAATATCCCCATTTGAACATTTGTACCCCCCTTCCCATATTTGGTTTTGTAATAGCTTAGTAAATTTAATTTTCGCATTTTATTGCTTTCTAATGATAACATGTTAGAATTAGGGTTTGTATGCGAAAAAAACGATAAAAACAGTTATGACCTAATTTCAAGACAAATAAGCATGAAAATGGAAACACAAATCACACTTGCACCCCTAGGGTATTCCACTTGTTGCCTTCAAATAAATGGGCCATATTGTATGTTGAACTTCTTTGGGCAAAGCAAACAATTTGAATGATCATAGTCCCTCGACAAAACTTTTCAAAACAAACAAAAACAAATGATCAAGTCCCTTAAAGAAAATTGCCCAAAGACATTAACGCCGTTGCAATTATGGTCTAAAACGATGACCCGCGCCTGTCCCTTTCACATCCTAACATAAGGTTGTCTACCAAATACAATGGTGGAACAAACTTGTTAAAAGGGTTAGAACGTAGCAATAATCTTTTGAGAAATTTAGGAGTAGATAACCTCTTAGTTACTTGAATCAAACTTGCAAAACAAAAACACTTGCCTATTTCGAAAACCACACATCACTACACTTTCAAAACAACTTTCAAAAACAAATGAAAACCTTTTCAAAAGACATACATCTTTGTATACATCCCCACATGGATCATTACAAAGATTGCCACCGCATTGGCCTCTTTTCAAAATATTTTCAAACCCACACACTCGAGCATCATTTAAAACAATTGAAAACAAAAGGCAAGTGATCTAAGCAAGTAACTAAGAGCCCATGGATAACCATGGATAGAAAGGGTGCTAATACCTTCCCTTTCTATAATCTACTCCCCGAACCCAAAGAAAACATCTCAAAAGGTTTTTGCTGTGCTTTTTAACCTTTCCTTAGGATAAAATAAAAAGTCGGTGGCGACTCTTGCTCAACCGAAACATTTGCGAATACAAACGCAAAACCTCAAGTAAGTTCTCCCACCGTATCACAGTGTGGAAAGTCAACTTCTTTTTCCCAACTTTGACTCCTTGCAACTTTCAACTCAAACATCCATTTTATTCCCTTCTTATCCCATTGCAAAACTTTTAATCTCATCTTTCTAAAGCTTAAAGAATCACGCCCTAAGACCCCTTGAGCTGAGAATGCCATTGATTTGAACTTGGTAACTTGAAACTGAAGTTTCTTCAAAAGTCAGAATTTGAAATCCTTGATTTAGCTTTTAAACACATTTTTCTACGCGTTTTTGCTTCAAAACATGTTAAGTGAACTTCCATAAGTGATTAGCATAGCAAAACGCGCATTTTGGATGAGTTTTAATCAAAATAGAAGTCACCTTTTTCTTGTTTGCAACTTCACACAATTTCCCTCTAAACTTCATCATTTCACATGCTTGAACATTTCATTTAATTCCCTATAAATAAAGGGTTATCCCTCATTCATTTCCTCAAGCTTGAACAGCCAAAATCACCCTGCCAAACTCCATAACTCACTTTATGCAACTTTGAAATCAGTGTTCAAGCCTTTTTCAATCCATTTTTTCTATCAATTCACCTTCCTTGATCTTCCCTGAAGCTAACCATACAATTACCTTCAAGAATCGTGACCTATATTGATCCATAGATGTCCATTTATAGAGCTCTGCAACTGAAACTCAATAGGTAGATTTCTCCATCAATTCTTCTAAACTTTGATATCATTGTGAAGCTCTCATTGACCTGGTTCTAGTCGCAACATTTGTTTTTAACTGGAAACACGTTTTGACCATGAAATTTCAAATCCCTTTTCAAAACTTCTCTTCCAAATTGCTTGAGCTACAGTTTATATAAATTTTTCGCGAAGGTGTGGTTGTCTTCATCTTGATGAGACGAAGCAAATGGCATAGGTCTCGTGCTCTAATATTACAGTTTGAGTGACCTGGTTTTGAGACTGGCTGGAGGTTGAAGATGACCAACGTGCCATCTTCCAACCAATGATGGCGTGCCATTTGTTCTTTTTGAATTTCTGATTTAATTAATGATCCAGGGTGCGTGCCATTGTTTCTTTTTGAATTTCTGATTAATTAATGATCCAGGGTTTTATTTACTAAAGTCCATAACATGCACAGCGCGCCAAGTCCACTTGATTTGTTTCCGAACGTGTTTTGACAATGATCAGATAGCCCCATATTTTTTTATTTTGATATTTTATTTTCTGATTTTCAGTTTAATTGTTGTAAACTTCAAAAAATCATAGAAAATTCATTTTAAGGTCTAAAAAATCGAAAAATTATGAAAAAATATTTTTGATTTTTCTCTTTCTGATTTTTAATTTTTTACAATTTTATTTTATGTTTTGATATTTTTTTTATAAATTTTCACTTTGTTTGAATTGTTTTAAATGTTTAAAAATACTTTTATGCATTTTAAATTTTGAAATTTTTTTGGAATGATCCAATGATATTGTGACAAATATTGGTGACCTCATTTATTTTTTATTTCTGTCTGTTGTTATTTTTTTTTATCATTTTTGGTTTATTTTACTCATTTCTTTTAATTTTAAAAATAGTTTATGACTTTAAAAAATTACCAAAAATTTTATAAAAATATTTGAGTTCATTTCTGATTTTTCTATGGCCTTACTTAATATTTCTTGATTAATTTGAAGATAGTTGATATGTTTCCTCTCTTATTTCCATTTTAAACCCTTTTTTAATATATATATATATATATGTATATATATATATATTAACTATCTAATATATATATTTTAATGATAGTATTTTCTAGCTGATCTTGGGTTGAACTTTTGATCATGAATTATGTTAACATCATTAGATCCATGGCACTTACTCACTCGGATATTGATTGGTATCATCAAGCTTATCAGGATGTAGATATTGTCGACAGTTGTGGTAGTTTCCCCAATGCACCTCTTATTGGTACAAAGGGAGGAATTAACTACAACCCTGTTCTTGCGCGACAACAACTTGGTTATCCGATGAGGGATAAACCAAATAGTATTCATTTGAGCAGTTTCTTCCTGAAGGAGGGAGAAGACCATAAGGAAGCTAGGGAGCAGATTGTGAAGGCCTGGCGTCACGTTCATAAGAAGAGTAGGAAAGACTTGTGACCTAGGGGGTTGTTTCTTTGGAGCCTTATCTAGAGTGGGTCCAAACGAGAGCTATTAAGTTGAAGATTTCGTATTCCCGGGAAGCACCTATGCCTGATTTGTTTGTGAAGAACACTCCTCCCTTATTGGATGATGTGGAAGAGCTACAGCTTGCTTTGGTCAGGATGCGGCAGCAAAAGAATGCTTGGAAGAATAAGTTCCAAACTTTAGAGATTTCCTATAGAGAAGACTTGAAGGAGAAAGACGACTTGATTGAGATTCTTGAGAGTTGGGCTGTAGAGATGATGGATAGGCAAGGGGATTTATTTTCCTCTAAGCCTCAATCAGATGCTAGTTGCTCACTTCATGATTCAGGTGATTGGAAGGAGGTTGCCACCAGATATGCGGAAGAAAACCAGAGGTTGAAGGCTCAGATTGTCAGGCTTGCAGGGAAGCACCAGCGTATAGAGTGATCTCCATATGCTTTACTTCTTAGGGTTTTAGACTTTATTTTCATCTTGTACTTGGGGTTATTGAAACTTGCAATCCATTTTGAAGTGATTATAATAAAAAATTTCAGTATTTCAAATGTATTACTTTGATATTTGCAATGTGTCTATAAATCTTTAAGTCCCTTGAAATATTATTAATAAAATAAATCATGTTCATTGCATATCATTCATCATATTGCACATATTTCTTGCATTTTTTATGCATATCCAGGTGTCTTACCAAGCTTCTTTACTTCGTTCAGTAAGCTGTCTCACCACTATAATACTCGAGCTAATTTTAGAAGGAAGATGGACAACTTAGAATAAGAGAATTGCGATCTGCACGAGGAAGTTTCTGCTCAGAATCAGCCACCGAGTGTTCAACCTCAACAAGAAAGGGTTAATACTGAAGCTCTGACTATTCCTGTGTCTGCCATTCCAGCTGTTGTTTAGAATCGCATGCCTTACGGTTATCCATGGGGAATGCCAGAGAACTTTGTTCCTGAAGGTTTCAATCTTGATCCTCAAATTACTCTAGTTGTTTAGACTACTGTTACTCCTGCACCTCCTGTGGTGCATGTTACTCCTGCTGCACCTCCTTCGGTGAATCTGGTCCCATTTGCTAATGATGATATGTATTATCCTTTTCCTCCACCAAGTGAAGGCTTGGGTCTCTATGATCGAATGGATGATTTTCAAGATCAGTTTGACAAGATCTAGAGGGAGATGAAGGCCCTCAGGGGAAAGGAATTGTTCGGGTAGAATGTGAATGATTTATGTTTGGTCCCAAATATCAAGATACCTGTGAAATTTAAAGTCCCGGAATTCGAGAAGTACAAGGGTAACACTTGACCTCGTGCTCATCTTGTGATGCATATAAAAAGAATGTATACCCACACTGATGATCAATGTCTGTTGATTCACTTTTTTCAGGATAGTTTGACTGGTGATGCGCTGAAGTGGTATATGAGTTTGGACAGTGTCAATATCCATACTTTCAATGACTTGGGAGAAGCATTTATCAGACAATACAAATAAACCATGGACATGGCGCCTGACCGTGATCAACTCAGGGCCATGGTCCAGAAGGACTGAGAATCGTTCAAAGAATATGCACAGAGATGGCGTCAGGTAGCCGCCCAAGTGATTCCTCCCATGGAAGATAAGGAGATGACTAAGATTTTCCTGAACACTCTGAGTGCTTTCTACTATGAGAGGATGGTAGCGATTGCGCCAAGTGACTTTACTGAAATTGTGGGCATGGGTATCCGTTTAGAAGAGGCTGTAAGAGAGGGTCATGTAACAAAAACTGAAAGTTCCGGAAGCACGAAGAAGTCATCCTATGGGTTTTCCAAGAAGAAGGAAGGAGATACAAATGTTGTTATATAAGAGAGGAGGGTTAATCCTCCTAGAATAAATTATCAACGTCATCAACAAGTCGCCTCAGTAACTCCAGTTGTTTGTGTAGCTCCAACCACCGTTGCTTATCAGAGATCATCCCATCATGGGAATCAAGGGTATAATCATAGAAGGGAGAGTTATGACCCTATCCCTATGATCTATACAGAATTATTCTCGGTGTTAATTCATAAGAAGTTGGTTTAGACCAGACCACCTCCCGCTATACCATCACCATTGCCTTGGTATTACAAGGCAGACCAAACATGTGTTTTTCATCAAGGAGCATCAGGGTACAATGTTGAGAACTACTATCCTTTGAAAACTGAAGTACAAAAATTGGTGAGGACTAGTATCTTATTCTTCAAAGATGTTGTCCCTAATGTGAAAGATAATCCTTTTCCAAAGCACGGAGGAGAAAATGTTGTGAACATGGTAGCCAGTTGTCCAGGCGACTTCCGGATTTTCGATATTAAATAGGTTAGAGGAGATTTGGTAAAAATGCATGCAGACCTCTATGAATTTAGCTAAGATATGCATGACCATGTTCGTTGTGCTATTTCCAATACGGATATACAGGGTTGTGACAAGATAAAGGCTGATTTGCAGAAGATGATGGGTGAGGGCCTCATCCACATAATCAGGACTAGGGCAGAGTATGAAGAGGAAGTAAACATGGTTTCTGGATGTCCTGGAGAGTTCAGAATCTTTGATGTGGAACATATAAATAAGGATCTTGTACAATTGCATGCTACTTTCTGCCACATGGCTGGTCAGGTAGAACATCAGTATGGATCTTGCAAAATCTGCTGCAGAGACTCCCAAGGATGTTCAATTGTAAGAAAATGTATCCAGTTGTTATTGGATAGTGGAACTATCAAGGTTACGGGCCAAAGGGATGATTACCACGAGGTTAATGAGATTGAGGTTTGTTTGGCTAAAGAAGAGTCAGATGATGAGTATGCCTTTACAGATGAGTTCTTCTCCTCAGATGAAGATATGTTTTCCAGAGATGACTCTGTAATGACTGAATGTGTTGAAGAGGGAGTAAATGTTATTGTACCTTGTTTTGGTGCACCTACCCCTTTTGAAGTTGAATATCATAGCAAGCTAGCTATTACTCCATTGGTGATTAGCCTATCGGGTCATGTCCCCTACAAGTCAGACAAGGTTTTACCCTACAAATATAATGCTACAATTGTAGAGGATGGTGTGGAAGTTCCCATCCAGCCAATGCCTAATGTTGGAAATATTGTTGAGACTAGCAGAGTGACCCGTAGTGGTCGTGTATTTGCACCAGTTGTTCGTGGATATGTTAATGCTAGAAAGAAAACTGTTGAAGATGTTGAACCCAAGAAGGCTTCAGGTGAATCTAGTGGAGCTACGCTAGAAAAAGAGGTGGATGATATTTTGAATATTATCAAGATGAGCGACTACAGAATTGTAAATCAACTAACTACTGCAGACTCCTTCAAAAATATCTATCTTGGCTTTATTGATGAACTTTAGTGCTCACAGAGAATCTTTGATGAGGGTATTAGACTAAGATTTTGTGGAAAGTGATATGCCAGTAGACCAATTCAACAGTGTGGTAAGGAACATTACATCATGTAATAACCTGAGTTTCTGCGATGATGAACTGCCCGATGAAGGAAGGAATCATAATTTGGCCCTCCACATCTCTATGAACTGCAAGAATGATTCATTATCCAATGTGTTGATTGATAATGGATCCACATTGAACGTTACACCAAGGAGCACACTTATGAACTTGAAATATCAAGGAACGCCCATGCGCCCAAGTGGCATTATTATGAAAGCGTTTGATGGATCAAGGAAATTTGTTATTGGTGAAGTGGATTTGCCTATTCATATAGGTCCACATTTGTTTCAGATTACTTTCCAGGTCATGGATATTGTACCCGTTTATAACTGATTGCTGGGACGGCCATGGATACATGAGGCAGGGGCTGTCACTTCGACTTTACACCAGAAGTTGAAGTTTGTGCATGAAGGAAAAGTGGTAATTATAAATGGAGAACAGGCATATTGATATCTCATTTGTCCTCTTTCAGCTTTGTGGAGGCGGATGAAGCTGCTGTTAGAACCCAGTTCCAAGATTTATCCATTCATAATATAAGACGAAATGAGAATTCAATGGCTTCGTTTAAGGATGCTCAGCAGGTTGTGCATAATGGCCATAGTGATGTATGGGGACGGATTGTTGATCCACCTGTAAACAAGAATAGAGTTGACTTGGGGTTCTCTATGAAGAATGATAAAGGTAAGAGCATGAAGCCGAAGTCTGCTGCAGGCAAGTATCTAGACATCTTTCGTAGCGGGGGTTATCTTCATCCAACTGTTTTCGAGATTAATGCCATTGTGGAAGATGAAGCAGAGCCAGAAATGATGAATTATGTGACGCACGGAGTTAGGGTTCAGAACTGGATCACCATTGATGTTCCCTCTTGCATACATGTTTCAAAGTAATTTTTTTTTGTTAATCTTTTTGAAAAGCTTTCACTCTGCCCAAAGTGAAAGTATTAATATTGTATGGGCTTATCTGTTTGATTTGATTTTTAAAATCAATAATAAAAGTTGTCTTTGTTTCCAAATTGTGTTTTTATTTTTTGCTTTTTCTTGGAAAATGGTAATCATAAAAAACCTTTTAAAATAAATAATAACTGAAATTCAATCTGCATGATCACTTATTATATGTGTCAGTTTCTAAAAGCAGTCATAAATCATATGTGCAGATTAATTAAAAAACTCGTTGAATACAATAACCTTGCACCCTCTCCCAACTTTGAATATCCTGTGTATGGGGCCGAAGAAGAAGACTATGATGAGATTCCAGAAGAGGTCTCACGGTTGCTTGAGCACGAGGAGAATGCCATTCATCCATATAAAGAGCCATTGGAAGTAATCAATTTGGGTTAAGAAGAAGATTCGAAAGAAGTCAAGATTGGAGCATTGTTGCATCCTGATGTGAAGAGCAAGTTGATTGAGATGTTGAAAGAGTGTGTGGATATTTTTTCTTGGTCTTATCAAGATATGCCTGGTCTAGATACAGATATTGTATAGCACCGTTTGCCGCTGAAGCCAGAGTGCCCGCCAATCAAACAGAAGTTGCGAAGAACTCACCCAGATATGGCAGTGAAGATCAAAGAAGAAGTTCTAAAGAAGATTAATGTTGGTTTTCTTGTGACATCAGTGTATCCTTAGTGGATTTCCAATATTGTCCCAGTACCTAAGAAAGACGAAAAAGTACGCATGTGTGTGGACTATAGAGATCTAAATAAAGCTAGTCCAAAAGATGATTTTCCATTGCCACACATTGATATGTTAGTGGATAGCACATCAAAATTCAAAGTTTTCTCGTTCATGGACGGATTCTCTGGGTATAATCAAATAAAGATGGCTCCTGAGGACATGGAAAAAATAACATTTATCACACCCTGGGGAACATTCTGTTACAGAGTGACACCCTTCGGGTTGAAGAACACTGGTGCAACGTACTAGAGGGCTATGGCAACCCTATTCCATGATCTGATGCACAAGGAAATTGAGGTATATGTTGATGATATGATTTCTAAATCCCATACTGAAGAAAGGCATGTAGAAGATTTGTTGAAGTTGTTTCAGCGTTTGAGGAAGTATCGTTTCCGCTTGAATCCAAATAAATGTACCTTCGGTGTTCGATCAGGGAAATTATTGGGTTTCATTGTTAGACAGAGAGGGATTAAGGTTGATCCTGATAAACTCAAAGCAATTCAAGAAATGCCAGCGCCGAGAACTAAAAAGCAAGTCAGAGGGTTCCTCGGGCATTTGAATTATATTTTCGGATTCATTTCCCACATGATTGTAACGTGTGAACCGATCTTTAAGTTGTTAAAGAAAGATGAAGGTTGTGTATGGACAGATGACTGCCAAAGGGCATTTGAAAGTATTAAAGAATATCTGCTTGAACCTCCTATCTTGCTCCCTTCTGTTGAAGGAAGACCATTGATTATGTATCCGACAGTGTTAGATAATTCCATGGGTTGTATTCTAGGATAACAAGATGAAATAGGGAAGAAAGAGTATGCCATTTATTATCTCAGTAAAAAGTTTATTGATTGTGAATCGCGGTATTCCATGCTGGAAAAGACATGTTGTGCTCTGGCCTGGTGTTTACCTTGGGATTTGGTAAACAACCGCTGATCCTCCAAATGGTTACTTATTTGGTTACTCGCAGGATCGATCAGATTGATCCTATGGACATAGGTTGATTTTGAAGTTTAATTAATGTGGATAAGGCTTTAAGTAAATTGTTTAAAGTAAATTGTATAAAGGAAAGGCTTGGTAAAATAAACAAGGCTTGAATGTAAAGGTTCGACAGGAATCTTAAAGGGAAAAAGCATGTAAAATACTGGAAAAGTAAATGACTTGAATTGATTAAATTGGTGTTTCACACATACATTTCTCAACAATTCGTTCGCTCACACTGGGTACTTGAATCTAAATGAGTGACTATGTATCTATTGTGAACACACGCGAGAAACTACACGTCTACTCCTATTTATACAAAAACATTCCAAGTAACCGTCGGGCAGTTACACTGCTTCGAGATCAAGCCACTTGTCACGTTCTCCATGCTCGACGCTCCAGATCCTTGCACGTTCACACGTAGTAACTGCTAGAAACCGTTTTCCCTCCAAAGCTTTGAATTTCAAACTGCTCCACTTCTGGATCATCGAACACCTTCATCAAGAGACGTCTTCGACGAAAACTCCTTCGACGTCGAAGGCAATCAGCCTTCTTCCTTGGAAGAAATCTTCTAAGTATTTTGCCATCTTTCGACGGTCATTTCGACAGGCTTGGCCAGTCGAAAGCATCTTTCAGCTTTTAATGGCTGCTATCAAGCAAAACAAAGGTGTCGAATTTAGGAGCCAACAAATTGCCCCCCAAGAATGCCTTATTTCGACTCTGAAAGAAAAAGGCATTCTTTGAAAACGCCATTCGACATCTGTTTTTCCACGCTTAGTCACAAGTTAACTTGTGCACTTTTTGTTGTTTTTTACCAACTATTGGCAATCCCAAGAAACCATCATTGATTTGATCCTAGGACGTCACTGTCAGTACGGCGTGCAGAACCAAAACATCACTTCATAATTTGTCATTATGACAAATTCAAAAAACGAGGACGCACGCTGCGTCTCTCTGTTTCTGCAGAAACGGCCAAAACAACAGGATGCTGCCACGCGTCCCACTACTCCCTGCAGCATTAAATGACATTTAATGCCCTCGTTATTGGGAATTCCTCCCACTACTATAAATAGTAGTGAATATCCCATTGTGGGACTTTTCACGCACACTAGCCTTCAAACTCCCTTGCTTTCTTGCAAACTTGTTCTCTTTGCAGAAAAACTCTTCCTTTTCCAACTTCAACTTCATCCTCAACAATGGCTTCTGCTTCAACTGCCCCCAAGACTAACGCACCAACTGAACAACTTGCTAAGCCCAAGGTCTTTGTAACTGCTCCGGTAGTGAACGCTACAGGGAAACGAAGGGTCCCTGAACCATCTGACATCTCCGTTCGTGATGCTTACTCGCGTCACTTGATGATTCCGGTTGGATACTCCAACCAAATCTTCGCAATGGCTGGACCCATGAACCCAAGCATCTCTGAAGCTCTAAAGATCAAGAGCTATTTCCCCATCGTCGAGAAACTTAAGCCAGTAGCATGCGCCAAGAAGGACGCAGAAGACAACGAAGACCCTACACACGAGAAGATTGACCTTCGTTTCTTTAACAGAAGTGTTAGAGTCTTCAGGTCCTGCCCTAATCTCACCCAGGACTATGTTGCTTGGCTAACAAAGCTGGAAAAACATCAAACTCCAGTCTGGAAAGAAATGGGAATCTTTGACCTAATAATGCTGTCGAAGACAGGCTTAAACTACTCCCCAGAGATGCTTATAGCTTCGATGCTTTTCTGGGATAACTCTCACTTCACCTTTCACCTTCCATGTGGGATGTTAACTCCCACACTCTTCGACGTAGCAGCCATCACTGGCCTTCGACCAACCGGAGATTACTTCGACCCGGAAGAGATGTCGGAGGACCAAATTGGCTTTTCTGAAACGAAGCCAACATTCACCACCTTTATCAACCATTTTCATGATCAGTCGACAGACGCAGTGTCAGACGTTGAGCACATAGCGTTTCTAGCCTTATGGCTAACTCGCTTCGTGTTCTGTTCGAAGTCTCTGCAAGTGACCAAAAAGATGGTCACTCTTGCCACCCAACTGCATCACCGCCAGAACATCTGTCTGGCAGAACTGATTCTGGCCAGTCTTTATGACTCAATCAGCAATGGGGTTACTCTTTTGAAACATATCGAAGACAGGAACAGTTTGCTACTCGCTGGGCCTTTCTGGCTACTTCAACTGTGGCTCAACGCCACTTTCGAATCCTTCTTACCCAAGAAGAGTCAGATAAACGAACAAGCCCCAGCGATAGCTAATAGACGTATCGAAGGAATTAGGCTGGCTCTACTGACACCTGTGGAAGATGGGCTAGAGTTCCAACAAACCTTCACTAACTTCGTCCTGATGTTCGCTCGAAGGAAGGAATTTGTTTCAACTATGGCTCCATTTGCTCAACGAAAGGTGGGGCCAGCATGGTTCACCAGGCCACATCCCAAGGAGTCGAGTGGTCCCAATGTTGATGAGCACACCATACTGTGGGAGGCATTCCTTACCCCAAGGATTATGCCTCTTCGATTTAAGAGTTCTAAGACTCATCTGAGTCTGCTTGCCTATCAACCAAACCTGGTATCTCGCCAGTTTGGTATCATCCAAACCCTGCCTTCTCCCATTTTCCCAAGAGAGAAGTCAATGTTGTACTTCTACAACGATTATACAGAAGAAGCTGCCACCAGGCATATCGGAAGATATGCTGGTCGAACCATCCTCTCGCTGTTCAACTACCAGCTTAACTTCCTTTGTTCGCCATCTTTTGAAGAATGGTGGAGAAGCTATTACGCTGAGTACTTCTTCGACGAGAAGGACTTCATAGCAGAGTTGCAAAAGTCTTTTGTCCTTGTGTTTGACAAAGTAAAGAAATGTAAGTTTACACTCTCACATTACTTTTTATCTTTCTCTTCGACTGTTAGCTTGTTAACTTTCCTTTTCGCTTTCAGTTGTTCGAAAGCCCCTAGCCAAGAAGGCTACAGAAGGCCCACAAGGAAGAGTCCCTTCGACCAAACCTCCACCGCCGGCGAAGACTATAGCGCCGGCGAAGACAACGGGCAACCAACAGGGGGAAGGCTCTTCGAGGAGGCCTCCTGCATCGGTAACCAGATTTTCTTCATTTTCATTCTGGCTTTCGATTATTTATTTTCGACGTAATTATTCAATCGAATTCCTATTGGTTTTCCAGGCCCCTTCGCCCAAGAAAAGGGCAGCATTGGTGGTCGAATCGGGGAGTGACGACGACAGCGATACCCCTCCTACTCCCTTAAAGAGGAGAAAGTTAACGAAGGACGCTTCTGTTCCTACTCCAGCTCCTGAAGGTCGAACCGTCAGAATAAAGGTTGGTGTAAGAAAGCCTAGGCCACCTGCAGTGGTCATCGAAGAACCAACTGAGGAGGAACTGAACGCTCTAGTTAACAAGCCTGTCGAAAGTGATAATTCCAGCCCTGGGGCTGAAGCCAATCCACAGGTAATCTATTGGACCCTTCTTATAATTTAGGCATAGATACCAGTATTTGATTATGTCTCTTTCGACATCTGAAGATTTGTCTTCTTTCTCCTTTTCAGGAAACTACTGGAAGTTCCCCACCAAGGACTTCAGAAACTCTGGAATCTGCTGACCTTAGCAGGCCTCAGGTGCAAGATTTGGGCAATGACGAAGCCCACACTGAGCATGAGGCCAATGCTGAAACAGTGGAGAAGACAACTGAAGAACCTATGGCGGAGGAAACACAGCCAGAAACGGTTCCTGTGGTGGTCTTGTCGTCAGAAGAGAATCCTGAAGGAAGAGACCAAGTCAATGGCGAAGAGAATCAAGACGCTGTTGACGAAGAGCATGAAGGTGGTACTGGCGAAGAACACCAGGATGACGCCAGCGAAGAACCACAGAATGACGCTGGCGAAAGACCCCAAGGTGAAGTTAACGAAGAACCACGAGTCGACGCTAGTACCGCCTCAGTTCAAGTCGAAGATCAACCAAACGAGGCACTCAGCATTCAACAGCCTCAAGTCCAAGATCATACTGTGGCAAGGGTCACTTCCTCAAAACACAGGTCGAAAGAGGACTTGGAAATCTTGAAACAAACTGACCCTGTCAGCTACCTTAATGCAATCGTTGAGAGTAAGAGTTCTTCTGACACCAGTCAGGAAATTCCTACTCTGTCGGGGAAATCTACTGAGACTTCTCCTCTTGATGATGCATTGGCGAAGGTCAAGGCCCAGTTCTTCAAGAGAGATTTAATGAAGGCTTTAGAGGGGGACCCCACTGCTCCATCATGCTTGAAAGAGGTTCTGAATGCTGTTGATTTCGATGCTGTAGCCCCAGAAATCTCAGACTTAATCATGGAATTACATTCTATGATTGACCAAGTCTCAGCGGATTACCGGCGCCAACGAACCTTCAACAGTCAGCTCGAAACGCTGCATGCCAAGAGCTTATCTGCTTGGACTGCTGTCTCAAGTTCAACTTCTCGAATTGCCGAGTTGTCGAAACAGAAAGCGTCTGCACAGGAAAGGTTCGATGCTATTGAGCGAGAGAATGTCTCCTTCCGAGCACAAATTGCAGAGATAGAGGCGAAGATAAACGCCAACACTGTGCTCCAGGAAGAAATTCTTTCGACCATCCCAGACGCTGAGAGCCAGACTGAGATCAAGCAAGGCCTGGAGTTCGCTGAGAGGGCCCAAAGCCTCGACGCTCAAATTGCCAAACTGGAGCAAGAAAAATCTTGGTGCAAGAAGAGGTTGGATTTGCAGCATGCTAAGTATCTTCGACTCAAGAATTCTCTTTCTTTTTTATTCTCTTTTGTAACCATCTTCTGTAATCGCTTTCGACAACAATTGCCATTTTGGCTGAAATTAATGAAAATTTCCATTTTGGCATTTTTATGGTTAATTTAGTTTATTATTTTATTTTTATCTCTTGAAGTATAGGCTTATATTTTTTCAAATATTTACCATTTACTCTCAAGAGCCTTTTATCACCACTTATCTCTTCGACTTCATAGGCTCCACCTGAAAAAGTTTGGATAACTCTGAAGGGTCCTTCCCATTTGGGTGACCATTTCCCCATGCTTCGATCCCGTCGATCCATGGGAAGAATTACCTTCCAAACTAAATCTTCAGGCAAAAATACCTTAGGTTTTACCTTTCTATTATAAGAGTCTTCGACTCTTTTCTTCTGAAGCCTGAGTAAGTCAAGAGCGTGTAATCTCTCTTCGTCTAAATCCACCAATTCATCTAACATCATGTTCCAATAAACCTCAGAAGGAATATCATAATGCCTCTGAACTCTTGCAGATTGAAGACAAATTTCTGCTGGCAATACTGCATCATGGCCAAAAGTTAGCCTATATGGTGTTGTACCAGTGGCTTCTTTTGGGGACGTTCGACAAGCCCACAAAACCTGGTCTAACGTCTTATGCCAATTCTTTGGTTTCTTCCCAACATGTTTCTTTATCAAGCCAATTACCACTTTGTTAGCTGCTTCGACTTGACCATTCGCCTGTGCATAGTAAGGCGTGGATGTTAGGAGTTTGAAACCTGTTTCCTGAGCAAATTCCTGCATCTTTCGACCAGTGAAAACTGAACCTTGGTCAGTTGTTATTGTCTCAGGGATTCCATACCTAAATATAATGTTCTTTTGAATGAATTCAATGACATTTTCTTGGTCTACATTGACTAAAGGGACAGCTTCGATCCACTTAGTAAAATAATCAATGCCTACCAATATGTATTTTTGACTCTTTGATGATGCTGGTCGAATCTCTCCAATAAGATCCAACGCCCATCCTCGAAAGGGCCAAGGCTTCACTATCGAGTGAAGTTCGCTTGCTGGTACATGCTGGATGCCTGTATGAACTTGACACTCTTGGCAACCTTTGGCGAACTCAACACAATCTTTCAGCATAGTGGGCCAATATAGTCCTTGTCGAAACAACAACCATTTCATCTTATGGCCTGCTTGGTGAGCCCCACATGCCCCAGCATGTGTAGTCGAAAGGGCTATGTATGCTTCAGTTTCACTTAAACATTTCAGCAACACCCCTTCAGGCGTCTTCTTGAATAACTCATTACCCATGAGTACAAAACTCAACGCCCTGTATTTTGTTTTTCGTTCTGTCGGAGCTCCTGGATTTTGAAGATAGTCCACAATGGGTTTCCTCCAATCCTGGTCTGACAAATTATCAATGAACGAAATCTCGAAGTTTGAGTGATCAGCATATCCTAACCTTGTTGATTCCAAGTCTGTTGGTGATAGACAAGTCGCTCTTATCTTCTCTCGAACTTCGATTGCTCTTTGTAATCTCGTTTTTGAAATTTTATACCCAGATGCAATCTGTGCCAAGTCATTGGCTATTTGATTTTCGACTCTGGGTATGTGTCGAATATTGACACTTTCAAATTGTTTCAATAAACGATTTGCTATCACAAAGTACATAATGAGATTCTCTCTTATGCATTTATACTCCTTTGTGACTTGCTTGATGACTAACTCTGAGTCTCCCATTATTTCGACTCGAGTTGCCCCCAATTCCAACAATATTTCAAGGCCAGTAATTAGAGCTTCATACTCAGCCTCGTTGTTCGAACAAGAACCTTCGATTTGGTACTTGAATGTTGTTGGAATTTTATCTGGAGAAATAATCAAGACTCCTACTCCTGTTCCATTTTTATGGCTGGAACCATCGAAGTAGAATTTCCAAGGTTCTATCTCCACATAGTTAATATCCTCGACCTGAATAGAGTGGTCGACTATGAAATCTGCAACCACTTGTCCTTTTACTGCCTTAAGAGGCATAAAGGTCAAGGAGTATTCAGTCAATGCTAATGCCCACTTGCCAATTCGACTATGCAAGATAGGTTTCGACAACATATATTTGAAAACATCAAAATGAGACGAAACATAAACATCAACTGGTTTTATATATTGTTTGAGCTTTGTACAAGAGAAATACAGACATAGACACAATTTTTCAACTTCGCTATATCTAGTTTCTGCATCATTTAAAACTCGACTGAGATAATAAATGGGTCTTTCGACTCCATTCTCATCCTCTTGGGCTAACATACTTCCCAGAGTTTTGTCAGATGCAGCAATGTACAATCTCATACTCCTATTGCTACAAGGAGGCACCAAAATAGGTGGCTTAGTGAGGTACCCTTTGATTTTGTCGAAGGCTTCTTGTTGCTCTTGCCCCCATTCGAACCCCTCCTTATTCAGTCGAAGTAAGGGTGAAAAGGCCTGAGCTTTCCCACTTAGGTTAGATATAAACCTTCTCAAGAAATTTATCTTGCCTAAGAGAGACTGCAATTCCTTTTTATTCGATGGCGCTTTCGCTTCCAAAATGGCCTTCGTCTTGTTCTGATTTATTTCGATTCCTTTCTTGTGGACAACGAAACCCAAGAAATCTCCAGCTTTTACACAGAACGCACACTTCAAAGGGTTCATCTTCAGACCATGTTCTCTCATTCTTTCGAATGATTGTCGAAGGTGGTCAATGTGACTCTTCCTGGAAACAGATTTTATAACAATATCATCAATATAAACTTGCATAAACGTGTTAATAAAATCATGGAAGATAGTATTCATTGCTCGCTGGTACGTTGCCCCAGCGTTCTTTAGGCCAAAAGGCATCACTACCCATTCGTAAGTGCCTAAGGCCCCAGGGCATCGAAAGGCTGTTTTCGACACATCCTCTTCAGCAATGAATATTTGATTATATCCTGAATAACCATCGAGCATACTCAGGTATTCGTAACCAGCGGCAGAATCGACTAGCATTTCCGCCACAGGCATAGGATATTCATCTTTGGGGGTGGCAGCATTCAGATCTCTGAAATCTATGCACACCCTTAATGTGCCATTTTTCTTAATGACTGGCACAATATTTGCAATCCATTCGACATACCTTGTAACACGGATGAATTTGCATCTCAGAAGTCTTTCGACTTCCGTTTTGATCTTCGACAAAATTTCTGGAGCGAAGCGTCTTGGATTTTGCTTGATTGGCTTCTTTCCAGGTTTGATTGGCAACTGAAGTTCTACCAATCCTCTGTCGAGACCAGGCATTTCGTCATAATCCCATGCAAAACAGTCTTTAAACTCTTTCAGCAATTGGATTACTTCCAACCTAAGTTCTGGATCAATTTTGGCGCTGATGTAAGTTGGCCTATTCTCTGATCCTGCACCATCTTAATGTTGTTCGCCAAGGGATCCTTTTCGAAGCCCAAAGGCTCATCGTCATAGATCGCGTCGAGCCTCTGTTCCTGCATTTCGTCTGGCATGATATCAGGAGGTCTTGGATCGAAATCCTTTCCTGGGCCAACAGCAGATAATTGTTGATCATTGGCCTGTGTGGCCATGTACTTTACTTCGGCTTCGAGAGCCGTTATCATCTTGGTTTCAGCCACATAGGCCGAAATTCGCTTCAGAGATTGTGACTCAGTCATTGTCACTGAATTCACTTCCCCAACCAGTTGGTTGGATACCAGTTAGCCCACTGAATTCTATGTGGGACACGTCCTCTCTGTCCCATTGGAAACCATGCTCAGGATGCAGGTATAGGGAACAAAAGGTGTTTGGCGCTGGCGCCATGTCGAAGTCAGGAGCTGGACATGGCCCTATGTGAGCCAAGTTTTTGTCGAAATCTGTTACACCCAAGTGGTTTACTTCGCCAAGGTAGTAACTCTGATCAGCCTCTATGTTTTCGACCAACCCATCTGGGCGCCATAGAAGCAGTCTTTGATGCATCGATGAAGGGACAGCACCTACACCATGTATCCACTCACGGCCTAACAAAAGGTTGTAGTTAGGTTTGGCCAAAATGACCATGAACATTGTTGGTCGAAGGATCGACCCAACTTTTATGTCGAGCTGGATCACTCCCATGGTGGTCCCAATGCCTCCCTCATAGTTGGAAAGGACCATATTGTGAGGTTTAATTTCTTCATCCCTTTTGCCAATCTTTATTAGCACAGAATGAGGGATAATATTGATAGTGGCCCCACAGTCGACCAATATCTTGTTCACAGTGGTCTCTTCGAGCTTGGCCCTTATGAACAAAGGTTTGAGGTGATTCTTCATCGCCTCTGTGGGTGGCTCGAAGAAGCCATTTTGTTCCTCTGTAGTGCCATTGTCCATGACAAAATAGCACACTGGCCTGTGTCTGGCCATTTCTTGTTCCATCTCCCAGTCACTGGTTTCGACTTCTACTTGTCGATTGAATTCCCTGGGTAGCATTGAAACAACGTTCACCATTATATCTAGAGTATCGTCGGACTCAGCATCATCTTCGTCTTCGACTTCGCTCTGGTTAGGCCAAACTAGCCTGTTGGTAACTGGTTCTCTCTCGAGAGGCTTTCTTTGTTTCCTTTGAGGCACATTCGAACTAGTTTCAGCTTTAGGTTCGTTGGTAGCCTCCCTTTCAGCTTTTCGCCTTCTTTGATACCTCCTCCATTGGGACCTCGACATAGGATTTTTTCCCTTGTAGTTGCTGGACACTTGAGCAACCTTGGGTGCAGCAACTTGAGGATCTTTCTTCTGGATTAAAGAGGAACCTCTTGGCACTTCGAAAGAATGCCATTTCTCTTCACTTGGCCTTTTCCGGCCAGATGTTTTGTACCAAGTGTCTACTGGTACATTTGTTGGAGGCCTAAAAGGCAAAGGCCTCTTGTCTTGATTAGAACCCCTTCTGGGATCATGTCGAAGGTTAGAATTCTCCCTTCTCTTGTTCGCTGCTCTCACGCCTTGTATGTGCTCAGCAGCTTTTTTATCAAAGATAGAACTGCATCTTGGACACAGCATAACCTCTGATTTTTTCTTCTGGCATCTTTGTAAAAAATCTGCCAAGTTTTCGTTTTCCCTAGGGAAAGCCGTTTTATTTGCCTGCTCTTGCCTTATGGCTTCTTCTGAAGTTTTAGGGTCAGAAAGTTCAACCATGTTGATATTCATTGTATCCTTAGTAGCAAGAGTTAGTTGTTTCATTTGTGTCTCCAGATTCTCCGTCTGGCCTTGTACAGTGGCCAATTGGGAACTGGGCTTTGGTCCAGTTTTTTGTGCTTCAGTAGTCTTCGACTTTGGGTCTTCGACCGCTTTCTGGACAGCCTCAATTGTCTTCCTGGATAAGTTTCCAGAAAAACTGCCAAAGATTGGCATGTTGATGTGGTCCTTAGAGACTTCGACCATGTTAATGCCTGGCTTCTTCGACTGGATCTTGGTAGCCTCTATCATGTTCACCTCAGAGGGTTCTGCATAGTGGGCTTCAGCCTTCATTGGATTGGAGTCGACAGCCATGGGGGATTTGTCAGCAAACTTTAATCTCCCTTCCTCAATAGCGTCTTGCACAAGATTCCTGAAAAGAAAACATTGAGAAGTTTTATGGCCCAGAAAATTATGATATTTGCAAAAACCTCTCTTCTTTCTTTGATCAAGAGGAGGCACTTTTACCCCAGAGGGTACTATCATTTGGCCATCTTTAACTAGCAAGTCGAATATTTCATCACATTTTGTGATGTCAAAACTATAAGTCTTTTTTGGGAACCTATCGTTGGTCCTGTCTGGACCAATGGGATTTTTCCCATTTGAGGGGACTAACTGTTTACAAGAGTATGGAGGCCCTTGTTTTAGTTCTGCTAAATCGACCTCTCCTTCTTCGACAGCTAAAGTATCGTCGAAGGATTCTAGATCTTCGTCATCCATCTCAACGTAAGCTATTCTCTCTCTCTTGTGAGTTTTCGTTGCCTTAGCTTTTTCAGCCTTGAGGCGTTCGACTTGTCGAACTCTATCGGCCAGTTGGGCCATGTCTCTTAGGTACTGGGTATCTAGCTTCTTCCTAATGGAATAATCTAAACCTCCTGCGGCCATTTCGACCAGCTCATGTTCTGGCAGTTGTGTAAAACATCTCGCCTTAAGCAACCTAAACCTATTCAGATATTCGTCTATAGGTTCAGTGAAACGTCTCTTCACACTCGCCAGTTCTTTCAGGCTTATCTTGGTTTGCCCCATATAGAATTGTTCATGGAACAATCTTTCCAATTGGGTCCAATGGTGGATCGAATTGGGGGGAAGAGTTGTAAACCAAGTAAAAGCGTTCTTGGTTAAGGAACTTGGAAAGTATTTGATCCTCAGGTTTTCATTATTTGAAATGTCTCCTGCTTCGATCAAATACCTTGCCACATGTTCGACAGTAGATTCTGTCGTGTCCCCAGAGAACTTAGTAAATTTGGGGACTTTGGTTCTAGGGGGTAAGTCAGTTTGTAACACATATTCTGACAAAGGAGAAGTAAAGTTGGGCCTTCGAAAGCCCATGTTCATCCCATTCTGAGTCATGATCCTTTCGATCATGGTTGCCAGATTGTTTTCCAAACCCATGTTTTGGTGTTGGATATGCTGAACCACTTCGTCAGCATTTTGGTTTCTGTTAACTAACCTTACCTCTGGGGCTATTACCCTAGGCTCTTCGACAGGCTGTTCAACAGGCTGTTGAACCTGGTTAATGGTGGTTTCTTCCTCTACAAATATCCCCTGATTTCCTCTTATTTGCGCCCTTTGGGGCTGTCGAATAGGTGGGGGTACTCCAAAGAAGTCAGCCAAACGCGTCATTTGCGCTGTAACTTGCTGATTCGACTGAGTAGTATTTTGTATTAGAGGATTTAGCACTGTACTCAAAGTTTGTGCCAACATTTGCACCATATCATGGTTGCTTTCGTCCATCTGTTGCCTCAAGACTGCTGTCGAGGCATTTGTAAGGCCATGGGCTACTTGGGACGTTCCTCCTAAGAGTTGGGTCCTATTTCTATTCGCCATGCCTACTCCAGAGCCTTGGAGTGGCGAAGTAGCACTCACGAAAGGGTCTGAATAAGTGGACGCAGCATTCGTCAGGCTTGCCAATTCAGAAGTTGGCATACCATAGAATGGAATAAATCCTGGGGGAACCACAGGCCTTGGGCCTGTATTTCCCCTTGGTGGGGGGGTTCCCAAAGGCATTATGGGGCCTGTTAACGAAGTTATTGGCCCCGTGGTTGTGACTGACACTGCTGGCATCGAACCAACATTCGTCGCTTCACTAACGGTCATATTAACCGTTGCTCCCACACTTGGTGGTGGAATTTCATTATTGTTTGGCGGATTCGCCATCTCTTCCCTTCTTCTGGCAGTATTGCTATCGTTGGTGTATATTCTACCACTCCTCAATAACATACAACTCGAAAAGATGAGATTTTTCAACAATCAACACACAGTCCCACCGGGTGTGCCAATTTGTTTACCTTGGGATTTGGTAAACAACCGCTGATCCTCCAAATGGTTACTTATTTGGTTACTCGCAGGATCGATCAGATTGATCCTATGGACATAGGTTGATTTTGAAGTTTAATTAATGTGGATAAGGCTTTAAGTAAATTGTTTAAAGTAAATTGTATAAAGGAAAGGCTTGGTAAAATAAACAAGGCTTGAATGTAAAGGTTCGACAGGAATCTTAAAGGGAAAAAGCATGTAAAATACTGGAAAAGTAAATGACTTGAATTGATTAAATTGGTGTTTCACACATACATTTCTCAACAATTCGTTCGCTCACACTGGGTACTTGAATCTAAATGAGTGACTATGTATCTATTGTGAACACACGCGAGAAACTACACGTCTACTCCTATTTATACAAAAACATTCCAAGTAACCGTCGGGCAGTTACACTGCTTCGAGATCAAGCCACTTGTCACGTTCTCCATGCTCGACGCTCCAGATCCTTGCACGTTCACACGTAGTAACTGCTAGAAACCGTTTTCCCTCCAAAGCTTTGAATTTCAAACTGCTCCACTTCTGGATCATCGAACACCTTCATCAAGAGACGTCTTCGACGAAAACTCCTTCGACGTCGAAGGCAATCAGCCTTCTTCCTTGGAAGAAATCTTCTAAGTATTTTGCCATCTTTCGACGGTCATTTCGACAGGCTTGGCCAGTCGAAAGCATCTTTCAGCTTTTAATGGCTGCTATCAAGAAAAACAAAGGTGTCGAATTTAGGAGCCAACACCTGGGCGGAAAAATGTTTACGGCAGTATATGTTGAATCACACTACTTGGTTGATCTCCAAAATGGATCCAACTAAGTACATTTTTGAAAAGCCTACTCTTACTGGGATAATTGCCCACGGGAAGATGCTGTTATCTGAATATGACATCGAATACTGCACTCAAAAAACTATTAAATGCAGCGTGTTGGCAGATTATCTTGCTCACCAGCCAGTTGATGATTATCAGTCTGTGATGTATGATTTCCCCGATGAGGATGTCATGTTTCTGAAAGTGAAAGATTGTGATGAACCATTGCCTGAGGAAGGTCCTGATCCTGAATCTTGCTGGAGTATGATATTTGATGGAGTTATGAAAGCTTATGGTAAAGGAATTGGTGTTGTGATTGTCACTCCACATGGATCAGACATTCCTTTTACTGCAAGGTTGACATTTGATTGTACTAATAATATGGCAGAATATGAGGCTTGCATCATGGGTCTCGAGGAAGCTATTGATCTCAGAATTAAAATTCTATATGTGTATGGTGATTCCACTTTGGTAATAAATCAGATTAAAGGAGAGTGGGATACTCGTCACCCCGACTTTATCCCTTACAAAGATTATGCTAGAAGATTGTTACCCTTCTTTAATAAAGTTGAATTCCATCATATCCCCAGAGACGAAAATCAAATGGTGGATGCTCTGGTAACTCTGGCTTCTATGTATCAAGTGAATACTTGGAATGATATACCTCAAATTATAGTTCAGCGACTGTATAGGCCCGCTCATGTGTTTACAACAGAAGAGGTAGTAGACGAGAAACCTTGGTATTATGATATCAAGAATTTTCTCCAGACTCAGAAATACCCAATTGGTGTATCGAATAAAGATAGAAAGACAATGAGAATATTGGCTGGCAGCTTCTTCCTCAATGAAAATGTGTTGTACAAGATAAATTATGACATGGTCTTGCTCAGATGCGTGGATAGACACGAAGCAAACATGTTGATGCATGAGATTTATGAAGATTCATTTGGCACTCATGCCAATGGACATTCGATGGCTAAAAAGATGCTAAGGGCAGGTTACTATTGGCTGAAAATGGAATCTGAATGTTATAGATTTGCAAAGAAGTGCCATAAATGCCAGATTTATGCGGACAAGATTCATGTGCCTCCGACACTTCTCAATGTTATTTCTTCCCCGTGTCCTTTCACTATGTGGGATATTGAGATGATTGGAATGATAGAACCCAAAGCTTCAAATGGACACTGTTTTATCTTGGTAGCAATTGATTACTTCACCAAATGGGTGGAAGCTGCTTCATATGCTAATGATACTAAGCGATTGGTAGTTCGCTTCATTAAGAATAATCTTATATGTCGGTATGGTGTGCCGAGCAGAATTATCACTGATAATGGCTCGAATTTGAACAACAAGATAATGGCATAACTTTGTGAAGAATTCAAGATTGTCCATCACAACTCATCTCCGTACAGGCCAAAGATGAATGGGGTTGTTGAAGCTGCTAATAAGAATATCAAGAAAATCATCCAGAAGATGGTCATAACTTATAAATATTGGCATTTCCCTTTTGCTTTACATGGGTATCGGACATCTGTCCGTACTTCAACAGGAGCAACCTTGTTCTCCCTTGTGTATAGAATGGAAGCGGTGCTCCCAATCGAGGTTGAGATTCCCTCTTTGTGTGTGATAATGGAAACCAAGTTGTCAGAGGCTGAATGGGTCCAGAATAGGTTTGACCAATTGAATTTGATCGAAGAGAAGAGAATGACGGCTTTGTGTCATGGGAAGTTATATCAGAAAAGAATGAAGAAAGCTTTTGATAAGAAGGTCAAACCTCGTGAATTCAGAGAAGGCGACGTCGTGCTCAGGAAGATCATTTCTTTTAACGCTGATTCTAGGGGAAAGTGGACTCCCAATTTTGAAGGCCTATATGTTGTCAAGGAAACCTTCTCTGGCGGTACATTAATTCTTGAAACTATGCATGGCGAGGAGTTCCCACGTCCCATGACTACTGATGCAGTCAAGAAATACTTTGCCTAAAGAAATAAAAGAACAGCTCGCTAAGTTGAAAACCCGAAAGGGCGGCTTAGGCAAAAAGGAGTGTCTCGGTAGGCCGAAAACTTGAAAGGGCGATCTAGGCAAAAATTAGAGACATGAATGGAATAAAATTTCCCGCTAAGTTGAAATCCCGCAAGGACAACTTAGGAAAAATTTAGGGACTTTCTTGGCAAGTAACTGCATCAAACAAGACTTGATCATTGAAGCAACAAACTTCTTGGATCCTCATCATACTTCAACGAAAGTTGCTGCTCAAAATTTCAAATTTGTTAGAGGGAATAGTGGTCATTGTATCTCAATGTATCTTTTCCATTATATATTACCAGTTTCCGAACTTTGTAATTATCCGTGGGGTCTCACCATTCACAGACTACCATTCTATCAATAAAATTTGAGCTTTTACCCAATTCTTTATATTTCTTATTTTTATTCAGCTTACAAAGACTCCATTCATTATTGATAATAATTTTTAAAGCAAAAAGATTAAATAACAAAATTATTTTTCAAAAAGAATTTACAAATTACTTTTACTTTAGATTTTGTGATTCAAGAGGAAAACAAAAGTGGTGATCCCAGGAATGGATGAACTCCATTAATTTTTGGAAGTTTTGTTTCCCCCGGGAAGGCTTTCTCAACTCATTCTCGCTGGTATGCGTGTGATTTTTGTATATTGAAGACGATACCAATTGACGTAAGGTGCAGTATTGGGTTTGTGATCCCATTGTCCCCAATCAATTCTTGGTTCTCTTTTTTTATTTTGGGTTTGCATGGTCTGAGGCCTCTATCCCAGATTCCCCAACAAAGTCTTCCCTCATAGGACGAAAGGTCTTGTTCCCTTGGTGTGCTGAGATGGAACTATTTGCAAGATGATGCCTTTTCTGCAGTATTGGCTTTATTGTTGGTATTTATTTCCCAGGCAACTAGACCAGGGCAGTATATTTTCTAAGAAGTGTTGAGATGGTTATCAAATTTTTGGGTTTTCACCTGCCAAGTGTTGGGTTTGATTTAAAATCCCCGTGAGTTTGACCTCTTTCGATAATGTTGACTTCTTGATTCCCCAAGAAGGCTATCCCAGGCATCTCTTATTGGAATAAGTTTGCATGATATGAAGACTCAACCCAAGATTTCCTAGTGAAGGCTTCGCTATTTGATAGAAGTCTTTTCTCCCCATGCATGCTGAGATTTGAATCATTTGTGAAGCATTTCCTTTCGGCAGTACTTGCATTTTGTTTGATTTCCCGATAATCAGGCAAGTGTAATGTTTTATTTAAGAAGTGTTGGGACATTTGTCAACTTTTTGGGTTTTCTCCCACCAGGTGCTGGGTTTGATTTAAAATCCCCTTAATTTTGATTTCTTGCTATTATGTTTGACTTTTTAACTCTCCAAGTTGTTATCCCCATGAGGTTTCATACTTTCTCCCCAGAGAAGTGGGTGTAATACTTACTCTCAATATTGAAGAACGTATCTTGGTTTACCCTCTTCAATGTGGTGTGGGCCTCCCCAATGAAGTCAGCACGAGGTCCTCAGTTGATATCTCGATAATGAGACACTATCTCCCCTAGTGAAATCTGTATGATATTTCCCCAATGAAGTCAGCACGAGATCCTCATATGATGTTTTGCCGATATGGTTTCCATCTGCCTTATTTGAAATCAGTATTGCAATCCCTAGTAGAAGTACAGACCGTGAAACATTTGTTTTCCCCATTGATGTATGTGTGCTATTCCCCGGTGAGGCCTGGAGAAGAATGTAATATCCCTGTATCTGTACTGTTTTATCGCTATGATTTGTTTACTTCCGGATTATGTTCCTTCCCAGTGAAGTTAAGCCGCGAAATAGGATTTTGTTTCCTCGTTTGGTGCTTATTTTCTTACGAAATGTTCATCTTGGATGTGATTTAGCTGAGTGTTAATTGTTCCTGAGTTGGTTTTTCCTGGTTACTCCCAGTGTTATATGTCTGTTTTGTCAGCATATACATGATAACACTCATACATTCATACATACATCATGCATAGTTAAATTTAGCAAATCATTGCTCATTCATATTCGTTAATATTTTGTTGACATATTACCCTATTTTGCAGAGTTGTGTTGTCCTCTCTCCAATAGAGTGTCGGCCTTAAGAAGAAAGTGTATATTCTTTCAATTTCCCCACTGAGTTATCCCTCGTGAAAGATTTTGCTTTAGCCTTCCTGTATAGCTCTTTGTCTGGATAGTTTGGATTTCCCTGTTGAGTTTATTTCTCACAGGATGAATTTTGGCTGACTGTTTTACTCCAGTTTATTTATGATTTGAATCTATGATCCTCAACAATATTATTACTTTGTATTTCTGCAAGCTTCGAGCATTGGTTTGAGAATATGCATTTATTTTGACACGAGAAGACTTTTATCTCCTCAGCAAGAATATATTGGCATTTCCCCAGGAAGTCATATCTCTTTCCTCAGGAAGCCATGATTCATTCCCTAGGAAGTCATATTTCTTTCCCCAAGAAGCCATATTACTTTTCCCAGAAAGTCATTTTTTACAATCCTTCCTATAACAATGAGTAGCAGGTCTCTTTATTTGAGTAACTTATACTTCCCCGTAAAAGTCGACGTTACTTTTTTACTATCGTCTCTATGAGTGGATAGTTTGCAGTTCATTGTCAAATTACTCCAGTGGATGGCAAGTCTTTCAATATGACATGGACAATTCATTAAGAAATCTTTTCAAGTGGTAGTCTCTTAATTGAGACAGCTTATATATTACCCTTTCCAAGAGGAATGTCTTGGTTAAAGAAGAAGTTGAGACCCGTTCTAGGTGAAACGCCAGAATTTTGGGAAAACTTGTTATCTTTTTGCTACCTTCAGTGAATGTTGGTAGTTCACCGTCAATGAACGTTGATCCTATGATATATATTTCTCGCTACCTTCAGTGAAAGTTTGTAGTTCATCGTCAATGAACGTCGATGATATTTTCTCTTACTACCTTCAGTGAAAGTTAGTAGTTCACCATGAGTGAAAGTTGGTGATTGTTATCTTTTTTGCTACCTTCAGTGAACGTTGGTAGTTCACCGTCAGTGAACGTCGGTGCTATGATATATTTTCTCTCTACCTTCAGTGGAAGTTGTTAGTTCATCGTCAGTGAACGTCGATGATATTTTCTCTTACTATCTTCAACGAAGGTTGGTAGTTCACCATCAGTGAAAGTTGGTGATTGTTATCTTTTTACTACCTTCACTGAACGTTGGCAGTTCACCGTTAGTGAACTTTGGTGCTATGATATATTTTATCTCTACCTTCAGTGAAAGTTGGTAGTTCACCATCAGTGAAAGTTGGTGATTGTTATCTTTTTTCTACCTTCAGTGAATGTTGGTAGTTCACCGCCAGTGAATGTCGAGGTTATGATATTCTTTTCCTCTCTACCTTCAGTGAAAGTTGGCAATTGTTATCTTTTTTCTACCTTCAGTGAACGTTGGTAGTTCACCGTCAATGAACCTCGGTGCTATGATATTTTCTCTCTACCTTCAATGAAAGTTGGTAGTTCACCATGAGTGAACATTGGTGATTATTATCTTTTTGCTGCCTTCAGTGAACGTTGGTAGTTTCGCCTTCAGTAAAAGTTGGTGTATCCTTTAACCTTTTACCATCCTCTATGAGTCGGGTCTTTTTGATTCACCAGTGTTTTGTTTTCCTGGTCAGGTTTCTCTTTTGATTCTTATTTCCTTTGCTACATCCCCAGTGGTGTCTTGCGTCCCTTTGAAGTTGTTCATATGCATTCATACTCATAAGCATTGCATGGCATCTTAGGGCCAAAAATAGAGTCTGCTTTATATTTAAGTATCTTCGATCACGTCGACACGAAGATTTTTAACCTTCGTATCTCCAGATAGAAGAAACTTAAATAAGGGCAGCTGTTGTACCCCAATTTTTCCCCTAAGATCCCTTCACCATACCATCTTGGTTCAATCACAACAAGGTCACATTAGGGCTTTTGGTTCTCCTCCCTACCTCTAGCATTTCTCTTTGAGGAATCACCAAGCACCTTGACTTATTTTTCTTTTGTGATCATTCATGTTTTGTTTTGACTTTCCTTTAATAAATAAAATGCAATGTTGTTTTATCTTACTTGTTAATAATGTGGGTAAAGGCAATGTAGCTTAACAAGTTGATCCATGGGTTCATGAGTTTATTTCCATGCCCTAGTCAATAAAGCTTAAGAAATTCAAATCTCACCATTGAAGTTGTTTTGGAAGAAATGGCATGGTAAGGTTTATTTTGGTGCACCACATTTCAAAGTTATCAAGATTGATTCAAAAGTACAAGGGGTTGATTGAAGAAGTTGTCATGATGGGACAGGGCCTTATTCCTATTGGTCACAAGTACATATTTCTATCAATTCTCAAGATATGGAAGTGGTTTTTTGAGTTCTCATTATCATCCTCAACAACTCCTATCTACAGAGCAAAAGTATTGGTACAAGAAGGTTGTTTAAAATTGTCAAAATTCCTCAAAGTATTTTCTTGATCTAGGAGCTAGGATTTTAAACTTCAAAGAAGTATATCTTGCTCATCTTTTGGTATTTTTGAGTGATTCCAAAAACATCCTTCTCTTCAAAGGGTTATTAACAAATCATTTCAAAATTTTCAAGGAGTTTTCATGTGGAATAAACATGATGATGAAGAAAGATTACAAGTCTTCTAGATGAACCCTCAAATCTCTTCATGTGACTTCAAATGATCATAACTTGGTCAATTTTTATCACCTTGAGCCCACTCTTTTTCCACAATGATCTTGAGGATGTGAACTTTATTCCTTATTTTATGTGAAAAGTGAGAAAATGAATGGAATATGCCTTAAGGATACAAAATATTATAGCTCATTCCATGATTTTTTGCCAACTTCAATAATTCATAACTCTCTCAATTTTTGGAGATTTTGAATGGTTCAAGTTTCAAAATGGCATTCAAGAGGTCTATTTCATGCCATATTTTTTGGTCAAGATAAAATCCCAAGTGGAAGGCCATGTTTGGATACAAAACATTATAGGTCACTTTTGAAGAAAACTTGAAATATTTCTAAGTGTGGAAAGTCAACTTTTTCCCCCAACTTTGACTCCTTGCAACTTTTAGCTCAAACATCCATTTGATTCCATTCTTTTCCCATTGCAAACCTTATAATCTCATCTTTCTAAAGCTTCAAGAATCATGCCCTAAGACCCCTTGAGCTGAGAATGCCATTAATTTAAACTTGGTAACTTGGAACTGAAGTTTCTCCAAAAGTTGGAATTTGAAATCCTTGATTTAGCTTCTAAACACATATTTTCTGCGTGTTTTTGCTTTTAAACATGTTGAGTGAACTTCCAGAAGTGATTAGCATAGCAAAACGCGCGTTTTGGATGAGTTTTGATCAAAATAGAAGTCACACTTTTCTTGTTCGCAACTTCACACGATTTCCCTCCAAACTTCATCATTTCACACGCTTGAACATTCCATTTGATTCCCTATAAATAAAGGGTCATCCCTCATTCATTTCCTCAAGCTTGAACAGCCAAAATCACCCTGCCAAACTCATTCCATAACTCACTTTTCTGCAACTTCGAAATCAGTGTTCAAGCCTTTTTCAATCCATTTTTCTATCAATTCACCTTCCTTGATCTTCCCTGAAGCTAACTATACAATTACCTTCAAGAATCGTGACCTATATTGATCAATAGAAGTCCATTTACAGAGCTCTACAACTGAACTTCAATAGGTAGATTTCTCCATCAATTCTTCTAAACTTTGATATCATTGTGAAGTTCTCATTGCACTGGTTTCTAGTTGCAACATTTGTTTTTAACTGGAAACACGTTTTGACCATGAAATTTCAAATAACTTTTCAAAACTTCTCTTCCAAATTGCTTGAGCTACAATTTATATAAATTTTTCGCGAAGGTGTGGTTGTCTTCGTATTGATGAGACAAAGCGAATGGCATAGGTCTCGTGCTCTAAGTTTACAGTTTGAGAGACCTAGTTTTGAGACTGGCTGGAGGTTGAAGATGACCAACGTGTCATCTTCCAACCAATGATGGCGCGTCATTTGTTCTTTTTGAATTTTTGATTTAATTAATGATCTAATGTTTTATTTACTAATGTCCAAAACATGTACAGCGCTCCAGGTCCACTTGATCTATTTACTAACACGTTTTAACAATGACCAGATGGCCCGTATTTTTTTGTTTTGATATTTTATTTTCTGATTTTCATTTTAATTGTTTTAAACTTCAAAAAACCATAGAAAATTCATTTTAAGTCCAAAAAATCTGAAAAAATTATGAAAAATATTTTTGATTTTTCTCTTTCTGATTTTTATTTTTTTACAATTTTATTTTGTGTTTTAATATTTTTTATAAATTTTTACTTTGTTTGAATTGTTTTAAATGTTTAAAAATACTTTTATGCATTTTTAAATTCTGGAAAAAATTGGAATGATCCAATGATATTGTGACAAATAATGGGAATTTTTTTTATCAATAACCAAGTATTAAAATAATATTTCGCAAATAACCGGGTTTCGGAAAAAATTACGCAAATAACCATGTTTGAGATGGCTCCACAAAGGAGGAGCCATCTCATTTGGCGCATGCTCCTCTTTTTTTAAGGGAGGCGCCATCTCACTTGGCGCCTAAGTGCTTAGGGCAAGCCCTAAGCCAAGTGAGATGGCGCCTATGTAGAAAATTAGGTCAAAAAAAAAATTCTTTCCTGCGCGTTGCATATTAGACAGAGATAAACAAAATGGATTTTTTATTTAAAAAAAATAATTACATTCAACTGTTTTACATTTAAAGAACAGTAAAAAAATGGATACAAAAAATACTGGGAAAAAAAAAGATACATCAGTGATCCCCAGGAACCCGGTAATGACCCCCAGTTCCGCATCCTCGTCCTCGCCTTTCTCTTGCTGGGTGCCGTCTCGTTTCCTGCTGCGGCAAGGTCGATGGCCCAGCGAAGTCAATGCGATCCGAATCCATAAAATCAGTAAGATCTCCATATCTCGAAGATCTGCTCTGGTACAGTCGGTTACCCATACCCTCGAAGTTTGGTCGTGTTGGCGGTGGGTGGGGTTCCATGGTTGGTCGGTAGCATTGGTCGTCTGAGTATGGGGGTAGAAAGGAAATGGATCTTGGGGTGTTTGGTATTGTGGATGTTGGGTTGTTTGGTGATATGGTGGTTGATGGTAGGTTTGGTCGGCTTGGTCATAATCTTCTGACATTCCCATATCAGGGCTAAGGCTGGATGTTGAGGGCGCCATATTGGGATATGTGGAAGACTGAAATTGTGTATGGGGTATGTGGGTTTGCTGGTATTGGGGTTGGTATTGTGGTTGGGTTTGAGGCATATCCGGGTATTGGTAGTTTGGCGGTGATTGTGGTTGGTAGTACGGCATTTGATTGTAGTTGTATTATGGTGGGGAATGTGGTTGTGTGTTTGTTGGTCTGTTTCTTCTTGGGGGTTGGTTTGAGGTTGATGGATTTTGGGTTTGTTGGTGGGGAATCGAGGGTTGTGCCCATTGTGTGCGTGGGTCAACCAAGTACCTCGGATGAGACACGTGCATATCTGGGTTACTAACCGACCTGTACCACGACATATATTGATCAGTGTGTCTCATGTTACCTTGAGTAAGGAAAACCGGGGATTGCAAGATGTAGCGGTGACGCCTTTGCCGCATTTTACACCATTCTGGAGCAAAGTCTTTCCAGTTGGTAAGACCCCACTGGGCGTCGACCCTTTTTAGATGCCAGGGGGACAAATCTGTTGGATCACTTGGTATCTCTTGGATCATTCCGAACTGCATCTTCACACGGTCGCTGTGGTGCATCTCCACAATGTTGAACCGAATGAGTGCAGTCTTTGCAGTCCAATTTGCTGCATCCTCTGGATTTGGAGAATGGTCCAAACCCAAATATGGTCTCCAGACGAACTGCGATAAAATTTAAATCAGGTAAGCGCAAAAGTAATGTATAAATAATTAAAATGAACAAAAGTTAAAAGCTACGACGTACGTCATCTGGGCCTAAGTGGTCCAACAGATTCTGGTAGAGTGCGACATTGAATCTGGGATTCTTGCCGTAATCCATACCCCTCATGCAGTACCTAAAGGAAATGAGAAACATGTTATTTTTAGCATATATTTTGGAAAGAGAAGAATAGTTATAAATGCTATAACTTAATGACTTACTTTGTTGCGTAAGGGAAACCAAAAGTGTTGTTGTTGATGGGGTTTAAGGACTCCATCCTCCACCAACCCCAGGCTTGTAGTAAAAATGCGCACCCATAAAATGTACATTTTTCCTTGACTGTGTTTTTGCGCAAGGAACTGTACAGGTGGGCTAATACTGCAGAACCCCAACTATATTTTCTAGTTTTATCAAAATTTGTTAGTAAATGTAAGTACATGAAATTTACACTATTTCCCGTACTTTCGGGAAATAAAAATGTACCAAAAAGTATCATAATATACGTTCTGGCTTTTACTACTCGGTCATTCTCTGAGGAATTTTCATTTAATTCCATACTTGCATAATGCCGTTTCAGGTCAGTGAGTAGTATTCCCTGCCCTCTTGCTCCACCACCTTCTACCATGTCCCTACCCAACAGTTCTTCACACTGTGAGTTGGGTTGTTGAACCGACCCGTTCACCGCCTTACCGTCGATAGGGAGGCCCAGTAGCATGTACACATCTTCGAGAGTGATGGTACATTCACCTATTGGTAGGTGAAATGTATGGGTCTCCGGTCTCCACCTCTCCAACATTGCAAGAATGAATTTTGAGTCAATGGTGCAGTTGGAGATCTTTATCACGTGTCCAAAACCTGCATATTCCAGATAAGGGACGATAAATGGGTCGGGAGCCAGGTATTTGTGCGAACAGATTCTGAATCTTTGTGTATCCTGAGATCATAATTAAACAAGAGTAAGATTAATTAAGATGAACAACACGTTATTTGAAGTATGAAAAATGTATAACCAAAGAAGAGACTTACAAATGCAGCAATGTTTTCCCTTGTGCCTCTGTGAGTATCTCCCATTGTTAGAAGGGCCATTGTTCAGAATGCTTGAGAGAATGAAAGACTTAGGAAGAAATAGAGAGTATGATAGACTTAAGAAATATTTCGTAGCAGAGAGTGAGAGTTGTGTGGGTGTGAGAGGTGTTTCATAAGGTATGTATTTATAGGCAAATAAGTTTGATGTAGTGGTTGCATGCCTGCGATGTGTCACAATTGCATGTTTAGGGTGTTACACATATGCATGCATGCATTTACAAAAAATGTAAGGTGTCACTCTTGCAGGCTAGGTGGCAGCCCATGCATGTATCACGATTGGACAGTAAGGGAGGCGCCATCTCACTTGGCGAAATAGTACAAAAATGAATGGTGTCGCCACCCCATTTGGCGAATAAGAGGTGTCACGTTTTACAGCATTGGCTCAGGCTACGTGACAGCCTTTGGGATTCCTTTCTTTGTTGCATGCAAGGCCATTGGAGTTGATGGGTGGAGTCTTACACAAAACATTTATGTGTGCAGAATAGGGCCGGGCTAGGTGGCAGGCTAGGTGGCTGCATAAGCCCATGCATGTATCACGATTAGACAGTAAGGGAGGCGCCATCTCACTTGGCGAAATAGTACAAAAATGTATGGTGTCGCCACCCCATTTGGCGAATAAGAGGTGTCACGTTTTACAGCATTGGCTCAGGCTACGTGACAGCCTTTGGGATTCCTTTCTTTGTTGCATGCAAGGCCATTGGAGTTGATGGGTGGAGTCTTACACAAAACATTTATGTGTGCAGAATAGGGCCAGGCTAGGTGGCAGGCTAGGTGGCTGCATAAGCCCATGCATGTATCACGATTGGACAGTAAGGGAGGCGCCATCTCACTTGGCGAAATAGTACAAAAATGTATGGTGTCGCCACCCCATTTGGCGAATAAGAGGTGTCACGTTTTACAGCATTGGCTCAGGCTACGTGACAGCCTTTGGGATTCCTTTCTTTGTTGCATGCAAGGCCATTGGAGTTGATGGGTGGAGTCTTACACAAAACATTTATGTATGCAGAATAGGGCCAGGCTAGGTGGCTGCATAAGCCCATGCATGTATCACGATTGGGCAGTAAGGGAGGCGCCATCTCACTTGGCGAAATAGTACAAAAATGAATGGTGTCGCCACCCCATTTGGCGAATAAGAGGTGTCACGTTTTACAGCATTGGCTCAGGCTACGTGACAGCCTTTGGGATTCCTTTCTTTGTTGCATGCAAGGCCATTGGAGTTGATGGGTGGAGTCTTACACAAAACATTTATGTGTGCAGAATAGGGCCAGGCTAGGTGGCAGGCTAGGTGGCAGCATAAGCCCATGCATGTATCACGATTGGACAGTAAGGGAGGCGCCATCTCACTTGGTGAAATAGTACAAAAATGTATGGTGTCGCCACCCCATTTGGCGAATAAGAGGTGTCACGTTTTACAGCATTGGCTCAGGCTATGTGACAGCCTTTGGGATTCCTTTCTTTGTTGCATGCAAGGCCATTGGAGTTGATGGGTGGCAGGCTAGGTGGCTGCATAAGCCCATGCATGTAATATTATTGGCAGCCTTGGGGGGTTGCATCACTTACTTAATTGAAATTTTTTGCCTTACGTTGAACATAACATTCATTCACATAAACTGTAAAATTTTCCAACCTTCGAATCAGTTATCTAACCTTCAAACATTCCAGCATTCATACCTTCATACAATCAATAAACCCAAAACATTCCCACCTTCATACCTAAAACAATTCTACACAATGGCCTCTTCACCATAATTTGTTGTCAAAGCACATTTCAACGGTGAGACATACATGTGTCCCACAGTTGGGTTTTTGTTTAGAAACACCGACAATGTTCGATTTCTCTTAAACAGGAAAGCAAATTTCTCGTACTTTAAGAAAAGATTGGAGGCCAAACTTGAACGAGGCCCGGTATCCCAGATATTTTATCAGAGTCCAGTCTTTTTTGGAAACAACCAAGTTATTTTTTATAAGGTTGCAATTCAAGATGACGAGGATTTCCAGAACATGATTTCCAGCCATGTCTATTCTGGAAATGACTCTATTGAGTTGTACGTTTTGTTTCAAGAGCCTCCGGTGACACGGGAGGTAGAGCCTCCGGTGACACAGGAGGTTGATCCTTTGGAGAATGAGCAAGATGAGGTGGATGCAGTTGATGATGAAGAAGAAGATAACGAGTTAGAGTTCGATGAAATGGTGAACGACGATTCTGACGATGATGGCATCCCAAGTATTCCTACCGACAAAATCTACACACCACCTACGCACATGACAAACTTCAACATGGGTGGAGATGAACCTTCTACGGACTTGTTTTTCCAACCGTATATGCAGTCGGATGAAAATTTAAAAGAGAAGGACAAGTTTCGTAATAGAGAGGAATGCATAAGGGCCATCAAAAAATTTCACATGCTCAACTCGGTTGATTATAAGGTGGATCGTGTAAACCTGGAAAGGTACAAGATCAAGTGTGTCCACCCTGACTGTATGTTCAAGCTGACCGCTTCATACAGACTAAGGGGTGATTGCTGGGTCATAGGTTCCATGACTACCCATACTTGTGTAAGTTCCACTCAATCACAAGACCACCGAAAACTCAACCATGATCTAATCTGTCAAGAAATCCTACCCCTGGTCAGCAACGACCCTTCTTTGAAGGTGAAAACAATCATCTCCCACATCACCACGGTTTTTAACTACACTCCGTCTTACCGTAAGGCGTGGTTAGCAAAGACTAAGGCGATTGAAAGGGTGTACGGAAACTGGGAGGAGTCATACCGAGAACTTCCCCGCTACCTAAATGCACTCAAGACATATTCTCCAGGTAGTGTTTATGTTCTGGAAACATTGCCAGCGTACGCCCAAGATGGTAGTCTACTACATGGCAACGGAATATTCAGTCGCGTCTTTTGGGCATTTCAACCATGCATCACAGGGTTTGCATCATGCAAACCAATTCTACAAATAGACGGGACTTGGTTGTATGGGAAGTACAAAGGCACGCTTTTGATGGCAGTTGCACAAGATGGCAACAATAACATTTTCCCCGTTGCGTTTGCCCTTGTCGAGGGGGAGACCGATGGTGCTTGGAGCTTTTTCCTGAAAAATCTTCGTACACACGTGGCTCCTAAACCAGATCTCTGTTTGATCTCGGACAGACATGCCTCCATTGAAAGTGCCTATAATAATCCGGCAAATGGTTGGCATGACCCTCCTTCTACGCATGTCTATTGCGTCAGGCATATCGTCCAGAATTTCTCGAGGGAGGTCAAGGACAAAACATTGAGGAAAGCGGTGATGAATACGGGATACGCACTGACACAGCCCACATTCAAATATTACCGCAACGAGATCCGTTTGTCTAACCCAGAAGCCGGTACGTGGATCGACAATATACCGGTCGAAAAGTGGACTAGGTCATACGACAATGGCCAAAGATGGGGGCATATGACAACAAATCTTATTGAATCAATGAATGGGGTATTCAAGGGCATACGAAACCTCCCCATCACTGCCTTGGTGAAATCCACGTATTTTAGGATGGCTGCGTTATTTGCCAAAAGAGGTGAAATGTGGTATGCGGTCTTGTAATCAGGACAACTATGGAGTGAAAGCTATATGAAATACATTAAGGCTGAAAGTGCTAAAGCCAACACTCACATGGTTACACGGTTAGACCGCCATAGCCACAACTTCATTGTGAAAGAGACAATTGACCACAATGAAGGCCTGGCAAGACAAGAATACAGGGTCATTTTACCTTCTCAATGGTGCGATTGTGGCAGGTTTCAAGCTTTTCGTATGCCTTGCTCTCATGTCATTGCCGCTTGTGCTCATACCCATCAAGACGCGCTTCAACTGCTCTCAAACGTTTATAAATCTGAAATGTTGCTCACTGTTTACAACAACAACTTTCCTTTGGTGGCAAAACCGGACTATTGGCCTGAATACAACGGTGATATAGTTTGGCACAATGACCAAATGTGAAGGAACAAGAAGGGTCGTCCCAAAAGCAGGCGCATAACAACAGAAATGGACGATCTTGACAGGTTGGAAAGAAAGTGTGGTTTATGCCGTCAGGTCGGACACAATCGCAAAAACTGTCCGAATCGGGCATCTGGCTCGACCACATAAATTTTGTAATACAATAAATCTTTTCAATATTTGTGTTGTAAACATTATGGGTTTTCCGTTAATAAAACTGTTCACACAATTTAAGAAATTCAATATAGGAAATTACATTAGGGTTTTCGCGTACAACAATGATTAACGATATTCAATCTAGGAAATTACAACTGTTAACACAAATTCATCTGACCCATGCATCATCAGCATTACATCACTGTCTGTTTTGACTTCCTCCAACCACACATTAGGTCTTCCTGTCGCATGCGAGGTTGTTGTTCGTTTTCGCTGGATCCTTCGAATTTTTTCCGCCTCGGCGATGTCTCCATCTAGCCACCGCATCAACTCCCGCTTCAGACGCTCCATGGAGTGAATGTGCCAGAATTTCATTTTCATCGCAGGTTTCGTGGCGGAGAATATAACGTAACCATCTCTGCTAAAAATCATAGGCGACGTCATTACGTAAATAAGGGAGTACAAAATAAAAATACAGTGCGAGAAAGTGTGAGAAATTTCAAAGAAACGGACGAATTATTTATAAAACAGCAAAAAACCCTAGTTTTGCCCTAGGCGCCAAGTGAGATGGCGCCTCCTCTCCTTTTTAAGGAGCATGCGCCATCTCACTTGGCTAAAAGCCAAGGGAGGCGCCAAGTGAGATGGCGCCAAGGGCAAAACCCTAGGTGCATGCGCCAAATGAGATGGCTCCTCCTTTGTGGAGCCATCTGAAACATGGTTATTTGCGTAATTTTTTCCGAAACCCGGTTATTTGCGAAATATTTTTTTAATACATGGTTATTAATAAAAAAATTCAAATAATGGTGACCTCATTTATTTTTTATTTTCGTCTTTGTTATTTTTTATCATTTTTGGTTTATTTTACTTATTTCTTTTAATTTTAAAAATAGTTTCTGACTTTAAAAATTATCAAAAATTTTATAAAAATATTTGAGTTCATTTCTGATTTTTCTATAGCCTTACTTAATACTTCTTGATTAATTTGAACATAGTTGATATTTTTCTCTCTTATTTCCATTTTTAAACATTTTTAAACCCATTTTTAATATATATATATATATATATATATATATATATATATATATATATATATATATATATATATATATATATATATATATATATATATATATATATATATATATATATATATATATATATATATATATATATATATATATATTAAATGCAATATTATTTTGTGATTATTTTCTGGCTGATCTTGGGTTGAACTTTTGATCATGAACTTTGTTAACATCATTGGATCCATGGTGTTGAGTCTAACTCCATAAAAAAGGATGAATAATTTTAATAATAGTTTGATTAAATTTTAATTCAAATGTGGTTTATATTCTTTCTCACCCCTCTCCATCTTATCCCTTTCTTATTGCACTAAGTGTTATTGGAGCATGATCTCTATACCATGTCTCAAAACAAATGGTGCATAGATTGCTATTGACCGGCCTCAAAATAGGTGCGACTTCTATATAAGTCCACTTACGATTACTTAACATAGCGCTAAATTTTGTCTCGATTTGAATAAATGATCATTCGTGGCCCAAACCTATGTTTGCAAGCCAAGTATATTAATTTGATCTCTTTGATCCAATAACCTTGAGATTCATTAGATAAAGGCTTTGGTTCTACCAATCCTCTAATGGATCTACATCACTTTTGGTCAACGCGGATCACTTAAACATCGTTGATCATTAAATTGTACTTTTGAGGATTCCAAATGGATGATATACTTAACAAAAAGCAAATGTAACTTGTTGTGTGGAGGATTTGGTTCTACCAATCCTCTAATGAGTTCCAAATGCAAGTTTCAAGATGGTCATCCATACATTAGTTGGATGACCATCTTGAAACTTGCATTTGGAACTCATTAGAGGATTGGTAGTACCAAAGCCTCCACACAACAAGTTGCATTTGCTTTTTGTCAAGTATATCATCCATTTTGGAATCCTCAAAAGTAACCTTTAATGATCAACGATGTTTAAGTGATCCGCGTTGACCAAAAGTGATGTAGATCTATTAGAGGATTGGTAGAACCAAAGCCTCCACACAATGAATCTCAAGGTTATCAGATCAAAGAGATCAAATTAACATACGTGGGCTTGCAAACATAGGTTTGGGCCATGAATGATCATTTATTCGAATCGGGATAAAATTTAGCACTATGTTAAGCAATCGTTAGTGGACGTATGTAGAAGTCGCGCCTATTTTGAGGTTGATCAATAGCAATCTATGTACTTCATGTTTTGAGACATGATATAGAGATCATGCTCCAATAACATTTAGTGTAATAAGAAAGAAATGAGATGAAGAAGGGTGGGAAAGAATATAAACCACATTTGAATTAAAATTTAATCAAACTATTATTAAAATCATTCATCCATTTTTATGGAGTTAGACTTAACACCATGGATCCAATGATGTTAACAAAGTTCATGATCAAAAGTTCAACCCAAGATCAGCCAGAAAATAATCACAAAATAATATTACATTTAATATATACATTTAAAAGGGTTTTAAAATGTTTTAAAATAGAAATAAGAGAGAAAAATATCAACTATGTTCAAATTAATCAAGAAAAATTAAGTAAGACCATAGAAAAATCAGAAATGAACTCAAATATTTTTATAAAATTTTTGGTAATTTTTTAAAATCAGAAACTATTTTTTAAAATTAAAAGAAATGAGTAAAATAAATCAAAAATGATAAAAATAACAAAGTCAGAAATAAAAAATAAATGAGGTCACCAATATTTATCACAATATCATTGGATCATTCCATTTTTTAAATTTAAAAATGAATAAAAGTATTTTTAAACATTTAAAACAATTCAAATAAAGTTAAAATTAATAAAAAATATCAAAACACAGAATAAAATTGTAAAAAAATAAAATTCAGAAAGAGAAAAATCAAAAACATTTTTCATAATTTTTCCAGATTTTTTGGACTTAAAATAAATTTCTATGATTTTTTTGAAGTTTAAAACAATTAAATATAAAAATTAGAAAATAAAATAAAAACCAAAAAGATGTGGACCAATGGATGAGAGTCAAAACGCGTTAGTAATCAAATCCAAGGGATCTGGTGCGTTGTGCACATCATGGTCATTGCTGAATAAAACACTGAATCAAATATAAATCATATTTTAAAAAAATACAAATGGCACGCCATCATTTATTGAAAGATGACACATTGGTCATCTTCAACCTCCAGCCAGCGTGAAATACAGGTCTCTCAAACTGTAAAATCAGAAGCTCAGACCTATGCAATCGCTTCGTCTCATCAAGACGAAGACAACCACACATTCGCAAAAAATTTATATAAATTGTAGCTCAAGCAATTTGGAAGGAAAGTTTTGAAAAGGAATTTTAAAATTCATGGCCAAAACGTGTTTCCAGTTAGAAGAAAGTGTTGCGACTAGAACCAGGGTAATGAGAGCTTCACAATGATATCAAATTTTAGAAGAATTGATGGAGAAATCTACCTATTGAAGTTCAGTTGCAGAGCTTTGTAAATGGACCATGTCAGATCAATTCAGAAGGTTTCAAGGCTCAATTCTTCTTCTGTTAGCTTCAGGGAAGATCAAGAAAGGTGAATTGATAGAAAAAATGGATTGAAAAAGGCTTGAACATTGATTTCGAAGTTGCAGAAAAGTGAGTTATGGAATGAGTTTGGCAGGGTGATTTTGGTTTTTCAAGCTTGAGAAAATGAATGGGATAGCTCGTGTATTTATAGGAGAAGCAAATGGGATCAAAAGAAATGGTGAATGATGCATTTGGAGGGAATTCGTGTGGAGTTGCAAACAAGAAAAGTGTGACTTCTATTTTAATCAAAACTCATCCAAACCTTGAATTTTGATGTGCTAATCACTTATGGAGGTTCACTAAACATGTTTAGAAGCAAAACCGCGCAGAAAAAATGTGTTTAGAAGCTATATCAAGGACTTCAAATTCTGAATTTTGAAGAAACTTCAGTTTCAAGTTACCAAGTTCAAATCAATGGCATTCTCAGCTCAAGGAGTCTTAGTGTATGGTTCTTGATGCTTTAAAAATATGAGATTATAAGCTTCGAAATGGGAAAAGAATGGAATCAAATGAATGTTTGAGCTGAAAGTTGCAATGAGTCAAAGTTGGAAAAAAGAGGTTGACTTTCCATACTTAGAAGTATTTCAAGTTTTTCTTCAAAAGTGACTTATAATGTTTTTCATCCAAACATGGCCTTCCTCTTGGAATTTGCTCTTGACCACAAAAGATGGAATGAAATAGACTTCTTGAATGACATTTTGAAACTCGAACCATTCAAAATATCCAAAAATTGAGCGAGTTATGAATTGTTGAAGTTGGCAAAAAATTGTGAAATAACCTATAATCTTTTGTATCCTTAAGGCATCTTTGATCCATTTTCTCACTTTGCACATAAAATAAGGAATAAAGTTCACATCCATAAGATCATTATGGAAAAAGAGTGCGATCAAGGTGATAAAATTGAGCAAGTTATGATCATTTGAAGTCACATGTAGAGATTTGAGGGTTCATCGAGATGACTTGTAATCTTTCTTCATCATCAAGTTTCTTCCACATGAAAACTTATTGAAACTTTTGAAGTGATTTGTTAGTAACCCTTTAAAGAGAAGGATGTTTTTGGAATCACTCAAAAATACCAAAAGATGAGCAAGATATACTTCTTTGAAGTTCAAAACCCTAACTCTTATATCAAGAAAATGCTTTGAGGAACTTTGACAATTTTAAACAACCTTCTTGTACCAACACTTTTGCTTTGTAGATGGAAGTTGTTAAGGATGATAATGATAACTCATAGCAACCAAAACCACTTCCATATCTTGATGATTGAGATAAATATGCACTTGTGACCAATGGGAACAAGGCCTTGTCCAACCATGACAACTTCTTCAATCAACCCCTTGTACTTTTGAATCAATCTTGATAAATTTGAAATGTGGTGAACCAAAATAAACCTTGCCATGCCATTTATTCCAAAACAACTTAAATGGTGAGGTTTGAATTTCTCAAGCTTTATTGACTTGGGCGTGGAAATAAACTCATGAACCCATGGATCAACTTGCTAAGCCACACTGTCTTTGCCTACATTATTAACAAGTAAGACAAACCAACATTGCATTTTATTAATTAAAAGAAAAGTCAAAACAAAACATGCATGATCACAAAATAAAAACAAGTCAAGGTGCTTGGTGATTCCTCAAAGATCAAAGCTAAAGATAGGGAGGAGAACCAAAAGCCCTAATGTGATCTTGTTGTGATTGAATCAATATGGTATGATGAAGGGATCTTAGGGGCAAAAATTGGGGTACAACAATCTCATCTCTATTCTTTATTCTCATTTGTTTCCACACTTGTTTGAGCTTCAGTAGGTTAGGCTCCATACGTCAATACCGTCTATAAATTCCCCTTCCAAATCTTTTTATGAACGTCATATATGGTTACCACGCTGAGGTACCCGATTATTCATTCAATGGCACTCTCCACATCTTTGTGTTCCCTAATCTTCTCATCAGCAGTCAGTGCTTATTCCCCAAGTGAATGCATGGGGCAAAGCTATTTAGAAAAGATAGAAGAAGACTGAGAAGTATGTTGATACCATCTCAATGCCTCATATCCTAGAACTTCCTCATTTATTGGGAAGTCAATTGATTAAGCTTCGTGCTTCAGAGACTATTCAGTTTATTATTCTCTCTCCCAATGCAAATGCTAGGTATGTCTCTCATTCTGGGGCATTTGGCCGTGATGTTGAATATTTCAAGAGCTTTAACCAAAGTCTAGCACCTGTCTGGCGTCTTTCTAAAATTTCAATTTCTAAGGTGACGGACAATTTCAAACTTTTCGCTTGGTACAACGTTCACCCTCTCTTTTGAGAGAATCTTTAGTGAACATTATTCTGGGGCACTCGACTATTCAGTTGAAGACGGTTTGTTATCCAGAGATAAGGTCCAAGCTTGGATCAATTCAGATACTATTGTGTACAGATCATCGAGGAATCTCTTATCCAAGTGAGCCTCAAGGTTGTTGAAGATCGTTTGAAGCAATCAGTCCATACAAAGACTAGTCTCCTCAACATGGAAACTTCAATTTTCATTTGCATTTTCATTTGCAATCTTAATTGTTTTGTTTAGTACTTGCTTATATGCAAACTTTATCATCTTTTTGAATGTTAATCATAATGCATTGAATATGTTTGTCTTGAATTAATCTGTTCGTTATCACTCTTATTTTACTATGTTTTTGATACCCAACTCTTGTTAATAAAGCAATAACTCTTGAGAGAGGATGATGAGTAATATACCAAAAATTCCAAATGGTATGCTTTTGAGTAAAACCTTGTTGATGATGTACAGACCTTGTTTCAATCCCCAAACACCAGAGATATAAGAGAGATAGACCCTCGTTAACCCCTCTGAGCCTTTGAAGTAGGAGTTTCTTTTCTGTTCAGAAAAAACCCTTATTTTTAACCCGAGGGCGGGATAGATTTTAGTTAATCTGATCGAGCATTCAAAACTCATCAGGAGTGCACATCAAAGGATACAACAATGGTTATCCTTCAAAATATTGAGGAAAAACAAAACCACAATGGTTCACCCTCATATCAGCAGTGTGCATTAAAGAGAGCTATATCCTTATGAGTATCTCTCGCATGACAGGAGGACGAAAGATGAAGATACAATAATGGTTATCCCTTATCAACCAAGCGATAGGGCAGTCACTAATCTTCCAACAAGCCAAAAGTCTCAGATCACACGATTTGCTCAAAATGAAAGTAAGAAAAGAAAGAGATAAAAAGCCCCGCTAAGTTAAAACTTGGAAACAATTCGCTTAGGCAAGAGCCAAGGCAAGTGAAAGGTAAATGGAAAGTTTGAAAGGCGGGAAGGGATTACAAAAATCCTTAGTAAAAAAAGTCGTGCGACCAAAAGCATAAAAGAACGAAAGAGGTGAGTGATTGTCATGTCCAAAAACCTCGTTTGACTCCTTAATCATTCCAAAACTCCTCTTGAGAGATGAATGTCTGTGTCAAGTTTACTGAATTTAGGAATGGAGAACATCATGAAGGGGGTGGGCACCAAATAATTTTGAGCCTTAAATCCTTGTTTCTAAAACCGTGAACCAGGCCATGTTACAACCCTTAAAAGTCCTAACTGAAGCATGGGTTAATTCGAAAGAAAAACTATTACGAGAATACGGTAACCTGACTCCTAGGAGATTTGCTAAAAACTTTTTGAGTTGGTATCACTCCCCCTTTTACTTTCTTTGTACAGAAAAATTTTGATGTTTCGGCATCTTTTCAATAAAAGTATTCTAACTTCAAGACAAGTATATGATTTGCATTAGATTTATCATTCATAGGATAAAACATACTTCACATATGAAAAAGTGCTTAAACATCAAGCGAGCTTGCATAATGAGCATCAAATGAAGAGTTTGATTACCCCGAGGGACGAAATGCTTCAGGAATATGTTGAAAAGAATAATCTTAATTTGGGGCATGATTTCTAGCTGCTCCTTTGAATTGAAGAATACTAGTTTGAGAGATTGATCAAGAACTATTTGTTTGATGATTGTGTAGAAGTTGTCTGCCCCCAAATCTCTGATTGAGCAATGGCGTATCGTTTCCGGTTGGTCCCGAAGGATGATCTTCTTCAAGCATCTGCTTGTGTGCGAAGCAGTTCGAGTGATTATCTACTAAGACGTAAACCCATTATTCTGAGGAGGTGTTAACTTCCGAACTCTGAACTTTTCATTCCTCTGTGAGCATGAGGTAAGGAAATGGTTTTCCAAGATTCGGCTAATCTGGGGCAATCAAGTTAATATCCATTGACTCTCAAAGTTTCATCAATTTGGGGTAGTTATGTCGAGATTTTACAAAGCTCTCAAAGTTTCGAGTGGTCAGGGTCCGTTAGCCAAGATTTATTGAAGCCACTTCTAATTTTGATTAGTCGGAAGCCATGTTTCAAAGTTTGTAACACTGGGGCAGTTTATCTGGATGGTACAGACCTCAGGAAGTCCTTTCAAGGCAAATTCTTTAAACATCCCTACAGACTGGGGTAAAACATTATGCAGGGGAATTTACCCCACTTCATAGTTGATCAGTTTAAGTCCAGTCCCAGGATAAACAATTTATGAAGGTGAAAAGAATGACAAGAAGTCAGGATGGTTATCCTCAACTAATCAGAATTTTAAGTCCTGGTGTTGTTGCTCCTTCATCAGTAGTTGAGATCTTTACCTCCAACTAAAGTCAGCACTTATATTCTCAGCACAGATATCGGGAAGTCCTCTTGAGGAGAGTCTCTTCAAAGGTTAGTCAACCTAAAATAGTACGTCAAAATTCGAAAAATCTCTCCATGGATCTATTGTGTCAGAGAATTATTCAGAGCTCAAATAATCTGGGGTAGATTATCTCAAGTCAAAAGGACCTTTTCCAGCGAGGTTGTCACATTATGCCTGGGGAATGTTCAGTGATATGTTTCGCATGAGTTTTCATTTGCTTTTCTTATCTATGTAATTCTCCATTACAAGAGAAACATCCATCAAGATGATTAAAGTAACCCTAACCTGGATCGTTTCCTCCGAAGCAACACTGAAGTTTCTACTTCTCCCAAGTCTTCCCAAATCAGAAATTTTAAGATTAACCAATTGGAATTCTGGATTAAAAGAGTCTTATTCTCTGTATGCATAAGCTTTATCGCCCATTATCACCTAGTAGAAAGTATTTTGACTGAAAGTTGTGATCTTTCGATATGGAATTTCCATTTCTCAGTAAATCTAACATAATTGTGTTCGTAAGAGAATATCTATTCCTCGGAGTAGAGCATATTTACCCTGACTGAAGATTTAGTTGAATATCTTCCTATTCCCCGGTGAAATCACTTCATGAAGACCAGATCTATTTGAGATTAGTTGTGGGTTTCTACAGAGATCTGAAGTTTCTATTGCTCCCCAGTAAATCTCCCCAAGCGGAGAATTTTAAAGATTGACTAATTGGAATTTCATATTAAGAGAATCTTATTCTCCAAGTGCTTGAAGTTTTGTCTCCCCTGCATCACCTAGCAAAAGAATGTTTATTCCCTAAAGTGGAGTGTTCTCGTCCCCAGCTGAAGTCGAGAATTCCTTCAGAAATTTCTCCTGTTCCCCGGTGAAGTCACTTCATAAAGATTTCTTGTTTGAGAATTCTCTAATCTCCATAGTGGAATCATGGTTTGAAGTTCGTTATGCTGAAAATATTTTATCATCCCCAGTAAAGACTATTCAAGTATGTTATGTTTCTTAGCGAAGTCATGGGAACATCATCTCACTTCCTTATAGGAGGTTGTTTATGAGGATCTCTTGTCCAAGATTTCTCATTCCCCAATGGAATTGCCTTATTGGAGATCTCTCTCAGGAATTTTCATTCCCCCAGCTGATTTGTGTTGAGTTTTATTTCATCTCTCCAGTAAAGACCATTGGCTGAGATCTCTTATGCGAAATTTCTCCTCTCCCCAGCGGAGCTGCCTTTGTAAATCTCCTATTCATAAATCCTCATTTCCCTTATGAAGTTTCCTTATCAAGAAATCTCCAATTCAGGAATTCTCATTTCTCTAATAGAGTCATTTCATCGAAAGTACTTATTTATAGATTCTCTCTTTTCCCAGTAGATCTCAATCTTGGATGTTGATATGTTGATAAGTGTTGCTTCCATAAAAGAGTATGATATTATGGTTTCTAGCCCCAATATAGAGCATCATAGAAGGATTTTGTTCTGATTGAAGCACATCCTTATTCCCAGTGGAGCCGAAGATTCTCGTATTTCCAGTAGTAGCATATTTTGTTGAGTTTCTCATACGAAGAATATCTCATTCCCGACAAGAGTTCTTTTTGTAAGGTCACTTACCCCAGCATGGATCTTCATATCCTTGGAAGTATAAGGGCGCTTTATCCTTAGTGATAGAGTATAGCTTAAATATTTCCTCATGCGAGTTCTGAACCTCAAGCTTATGGTTCAAAGATACCCTTCTTTTCCCCAAATAAGGATTGTTACTCCCCAACAGTAGTATCTCCGGTGTGGTCTAGTTAGAATTCTTTTGTTTAAGAATTTTCACGTTTCTCCAGTCGAAATCACTTTCATTGAGGAATTATATCAGAAAGTCCTAGTTTCCAACAAGGTTCTCTTTATCCGTGGAAGGAAATATTGGATCTTTTTCCCCAGAAGGTTAAGATGTGGAACATAGGTCAGGATTTTTTCTGTACTGCAATTTATTCTTCTTGCAGTATTCTCTCCAGGAAGTTATCCCCAGTGAGAAATTGACAAGTTATCAAACAAAAGTCATGTGGATTTTGATTTCCCATAGACCCCATTTTATTAATGCTTTCTCCAGCAACGTCAAGTATCCATTTGGTGTTTCCTCGAAGATGTTACAATTTTGATTTGATCTTCTCTAGCGGAATTTGCAATTTATTTTTGCAAGTTTTATCAGGGTTCGGCCTATGGTTTTTGGTTTCTTCATTTCGCCAATCTGGGGCAGTCAGGTTGAGGATCAATCTCTCAAAGTTTCGCTACTCTGGGGCACTATATCAATGATGGTACGGATCCCATGAAGTCCTCTCGAGGAATTGTCGTTCACTTTGTAAGTTGTAGCTTGTCAGCACCAACGCAAAAGTCTTACCTCTAAATTTTGAACTCTTGAATAGGGAATTCCCCGCAAAGTTAGTTCTCCTCAGCATTGTCATGTGAGGGATTCTCGAGGCGGATAAGGTTTTTTGGATACCTTCATTCCCCAACCAAGTCTTGATGAGCATTATCTCGTTTCTTAATAAAGACTATTCTCAGTGGAGTTTACCTTCCAATTTAAATTATTATTGAAGTTTGCATTCAGAAATTCTCATTTTCCCATATGAGTTGTGACTTGGAGCATTTCTTTATCAAAAGAATCTTTTATCATCCTCAGTAGAGTTGACGTTGGCTGAGATTTTCGTATCCTCAGTAGAGTTAATATTGTTTGACTATCTTCATGATCTATTTTATGACTGCATATCCAAGGTTCCTTTAATCCATGGTGTTTGTAATACGATGGGAGAACTGACTTAGGATGTTTTGTGTTTGATCGCAGATGTTTCCGTTAGAAAGAGTCACCACCGAATTTTCTTTTATCCAATAAAGAAAGGCTGAAAAGAACAGGAAAGACCTTTGATATTATTTTCTTGAGTTCGGGGGGTAGATTATGAAAAGGGAAGGTGTTAACACCCTTTTCATCCATAGTTATCTATGGGCTCTTAGTTGCTTTCTAGATCACTTGCTTTTGTTTTAAAATGTGCTTTGTGGTGAGTTTTGAAAGTATTTTGAAAAGGCGTCTTCGTTTAGGCAAACTTTGTAATGGTTCTCGTTCGTAAGAACGTATACAAAGTGTTGGACTTTTGAAAATATTTAGTGTTTTGAAATTTTGTTTTTGAAAGTGATTGGTGTTTGTTTTGAAAATGAGAAAGGATGTTTGTTTTGAAAGTGAGCAAGCAACTAGGAATAATCTACCTACTCAAAAGTCTTTTGTTCATTACCTCATTTCCTTTGATATTACTATCTCACCATTGATTTGGTAAGAAGCCTTATCTTTGGATGTAAAGGGACGGGCATGGGTCATCGTATAGTCATGATAGCAATGTTGTAAGATGACTTAGCATTTCTCTTTTAGGGACTAAGATCATTTGAAAGGCAACATTTGAAGCGTCATCGAGGCACTATGATCTTTTATTTTTGATTTGTTTTTGCTAAAACATCCCACATGCATAACATGATCATTTTTGTAAGGCAACAAGTGGAATTATCCTAAGGGTACATGTGTGAATAGTGTGTTTGATTTACATGCATTGCTTATCTTGGATTAAGGTTCGCTACTTGTTGATTTTATCTTTCCATACAAACCCTAGTTACTAGCATTTATATGAAAGTGATAAATTGAGGAAAGTAAAATTACTACGCTATTACATCATTGGGGGGATGGGGTATACAAATTTACAAATGGGGATTTCAAGAATTTAAACCTAATTATCTATTACAACTATATTGAATATTGTACAAGAATTGAAAATAATATAATGTGCAAAGATGTAAATGAAAAGGAAATGATTTTTGTTTGATTTTTTTTTTTTTGAGAAAAGGGTTTTAACCTAATTATCTAAAAGAAAATGAATAATCAAATTAAGAAAATTAAGCCTAAACTAATTAAGAAAAAAAATTAAATTAGTAAGCATTTTTTAAGGTTTTTAAGAAAAGGTTTTTTAGTTTAATAAAAATAGTATGGAATTTAAGTAACTAAAAGAAACCAAAATTCTAAGTTAATTTTAAATAAAAATAATTAAACCAAAATTTAATTATTAATTTATTAAGAAAAAGAAATTAATTTGTTAAGAAAATGTTTTTTTGTCTTTTTTTGTTTTATAAAGAAAATAAAAATATAAGTGTGTAAATAATAAATAAAAATATTTTTGGATTTTCTAATAAAAATAATAATAATAATAATAATAATAATAATAATAATAATAAAAAAAAATAATATTGAAAAATAAAATAAAATAAAATGTAAAAATAAAAGTCAGGGGGTTTGAAATTGGATTTGGGAGTTTGTTAGAAAAAAATAGTTTTTGTTTGAGTTTGGCCCAAATGAGATTTTTGTAATCAGAAAAAATAACAAAATAAAAAGGGAGTGGGCATGTGTTGTGTAGTAAAATGGGGGTGTAGCGCAGCAAAAATGGAAAGGGCCCAGTAACTAAGCTCAGGCGCTGGTTGTGGCAAAAAGAAAGAAAAATGTGAAAAATTAAAATAAAAGGCAGCGTTGGGACTTGAACCCATGACCTTGAGATAAACGCGCGCTGCCTTTGCCATTAGGGTGGTTGTACATTCGTTAACTTACATGAAACAATAAATATATAACACAAAACAAGTCCTGAAAATGACTTCATCTTCAACCTCCAGCCATGGTTCCTGTAACTCACTCATTTCTCAACAAAAATGAAAGATGTAAACATGAAAGTTGCTCCATTTTCCATATGAATCCAACCATATAAATATCATAAGATATAAATCAAAGATGAATGAGAAATTCTAAAAGTACCAAATTTTGACCTAACTTTTTTCAGAGATTGAAACCTAAAATTCTCTAAGCTCAATCAATATAAATGAAATCTATGGACATGTATAGTTTCAGGACAATGACATCTACATTTTATCTTCATAAATGCAAGTTTAACAATGCCTAAATGAAAAGATAGAAGTTCAGAAAAGATACCTCAAAATTGGAAATCGTGAAATGAGTTTGAGCACTTTCAAGAGTTGTGATGATCATGTTAGCTTTAGTGAACCTCCAGGAAGCTAATGCAATTATTAGTTTGGAATGAGGATGGCTGAAATGGCCTGGAGAAGTCAACTTGCAGACTCTGTTTTTTGGTTATGGAGGTTGATGAAAATGGTGTTACAGTTCTGGAACAAGGACAGAGATGGACTATATTTGAGGTATAGAAGCTTTGTGATTGATTAGGAATGAAAACGCACGAGGGAAATGTGAGTTACAAGTTCAAAGTCAGAAATTGTGCATCAATGGTATTTTTGGGCAATTTTTGGCTTGCAAGTGTTTGAGAGAGTTTCAGGGTGCTTGAGCTCATGTATTAGCTTGAAAATAGTATCTATATTTATAAGCAAATGGTTTTGATAATTGTAGTTGATCAGAATTCAAATTCACATGTTTAAGCTCAATATGTGATTTTCTTGACAAAACAAGTTTCCATGCCTTTGTACCTGCTATTGTAGAGTGGTTACACTTTAAACAAACTTGCTTCTGACTTTGTAGATGGAGTGTGATCAAAGGGAACAAGTGAGAGGCTCAAGAATTGACTTTGTGCATAAAGCTTCCTTTTCAAGAATGGCAATGTTAACTTTCTTCCCAAAATGGCAAATTGACTTGGACAATGCTTAAACCACTTGGATCATAGCTCAAAAGTTTGTTTAATCTATTAATTATGGATAGATACACAAGTTAGAAGGCCTGCAAATCAATATTATTCAGCATAACATTGAGATTGGATTATGTGTTCATCAAGAAAATGCCTTGTAATTCGAGTTGGAAACTATAACTTCTTGCTTTCGATTCTCCTAGCTTAAGTATGATCTCAATGAGTTCCTGGACATTTTGGAAAGCTTGTAGCATCCCCTAAAACCTTAATGTTGTACATTTTTGAAAATTCCATTTGGAACTAGGTGAAAAGTTTCCATGAAGTTAGGTCAAAGTCCTGCCTAACTAGGGGAAAATTTCACTAAGTCCTTTAAGTTACATGAACATGTCTTCACAAAATCATAACTTGAAATCCAAGAATTTCTAGGAAAAGTTCTGCCCTATAATGTTTTAGATCTCATTAATATCTACAACTTTTATGTTGGAAGTTTCCCTTGAATCATCTTTATCATGGTGGAAATTTGGCTCAAAGTTATGAAAAAAGTGAACTTTTCCAACACTTGGAAAAATTCTAAGTTTTAGAAATTTTGACTTTCCAAAATGAAACTTGACTTTTTGATTTCTTGATGAACAAATTTCACATTTTAACATATCTTGATGAATTGTAAGCTTTGAAACTTGATTTTGATCAAAAAGTTAAAGTTTGACTTTTCAGTGTACAGTTGACTTTTCATCACTTGACTGAAATTCAACTATCAATCAACTGATCTTAAGAAATATTTTGAGTCGTGCCATTAGGTCAAAATGATGTATTTGAATCCTTGAGATCATAAATTAAACCAATAAATCATTTGTTAAGTCAAAAATCAAAAATTGCACCTTCTTAGTCAAAACCCAAATTTTGACCATTTTGCCCTTTTGATGATCTAATCAAATTTCTTGAGGAATTGTGATCCAAACTTGATCAATTTACATATATGAGTTCATAATATTGAAGTGGATTAAAATTATGAAGTTTGACTGTAAATTGACCACAGTTGACTTTTTCCCCAATACAGCTGATTTTAGGTCAACTGATCAATTGACTGAGCAAAAATGTGATCCAAGACTTGAAACTTGACATGAGCAATCTTGAAGGTCCAAAATGATCCATGTAAGTCATTTGATGCTTTGAAAGTTAAATTGTCTTTATGCAAACTCAAACCCTAATTTGAGTCATCAGTGCTTGAGGAGGTGTCTTGAGCTGATCAAACTTTGTGCAGTCTTGAATCAATGGAGATCTTGTGAGAGATTTTTTAAGAAATGAGAGGTAAAATTTTGGGGTACAATAGCTTCCCCTGTTCAATCTTCTTAAACCTGAAGAGTTAGATTGGCGGGTCCGCCATTCGTCACTTGAAGGTGGATGATGATTGAACACTAGAGTGGCCAGAAATTTGCACTCGAAGATGGATTGGGAATGGGCTTATAGATTCCATTTGGAGGAATGATGGTAAATACTGGAAGAAGTATCAGCACAAATCTTTGGTCGATTTATACTAAAACTTGATGTTTTACCTGTGGGAAAAAAGGGTTAGTTAAATGCAGATGTATGCATGATGTTCACAAGATGTGGTATTATGCTAAATGCATTTTGTATGTATATGCTATGATGTATGAATGTGGGATGCATATTTGTCCGGGAAAATAAATCCCTGATACTGCTGAGGATTCTTGGGAAGCTGAATCCCAGATTGCTGTTGGGGATGAAGAATATACACACCTACAAACTTTGTTGACATAATGCTTCTACCGGGGATTATCTCTTGAATGTTAGTTATTATCTGGTCAGATCCAGGCTTCACAAATTGCCGAGGATGAGGAAGTCAACTGCTATTTGGTCGGGTTCCAGGCTTCACGGTAACTTACTGGGGAAAAATAAATTAATTTTTATCTGGTCGGATTCCAGGCTTCGCAAAAAATTTCTTGAAATTGAACTATTATCTGGTCAGATCCAGGATTCGCAGATTTCTTGAAGTGGTGACTACTATCTGGTCGGGTCCAGGTTTCACAGTTTTTGAAAAGTTATGCTATTATCTGGTCGGGTTCAGGCTTCATAGTGTCTCGCTGGGGATTGTAGCTAGTTGTTATCTGGTCGGACTCCAGGCTTCATAATAACTTTCTTAAAAAGATGAAGTTGAAAACTCATATCTGGTCGGATCCAGGCTTCACAGATTTTGAGGTGATGAAGTTAATTTCTATCCTGTCGAGTTCAGGCTTTACAATAAACTTTTCTGAAGAGATAGGGTTGAACTAATATCGGTCGGGTCCAGACTTTACAGTAACTTGCTTGGAACTTAGTTGTTATCTGGTCGGATTCCAGGTTTCACAACAAACTTCTGAGGGGAATTGCTATCTGGTCAGATCCAGGCTTCACAATAACTTACTTGAAAAGATGAAGTTGAAAACTGATATCTAGTCGGATCCAGGATTCATAGTAACTTACTGGGGTAGAGGCAAACTCTACTTGGGGGAAAATAAGTTAAACCCTGGTTTGGTTGAGTCCAGGTTCTTTAATATCTTGAAGAGTTAAACTATTAGCTGGTCGGGTCCAAGTTTCATAGTATCTTGAGAAGTTAACTATTATCTGGTTGGGTCCAGGCTTCGTAGTATTTGAAAGGTTACACTATTATATGGTCAGGTCCAGGCTTCATAGTATTGAAAGTAGTATTATTATCTGGTCAGGTCCAGGCTTCATAGTAGCTTGAAAATTGTACTATAATCTGGTCGGGTCTAGGCTTCATAGTATCTTTTGGAGATAGTAAAGGTTTTGTTGACGAATTTACTGGGGATTAGGGGTTGTGGCCCTCTGATTTGTATTAGTCTGAAAAGCAAACTCAAACTGGAGAGGATAGACTATGTCGGGGAAGACAGACTCAGCTGGGGAGGATAGACTATGCCGGGGGAATTTTGATGTTCGTTGATTGTTGTATGTTGTATGTTGTATGTTGTTTGTTGGGGAAATAAACCCTATTGATGAATACTTGATGAACTGTTGACAAGGTGAGTTTTTTTAGAAAGATATCCACAAGGCTCCTTCTTTTAGGACCAACTTAGCTGGGGAGAGAGTTGTCAAGAGATTCAGACTCTGGTTGGAGATCAACCTATGCAAAGAGACTTTGTGGGTAACTCTGTTGCGGGAAAAGGTTTATTATAGTCGTTCTTGTAGGGATAATGCTAATGAAATAAATCTGTGGGGATATTCCATATACATTAAAGAGATGTTTGTTGCTGCTTAGCAGGACACATGTGCCAAATAGTTTTAATTATGTTCACATGCATATGTTCTTTCAATTTTAGTCATTGGACAACTTTGCATTCAAAACAAAAATAGAAAGTTTGCACTTTAAAGTATATTTGTATTGATATTTTGCCCATGAATAGGCATTTTTGTACAAAGAGACGGAGATCCTAGTAAGAGGAAATCGTCTAAAGGAAAACAAAATTGAAAAAAAAAAGATAATAGCCATGTGGAAGTGGTCTCATTGCATTCCAACTCTACTATTTCCCCGATGTCTTTGAATGCCCCTTGCCATTGACAGAAGTTGATTGGATTGATCTTGGACCACTTGAACTCGGACCTTGGTAATAAAGTCGACTGTGGTGATTCCACGGGACATAGTCATACGCTTTCAATCCTTAATTTTTGCCTGGACCGCCCTTTCGGGTTTTCAGCCCACCAGGATACCCATTTTTGCCAAAGTCGCCCTTTAGGGTTTTCAACTTTCCGGGTGTACAATCTTTTGCATATATCCCTAATTTTTGCCCAAACCTTTTAGTTTTTCGGGATGCCCTTATCTTGCCTAGGTGTGTCAACCTAGCGGGTCACTTATACGTAGTATTTTTTAACTATGTTCGCGTTCACAGGATGTGGGAAGTCTTCACCATCCATGGTAGTCAGCATCATGGCACCACCAGAGAACACTCTCTTGACAACAAATGGCCTTTCGTAGGTAGGAGTCCATTTGCCTATGGGGTCGCCTTGTGGCAGAATGATGCGCTTTATCACCAGGTCACCAGCTTGATATACTTGAGGCTTGATCTTTTTGTTGAAAGCCTTAATCATGCGTTTTTGGTACGTCTGACCATGACAAACAGCATCCAATCGTTTTTCATCGATCAAGTTCAACTGATCTAATCTTATCTGGATCCACTCGTCTTCGCCTAGGCCTGCTTCATTTATAATCCTTGGTGAGGGAATCTGAACTTCCACTGGCAGAGCAGCTTCCATGCCATAGACCAAAGAAAAGGTAGTTGCCCCAATTGATGTTCTAGCCGAAGTACGGTAGCCATGAAGAGAAAACGGTAACATCTCATGTCAGTCTTTGTAAGTTACTACCATCTTTTGCACAATCTTCTTAATGTTTTTGTTGGCTGCTTCGACTGCGCAATTCATTTTAGGTCTATAAGGAGAAGAATTGTGATGCTTGATTTTGAACTGAGTGCAAAGTTCCATAATCATAGCATTGTTGAGGTTAGTCCCATTTCCAGTGATGATCCTTTCGGAGATACCATAGCAGAAGATAAGGTTATGTTTGATGAATCTGGCTACCACATTCTTGGTGACTGAGGCAAATGAAGCGGCTTCGACCCATGTGGTGGAATAATCAATAGCGACCAGAATGAAGCGATCTCCATTGGAAGCGGTGGGCTTGATCTCTCCAATCATATCAATGCCTCACATTGCAAATGGCCACAGAGCGGTCATGAAGTTCAAAGGGATAGGAGGCACATGGACTTTGTCAGCATAAATTTGGCATTTATGGCAAGTTCTTGAATGTTGATGGCAATCGGTCTCTATTGTTAACCAATAGTAACCAGCTCTTAGGATTTTCTTGGCCATGGTATGTCCACTAGACTGAGTGCCAAATAGATCATCATGCATGTCTCCCATAATTTCCTCTGCCTCCTTCTTTGTCCATACATCGTAGTAGAGTAGAATCATGGTTGCGCTTGTATAATATTCCGTTACTTAGGAAGAATATGGCTGAAAATCTTCGTAAGAACTTTATGTAATTGATGGATGCTCCTTCAGGGTATTCTTGTGGTTCAAGGTATCTCTTCACCTCATGGTACCATGGCTTTTCTGTATCAGTGTCAAGCTCATAACAGTGTGCAGGTTCGTCGAATCTATCAATGGTAATCATAGGAGATTCGTTGTCCCATTTGAATTTGAACATAGAAGACATGGTAGCCAAGGCGTCAGCTAACTGATTTTCTTCCCTAGGGAAGTGTTCAAAGATAATCTCTTCGAAGTAAGGAATCAGAGATAGCACAAGTTCCTTGTAAGGGATGAGATTAGGGTGCTTAGTATCCCAATCTCCTTTTACTTGGTTGATCACTAGAGCAGAATCCCCAAACACATTCAAATGCTTGATCCTCAAATCAATGGCAGCCTTCAGACCCAAAATGCATGCTTCGTACTCAGCCATGTTGTTCGTGCAATTGAAGCATAATCTGGCAGTGAAAGGAGTGTCGAAACCTTCAAGGGAGATAATCACAGCACCAATTCTATTACCCAAGGCGTTGGAAGCCCCATCGAAGACCATAGTCCATTGGGATCCTTGTTTAGGTCCGTCATACAGTCTAGGTTTCGCGCAGTCGGTCACTAGCATGATGTTCTCATCCGGGAATTCAACGTTCATAGACTAGTAATCATCAACAGCTTGATGAGCCAAATGATCTTCTAATACGCTTCCTTTGATGTCCTTTTGCATTGTGTATTGAATGTCGTACTCAGTCAAGATCATTTTCCATCTAGCTATCCGTCAGGAAAGAGCAGGTTTCTCGAAGATGTACTTGATGGGGTCTATTTTAGAAATCAAAAGAGTGGTATGAGTCAACATATACTGTCTTAGCCGGCGAGAAGCCCATGCCAGAGCGTAGAAAGTTTTCTCGAGCAGTGAATATCTGGTTTCACAGACGGTAAACTTGTTGCTCAGGTAGTAAAAAGCATGCTCTTTTCAGCCAGACTTGTCATGTTGGCCCAAAACACACCCCATAGAGTTCTCTAGCACTGCCAAGTACATGATCAAGGTTCTTCCTTCAACTGGAGGCATGAGAATAGGAGTTTGTAGCAAATATTCTTTTATTTTGTTGAAGGCATCTTGGCATTCATCATTCCATCTAACTACTTGATATTTCTTCAAGAGTTTGAAGATGGGCTCACAAGTAGCAGTTAAGTGAGATATCAAGCAGGCGATGTAGTTAAGACGACCCAAGAATCCTCTAACTTCCTTTTCAGAGTGGGGGACTGGCATTTCTTGGATGGCCTTTACCTTGGCAGGATCGACTTAGATGCCTTTACCGCTGACAACAAAACCTATAAGCTTTCCAGATCGTACTCCAAATGTGCACTTGTTAAGGTTTAACCTCAACTTGTAATTTTTCAACCTTTTCGAATAGCTTGTACAGGTGATCAAGATGTTCCTCCTTGGTTTGTGACCTGGCAATCATATCATCCACATATACCTCTATTTCATGATGAATCATGTCATGAAACAAAGATATCGTAGCCCTTTGATATGTTGCCCCTGCATTCTTCAATCCGAACGGCATGACCTTGTAGCAAAAGGTGCCCTATTTCATAATGAAAGTGGTCTTCTCCATGTCTTCGGGAGCCATCCTAATTTGATTATAGCCAGAGAATCCATCCATGAAAGAGAAGACTTTATGTTGATCAGTATTATCGACCAAGACATCAATATGAGGTAGAGGGAAGTCATCCTTGGGGCTTGCCCTATTCAGATCCCTATAGTCTACGCACATGCGAACTTTTCCGTCTTTCTTCGGTACTGGCACCATATTTGCAACCCATTGGGGATAAGATGTCACAGCTATTAATCCCGCATCAAACTGTTTCATCACTTCAGCTTTTATCTTTTCAGACATGTCAGGCCTCATGCGACGAAATTTTTGTTTGACAGGAGGACAATCTTCCTTTGTCAACTAACAATGAACTACAATGTCAGTATCCAACCCTGGCATATCTTCATACGACCAAGCAAACACTTCAACATAACCATGCAACATCTGAACCAATCTGCTTTTGACACTGATTTCTAGGTTAGCACCAATATTGACCTCTCTCTTGTCTGTCTCAGTACCTAGATTTATAATTCCAACTGACTCTTCATGCGGCTGAATAGCTTTTTCCTCTTGTAATAGAAGTTTGGCTAGTTCTCCCAGTATTTCACAATCTTCCTCGCCTTCTCCTTCGGTTTGGTTAATTGGACATTCAAAGTCATAGTCGGCAATAGTAGAGTCATTGGCAATGAGATCCAGAGTGGATGAGGACCTGCAAGAGTGTGGTGTGTGCATGTAAGATACATGGCTATTTTGAGAAATGTATTTGAAAGAAAAGAAAGACAATGAGCATAAATATTTGAATGCAAAAGTCCAATTATTTGTATTGAATGATCATATGATAACATGAACATAAATAAAACCCTTGACAAATGGACCATAGTTCCCTGGGCCAAGCACATGGCTTAAAAGTCATTGTTTAATATTACAGACAAAATGTTCTTGAATTAAAAGAAAGAAATAAACAAGTAGTTACTCCTCAATGAAGGAGATGGGAACGAAGTCCTTTGCTTGCCAATTGTTGAGTTCCATTGTAGTAGGATATACCCAATCTTCAAATGCACATTCATCCTCAGAATCACCTACAACGTTGACTTCATGGCATCCAATACGGAGAAGGGGCTTCCCTGCACGAGCATGCCTCGCCTCCTTTTGAGCCTTGATGGTAAAACCCAAACCACACTTGTCTTCTTTGAATGGGATCTCGAGGAGTTGCCCCCAAGTATCACAACTTCCTTCTTCAACTGCAACACAAGCATCTTTGAATGAAACCATCTTCGGCATGACCTTAACAGCTTTGGACACATCAAAGGAACATTTGGTAGCAGGAACCATTGGTGGCACAACTTCAAAAGCTTGACACGGAGTCTCTATAAATTCTCCATCCATCTCCACATATTTGAAAGAGTTGAGGTGGCTTACCATGAACTCCTCCTCGCCACAGACAGTGACAATCCTTCTTTTAACCGGATACTTGAGTTTTTGATGAAGAGTTGAGGTTACTGCCCCAGCTCCATGGATCCAAGGGCAAACCAACAAACAGGAGTAGGCAGGACGGATATTCATAATGTAGAAAGTAGAGTTGAAAATATGTGATCCCACCTTGATCGGGAGATCCACCTCTCCATGAACTGTCCTTTTTGACCCGTTGAAAGCCCTCACAATGATATCACTTGGTTTCAAAACTAAACCTTAACAATCTAAATGGTCCAACGCCCCCTTGGGTAGCACGTTTAAAGAAGATCCAGTGTCAACCAGAACGTGTGCCAAGGTAGTCCCTTTACATTCGACAGAAACATGTAGAGCTTTATTATGGTTCTTTCCAAGTGGAGTCAAATCAGCATCCGAGAACCCCAAACCATTATCGGCCGTCAAGCTTGCCACACAATTTTCAAACTGGTCAGTTGTGGTCTCATGAGGGACATGAGCCTTCTTCAAGAATTTTATTAACGCCCGAGCATAAGCATCGGAACAGAGTAGTAAAGACAACATAGAAATCTTGGAAGGGGTTTTCCCCAACTGCTCCACCATCTTAAAATCGCTCCTTTTTATAATTTTTAAGATCTCATCCATTTCAAGAGCAGAAGTTTCTCCATCAGCAATGTCCTTTGCGGGTATTTCTGTCTCAACAGGCTCAACTACTTTCTCCTTTCCCCTCGTATTAGTACTTGGCTTAGCAGCAGTGATGCGAATAGGTTCCTTTGTAACAACTGGTGGTGAGATGTTGGGTGAAAAGATTCTCCCAGTTATGGTCACCTTACTTGAGCCATTTATGTTACCAACATCATGAACTTTGTTTTCTTCAATCCAAGTGTCTTTTTTTATCCCATGGTAAAACACCTTAGCACCATAGTTCCATGGCATTTCTTTGTTGGAAGAGTAGGGAATTGGCCAGGGAGCGGTAATTATTAGAGGAGCAACAATTGGTTCATTTGAAATCCTGATAGGACCCTTGGAGGAGATCCTAAAAGGCTTGTTTGAGATGGTTATGATGGAGAGATCTTCACACTTATTGGTCAAATTTTTGGCAGGCGGAGTCTTCTCAAATAGGATTTCATGGCTATTCATTAGGCGTTGAATGCCTTCCTTCGTCCCTTTGAATCCATTGAGTTGTTTGGCACAGCAAACACAGTCCTTTACACAGCCAGGGAAAATCCCTGCTTTCAACATATTCTTTTTTATGATGGTTAATGGAGTAGTCAAGTCTTCGATGGATGAAACAAAAATTGTATCTTCAACAGCATTGACACCCTTGCCATGATTTTGCATAGGCGCGGTGATTAGATTTGGAGTTGGTGGAGGATCAAATTCAATGGTCTTGTTATCTATAAAGTCTTGAATTTTATTCTTCAGTGCCCAACATTGGTCAGTCTCATGCTCGGGACTAGTTGAGTGATATGCACATTTGGCGTTCGGATTGTACTTTAGTAAAGAGGTATCTGGAGTGGCCGGAGGATCGTGCAATGTCACCAAATTATCCTTTAATAAGTGTCGTAAGGCTTGGGATAGTGACATTCCTATCCTCGTGAATTGTCTTCTCGGAGTCTCAAACCGTTGATGATTAGCAGATGATCCTTGAGCAAGAGTTGGATTGGAAATTCAGACAGCATTAACGGACTGGTGGTTATCCTTCTTGGTACGGGTCCTTGCCCCATACACGGCATTGATTTCTTTCTTTGCGGCAAAAGGTTTATATATAGGATTGGAGGTGGAGGCAGATGCCATGGGAATCTTCCCGCTTTTGATGTCGCTTTCAACCCTTTCACCGGTTAAGATTAGCTCGGTGAAACCGGAAGAAGAACAGCCAACCAATAAGTTAAATAATAGACCAGATAAAGTGCCCATAAATATATCAATGTGCTCCCTATCAGTCAAAGGTGGTTGAACCTTACTGGAAAGGTCTCTCCACTTTTGGGCGTATTCTTTGAATCCTTCATTCTTCCCCGTTGTCATGTCTTGCAACTGAACTCTTGTCGGTGCCAAGTTGGAATTATACTAGTATTGGTGGTAGAAAGCGGTGGGTAAGTCTTCCCATGTATTGATATGGGAACCATCCAACTAGTAAAACCAATCTAGTTGCATTCTGGCCAAGCTTTCTTGAAAAAAGTGAACCCAGAGTTTCTTATCAGCTGTGTGCGGCTGTATCTTGCACACATAAGATTTTAGGTGAAGTTTTGGACAGGAAATCCCATCATACTTTGCAAAGACTGGTATCTTGAATTTGTTGGGAATGACAACCCAAGATATTAAACCTAAATCATCAAAATCTAAACCGGGGATGGATTGGATCTCAACGTCCTTCAATTTGTCTTCTAGCTGCTTGTACTTGACATCAGTGGGAGGATACTGCTCATAAAAATAATCATCATCATCATCAGACGCTTGAATATTAATACACCCATCATGGGTACTCCTAGCTTCTCCAATCTGATTCTTGTCTTCCTCAGATGAGTCTTCCCAGATGAGTCTCCAATCATCATCATCTTTGAATCTTCTACCCATGTTGACTAGGGATTTCCTCTTTGGTTTCTTTTTAGCTGCTAGCAACGCCATCAAGTCTTGTTTCCCCTTGGCTAGGGTCAGCAAAGTCTCTTGAAACTGAGAGTTTTGTGCTTGTATATCCTTCACTGTTTTCTCGAGATCCATCTTGCGGAAATAAACAGCAGAAAGATAAGGAAACCTGTCATGGAAAACCTGTTATGTTATGATGCATGGAAGATGTGTATGCAAATGATTTCAAGGATTTATGAAATTTAAATTTTATAGACAAAGAATGAAAAAATGTCAAATTTCACTAATTAGTTAAAAATGATTACATCATGCCTCTTGGGCTTACAAAATAAATCTCTAGGATAAAAAGGTCGAACGCATCCTCTTTGGCGCAATGTAGGCGTTCAAGCTTTGTTCTTCATGTAGCTGCTTTGTAAGCTCCAAGACCCTTTTCTCACTAGCGTAGAATTAAGCTTTGAAGGTATCTCGTTCTTCCTTCAGCTGAATCCAACCCTTTTTCAAGTCTTCAAGAGAAGTAGGCATGTCGGGTGGAGGACAATGTACGGGACATCTCCTTCCACCACAGGTTCCATAATAACTGGTAAGATGAAGGGATAAGGCATCACAAGTTTCTGAGCACGAGCTCGTACCCACCTAAGGTAAGACTCAAGGGGAATGGAATTCTTGTATCCCAGCGTCTTACTATCCATTTTTCTTACCATCCTCCAAGCTCGTATAAACCTCTGATGGTAGCTTTGATCGTTGCTCTCGTAGTCAAATACCACTCCTTGGATGAGCATATCATGTGGACCATCCCTTCAGGTATAACCAAACTGTCGTAAGGATAGGTAAGGGTTGTAAGTGATACCTCCCCTAATGCCAATCAAAGGGACATTAGGTAACTCCCCACAACGGTTGATGATAGTTATATTCTCCAAGGATCGAGAACACCAATGAATCTCCGTATGTTTGAGCGTCATCAACCTATGGGACCACCTCAAACCTTGCTTATTCTTCAACACATACCGGGGAAGATGCGAAATAAACCATCTAGACAAGAGCGGAGTGAAACACATGAGGATCCCTCTCTTCCTCATATTGAGAGAGTGAAAATAATGTAGGATATCTCCCAACAAAGTAGGCACCGGATTGTGAGACATGAAGGTTTTGACAGTATTTACATCTATAAGTTGGTCAGGGTTTGGAAATAAAACCATCCCATAGATGAGAAGGGACAAGATTTCTTCAAAAGCTTGTAAGTACAAAGAGTTCCAACAATATTGAGTTTTCTTAAACAAGAACTTATCTAAGAACCCTTTGACACCACTCCTTGTTTCCCAATTAGTCGTGACATCATATTGTTGCAAGTGTAATGCTCGGGCAATCTCTTCAGGTTTTGGATCTCTTTCTGTACCGTTGAAAGCTAGTTGATTGATAATGGGAATCCTCAAGAGTTTATAGAATTCTTCTAGAGTAGGCACAAGTTGATAATCGGGAAAAGTGAAGCAATGGTGTAGAGGATGAAAGAACTGGAAAAGCACCTTTATCATATTCTCATCAGTGCTTGAGGTGACCAAGTTTAGGAGGAGACCATGTATTTCGGTGAATGAAGAATTCTCAGGAACCCTTGATGTTAACTCTTTGAGTTGAGAATGAATTCTTACGAGATTAACTTAGATATTATTCCTGCAGATGGAAGCCATGTCCTAAAAAACAGAACAAAGATAAATTCCAATAATCCTTGAAATGGTTAGTGAGAAGGAGTATGATGTTATGATGTTTATGATGTTATGTACAAATAAGCATATACAAACAAGGAAAACAAGTTCTTAGGTTTAGGCTTGCATGGAGTCTTATAGGTAAGTACCCTCTTAAAGTTTAGTTGGCTCAAACCTGTCCTAGAAATAGTAACCGGGTTCTAAGGGATCTCAATATTACGGATCTTTCTTGTCAGGCATTGTTTCAGTGCAAGCCTCTTTCACGGCGACCGAAATATCCCGAGAAGTCTAATCTCAATGAGCGTAGTATCGAGTATCAACCAACTTTGGACTGCACCAAAGTCGGCTATCTCACTACTTCCTAATGGCCAAGTTGGTCAAGTAAAGGTTCTAAAGTCAGTTAGTTCTTCATGACACGACACAGCAGCCTCGTATTCTCCTTGACTAATCAAGGGCTACCGGTACGCATAAATGTATCACACTAACGTAGTTATTACTTAGACCATGTCGGTATACCCCACACAGTTTCCACAATGCATTGCTACTTACCTATAAGGTATCCCAAATCTGGGTAGAGGATTAAAACAAGCCCAAACAAGGAACCAAAATGTAAAGCAAGCAAGTCAAACAATGAAAGCAAGTAAAGGTGATCTAGCCCTAAGGTAACCCCACTTTTAAGTTTTCCCCAGCAGGGTCGTCAATTCTGTAATACGGTGGAAGAACTAACTTGGGATGTTTTGCATTTTATCGCAATTGTTGCAGTTAGCAAGAGTCGCCACCGACTTTTCTTTTATCCAATAAGGAAAGGCTGAAAAGAACAGGAAAGACCTTTGAGATTATTTTCTTGATTTCGGGGGGTAGATTATGAAAAGGGAAGGTGTTAGCACCCTTTTCATCCATAGTTATCTATGGGCTCTTAGTTGCTTTCTAGATCACTTGCTTTTGTTTTAAAGTGTGCTTTGTGGTGAGTTTTGGAAGTATTTTGAAAAGGCGCCTTCGTTTAGGAAAACTTTGTAATGGATCTCATTTGTAAGAACGTATACAAAGTGTTGGACTTTTGAAAATATTTTGTGTTTTGAAAGTTTGTTTTTGAAAGTGTTTGGTGTTTGTTTTGAAAATGAGCAAGGATGTATGTTTTGAAAGTGAGAAAGCAACTAGGAACAATCTACCTACTCAAAAGTCTTTTATTCATTACCTCCTCTCCTTTGATATTACTATCTCACCATTGATTTGGTAAGAAGACTTATCTTTGGATGTAAAGGGAGGAGCATGGGTCATCGTATAGTCATGATAGCAATGTTGTAAGATGTCTTAGCATTTCTCTTTTAGGGACTAATATCATTTGAAAGACAACATTTGAAGCGTCATCGAGGGACTATGATATTGTATTTTTTATTTGTTTTTGCTAAAACACCCCACATGCATAACATGACCATTTTTGTAAGACAACAAGTGGAATTACCCTAAGGGTGCATGTGTGAATAGTGTGTTTGATTTGCATGCATTGTTTATCTTGGATTAAGGTTAGCTACTTGTTGATTTTATCTTTCCATACAAACCCTAATTACTAGCATTTATATGAAAGCGATAAATTGCGGAAAGTAAAATTACTATGCTATTACATCATTGGGGGGATGTGGTATACAAATTTACAAATGGGGATTGCAAGAAATTAAACCTAATTATCTATTACAACCATATTGAATATTGTACAAGAATTGAAAAGAACATAATGTGCAAAGATGTAAATGAAAAGGAAATGATTTTTGTTTGATTTTTTTTTAGAAAAGGGTTTTAACCTAATTATCTAAAAGAAAATGAATAATCAAATTAAGAAAATTAAGCCTAAACTTATTAAGAAAAAAAATTAAATTATAAAGCATTTTTTAGGGTTTTTAAGAAAAGGTTTTTTAGTTTAATAAAAATAGTATGGAATTTAATTAACTAAAAGAAACCTAAATTCTAAGTTAATTTTAAATAAAAAGAAAAATAATTAAACCTAAATCTAATTATTAATTTATTAAGAAAAAGAAATTAATTTGTTAAGAAAATGTTTTTTGTCTTTTTTTGTTTTATAAAGAAAATAAAAATATAAGTGTGTAAATAATAAATAAAAATATTTTTGGATTTTCTAATAAAAATAAAAATAATAATAATAATAATAATAAAGAAAATTAAAATATAATGTAAAAATAAAAGACAAGGGGTTTGAAATTCGATTTGGGAGTTTATTAGAAAAAACCAGTTTTTATTTGAGTTTGGCCCAAATGAGATTTTCGTAATCAGAAAAAATAACAAAATAAAAAGGGAGTGGGCCTGTGTTGTGCAGTGAAATGGGGGTGTAGTGCAGAAAAATTGGAAAGGACCCAGTAACTAAGCCCAGGCGCTGGTTGTGGAAAAAAGAAAGAAAAATGTGAAAAATTAAAACAAAAGGCAGCGCTAAGACTTGAACCCATGACCTTGATATAAAGGTGCGCTGCCTTTGCCACTGGGGTATCTGTACATCCGTTAACTTACATGAAACAATAAATATATAACACAAAACAAGTCCTGAAAATGACTTCATCTTCAACCTCCAGCCATGGTTACTGTAACTCACTCATTTCTCAACAAAAATGGAAGATATAAACATGAAAGTTGCTCCATTTTTCCATACGAGTCCAATTATATAAATATCATAAGCTATAAATCAAAGATGAATGAGAATTTCTAAAAGTACCAAATTCTGACCTAACTTTTTTCAGAGATTTAAACCTAAAATTCTCTAAGCTCAATCAATATAAATGAAATCTATGGACATGTACAGTTTCAGGGCAATGATATCTACATTTTATCTTCACAAATGCAAGCTTAACAATGCCTAAATGAAAAGATAGAAGTTCAGAAAAGATACCTCAAAATTGGAAATCATGAATTGAGTTTGAGCAACTTTCAAGGAGTTGTGATGATCAGGTTAGCTTCAGTGAACCTCCAGGAAGCTAATGTAACGATTAGTTTGGAATGAGGATGGCTGAAATGGCCTGGAGAAGTCAACTTGCAGACTATGTTTTTTGGTTATGGAGGTTGATGAAAATGGTGTTACAGTTCTGGAACAAGGACAAGGATGGACTATATTTGAGGTATAGAAGCTTTGTGATTGATTGGGAATGAAAACGCACGAGGGAAATGTGAGTTACAAGTTCAAAGTTAGAAACTGTGCATCAATGGTGTTTTTGGGAAATTTCTGGTTGCAAGTGTTTGAGAGAGTTTCAGGGTGCTTGAGCTCGTGTATTAGCTTGCAAATAGTATCTCTATTTATAAGCAAATAGTTTTGAGACTTGTAGTTCATCAGAATTCAAATTCACATGTTTAAGCTCAACATGTGATTTTCTTGACAAAACAAGTTTCCATTCCTTTGTACTTGCTATTGTAGTATGGTTACACTTTAAACAAACTTGCTTCTGACTTTGTAGATGGAGTTTGATCAGAGGAAACAAGTGAGAGGCTCAAGATTTGACTTTGTGCATAAAGCTTGCTTTTCAAGAATGGCAATGTTAACTTTCTTCCCAAAATGGAAAATTGACTTGGACAATGCTTAAACCACTTGGATCATATCTCAAAGTTTGTGTAATCAATTAATTATGGATAGATACACAAGTTAGAAGGTTTTCAATGCAATATTATGCAGCATAACATTGAGATTGGATTATGTGTTCATCAAGAAAATGGCTTGTAATTCAAGTTGGAAACCCTAACTTCTTGATTTTGATTGTCCTAGCTCAAGTATGATCTTAATGACTTCCTTGACATTTTGGAAAGCTTGTAGCATCCCATACAACCTTCATGTTGGACAGTTTTTAAAATTCCATTTAGAACTAGGTGAAAATTTGCCATGAAGTTAGGTCAAAATCTTGCCTAACTAGGGCAAAATTTCACTAAGTCCTTTAAGTTACATGAACATGTCTTCACAAAATCATAACTTGGAATACAAGAATTTATAGGTAAGGTTATGCCCTACAATGTTTTATATCTCATTGAGATCTACAACTTTCATGCTGGAAGTTTCCCTTGAATCATCTTGCATCATGGTGGAAATTTGACTCAAAGTTATGAAAAAAGTACACTTTTCCAACACTTAGAAAAAATTCTTTTAGAAATTTTGACTTTCTAAAACGAAATTTTACTTTTTGATTTCTTGATAAACAAATTTCATATTTTGACATATCTTGATGAATTGTAATCTTTAAAACTTGATTTTGATCAAAAAGTCAAAGTTTGACTTTTCAGTGTACAATTAACATTTTATCAGTTAACTAAAATTCAACTATCAATCAACTGATCTTGAGAAATGTTTTGAGCCATGCCATTAGGTCAAAATGATTTATTTTAATCCTTTATATCATAACTTAAACCGATAAATCATTTGTTAGGTCAAAAATCAAAAATTGCACCTTCCTAGTCAAACCCCTAATTTTGACCATTTTGCCCTTTTGATGATCTGATCAAATTTCTTGAGGAATTGTGATCCAAAATTGATCAATTTACATATATGAGTTCATAATGTTTATGTGCATTAAAAATTATGAAGTTTGACAGTAAATTGACCATAATTGACTTTTTCCTCAATACAGTTGATTTTAGGTCAACTGATCAATTGACTGAGCAAAAATGTGATCCAAGACTTGAAACTTGACATGAGCAATCTTGAAGGTCCAAAATGATACATGGAAGTCATTTGAGGCTTTTAAAGTTCAATTGTCCTTATGCAAACTCAAACTGTAATTTGAGTCATCGGTGCTTGTGGGGGTGTCTTGAGCTGATCAAACTTTGTGCAGTCTTGAATCAATGGAGATCTTGTGAGAGATTTTTTTGAGAAATAAGAGGGAAAAAGTTTGGGGTACAACAGTGTTATACCCCAATTTTTTCCCCTAAGATTTCTCTTTCATCTCATACCATCACAATGCAACAAGATCACACACTAGGGTTTGACTCTTCTCCTTATCTTTAGCTTTGCCCATGGGGAATGACCAAGCAACTTGAGTTGTATTTTGTGATAATATATGCTTTGTATTGAGTAACTTTTAACTAATAAATACAATAAATGTTGGCTCTAATTGTTGGTATCATAGGTGAAAGCACAACACATTCTAGCAAGTTGATCCATAGGTTCATGAGTTTATTTCCATGCCTTTTTCAACAAAGCTTCACCATTGGAGATGCTTTGAATTAATATCATGAAAAAGTCTATTATGATTCACCATGCCTCAAGTTGTCAAAAGATAGTTCAAAAATGCAAGGGTTGACTGAAGATGTTTGACCTAATTGGACAAGTTCTTGATTCATTGAACACAAGTGCATACTTTCCTCAATTCTCAATATTTGGAAGTGGTTATGGTTGCTATGTCTTCTCATTATCATCCTCAACAACTTATATTTACATGACAAAAGTATTTGTGCAAGAAAGTTGATCAAAATTGAAAAGGGTTCCCAAGGCATTTTATTGCTCTAGGAGCTAGGGTTTTGAACTTCAAAGGGGTATATCTTACTCATATTTTGGTATTTTTGAGTGATTCCAAAGACACGATTCTCTTAATAGGGTTATAAACAAATAATTTTAAAATTTTCAAGGAAATTTTGTGTGGAAGATACCTAATGATGAAGAAAGATTACAAGTCCTTAAGATGACCCATCAAATTCCCTTATGTGACTTCAAAAGATCATAACTTGGTCAATTTTTATCTCCTTGATCCCATTATTTTTCCATAATGATCTTAAATTTGTGAAATTCAACACTTCTTTTAAGTGTAAAGTGTTAAAATGGATGGAAGATTCCCTAAGGATGCAAAAGATTATAGGTCATTTCATGAATTTTTGCCAATTTCAACAAGTCATAACTTTCTCAATTTTTGGAGATTTTAAATGGTTCAAGGCTCAAAATTTCATTCAAGAGATCTACTTCATTCCATCTTTTTTGGTTAATAGAAAATTTCTAATGGAAGGTCATGTTTGGATGCAAAATATTATAGGTCATTTTTGAAGAAAAACTTAGAAATTTTCTAAGTATAGAAAGTCAACCTCTTTTTCTCAACTTTGACTCATCACAACTTTCAGCTCAAGCATCCATTTAATTCCATTCTTTGCACATTTTAAAGTTTGTAATCTCATATTTCCAATGCATCAAGAATCAATTCTTGAGATGCCCTGAATCATGCACACCATTGATTTGAACATGGTACCTTGAAACTGAAGTTTCAACTCAAGTCAGAATTTGAAATTCTTGATTTGGCTTCTAAACATAAAATTTCTGCGTGTTTTTCCTTCTAATCATGTTTAATGAACTTCTAGAAGTGATTAGCACATTGAAACACAAGATTTGGATGAGTTTTGATCAAAATAGAAGTCACACTTTTCTTGTTTGCAACTTCACACGATTTCCCTCCAAACTTCATCTTTTCACACGCTTGAGCATTCTATTTGATTCCCTATAAATTAAGGATCATACCTCATTGATTTCCTCAAGCTTAGAGAGCAGGAATCACCCTGCCAAACTCCCTCTTGAACTCAATTTTTTGCAACTTCGAATTTGCTCTTACAGCCTTTCTCAATCCATTTTCTTTTTCAATTTACCATTCTTGATCCTCATTGAAGCTAACAGAAGAAGAATTAATCTCTAAGACTCCCTAAATCATGCTAGCCAAGTCAAGTTTTAGAGCTCTGCAACTTAACTTCAATAGGTAGATTCCTTCACCAATTCTCTCAAACTTTGATTTTCAACTGGAAGTACCTTTTGGCCATGAAATTTCAAATCCCTTTTCAAAACATCTCTTCCAAAATGACTGAACTACAACTTATATAAATTTTTCGCGAGGGTACCATTAGAACCGTCTTGAAGAGACGAAGCAAATGGTACCGGTCTCGTGTCCTAATTTTAAAATTTCAAGGACCTGCAAATCTCGTGGCTGGAGGTTGAAGATGACTAACATGTCATCCATCAACCAATGAAAGCGCGCCACGCTTTTTTTCAAAATCTGATTTAATTATTGATTCCATGCATTCTTCAGTAAAGACCATGATATGCACAGCGCGTCTAATCCATTGGATTAGCTTACTAACGCATTTTGACTCTCATCCATTGGTCCATGTTTTTTTGACTTTATTTTATTTTCTGATTTTTATATTTTATTTGTTTTAAACTTCAAAAATTCATAAAAAAATCAATTTTAACTTCAAAAATCTGAAAAAATTCTTAAAATTACCTTTGATTTCTCTCTTTCTGATTTTTATTTTTTCACAACTTTATTTTGTGTTATGATATTTTTCATAATTTTTCACTTTATTTGAATTGTTTTAAATGTTTAAAAATACTTTTCTTAGTTTTTAAATTCTGAAAAAATAGGGAAGGATCCAATGACCTCTTGACAAATATTGGTGACCTCATTTTATTTTTATTTCTGATTTTACTATTTTTTACAATTTTTGGTTTATTTTTTCTATTTCTTTTAACTTTAAAAATAGTTTCTGACTTTAAAAAATTACCAAAAATTTTGTATAAATATTTGAGCTCATTTCTGATTTTTCTATGATCTTAATTTATTTTTCTTGGATGTTTTGAATATAGTTACTATTTTCCCCCTTTTGTTTTCATTTAAAAATCTTTTTCTTTATTTTAAAATACCATTTTATTTTGTATTATATTCTGGCTGATCTTGGACTATGAAATTTTGATCATGAGCTTTATTAACATCATTAGATCCATGGTGTTGAGTTTGAATCAACAAAAAATGGATGAATGATTTTAATAATATTTTGATTAAATTTTTTGTTCAAATGTGGTTTAATTCTTACCTCATCCCGCTTCATCTTATTCCCTTCTTATTGTACCAAGTGTTATTGGAGAATGATTTACATATCTGTGATCGGTGAAAATAGAACTGACTGTTTTGAAATGCTGGTTCGTGAAATGTCGCGGTAAGCAAGAGTCGCCACCGTCTTTTATGTTCTCCAACAAGGAAAGGACAAAAGCACAGCAAAATTCCTTTTCGAGATGTTTCTCGATTCGGGAGGTAGATTATAGAAAGGGAAGGTATTAGCACCCTTTCTATCTGTGGTTATCCACGGGCTCTTAGGTACTTGCTCACTATGTTTTCAAAAAGTTTTGCTTTTCTTGTGTTTGTGGGTTTTGAAAAAGTTTTGTTTTGGAAAACTTCAATTTAACTCTTGTATCTGTCCTCAAGAGTGTATGAAGTGTTTGTTTGAAAACTTTTTTCAGAAAAGTGTAGGTGCGAAAAGTATTTTTGTTTTGAAAGAGCAAGTACCTTAGAACCTCTACCTACTCAAAAGAAATTAAGCTGTGTAAATGTCCTTTAGACAGTATTATCCCACTATTGAGAAGTAGGTAGCACCGTCGTTGGAGTTTCGGGTCAATTTGATTATAGGGACATGTGGTCACCAAAGCAATAGTAGGACGCCTTAGCGGTAACCCTAATGTCCTAGATCCTTTTTATCCGAGGCAACCGTTTCGAGGCAACTTGGATCTTTAGACAAGAGGGCGACCTCTAAAACACCCTATACTCAATGACCACGTTGAGGCAACCAAGTGAGGCGTACCCTAGGAGTGGCATGTGCGAGTGTGTCAGGATTCAGTTAAGTTATCTTTGCACATGTTATGGTGAGCTACGGGTTGATTTTAATTTCAGAGATAAGTCTTGTCATGCATAGCCTAATTAATATACATCTAACAGTTAATAGTTGCAGAAATAAATCTACGCTATTACAAGGCGTCGGGTATTTACATCGCCAAAAACAAACCCTTGGAAAGGTAAATTGCGGAAAATTAAAGGAAAGCGATAAAAAGTCCTAATTAAAGCTATTACATCCTCGGAGCAATTACATAATAATGATCAAAAATAATATGCGCGAAAAAAATTGGATCGGAGAAATCTTTAGGGTTTTGACCCTCTTTTGAGAAAGAAAGAAGTTTTATCTGTTTTGCATTTAATTAAATTAAACCTAATTAATTAATTAATAAAAAGAAATTTTTTGGTTTTTTAATGTCTCAAAGGAAATAAATAAATAAAAGTCAAAAGTTAGTAAAAACCCTAATTCTATGTTAATTTTATTTATTGTGAAAATATTAAAGTTAACCTAATTAACTAAATAGATTAATCATGTATTTATTTACAACAAAATAATAAGTTAAGGGTGAATTTAATAAATAATAAAAAAAAATATTTTAGTTTTTCTGATTTTTATTATGAAAAACTTAATTTGGTTAGTTAAATAATAATAATAATAATAATTAATAATAAAACAATTAAATAAATAAATATAAAGGAAGAAAAGAAAAAAAGGAGTAAAACCCAGGGGGTGATGGGCCAGCTGTGGAGGTGTGTTTGGAAATTCTCAAGCCCAACAATACTCAAGCCTGTTTGACTTTGCTGATTCTCCATGGCGCGTGTTGACTAGGAGTATGATGGTCTTCCACTCAGGACCTTTGGATTTGAGTGTGGAGACACATGGCATCTGGGAATTTGAGATGCATGGTGGACTCCTTTTGCAAGTGTACACAAGAGCGCCTGAAGAAAAGTAACAAATAAATGTTTGGGGGACCTGGGATTCGAACCCAGGTCCCAATGCTTATTGGATTCTTGCTCAACCACTCCACCACGCTGCCTTAATTGATATTGGATAAACAAGTAATCAATATATTAACAAACAAATAAATATGCCTGAAAACAAAAAGCGCGCGATTTTTCAAAGGAGCCAATAGGACGCTACCACCTCATCATCTTCTTCATTGTTCCTGTAAAAACAACATTAGATAGCGGGGGTTTTTAACCCCCACAACATGCTACGAGGAAAAATAGCGATTAGCACTGTGGTTTATATAAATATTTCGCGAAGGGTCAGTCTTGTTCGTCTTGTCCTAACGATTCCAACCATATGTCTCACAAGTCTTAATTTTTCCTGGATTGCAAAGCCCTAATTCAAAGCTTGCAAAACCCTAGAAAATCGTTCATGGCATTCTTCGATTCAGTGCATTATAATTCAATTAAATGATATCATTAGCTTCATATGGTTCTTAGCAATGCAAAACAATCAAGAAATCATGTTAAATGCTCATGAATTAGGCAATACGATTCTGGAAAAAAAAATGCAAACCGTGGTTCTGTTTTCAACGATTTCTTGAGCTTTAAGGTCTGAATTTGATTGCAAAACCTTCCTGGGATCTCCTGCAATGTATTGTAATGAAAAGAATGCTTTGAATTGGCTTGGAATGCAAAGATCAGTTTTCACTTTTTTCTTGAAATTTCTCAATATGCTATGGCTTTTTTCTGCAGCTTTTTCACGTGTGCTAGGTTAGGATTTGCTTGCATATATATAGGGGAATGGAATTAGGTCAAAAACTTGAGCAAGAATCCATTGAATTGATGATTGAATCTTTGATTGGAAATCAAATCTTTTTGCATTTTCATGATTGAACAAAGTTGCCAATTTTGGAGATTTTGTATCTTTGACTTTGAGCACGAAATTTCCAGCATATCTTGACCATATTTGCTTCACAAATTGATTGAAAAAATCCAATCTTGTATTTTCCTACAATTTAAATTAATTAAATGAATTAATATTAATTAAAAATCCAATTAATCAATAAAAATAAGAAAATAAATTCAATTAATCTTGATGGGTCGTGCATAGGCCATGGATGAAGTTTCAAGAAGAGATTTGAGGCCCATTAGCAAAAATAAAGTGTTTTGAGCAAAGTTGACTTTTGCAAATTCATAAAAATTTCCCAACTTCTCCAATGCACAACTTGCTCAATTTTGATCATATGACCATGTTCTTGGACATTTTGGAAAGCTCTTGAAGTCCTCTAACCAATGACTTTGGTCCCATGTCATTTGGATTTACCAGTCTCAAGTTATGTCCTTTGAATTAAAGTGCATTTTTGTTGACTTTTGAATTTGACCTATAATGTAGAAATTGATAACTTTTTGTGAGTGCATTTCTTGGACTTGGAGTGTGAAGATGGATTGTAGGAAATGTCATCTCCTTCAAAATTAGCATTGGATGGGATTTTTCTGATGAACCATGAAAAAGTTATGCCCTGGTCAAGATACAGTTGACTTTTCTGCTGTCCAAAAATAGTAACTTTTTGCATCTTGATGATTTTTGAGCCATTCTTGTGGAATCATGATCAAGACTTGATCAAATGATGATTGTGGACTCAAAATAAGATGTTGACCAAAAATTCTGATTTTTGACTGCAAAATGACCATTTTGCCCTTGCAGTTGACTGTAGATCAAATGGAGCTTTTGATTGTGCCAATTGGTACTGTGAGTCTTGAAACTTGGCATGTAGGTGCTTGAGGATGTATATGGGCCTATGAGACTTGATTGAACCATTGAAAACCCCAAATTCCTTGAAAGAACCAAAACCCTAATTTCAGTTGTCTTAGGAGGTGGTTTGATTGTCTACCTCTTGAGCCATCTTGAGCAATCTGAGGACTATTCTTGTCAAATCTTGAGGAATATGGGAGGGAAAATTTTGGGGTACAACAGTTGCCCCTGTTCAATCTTCTTAGACCTGAGGATGTATATTGGCTTGCGTGCCTTTCGTGATCCGAAGGTGGAAGATGATTGAACACTAAAGTGCCCAGAAATTTGCACTCGCATAGTGTAGTATCAGCAATGTGATGTCGGGAATGGGCTTACAGATGCCATTTGGAGAGATGATGGATAAGAGGATGGGCTTATAGATGCCATCTGGAGATGTGACAGAATCTTGTCAGGGATGGGCTTAAAGATGCCATCTGGAAATATAATGGGTAGTTGTGGAGATGGGCTTAAAGATGCCATCCAGGGGTGTCGATCGCATAAGAGATTCCTTAGCGAGAACTTGCGTACCTGTAGTTTGTAGAATTGTAACTTTGTAAGTTGAAAGAAGGAACCGGTGTAGGGTTTCCTGATGATGAGTCCGTGTAAAACTGCATCTTGGAAGAGAAGGAACCGGTGTAGGGTTGCTTCATGATGGTCAAGTAGATAGTTGTCCTGTCTGGTTTCAGGTATTAATCTACAATCCGTCGTCCACAGGTATTTCCTGGCTAGTTACAGGTGTTGATCCGGAACTTGAAAAAGGTTGGCCGACGAGATAGTTGTCCTGTCTGGTTTCAGGTATTAATCTCTGACTTGAGAAAGAAAGATAGTTTTCCTGTCTGGTTTCAGGTATTAATCTTCAATCTCTTCAATATAGATAACTTTCCTGTCTGGTTTCAGGTATATATCTACAATCAGTCGTCCACAGATATTTCCTGGCCTGTTACAGGTGTTGATCCAGAACTTGAAAAAGGTGGGTCAAGGAGATAGTTGTCCTGGCTGGTTTTAGGTATTAATCTCTGACCGGAGAAAGAAAGATAGTATCCTGGCTTGTTACAGGTGTTAATCTTCAATCTCTTCATATAGGTGGTTTTCCTGTCTGGTTTCAGGTGTTAACCTATAATCAGTCGTCCACAGATATTTCCTGGCTAGTTACAGGTGTTGATCTGGAACTTAAGAAAGGTTGATGGTAATCAACTTTTGATTGCCCTTTTCCTGAAAAAGGTAAAATGTTAGCTGTATGCAATGTCATGATGTATGAAATGCATGATGTTCTCAAAATGAGATCGTGTCGTATGCACTTTGTCATGCATGAAATGTGAAATGTTTATGAAGGTATTTTTGTCTGGGAAAATAAACCCTAGACAAGTGTCGGGGAGTTTGTTAAATCCTGGGCTGATGTTGAAGAGTTGAGTTCTTCGTTTCCGCTGGGGATGATGAACGAAGATGATTGCAAGAATAAACCGGTAGGAGAAGATGACTCCATTGGGGAATAAACCTGGTGAAGAGATTACTCTGCGGGGAATTACTCTGTGGGAAGAGATGCTTCGCTGAGATTTTAATGATAACTCCGCTGGGGATTCCGTTGATAAACCCTGTTGGGGTTTTGATGATGAACTCCACTGGGGGATAAAAACAACTTCGCTGGGGATGAACTTTCAGTTGCAACTCACTGAGGATAACCCAGTTAGACTCTGGTGGGGGATAATCCTTTGAATATGGCTGGGGAGATACTTTTGCACTCTGTAGGGGACAAGCTTCCAGAATCTACTGGGGAGATGATTCAACTCTGGCGGGGAAGCTTTTCAGACTGTGTGGGAAATGGTTCCACTGAGGGTATCTTGTATTCCTCCGAGGAACAATCTTATATTTCTGTCGAGGAATATTAAGACTACCGGGGATGCTTGCTGAGGAATATCTGTATACTCTGCTAGGGAATATTAAGATCTTCTGGGGATACCCAACTTTTTCAGGACTGATGGTAGACCAACTCTGCTTGGGGGAGAGTATTGCTGACTTGCTGGGGATACTGTGCCTTTTTGGGCTGATGGGAGACCAACTCTGCTTGGGGAGAGTATTGCTGAATCTTGCCTTACCCTGCGGGGAGTGAAGGTATCTTGGTCATATTTTTCAGCTGAACTTACCTTGGTACCTCGGTGGACAAAGCAATTAGATCGCTTAGACAATTCTTATTGCCCCTACTTCCGATGCCACCCGTAATTAGTCCTTTGTTTCGCATGCAAATATTTATGAGTAGCAATTAATGTCAAATTCATATATCAAAAATGAACTTTGGACGTTCTTTGCAAAACAAAACAGATAAAGGAAAAACAATTTGTAATTTGTCTGAAAAATGAGCTTGTATTGATTTTGAAGTTTGCCTGTAAATAAGCGTTTTTTGTACAAGAGGCTGACGTCCTAGTAAGAGAACACCGCCGAACAAAATAGAGTTTATACAATTTTGTGAAAAGAAAACAAAACAGCTATGTGAAAAATCCCACTGGGTTCCAACTCTGCTATCGCCTTTATGTCTTCAAGCGTCTCATCACTTTGCTGCTTAGTTGAAGGGGAATCTGATTGATTGGTGCCGTATGAGCCTGATAGTTGATACTGAAGTCTAGATGCGAGGTGAACCAATGAGACATAGTATTACGCTTATCCCTAACTTTTGCCTGGACCGCCCTTTCGGGTTTTCAGTCCACCGGGATACCCATTTTTGCCCAAGCCACCTTTTCAGGTTTTCGACTTGCCGGGTGTACAGATTTTTTATTTTCATCCCTTATTTTTGCCCGAACCCTTTTGGTTCGCCGGGAAGCCCTTATTTTTGCCTAGGCCAGTCGACCTAGCGGGTCTTTTAATCATGCGTAGTATTTTTTTACTATGTCCGCATTGGCGGGGTGAGGAAGGTCGTCACCATCCATGGTGGTTAGAATCATTGCTCCTCTTGAGAATATGTTCTTAACCACAAATGGCCCTTCGTACGTGGGGGTCCATTTGCCCCTGGGATCACCTTGAGGTAAAATGATGCGCTTGATTACCAGGTCTCCGACTTGATACTCTTGTCGTCTGACTTTCTTGTTAAATGCCTTGATCATCTGTTTTTGGTACGTCTGACCATGGCAAATAGAAGTGAGTCTCTTTTCGTCGATTAGGTTTAGTTGATCAAGCCGAGTCTGGATCCAGTCGTCTTCGCTCAAACCTGCATCCTTCATGATTCAGAGAGAGGGTATCTGAACTTCAATGGGTAGGACTGCCTCCATGCCATATACCAAGGAATAGGGTATTGCCCCTGTTGACGTCTGTGCTGAGGTACGGTACCCGTGAAGAGCAAACGGTAACATCTTGTGCCAATCTTTGTAGGTCACTGTCATCTTCTGCACAATCTTTTTAATATTCTTATTAGCTTCTTCTACAGCCTCGTTCATCTTCGGCCGGTAGGGAGAAGAGTTGTGGTGTTGTATCTTGAATTGCTCGCAGAGCTCAGTGATCATCTTGTTATTAAGATTGGTACCATTGTCCGTAATGATCCTCTCTGGTGCACCGTATCGATAGATCAGGTTATGCCGAATGAACCGTGCCACGACATTCTTGGTTACGGTGGCAAAGGAAGCTGCTTCAAGCCACTTCGTAAAGTAATCAATTGCTACCAGGATGAAACGATGCCCGTTGGATGCCATAGGTCTGATCTCGCCGATCATATCAATGCCCCACATTGCAAAAGGCCAAGGTGCCGTCAAGACATTCAAAGGAACTGGAGGAATGTGCACCCTATCAGCATAGATCTGGCACTTGTGACACGTCCGAGAATGTTGATAACAGTCGGCTTCCATTGTGGACCAGTAATATCTTGCCCGGAGGATTTTCTTTGCCATGGTATATCCGCTGGAGTGCGTTCCGAAAGTACCTTCATGCAGCTCTGCCATGATCCTTTCTGCTTCAGTCTTATCCACACAACGCAGTAAGGTTGAATCATGGTTTCGTTTGTAAAGAATGTCATTGCTGAGGAAGAACTTTGCCGCGAATCTTCTCAGAAACTTCTTGTCATTAACAGATGCACCCTCGGGGTATTCTTGAGCTTCGAGGTACCTCTTCACTTCATGATACCAAGGTTTTTCTGTTACCTCTTCGGTCTCAAGATCGCAGCAATGTGCAGGTTCATCCAATTTCCAAATAATGATCTGGGGAGCCTCGTTGTCCCATTTGACTTTGAACATAGAAGACATTGTAGCTAGCGCGTCCGCCAACTGATTCTCCTCTCTTGGGAAGTGTTCAAAGGTTATCTCCTCGAAGTGGGGAAGCAACGTCAACACATACTCCTTGTAAGGAATAAGATTTGGGTGTTTCGTATCCCACTCGCCTTTGATCTGACTGATCACGAGAGCGGAATCTCCGAAGACACTTAGAAACTTGATCCTTAGGTCAATTGCAGCTCGAAGACCCATAATGCATGCTTCATACTCCGCCATGTTGTTGGTGCAGTTGAAACATAGTTGGGCGGTAAGTGGAGTATGAGAGCCCTTAGGGGATATGATCACAGCGCCAATACCATTACCCAAAGCGTTTGAGGCTCCGTCAAAGTGCATAGACCATCGGGATCCTTCCTCAGGTCCTTCATCCGGTCCAGGTATTTCACAATCAGTCACTACCATGATATTCTCGTCAGGAAATTCAAAGTTCATAGATTGGTAATCATCCACTGCCTGATGTGCCAAATGGTCTGCCAACACACTTCCCTTGATTGCTTTTTGAGTTGTGTACTGGATGTCATACTCAGTCAAGATCATCTGCCATCTTACTATTCTTCCGGACAAGGCAGGCTTTTCGAAGATATACTTGATTGGATCCATTTTTGAAATCAACAGAGTAGTGTGAGTCAACATGTACTGTCTCAGCCGGCGAGCAGCCCATACCAAAGCGCAGCAAGTTTTCTCGAGCAGTGAGTATCGGGTCTCACAGTTGGTAAACTTTTTTCTAAGGTAATAAATAGCGTGCTCTTTTCGGCCAGACTCGTCATGCTGACCTAGCACACATCCCATTGAGTTGTCCAGTACTGTCAAGTATAAGATTAGAGGTCTCCCTTCAACCGGTGGCATAAGAATGGGTGGCTCTTGGAGATACTCTTTGATTCTTTCGAAAGCGGCCTGGCATTCATCGTTCCAATGTACTACTTGATCTTTCTTCAACAGCTTGAAGATTGGTTCACAGGTAGCAGTTAGATGCGAGATGAATCGGACAATGTAGTTCAGATGTCCTAGAAAGCCTCTGACCTCTTTCTCTGTCTTAGGAACTGGAATCTCTTGTATGGCTTTCACTTTGGCAAGGTCCACTTGAATACCTTTGTCACTTACGACGAAACCTAGTAGTTTTCCAGATCTTACCCCGAAGGTGCACTTGTTCGGGTTTAGTCTCAGCTTGTACAACTTCAACCGGTCAAACAGCTTCTGTAGATGGTCAAGGTGTTCTTCCTCAGTTTGAGACCATGCAATCATATCATCGACGTATACTTCAATCTCATGATGGATCATATCATGAAACAAAGAAACCATGGCACGCTGATACGTTGCCCCAGCATTTTTCAACCCAAAAGGCATGACCTTGTAGCAAAAGGTACCCCACTGAGTAACAAAGGTGGTCTTCTCCATGTCTTCGGGAGCCATCTTGATTTGATTATAACCAGAGAACCCGTCCATGAAGGAGAATACCTTATGCTGAGCAGTGTTGTCAACCAGAACGTCGATGTGAGGCAGAGGGAAGTCATCCTTAGGGCTTTCCCTGTTCAAATCCCTGTAGTCAACACACATTCGGACCTTACCATCCTTCTTCGGCACTGGAACCACGTTGGCAACCCACTGAGGGTAAGAAGTTACTGCTAGAAACCCGGCATCAAATTGTTTCATAACCTCAGCTTTGATTTTCTCGGACATCTCTGGACGCATACGGCGAACCTTCTATTTTACCGGAGGACATTCTTCCTTGGTAGGCAGGTGATGAACCAAAATGTCGGTATCCAACCCAGGCATATCTTCGTAAGACCAGGAAAAGATTTCCACATAGTCATGCAGCATCTGAATCAACCGTTGTTTCACACTAGACTCCAGATTGGCACCAATCTTGACTTCCTTTCTGTCTGCCTCAGTACCCAGATTTACCGTTTCCACTGGCTCTTCATGTGGCTGAATGGCCCTCTCTTCCTGGAGTAGCAGTCTTGCAAGCTCACCAGACACTTCGCAATCATCTTCACCTTCGTCTTCGGCTAAGTTGATCGGATTTTCGAAGTCATAATTGGAAGTAGCAGAGTCGTTACCAGTGAGATCCAGAGTGGATTGGGACCTGTATATGTGAGTGTGTGTAAATAGCTGTTTTGCAATATATAATAAAGAAAGACAAAGAGCGCAAGATTTGAAATGCAAAAAACGTCCAATGCTTTTATTAATGATATATGAAAATGACACACAAAAGCCCTCACAAATGAAGCCACGGTGCCCCGGGTAAGACACCGAGCCATAAAGTTTCATAATATTGTTTGTTACAAATTCAAAACAAAGGAGTTCATTACTGAGTCACAAAAGTAATAGGGACGAAGTCTTTCGCTGTCCAGTTGTTCGGTCCACCGTTGGTTGTGGGGTAGATCCAGCTGTCAAATTCAGATTCCTCTACGTTATCTTCAATGGCATTTACTCCCGAGTTGCTGATGAACACAGGAGGTCTTCCAATCCTCGCACTACTAACAACCCTTTGAGCTTCTGCAGTGAAACCCAAACCAAACTTGTCAGTCTTCTGAGTGAAATCGGGAAGTCGGCCCCAGTTTGCGCACTCACCCTTCTCAATAATAGCCCAGGCATCCTTTAAGGAAGCCATCTTCAACGGAGAATCTTCTTCAGTCACAGTCTCTGCTGATGCCAGTGTCTGAGGAACCTCTTCAAAGTGCTGGAATGGAGTCTCAATGAATTCCCTATCCATCTCTATGTACCGGAATGAGTTAAGGTGGCTGACCATATATTCTTCCTCCCCCTGAACTGTCACAATCTTCCCTCTGACCGGGTATTTCAGCTTCTGATGTAGTGTGGAGGTCACAGCTCCAGCCTTATGGGTCCAGGGACGACCCAACAAACAAGAATAGGATGGTCGGATGTCCATCACATAGAATGTAGAATCAAAAACCTGAGATCCAACCCTGATTGGAATATCAACCTCGCCATGTACCATCCTTTTAGACCCATCAAAGGCCCGGACAACAATGTTACTTGGCTTGAGTTCTAAACCTTCGCAATCCAACCTGTCTAGAGCTTTCTTGGGCAAGACGTTCAATGAGGACCCAGTGTCAACCAACACATGTGCAAGAGTAGTGCCCTTGCATTCAATGGAGACATGCAGGGCATCGTTATGGTTCTTCCCTTTAGCAGTCAGATCAGCGTCGGAGAAACCCAAACCATTATCAGCAGTTAAGTTGGCCACACAATCGGTAAATTGATCAGCTGACGTTTCTTATGGCACGTTGGCCTTCTTCAGGAAGGTAATCAGAGCCTTGGCATGGGCCTATGAACACAACAACAGTGATAGCATAGAAATTTTAGATGGGGTGTGCCCCAGTTGCTCAACTACGTTGAAATCACTCCTCTTGATAATCTTAAGGATCTCTTCCATCTCCTGTTTGGAAGCTTCAACATTGGTGGTCTTTGGTGCCTCCGTCTGGGCAGGCATATCAGTAGCGATCCCTTTGCCCCGAGCGTCAGATGACTCAGCAGGGGTAGAAATAGGAACTTGATCAGGAAGGGAAATAGGCACACTTGCAGGTGTGATGGCAATAGGTCTCTGGATAGTTGGTGGCGCAATATCTGGTGAGAAGAGCCTACCACTGCGGGTGACTTTGGCAGGCCCGGTGATGTTGTTGGCGCCGATACTAGTATCAAACTCTTGTTTAACTCCAAGCACATAAACATCTGCCCCATAGTGCCAAGGGACAGCTTTGTCAGATGCATAGGGGATGGGCCCCAGAACAGTGATGATTATAGGTGCAATCTTCTGAACAGGCATAATTTTGACAGGCTTCCTTGAGGGGGCCTTGGGAGAATTGTTGAAAATGGTGACAATGGAAACTTCTTCAGTAGGGGTAGCAGGAACAGCAATCTTTTCAAACAGGATCTCTTTATTATCCATCAGGTTTTGGATACCTGACTTCAAAGATGGGCAACCAGTAGGTGAAACGGAACACAGACGGCAACCTTCACTACATCCCGGAAATAAACCGGCTAGCAACAAGTTCCTCTTGACAGTCAACAGCGGAGTAACAATATCATTCACAGAGGCTACAAACAGGTCTTCCTCTACAGCATTCACTCCATGCTTGGGCATGGGAGCAATCACAACATTGGGCCTTTCAGGCGCCTCGAACTCTATCTCTTTAGCATCAATTAGGTCCTGAACCTTATTCTTCAGATCCCAACAATCATCCGTAGTATGCCCCGGGCTGTCAGAGTGATAAGTGCAGCGGGCGTTAGGATTGTACTTTGGGGATGTGGTGTTTACAACCTTCGGAGCTTCTTTTATGGTCACCAGATTAGTTGTCAGTAGTTGCGGCAATATCTGGGACAAGGTCATGCTGAGTCGAGTAAACTGCCTTCTAGGTCTCTCACCCCTTTACTAATTATGATGCTGAGGAGCAGCAACAGGTTTTGAAATAACCACCGCGTTGACAGCTTGGCGGCGTTCCGGTCTATTCTGTCTCCTTGAACCGTAGACAGCACTGGATTCCTTCTTGAATGGTTTCTTTTCAGTGCTCGAGGAGGCACCTTTCTGTATCTTCCCTACCAGCTTCTATTCTCTCACCAGTCAAGATAAGGTCTGTAAACCCGGCTGAAGAATTCCCAATCAAATGGTTGAAGAATGGACCAGACAGGGTCCCCAAGAACATATCCACAAGTTCACGGTCAGTCAAAGGTGGCTGCACCCTTCCAGCCAGGTCTCTCCACTTTTGAGCATACTCCTTAAATCCTTCACCCGTCCCTAGTGACATACCCTGGAGTTGGGTACGCGTAGGAGCGAGGTCGGAATTATACTGATACTGCTTATAGAATGCAGTAGCCAAATCCTCCCAGTTACGAATACTGGCTCCATCCAGCTGATAGAACCATTCGAGTTGAGTCCCTGAAAGACTATCCTGGAAGAAATGGATCCACAAATTCTTGTCAGCAGTGTAAGGTTGGATCTTCCTTACATACGATCGAAGGTGTAGCTTTGGGCAGGAGGCTCCGTCGTATTTGGCAAAAGCAGGTGCCTTGAACTTATGGGGAATCACCACCCCAGAGGATAAGCCTAGGTCTCCAAAGTCCAACCCAGGCACATTCTATATCTCCATAGCACTTAGGCGGTCCTCCAGCTGTTTGTACCTGTCCTCAACAGGAGGGTATTGTTCCTCATCATAATCCGTCTCGTTGTCGGAGACCACGGGACTAGGAACCCTTCTCTCTTGTGGATTGTCTTTGCCTACAGATGAGGTGGTCAGCTCAACCTCATTCTGTAATCCATTCCCAAATCTGCGTCCGGTGTTGAACAAGACGGTCCTCTTCTTCTTCTTCAGAATCAGGGTCTTCAACTCCTGTTGACCCTTGGCTAAGCTCATAACCAACTCTTGGAACTGGGCATTCTGGGCCTGGAGGGCCTTGATAGCTTGTTCAGTGGAAGGTTCAGAAGTCATGATGATTGCTGAAATAAACAGCGAAGAAGATAAGTGACCTGTAAAAAGGGTACCTGTGATGCATATGATGAAATGAAATGCGTATGATTTATGTTTTCAAAGACAATCGGGATTCAACTTTGTAGACAAAAAGGAAACAAACTTTATTAGATTAAACTTTGGAATTTAAATTGTTCAACAAATTGCCCTTAGGCGTTACAAGAATGAAAATACTGAAAAGTAAATAAAACTGTAAAAGAAACATCCAAGGCCCATCAATGCTCCCATGGCCTCTTCTTCTCGGTGCGGATATAGTCATTCAGGATCCGTTCGCTCTCCAGTTGCTTCGTCAGCTTCTGGATCTTTTGTTCCTGCTCGTTGAACCTTTCCCGATAAGAATCCCGTTCTTCCTGCAATTGCGCCCAAGACCTCTTTAGTGTACCAATATCAGTGGGTATCTGAGGATGGAGAACAGTTGGAGAAACCCCGTCTTTATCAGCAACTTCAAGAGTAATAGGCCTGACAACTTTGTATGGCATACCTAACTTCTGGGCACGGATGCGGACCCATCTGAAATAGGATTCCATTGGTAGAGAAGTTTTTGGTCCCAACTCATGTGGGTCATATTTGTGAATTCTGTCCCAAGCCCTGGTGAATCTACGGCACAACTCATCACTATCTACCTGAAACTCAAAACTGATGTGAGGTATCAACATCTCATGAGGCCCTTCTCTTCTGGCTCTTCCAAACTGGCGGAGAGCTAAACATGGGTTATAAGAGATTCCTCTCTGGGTTTCGGTCAATGGAACATTAGGATACTCTCCGCAACGATCGATAACGGCCACCTCATCTAAACCTCTGAGAGTCTAAATAATGTCATTATCAGTGAGAGACATTATCCTATGAGCCCAGCCCCTTCCTTCTTTGTTCTTCAGTACGAACTTAGGGAGGTGCGAAATAAACCACCTCACCAATAAAGGAGCACAACACCACAAAGTTCCCCGTCTTCGGGCAGTACGAGCATAGAGCTGTTGCAGGATATCACCCAAGAGAGTGGGTACTGGGTTCCGAGAGATGAAGATCCTTATGGCGTTGACATTAATAAAGGTATCAGGATTTGGAAACAATACTAGACCATAGATTAAGAGAGCCAGAATGTCTTCGTACGCCCTGAAGTCTAAGTCATTCCAGAAACTATTAGCTTTGCCCACCAGAAACTTAGCCAAAAAGCCCTTAACTCCACTTCTAGTCTCCCAGTTAGCCATTACCTCTTCTTTGGTCAAGGGCAGGGCTGCAGCAATCTCTTCAGGCTTAAGAGTCTTTTCCCAACCAGTGAATGGAGTCTGTTCCAAAACAGGGATACTAAGCAAGTCAGAGAATTCTTCCAGGGTAGGGACCAGCTGGAAGTCTTGAAAGGTGAAGCAATGGTATAGCGGATCGTAAAACTGGGCCAGGACGCTCATCAATTGTTGGTCCCACTTTGAAGTGACTAAACCAAGAAGAGACCCATGCCTCTTGATGAAGGAAGTAGTATTTGGAATCCTGCTAACCAATTCTGTAAGCAAAGCAGGTGGTTGAACAAAGTTGAGCCGGATAGTATTCCTTCGCACGGGTATCATGATGTCCTACAAAACAGAGCAAAGATGAAACCCTCTTGTCTTTGAAATGGGTTAGTCCTTATGCAGGATGCATGCAATATTATGATGGTATGATGTCATGATAAAGGCACACCACAAGTATTCACAAAAGGCAAACATGGTAAAGGCACACAAGTCACACAAAAGAGCCCTTAGAGTTCAGGCTAGCATAAAGTTTAGGTACTACCCTCTTTCAGTTTTAGTTGGTTAAGACCTGTCCTAAAAATAGTAACCGGGTTCTAGAGGATCTCAATATCACTGACTACCCTCAATCGGTCATAACTCCAGCTTAGCAACCTTTTCTTGCGGTCGGAACCATCGCGAGAGTTTAGCCTCAATGAGTGTAGCATACTGCTACCGTTCTATGGCCAAGTTGGTCAATTTAAGGTTCTAAGGTCAGTTGGTGCTTAATGACTCCTCAGAAGACCCATATTCTCCTCGTTCTAACACAAGGGATATCGGTACAGACCAAGGTGTCACACCAACGTAGTTACTGCTTCATCCGTGTCGGTCTACGCCGGACAGGTCCCTCACAGTTTATTACTACTTACCTAAAGGGTATTCCCCAGATCCGGGTTAGGATCCATAAAACTCCAATACAAGCCCACAATATTAAAGCAAACAAGGCATACAAATTGAAAACATATAATGATCTAATCCTAAGGTACACCTCACTTATAATATCCCCAGCAGAGTCGCCAGTTCTGTGATCGGTGGAAATAGAACTGACTGTTTTAAAATGCTGGTTCGCGAAATATCGCGGTAAGCAAGAGTCGCCACCGTCTTTTATGTTCTCCAACAAGGAAAGGACAAAAGCACAGCAAAATTCCTTTTTGAGATGTTTCTCGGTTCGGGAGGTAGATTATAGAAAGGGAAGGTATTAGCACCCTTTCTATCTGTGGTTATCCATGGGCTCTTAGGTACTTACTCACTATGTTTTCAAAAAGTTTTGCTTTTCTTGTGTTTGTGGGTTTTGAAAAAGTTTTGTTTTGGAAAACTTCGATTTAACTCTTGTATCTGTCCTCAAGAGTGTATGAAGTGTTTGTTTGAAAACTTTTGTCAAAAAAGTGTAGGTGCGAAAAGTATTTTTGTTTTGAAAGAGCAAGTACCTTAGAACCTCTACCTACTCAAAAGAAATTAAGCTGTGTAAATGTCCTTTAGACAGTACTATCCCACTATTGAGAAGTAGGTAGCACCGTCGTTAGAGTTTCGGGTCAATTTGATTATAGGGACATGTGGTCACCAAAGCAATAGTAGGACGCCTTAGCGGTAACCCTAATGTCCTAGATCCTTTTTATCCGAGGCAACCGTTTCGAGGCAACTTGGATCTTTAGACAAGAGGGCGACTTCTAAAACACCCTATACTCAATGACCACGTCGAGGCAACCAAGTGAGGCGTACCCTAGGAGTGGCATGTGCGAGTGTGTCAGGATTCAGTTAAGTTATCTTTGCACATGTTATGGTGAGCTACGGGTTGATTTTAATTTCAGAGATAAGTCTTGTCATGCATAGCCTAATTAACATACATCTAACAGTTAATAGTTGCGGAAAATAAATCTACGCTATTACAAGGCGTCGGGTATTTACATCGCCAAAAACAAACCCTTGGAAAGGTAAATTGCGGAAAATTAAAGGAAAGCGATAAAAAGTCCTAATTAAAGCTATTACATCCTCGGAGAAATTATATAATAATGATCAAAAATAATATGCGCGAAAAAAATTGGATCGGAGAAATCTTTAGGGTTTTGACCCTCTTTTGAGAAAGAAAGAAGTTTTATCTGTTTTGCATTTAATTAAATTAAACCTAATTAATTAATTAATAAAAAGAAATTTTTTGGTTTTTTAATGTCTCAAAGGAAATAAATAAAAAAAAGTCAAAAGTTAGTAAAAACCCTAATTCTATGTTAATTTTATTTATTGTGAAAATATTAAAGTTAACCTAATTAACTAAATAGATTAATCATGTATTTATTTATAAAAAAATAATAAGTTAAGGGTGAATTTAATAAATAATAATAAAAAAATATTTTAGTTTTTCTGATTTTTATTATGAAAAAGTTAATTTGGTTAATTAAATAATAATAATAATAATTAATAATAAAACAATTAAATAAATAAATATAAAGGAAGAAAAGAAAAAAAGGAGTAAAACCCAGGGGGTGATGGGCCAGCTATGAAGGTGTGTTTGGAAATTCTCAAGCCCAACAATACTCAAGCCTGTTTGACTTCGCTGATTCTCCATGGCGCGGGTTGACTGGGAGTATGATGGTCTTCCACTCAGGACCTTTGGATTTGAGTGTGGAGACACATGGCATCTGGGAATTTGAGATGCATGGTGGACTCCTTTTGCAAGTGTACACAAGAGCGCCTGAAGAAAAGTAATAAATGTTTGGGGGACCTGGGATTCGAACCCAGGTCCCAATGCTTATTGGATGCTTGCTCAACCACTCCACCATGTTGCCTTAATTGATATTGGATAAACAAGTAATCAATATATTAACAAACAAATAAATATGCCTGAAAACAAAAAGCGCGCGATTTTTCAAAGGAGCCAATAGGACGCTACCACCTCATCATCTTCTTCATTGTTCCTGTAAAAACAACATTAGATAGCGGGGGTTTTTAACCCCCACAACATGCTACGAGGAAAAATAGCGATTAGCACTGTGGTTTATATAAATATTTCGCAAAGGGTCAGTCTTGTTCGTCTTGTCCTAACGATTCCAACCATATGTCTCACAAGTCTTAATTTTTCCTGGATTGCAAAGCCCTAATTCAAAGCTTGGAAACCCTAGAAAATCGTTCATGGGATTCTTCGATTCAGTGCATTATAATTCAATTAAATGATATCATTAGCTTCATATGGTTCTTAGCAATGCAAAACAATCAAGAAATCATGTTAAATGCTATAAAATTAGGCAATACGATTCTGGAAAAAAAATGCAAACTGTGGTTCTGTTTTCAACGATTTCTTGAGCTGTAAGGTCTGAATTTGATTGCAAAACCTTCCGGGGATCTCCTGCAATGTATTGGAATGAAAAGAATGCTTTGAATTGGCTTGGAATGCAAAGATCAGTTTTCACTTTTTTCTTGAAATTTCTCAATATGTTATGGCTTTTTCTGCAGCTTTTTCACGTGTGCTAGGTTAGGATTTGCTTGCATATATATAGGGGAATGGAATTAGGTCAAAAACTTGAGCAAGAATCCATTGAATTGATGATTGAATCTTTGATTGGAAATCAAATCTTTTTGCATTTTCATGATTGAACAAAGTTGCCAATTTTGGAGATTTTGTATCTTTGACTTTGAGCACGAAATTGCCAGCATATCTTGACCATATTTGCTTCACAAATTGATTGAAAAAATCCAATCTTGTATTTTCCTACAACTTAAATTAATTAAATGAATTAATATTAATTAAAAATCCAATTAATCAATAAAAATAAGAAAATAAATTCAATTAATCTTGATGGGTCGTGCATAGGCCATGGATGAAGTTTCAAGAAGAGATTTGAGGCCCATTAGCAAAAATAAAGTGTTTTGAGCAAAGTTGACTTTTGCAAATTCATAAACATTTCCCAACTTCTCCAATGCACAACTTGCTCAATTTTGATCATATGACCATTTTCTTGGACATTTTGGAAAGCTCTTGAAGTCCTCTAACCAATGCCTTTGGTCCCATGTCATTTGGATTTACCAATCTCAAGTTATGGCCTTTGACTTAAAGTGCATTTTTGTTGACTTTTGAATTTGACCTATAATGTAGAAATTGATAACTTTTTGTGAGAGCATTTATTTGACTTATAGTGTGAAGATGGATTGTAGGAAATGTCATCCCCTTCAAAATGAGCATTGGATGGGATTTTTCTGATGAACCATGAAAAAGTTATGCCCTGGTCAAGATACAGTTGACTTTTCTACTGTCCAAAAATAGTAACTTTTTGCATCTTGATGATTTTTGAGCCATTCTTATGGAATCATGATCAAGACTTGATCAAATGATGATTGTTGACTCAAAATAAGATGTTGACCAAAAATTCTGATTTTTGACTGCAAAATGACCATTTTGCCCTTGCAGTTGACTGTAGATCAAATGGAACTTTTGATTGTGCCAATTGGTACTGTGAGTCTTGAAACTTGGCATGTAGGTGCTTGAGGATGTATATGGGCCTATGAGACTTGATTGAACCATTGAAAACCCCAAATTCCTTGAAAGAACCAAAACCCTAATTTCAGTTGTCTTAGGAGGTTGTTTGACTGTCTACCTCTTGAGCCATCTTGAGCAATCTGAGGACTATTCTTGTCAAATCTTGAGGAATATGGGAGGGCAAATTTTGGGGTACAACAATATCATTTCTCAAAACATATGGTACATAGATTGCTATTGATCGGCCTCAAAATAGGTGCGACTTCTATATAAGTCCACTTACGATTGCTTAACATAGCGCTAAATTTTGTCCTGATTCGAGAAATGATCATTCGTGGCCCAAACCCATGTTTGTAAGCCCAAGTATGTTAATTTGAATCCTTTGATCAAATAACTTTGAGTTTCATTATTAGGAGGCTTTGGTCTTATCAATCCTCTAATGAATCTTCATAATCTTTGGTCAAAGTGAATCACTTAAACATCATTGATCATTTATTATTGCCTTGAGAATTTTAAATGGATAATATACTTGACAAAAAGAAAATGAAACTTGTTGTTGAGAGCCTTTGGTTTTATCAATCCTCTAATGAGTTTCAAATGCAAGATTCAAGATGGTCATTCAACTAACCTCTAATTTCTAACCATTGATTTTTATTTTATGCTTTTACTTTATGCATTTAATTTAAGCACATTTATTTTAGCATTTACATTTCATGCTATTTTCATCTTTGCTCATTTGAGAATTTATCTTTTATGTAATTTTTATCTTTGCTCACTTAAGCTTTTCATTTCTTTTTTGAAGATACCTAATAATCAACTTGTATCATAAAAAAACTTTAATGTTACTTGGACTACTTGGTTACTATCCTTGGCATTATGGAGATTGTAGACTTCTTGGACTTAGGATTAGAAGCCTTGAGCTACCTTGAGACCTTGTGACTTCAACTGTTATTTTGTCTGGAGTTCTTGGGGTTTACCCCAAGACATTAGGTTGTTTGTTTGCTTTGTGTGCAGGTTATTGTGATTACATGCTTTTCCTGTGATCGGGAACTCGTCTGTATATAGTCGTTACTCTGCCCAATTTTTTTGAAGACTTAATGCAATTGAAGCTTGGTTTTCTTAAGAGGTTTATTATCTTTGCTTGTTTGGTTTCAAATCTAAAGGATGGGAATTCTATATTGACTCATTATGTCAAGTGTTGGCTTCTTGTTGGTTATACAGTTCTTTTCCCTAGCTTTTACATTATGCTTTAGGATAGTCCCTTCTTCTCCTCCCATCTTCTTTAATTTCAAAAATCTTCTCCCTCCTTTTGAAAACTCTTTTTGTTTCTAAACTTGAACCTCTTTCGTAATAAACTTGGACTTAGATCCATGCACTTTCCAAAAACATTTTCTTAAACAAACTTTAATCAACTTAATAATACTTTGACATTTTTGTGATAAGACTAAAAGTCAACCAATCTCATTCAAACTATCTTTGCCACTTTGGATTTTTACCTTAAAATTTTCTCAAAAGATTAGACTCTTGTCAATCTTTGTAGTGATGCGAGCTACTATACTTCTACAATATGTAGTGAAGTAAGATATTTTTCACTTGGGTGTTGAGTGAGGCTTTGTTCATTTTAAAATCCAAGATATATCCTCTACTTTGAGATGACGCAAATTCTCCTTTCTCATAATCGTGGGTAGTAAGTATGTTTTCCACTTGGATAAGACGATAATGTCTCGTCTCTTAAAATTAACAAACACACTTGTGGTTTAAAATTTTTAAAGGTGAACTACGAGTACCCTGATTCCCTATTGCACAGAAGGTGGTACGTAGGCACTAAAGTTTCACAACCGCGGCGGGTGCAAAAATCATAAAAAATGTTTCTTTTCTCATCTCCACAATATATTTTTATACAACATTTATAGCCAAAATACAAAGATTTTCAAATAGGTTCCTGCGGAGTACCGTATATGTTTAGGGTGCTAATACCTTCCCTTTGCATAACCAACCCCTGAACTTAGATTCTCTCCCCCTCTTTTTGGGTTATTCGCTCTTTTCCCATTCCTTTGGAAACAATCAAGCATGGTGGCAATTTTTATTTTGATTTGTACAAGTCGAGTTAATCCAATGGATTAGTCTCAACATTTCTACCGCTACAGAAAAAATGGCGACTTCACTGGGGACAGATCAACCTATTACTGGTTCATTCCTATGTGGGTTGAGCCTATCTTTGTTTATCTGTATATGTGCTATTATCTGTTGTATAGTATGTGTTGTATATATGTTTGTCTGGATTTTCCTGGTTTTCAGGGGGCTTGGTGATTTCTCATAAGTCCTATACCCGGACTTGGGAAAACTTAAGATAGGACGGGCGGTATAGTCATGTTAACTTTGAGGGAGTAATCCTAAAAAAGGAGGCATAAGATCCCCCACTCAGTGGAGGCCCCTTTGACTGTAGTGTCGTTTATTGAGTAATCGGGAAGACGTGTTGCTTTCGACCTGAGAGCCTGCTGAAACTGAGAACCGTAGAACCTTTAACCCATCTTGGCCTTTTAGGTGTAGTGCAGAAGCTATGACAGAGTAATCCGAAAATGGTTGTCACGTGATACTATGCTCGGACGAGTTTTTCTTGTGAATATTGCTAATTACCGAGTCAATCGGGAAGTTGGTAATATCCGAAGGAATGATGTAGACTCTAGGAACCTCTTAGAACCTTGTTCGGTGGGTGATAAAACTTTTAGACCATACCTTATGGGTAGTACCTTCGACCCCATGCTCGTGACGTTGAACCTATAAACCCTATGTTTATAATCTTGTGTGTGATTGTTGCATCATGCATCCATGCACCCATGAGCATCTTCTAAAAAACATTTTGTTTCAAGAGACTTAAAAGGTGTATCTTTGTGAATATCTCAGGTACTTTTGACTATGGATTCTGGAAAAATAAAGACTGGGAAGTAAAGTTTCAAAGATCCTAAGATAGATGGGTTGATGAGTTTGATTCCCAAGATCGAGAGTTCTACAGATTTTCGGAGGAAGTATGGGTCCATCATTTCTCTTATGAAGCTCAGGATGAAGGAGGGTATTCTCTCGATTTTGGTCTAGTTCTATGATCCGATGTATCGATTCTTTACTTTCCCTGATTATCAGTTGATGCCTACATTGGAAGAGTATTCTTATCTACTGGGTTTACCTATTACCGACCGTGTTCCTTTTACTGGTTTGGAGGGGGAGTCAAAATCTCATGAGATTGCTGCTTTGATCCATTTGGGGAAGTCTGAGGTCGAAACCCACATGATTACCAAAGGAGGGATTAGAGGATTACCCACTCAATTCTTATCGAAGAAAGCTTGCTACTTTGCTAGGATGAAGAGTACGGTTTCTTTTGAGGCTATCTTTGCTCTACTTGCTTATGGTTTATTCTTATTTCCCAATGTCGACAAATTTGTGGATATCAATGCCATCAGGATCTTTATGATTGGGAACCCAGTCCCTACATTATTAGGTGATGCTTATTACTCTATTCATATTCGGGATTATTACCATGGAGGGATGATTATTTGTTGTACGCCTTTACTGTATCAGTGTTTTATTTCTCACTTACCTAGGTCTGATTCTTTTTGGGATGTCAGGAAGGAACCTCGTTGGGCTCCAAAGATCATGACCCTCACTCATTCAGATACCATTTGGTATCATCAGGCTTACTATGATATAGAGATTATCGACAGTTGTGGTAGTTTCCCCAATGTATCTCTTCTTGGTACAAAGGGGGGAATCAACTACGATCCTGGTCTTGCACGACGAAAACTTGGATATCCGGTAAGGGATCAGCCAAATAATATTCATTTGAGTGGTTTCTTCCTTAAAGAGGGAGAAGTTTATAAGGAAGCTAAAGAGGATATTACAAAGGCTTGGCGTCATATTCACAGGAAGAGTAGGAAGGACTTGGGACCTAGGGGTTGTTTCTTTGGAGCCTTATCTTTAGTGGGTACAAGCAAGAGCTATTCAGTTGAAGATGCCATATTCCCGTGAAGCACCTATGCCTGATATGTTTGTAAAGACCACTACTCCCATATTGGATGATGTGGAAGAGCTCTAGCTTGCTCTAGTCAGAATGCAGAAGGAAAAGGAAGCTTGGAAGAATAAGTGTCAGACTTTAGAGGTATCCTACATAGCAGAGCTAAAGGAGAAAGATGATTTGATCGATATTCTTGAGAGTCGTGCCATAGAGACGATGGAGAGGCAAGAGGATTTGTTTTCCTCTAGAGCTCAGTCAGGACCTAGTTGCTCACTTCCCAACTCTGGTGATTGGGAAGAGGTTGTCGATAGGTATACAGAAGAGAACAAGCAGCTGAAGGCTCAGACTGTAAGACTCACAGGGAAGCGTCAGCGTGTAGAGTGATCTCCATCGGCTTTGCTTTTATAGGATTATAGACTTTATCTTAATCTTGTACTTGGGATTATTGAAACTTGTACTAAAAAGTTGTAATCTGTTTTGAAGTTATTATAATAAGATTTTTAGTATTTCAAATGTGTTAGTACTTTGATATTTGCAAATTGTCTATAAATCTTTTAGTTCCTTGAAATATTAATAATAAAATAAATCATGTGCATTGCATATCATGCATCACATTGTACATACTTCTTGTATTTCTGTTCATACCCAGGTGTCTTACTGAACTTCTTTACTTCATTCAACAAGTTGTCTCATCAGTATAATACTCGGGCCAATTTCATAAGGAAGATGGATAATCTAGAACAAGAGAGTCGTGAACTACATGAGGAAGTTTCTGCTCTGAAGGCCGATATGGCTAATCTGACTGCTTTGATGGAATCTTTGGTGGCTGCTCAGAATCAGCCACCACTTGCTCAGCCTCAACAGACAACAATTGCTTCTGAAGCTCCGACGGTTCTTGTTTCTACTACTCCAACCATTGTTGTTCAGAATTGTTTGCCTTAGGGTTATCCTTGGGGAATTCCAGAGAACTTTATGCCGGAAGGTTATAATCAAGATTCCCAAGTTGCTACACTTGCTCAGGCTGCTGCTGCTGCACCTCCTGTGATGCATATTACCCATGTTGCTAGAAATGAGATTCACTATGCTGCACCTCCTTCAGTGATGTTGTACCATTTGTGAATGATGAAGTGTATCGCCCCATTCCTTCACCAAGTGAAAGATTGGGCTTCTATGATCGAATGGAAGATTTTCAGGACCAGTTTGATAAGATGCAGAAAGAGTTGAAGGCCCTCAGAGGAAAAGAATTATTCGGGCAGAACGTGAATGATCTGTGTTTGGTTCCAAATGTAAATATACCCGCAAAGTTAAAAGTACCGAAATTCGAAAAGTACAAGGAAAATACTTGCCCTCGTGCTTACCTAGTAATGTATGTGAGAAGGATGTCTACTCAAATCGATGACCAAATCCTGTTGATTCATTTTTTCTAAGATAGTTTGATTGGTGCAGCATTGAAATGGTACATGAGCCTGGATAGTTCCAATATTCACTCTTTCAATGACTTAGGTGAAGCGTTTATTAGACAGTACAAATACAATATGAACATGGTGCCTGACCGTGATAAACTCAGGGAAATGGCCCGATACTGCAGAATCCTCGAGCCACCTACAACATACCACAGAATCCTCGAGGGGACCCCACGGAGGCTCCGGCGGTTCTACACCACAAAAACGCCATCCACTACCAAGAGTCTCCAATGACCTCCTCCCTAACAGAACCCTAAATCCTAACCGCATACATCTCTAGAAAATAAAAAGCGAAAATATGAAGGCAAACAACAACGGAGGATCGGAAACTTACCAGCAGAAGAAGAAAAGATCTTGAACAGAAAGGCTGCGAGCAAAGAAACTAAGCAAACATCGGTGGTCGACTATCGAGCTAATACAAGCAGTTGAAAGAGAATGCAAAAAAAAACTAAATACCTTGTTCCTCTCGTATTTATAGATGAGATAGCCCGCATGTACAAAACACATGCCTGGGGAACCCTAGGGTCATCATCATATACTCTAGCCCTAGGTCATCATGTTCCACTTCACTGATACGCTTCCCAAAACACGCTACCTCTCAAAATTTAAAAGTTCTAACAACCAATGTCTCGCCTCCCCACAAGCAAAGCATAACGGGCAGATATTCATTTCCCCGTCATGCACATCCCATTCCTCGAACATATGTTAAAGTCATCACTCATGTGCCCAGAAGCAACGACTTGGGGGCTACTATTCTGGACTGGCCCGACAGCTTAACGGGCCCCAGTCTAAGACATCTCCTTTGGTACGACCCGCACGGCCCTGAACCGGTTTTCCCGCCACCTATCGAGCACGACGCCCATCTACACTTCCAAACAAGCACCAACCCAAGATTGGTGCAAACATCATCTCACCCTTCCCGACATTAACGTCATGCAGACCACCAGGAACCGACTAGAGAGATGCTCGTAAATAACCCCCCTCCCCGGGACCAACGGCTAGTTGCGAGCACATATGCCCGATTTGACCAAGTCCTGGCAGTTACCTGATTTCACGGACCCATATATCTAGGCGAGAAATCAGGAACCAATGACCATGCGCTAGAGGCATTATATAAACCCTCACACCTGTGAGGGCCAGGTATCCAATATTCACTACTCACTACCTGATATTTTTTCTTGTACCTCCATGTTCCCACTCTTACTCGATCGTCGGAGTGTCTTCCAAGTACAACCCCCTTTTATCCTCAGCTTACAGCTCGACTGCAGATCATCCTCCGGCCGCTCTTCAGGTTCTGATCAATCGGCAAGATCAGTTCCCAATAGTCATAATGAGAGTGGTTAACAATATAGTACGAAAGGATTGTCCTTACGCCACCCTAGAGGGTAGAGGTCAAAAAGTACTTTTTATACCTTTTGTACACCATCACACGTTAACCATTTTAAACTTCTTCTAATCTTCAGAGGCTTCAGATAATTTGAATGTTTTAAGTTTGTTGTAGAAGAATCACTCTTAAGTCTTAGAACCTAAGTCTTGGAGTCTTCGGAACTTGTCCCATCAGAACCTTGTCTTCAAAGTCTTCAGCACTTGGTCGTAAGAACTTGTTTTTCTTCAGATCATCAGAACTTGTTCAACGGAACCTCGTTTTCATAATCTTCAAAACTTGGAACACACAGAAGCAAAGCTTTAGAAGGCCTCTAAAGCTTAACCACAAAGTCACAATAAGAACCTCTTGTACTAACGTTCCTAAGAACCGTTGCATAAGACAAATTCCAGAATCTTGACTTCAACTGTAACATATAATCAAATGTATTCTTCTAGTAGTGTTTATGTTCAGAATTTGATGAGTTCACACGCCTTTATATCTGAGTTAGAGCATTACAGCAGCAACTACACACTAAAACAAAATCATTAGAGTATACAATTGTTCTTTATGATACCATATAAAGTTATCATCAAAATCTTAAGACCAGAGAAACACTTCTTGTTCTTACACAAGCTAGAATCATGAGAGGTGACTCTATTTTTGCTTAAGCATGTCTTCCTATAGATCTAATCCAAGGATGTTTGGCAAGCGACCTCTCAACTTGAAGTTCTTCAAGTTCAAGGATGAAATCCAGACCTCCCACGTCCCCTAGTTAAAGTGGATGTAAAACATCATTTATCTCTACCCGATCAAAAGAAACATAGACTTCCATTTGAGGGGGGGGGGGGGGGGGGTAATCTAAATATTTGGACCGACGAGTGTTTTTCCAGATGTATTCGAGTTAGAAACTTCCCTAGTAAATAAGGTAGTCAGGATATTAGCAAGAAGAGACGTAACTCAAAGGTCTCTCCTCATTTGTTGCATTTCTTCTTAACTTTTCATCACACCTCCATAATCAACATAAAAGACGTTAGAGGAAGGGTAATTCAAGTAAACAATCAAGAAAAGTGAGACTCATATGTCACTTTCCAAAAGTTGTCTTCTTTTTCTTCTCTGATTTAGCACCCACAACCCAACAAGTTTGAATAAACCTTTTCAACTATTTTCTTGATGTTGCATCGGGTGGAACTATACCACTAACATAGTCAAGCTCCTTCTAGAAGGATACTGGTTGGTTCTTCAAGTATAACTCTTCTTGAGATAAGCATTCATCCGTGTAGATATAGAATCCTGCCCCCATCAAGAAGTGACTCTAACTCCCAAACTTACATAATAAATCTGTGAACACATGAGGGGGATCAGGTTCTAGTTTGCATATATTTGCATGAACTTATTTGGTAAGAGGGATAAAAGGATATGGTATTCTGTATCAAAGAAAGAAAGCCTAAACCTTGCACATGATTTGGACTGAATTGTGTCTTGAAGAGATAAAAGAACAACATCATGGTCAGCAATGCCCCTTGTACTCACACCAATGTTGGAAAACCTTGAAAAAATCCTTGCTCACCAGATGCAACTACAAATGGAGGATCAACAAGTGATTCATAACATTAACTTCAAACTCATTAAAAGGTAGGCGAAAGTTTATGAGAGAGAATACACATTCATAAAAGGTGGTGGCACAACCATCATTTGGATGCATACCCTCATATCTCCATCAAGGGAAATACTCCCTAGTTATGTGAAGGACCCACGTCAATTGAAGCATGGTCTAAAACACCCTCACGAACGAAAGCAAAAATGATCCCCGTTAAATCTTGGTAAACTCAATCACCCGAGATGTGTGTACTTGCATTTCTAGTCGAAGTTGACAATATCTCCATGATAAAAAATAATACAGAGAAAAGTCAAATAAAGATAAGATGTGACAAACAAGTAAATTTCGACACTAGTACTCGTAGTAGAAAATCCCAACAATAGAAGAAATCTCTCAAGAAAAAAAATAGAGAGATCAAATGTCTACTATTCCAAAACCTAGAAAAGGGAGCAGAAGCAAAAGAAAAATGTTAAACATCTATTAAAAGATGGATTGATCCAATATCCACAACAAGTACCAAGGAACAAGATTGTATAAATTTGACCAAATGTTGAAACATGAAAGCCCGTGAAGAAAAAGACAAAGGAAACAAAAAATATTATTTTGCAAGTAGTTAATGATAGAAAAGATCAAAATGATGCTTTAGAAGCCTTTTATACAATATTCCTAATTGCTAATGGCAAAAAAGATCAAAATGACGCTTTAGAAACCTTTTATACAATATTCATCCACTAAGGATCATACGATCCACTGTGAAACCCAATACTTGATATCTCCTAAAAAATTTGAAGTACTCAAATGTTCTAAGAAGAAGGAAATATTATCACTAGCTAACATAAGGACACATGTCAATCGTTCTCAGCTAAATGTTACGTACAATAAAGACATTTAAACCACATATTCTAAAGGACAATGACGTCTCATCCAAGACTTCCACATCCCTGAATCTTGGACCAAAGAAGATCACATATTACAAACTATTGTTCTGCAAAGCAGTAACAAGGGCTTGGGTGACAACTGTTATGGGCAGCCCAAAAGACATATGAATAAATGATCAATGGTAAAGTAAAAGAAATAAAGGGTAGATCAAGTGGACTCTCTTTTCTCGCCTCAACATGCAAGGATTTTGTTGGTAGTCCAGATCGATGTGATGCTTGACCGCAATTCACCTATTTAAAAAAGAAAGTGTGTTATTTCTCAAATATTTAAATTCATTCTCATCCACACGATATTTTCACTCTATTACTGACTTAAACGTGAAATATTAATCTTTCATATTAGTTAATCTCCCTCCATCACATCAAAAGCTCATGACCACCACATCTAATTCTATCCCCTCATTTACCATTCAACTTAAATTCTACTACGGAATAAAAGTCCTAAAATTTATTTTATTCTAAAAAAACTTATATTTAAAAATAATAATTTTTCAATCTTAGTAACAAATACTATTAGACTTACTATGTTTTAATTATATATTCTTGAAACTAACTACTCCAATCTACGAGATAAAATTGAAAGAGAAAAAAAATTAAAACTATAATGCTACTATAACAATTAACCTAAGCTACATTTGAACTAGGCTAACATTGCATGCAGTCTGATTCATTCAAAACAAAATGTAGAACAATTAATCAAAAACAGACGGTTAATGAATGAGTCAAATTGCAAGTAATGTACTAGTACTCCTGATTTGGCACCAATAAAGGAAACATAAATGCTTCACTAACTTCAGAAGAAAAAATAAATAATCCGTAACGTTAAAACCACGTGGCAACCCAAAACAACGTTATAAGACACGCGTTCAAACGTTAACACTATGCAACACAGGCAAAATATACCGTGTCCAAATCTCAACGGCCTCATTGAAAAAATCACCTCTCTTATAACCAAATCCCGAGAACATCATTAAACAATTTTAAAACTTAAAACAAACAACACGCCATATCATGATTATGCTGTCAGTCTTCTTATGGCCCAACGGTGGGGCCCACGTGGGAAAACGACAAAAGAATCTGAGAAAAAGTAGTAAATGAAAAAACTGACAATGACGTCATGGAACTGGAGTGAGAAGCAAGGTTCAGGGAAAAAGCGGAACCGTGGGTTTTGGTTTTCGGAGCAACTTGCAGTGTTGGGTATTGGTTGGGTTAAGTTTGAGTACTCGCGTTTGTAGCGCGTGGGTTTACTTGCTTACCTTCTCCATTGACATTGTCGATTGATTTTCAACTTTATTGTTCATCTGTTACCTTATTTATTTGGACCGTTGCTTTGATGTGACTTTAAAATTCATATTTTTAGTATCCCATTAAGTAAATTACATTAAATAAAGATCATTGAAAACGACATCTAATGATTTTTTTATATATTTTCTTTCATCATATCTTTGATATTTTGATATTTTAAGGGTTTTTACACAGATGGTTGATCAATTTTTTTGTACAAAGATCTGTACAATTTCTTTTTAATTGTTAAATTCTTTTTCTTTTTTTTGTAATTTTTTAATTTTATAAATACTCATAAAAGAATTCTTAAAAAATTTATATTCAATACATCTTATAGTATTATTATAAATAAATTTATTTTTAATTTTCTTAAAATAATTAACATATTTTTTAAATCTAGATTGAATATATTATTTATACAGTTAATATCCAAATTTATTTTTTCAAAAGTTAACTGTATAATTAATATACTTATCGATCTGGATTGAGCCTATATTTGTCCTTCGAACGGAAAGCTCAAAAATAGTTCAAGTTAGAGACTGTTGGATAACTCCCCACCCGATCATTAGAGAACGTGGCCCACGATCCCACGACAGCTATCTTAAACTGCCTTTCAAAAATCACGGGTCCAACCTTGTTCTCGCGGAGCAATTGATCAGGAGGGAGTCCACTTGCTAGACTCCATACACACGTAAGCCCTGTCAGTTTCTGTTATTGGGCCTCAACGTGGCTCAATAGTGGAAACCTTGACCTAACGCTGGGGACTATAAATATCTTCTCTCCTAAGAGGTTGAGGTATTCAATTCAACATTTTCTCTGAACTCATACTTGCTTGCTCATTCCGCAACTTACTTTGTCATCGAAGTGTCTTGCAGGTATCCCCCATCTCATTCAACTTCTGTCTAAGCTAGCCGTGACGATCCACTTCTGATCCGGTAAGATCAGTGACACCGTCTGTGGGAATCTTGCTTCCCCGTCTTCTATTTACTTGAGACCAAAGCTAAACAATCCTCGACTGTCATGGCTGACCAGACTCCAGAGAACATGAACGTTCGTATCATCGACGTTAACAACAACACCGCCGACAACAATGTCGGCCTCGAAAACGCCGGCCATAACATGGCCCCGACGTTAATATGTCCGGGCCTTCTGACTATAGAGACAGAGCAACTGCTTCGTCATCATTATTGCCTCGTCGACTCGAAGATGATCGGCCATCTCCCCAGAACTACCAACACGTCCAGTTCCATGAGGTCCCCGTTCCCTCCAGGGTAGACGCCACGACCAGGGCACTGTTCGCGGCGATAAATCAGACCAACTACCTGATCTTCGCTCAGGGAGAAAGATTGAGGGCACTCGAAGACGATCGGAGAGCCCCAAGAAGACACATGAGACCTTAATCTCCTCCTCCTCGACATGCAGAGGAACATCCCCAATCTCCCCCGCGGAGACGTAGTCGGGACATCTCTCGAAGCCCTTCTCCCCGACCAATCAGACGACGCCCCGCATTAGAAAGGGACCAGTCCGTTGATACGGGGAGATGCGATCATGACCCCTCGCGTCAAGAACGAAGTCCCCCTAGAGACAGAAACAGGGGAAACAACGAACGACCATACCGCCCGAGGACCGCTCTACGCGACCAGGGCCACCATAACCGCCACTACGTCAGATCTCTATCTCGCTCGCCCGGACGGAGTGACGAGGACGACCCCCGTGATCCCTTGTCATAAGCTATCATGGAGGCACCCATTCCCCCGGGCATGGAGAAGCCTCCCCATCTAAAGGAATACGACAGCATCGCCGACCCGTTCAACCATATAGACGGGTTTGAGGCCATGCTACACTATCACAATGTCGGGGGACCGATCAAATTTCGGTTGTTCCCCACGACTCTGAGGAAAGTTGCGATGGACTGGTACAAAGGTCTCGCCCCGGGGTCAATTACCTCTTGGCGAAATCTGAAGAACCAATTCATCAGTTCATTCATTGCTTCGCAACGACACCTGAAGACCGAAGCAGCCCTCGAGGCCATCATCCAGAGACACGATGAGATCCTGAGAGAGTTTATTGATCGGTTCAACCGGGAGGCCATCCAGGTCCCCTGTACGGACCATATGAAGAGATACCCGCTCGAGAGGGGACTCCTCCCGGGCACGGAATTCAGAAAGGTTATAGGCATCGAACCACCCTGGATATTCGATGCCCTCCTCGAGAAAGCTAGAGCCTACACAGACTACGAGAAGAGAGAAGCAGCCAAATGAGCCTGGGATCCCAGGAATCGCAGATCTACCAGTCATCTACGACAAGACACTAACCCTCCTCGACGAACTGACGAGAAGAGAAGGGACGACAAGCCTCGACACTCCCGGGAACAAAGGGGACCCTCGGGGAGGTTCACTGAGTACACTCCGCTAACAGCTTCCCGCGAGCGCGTCTTAGCGAAGTGCGCGAATACATATTTCAAGGACAGCAGCGTCAAGCATCCTCGCCCCGCTCCTGCTAAACTCGGGGTAGATCGAAGCAAGTACTTTCAGTATCACCGGAGCCATGGGCACTTGACCGAAGATTGTGTCCATCTCAAGGACGCTATCGAGACCCTCATAAAATGGGGGAGACTCGGGTAATATCGGCGCCGCGACGCCCCTCGTCGAGATGCCCGTGAAACAAGGGAGGTAGAGGAGGATGTCTGACCATCTGACGAGTCGGTCCCCATCCAAACTGCATTCTCCGTCACGAGACCGGAGGACTTTTACGTCCCCGTACATATGCAAGAGACTCTGTCTATACACAGTAGGTGGGAAAAATTCCCCTCCGCCATGGTCATAAATGGTGGAGAGTTTAATGATTTGACTATAAATTCAGCAAAGAGGAAGCTTGACGAACTGGTCGAAGTGACTCCCCCGCAAATGGTGACCTTCGAGAGGGTGAAAGGTAGATTAGAGCCGATCACCTTTTACCTCGAGGAACTTCCCCCCCCCCCCCCAAATTAGCCATCCCTCTTCTGATAAGGGCGAGAATGGATAACTTCGACGTTCATCACGTCTCGGTCGACGAGGGAAGTTCCGTTGACGTGATGTACAACCAGCTGTTCAGAACCCTACAGCTCGATGACTCTCACCTTTCACCATATGTGGGGTCAGACTTGCAGGGCTTTAATGGCTCGACCTCTAAGCCGTGGGGGTACGTGGAGCTTATGTTCACCTTCGGCGAAGATATTTCTACCAGGAAGGTCAAGGTGCGCTTCCTCTTCATCGACTTCCATCCCTCTACAACTGCATCCTTAGGAGGTTGACACTGGCAGAGCTGACCGTAGTGCCCTCCATTGTCCATCTGAAGATGAAGTTCTACACCAAGAGGGCACGGGTCGCCACCATTCAAGGCGACCTAGCAGCCGCCCGAAGATGTTTAACGCATCGACCAAAGGACAAAGCACAGTCGACATCGGGGCACGACCCGCCAAGAAAGCTGCAACAGTGCGACCAGAGCCTCAGTAGTCAGAGCCATAGCCCATCAGATCAGAGGTACAAAGGGGCCCTCCAAAGGTCGATTCGATCTTGCTGGACACTCGCTTCGACCAAGACAAACCCTCTAACGGCAAGCAGGAGCTCCTCCGACCAATTCTGGATGGGGACTTTGAGCTCGTCCCTCTCGGTGAAGACCCGAGCAGAGGGGTGAAGATTGGTACCAGACTCCCCGACTTAGCGAGAAAGAAGATCAAGGCCTGCTTGAGGGAGAATGCATATCTGTTCGCATGGAGCACTGCAGAGATGCCCGGTCTCGACCCTGAGGTCTCCTGTCATCAACTCGCCATTGATCCAGCCGCTAGGGCAGTAGTACAACATAGGCGTAGGTAGTCTCCCGAGAAAGCGGAGGCTGCTGAAAAAGCTGTAAAAGACCTCCTAGAGGCAAATTTTATTTCTGAAGCCCGGTATTCAACCTGGCTGTCAAATGTTGTACTTGTTAAGAAAAATAATGGAAAATGGCGTATGTGTTGACTATACCGATATTAACCGGGCATGCCCCAAAGATGCATTTCCCTTGCCTAATATTGACATGATGGTCGACAACTCGGTCGGCTATAAAATTTTCTTTTATGGATGCCTATTCGGGCTACAACCAAATCCCGATGGCAATGAGCGACAAACACTGCACTTCTTTCATGACCAGCCCGAGTAACTATTATTATAACGTAATGCCCTTCGGTCTGAAAAACGCAGGAGCAATGTATCAACGGATGATGAACAAAGTCTTTCGCAACCAGATCGGAGATATGCTCGAGGTATACATGGACGACATGATCGTTAAGTCCTGAGTAGACACAGATCATGCCGCTCATCTCAGGGAAGTCTTTTCCCAAGCAAGGCAATGTAAAATGAGGTTTAACCCCGAGAAGTGCACGTTTGGGGTTAAGGCGGGCAAGTTCCTCGGCTTTTACCTAACGAAACAAGGAATCAAAGCCAACCCCGACAAGTGTCGAGCTTTCTCTGACCTCCCTACACCCACGTTGAAAAAATCCATACAAGTCTTGAATGGTATGCTCGCCTCACTCTCCCGTTTCGTCGCAAAATCCGCTCAACATGCCCTGCCTTTCTTCAAACTCCTGCATAAGGAGGCAGCTTTCGAGTGGATCGAGGAATGCGAACATGCCCTTCTCCATCTCAAACAGAGCCTCTCGCAGCCTCCCGTGCTATCACGACCAGTCGACAGGGAGACCTTATTTCTATACCTGGTCGTCTCTGTCAAAGCAGTTAGTGCGGCCCTCATTTGTGAGACTCATGACGGACAAAAACCCATTTATTTCACGAGCAAAGCGCTTGAGGGGCCCAAGGTCAGATACCAACAGATCGAGAAGGTGGCTTTGGCCCTTGTCAATGAAATTAGAAGGCTCAGACACTATTTTCTCGAGCACACGATCGTCGTACGAACAAACCCGCCCGTGAGACAACTCTTAGGTCGACCAGATATGGCAGGCCGAATGCTGAAATGGTCCTTAGAACTTGCATAATTCGGTGTTCAGTATGAAAGCAGGAAGGCCTAGGCTCTGGCCGATTTTGTCACGGAGATGACCGCTCATAACCCCTCCCCCCCCCCCCCCCCCCCCCCCCCCCCCGCAGGGAAGGAGCACAAATGGACCATCTTTGTTGATGGAGCCTCCAGCTCGACCGGGAGTGGAGCAGGAATCCTCCTCGAAAGCGAGGAAGGCGTAGTGATCGAACATTCGCTCACCCTCTCCTTTCCAACCTCAAACAATCAGGAAGAATACGATGCTTTACTCATAGGTATAATACTGGCCGGGGATTTAGGCGCCCGCGAGATACAAATTTTCACTAATTCCCAACTTATCGCGTCTCAAGTTCAAGGGGGATACCAGGGTAAGAACAACAACCTCATCGAATATTTGAACTTGGTCAGAGAACATATGAAAAAGTTCGACCGAGCATAAATTACACACGTACCACGCGAATAAAACACACGGGCCGACATACTTTCGAAGCTCGCAAGTACGAAGAAGAAAGGCGGAAACAAATTTGTCATACAAGAATCCCTATCTCGCTCGAGAATTGAAAAATCCACTCCTTTACTCGAAGTAAATGTCGTCGGGGACAACTCATACTGGATGACCCTGGTATTCAATTTCCTAACGAAAGGAGAACTTCCCCTAGACTAAAGGGAGACGACCACGACCAAACAATGAGCATGCTCGTATGTGGTGCTCGAAAACAAACTGAATCATCGGGGATTTTTCATTCCACTCTTAAAGTGTGTCGAAGAATCTGCAGTCCCCGAGATACTGTGCGAAATCCACGAAGAAATCAACGCCCAACACATGGGCGGAAAGTCTTTAGCAAGAAAGGCGTTGCGGGCATGATACTACTAGACGGCCATCCAACGAGATGCCAAAGAGCATGTCAAGAAGTGCGACAAGTGCCAGAGACATGATGACATGCACCTCGCTCCCCCGCATGAGCTAAACACGTTGTCGTCCCCGTGGCCATTTTCCTGGTGGGGAATGGACATCCTCGGACCGTTCGTATAAGGAAAATACCAAAATAAATTCCTCATCGTGGCCGTAGACTATTTCACCAAATGGATAGAGGCCGAAGCCCTAGCGAAAATCACCTCGCACAACATCCTGTGTTTTTATAAACGAAACGTTCTCGCTCGGTACAGGATACCACGAGTGCTTGTCACGGGCAACAACACACAATTCACTGACCAAGGTTTCCAAAGCTTCATAGCCAAACTCGACACCAAGCAACATCTTACCTCGATCGAACACCCCCAGACCAATGGGCAAGCCGAATCCGCAAACAGGGTCATCTTGCAAGGACTCGAGCGCAGGTTAGGCGAAGCCAAAAGGGAATGAGTCAAAGAACTACATAAAGTTCTATGGGCTTACCGCATGACAACCCATTCGACGAATGGCGAGACGCCATTCCAACTGACCTACGGCACCGAGGCCGTCATCCCGATAGAAATCATGGAGCCATCTAGGCGAACTGAAATGCCCCTCAACGAGGAGATGAACGACGAGGACCTCAGAGATGAGCTCGACCTCGTCGAAGAAATTCGTTCAGGAGAAGCCCTTCGCGAGGCCACGCTGAAACAGTAGGTAGCCCTATGCCACGACAGCAAAGTCATAAAACACGAATTTCAGGTAGGAAACCTAGTCTTGCAAAGAAACCAGAAGGATTCCCGTGAAGGAAAGTTGGCCGCAAACTAGGAGGGACCTTATCGCGTCCAGGGAGCTACAGGCACCAGAGCATATTACCTCAAGCAATTAAATAGAGAACCACTACCTCGACCTGGAATGCTGCGAAGCTAAAACAATATTATAGCTAAAGTCCCTCACCTGCTGAGGACTTTTGCCATCGAATATTCATCTTCAGTCGACGAAGGGAAAAGCTCGACCACGTAGGCGAGTCGAGGTACGGACGCGACCTACCAACCAACAAAAGCATAATCTTGTTCATTTTGACGAGTAACATCCTTGCCCGACAGGGACATCTCGATCGAGCTCTGCTGTCGAAGTACCCCAACATGGCAGAACACCCAGCTTGCGATGGGCAGTTCACACCACGAGCGTAGGATCCCGATCGCGATCATACGCCCGTCCCGCTGATCCCCACTCCGCGCCCTCGACACATTTTGAAGTGTGTCGAACTGATATTAGGGTCGAGCGCATATATCCACATGAAAAAAACGAACTTCGTGGAAATTTCATAACGACCACAACAATGGTCGGGCACATATATCCAAAGGTTATACCAAGTATTCATCAAATAAACAGTCATAAACAACGCAATTATATGGGCATCAAAGCAAAACAACGCAATTATAATATGCCGACCACAAGGGTCGATGTTGTTCAAAATTACAGTTTAGGCACGACGGCCACAAAAATAAATGAATGATAGCGGGAACGTAGGCCCTGAAATGACAACGGACACGTATGACCTGAATAAAAAATACAATCAAGCTTCATCCTCCCCGTCGCTACTATCAGGGGGGATAAAGGATCTTCCCGTCAATGACTTGGTTAAATGGGCTCGCCCCCTCGACCACTATCTCAACCCCCCGGGTTCAAGATCTTCAGCTACTCGACGGCAGTGTTGAAGTCGTAGCCAAGGGTATCAACGACGTCTTATTCGAGCACGCGGATGCGAGCGATCAAATCTGCCCTAGTCGCCATATTCTTCTCCGCATCGGTCTCATCCTCGGTTGGGGCAGTGATCCCTTCTAACTCCGAGGTACGAGCGACCAGACGCTCGTTCTCTTTAGTGGCGGACTCTAGTTGAGGCCTCATCTCATTTAAATCCTTGAGAAGCCGAACTTGGGCCTCGAACTTTGATTCATGGTCGAGGATATCACACTTTAACTTCTCATTTTTGGCCTTCAGCTTGTGAATTTTGGCATAGGCCTTGTCGAGAGAGGCTTGAGCACTCATCCTTTAACGAAAGAGCTGTCTCGAGCACTCTCATCACAACGGCCACATCCTCGGTCAAGTGCTTCCGACGAACCTCCTTATCTTTAGTCAAGATTGCCTCTCTCTCCTCCTCGCGCATGCCGAGGGAGCTCTCCCCATTGAAGAGATCATAATTTAGGTAGAAAGGAGGCAATACAAAGACCCCCGCGGGAACTTTGTCACCCTCGGGTGTTACGCCCGCAGCGCTATCCACACGCTTCCTCTTAGCCCCGGGCTCGTTGACGGGAATATGGACGGGTTCAGCAGAGGAAGCCGGATTTTTTGATGAAGAAGGGGAACCACTGGCCCGACCGGCAGATTTGGCATGTTCCTGAAGCTAAGTGACTCCGTTTTTTGGCCCAGAGGTGGATGCGTTCTTGGGCCTCAACTTCAACAGACGCTCAGAAAGGGATGCCATTCGACCTGCAATAAAAAAGAATCGTTAGTCGGGTTGGAAAACCAAAAATAGCGCAAGCACGTTCCCGCATAAAGAGGAGAAAATTAACTAGGCTACGTCCCATACCTAAAAGCCTCATGGCTTCTCCGTTTAAGGATAACTCGAGCAAGGCCTTCGTGTTGATCAACCTATTGACTAAAAGATACTCCCATCGTCGTCGAACAAGAGGTTGTTGTTCACATCCACGCACTTCACGGGACCGAAATTCTTGACATAAGCCGAAAGCTTCTCGTACGAAAGCTGGTCTTGAGCGTCTAAGTCCTCGGGTTTCACAGCATAATATTCGGGTCTTTGTTCATAGTGCTTCCACTGCCATTCGAGCCGAAATCTGGCCATAAGTCGGGTAACTGGCCACCCGTCCTCCACCTCTTCCACTCGAGTATACAGGGAATCTATGTCTGCATCCGTCAGGGGCTTCACGATGAAATACCTCTCTCTGAAATTCTGAACGGACTCCAGGTAAGGCCTGAAGAGCTTCCCGAATTTCTTGAACGATACCCATGCTCGCCCCCTCCGACGGATTGTCTTTGGAGGTGAAAGATGCGAAAAAAGAGGGGCAGCATGGCACCTATCCCCAGATACTGGCAGGCGAGCTCAAACGCTCTCATAAACGCCAGCGCATTCGGATGGAGTTGAGAAGGCACCAATTGAAGCCATTGGAAAACCCCGACTTGAAAATCATTGAAGGGCAAGCGCATCCCCGCCTCTTTAAAAGCAAATTCATACATGGGGAACCGTTTTTCCGGGTACGTCGAGCATATTCTTCGGTCATGATGGGGGATTTAGATCCAATTGGCGGGGGGCCCTTCTGCCCCTACCTCCGGGCAATTGAACGCAACTGTCACGTCTTGGGAAAAGCACGACCGTTTATTCCGGGGCTCAGGAGCAACCCAAGCCAAAGGGCCCTCGCCAGTGTGGGGCTCGTCTTCATAATTGGCGGCCGGAATGTCGTCCCCGACTGAGTGCGTTATTATACCTGAAAAGCAGGGGGAAATAGTGAATTCGACATTATCAAATCCACCCTTCCACTGCAGATCAAGTGAAAGGGCGAAGAACTCGACCCAAGCCTTCATCTACACGCCAAAGCAGACTATTACGTTGGGAGGTCATTTTGTCGGGGGGACGATCACTCATCGAGCGAGAAGCCCGAGATAATCCTTGTATCCGGGGAAGCCATCCCCTGTGTTACAGACACTATTCAGGGAGGCCGCCCCGACACTAGCTAATGAACGTTCATAAAGTTTCTGACACATTCATGAATGCTCGACCTATAATCCATGAACTTCAATGAACATTCATGAGTATTTATCATAAAACTCATAAATGTTCATCCAATCAAGGCATAATTTAGACATTTAATCCAGAAACGTGGTGTTAAGAGGTTGTAACTTACTTGGATGAAGAACTCAAAGAGAAAATCTGAGAAGTTGAGAGGATTGCTTCGCACAACGAGCAAGGAAATCTGGGAAGTTGAGAGGAACGCTTCACACCACGAGCAAGAAAAGTTGAAAGGAAACTTGAGAAGATGACAAATGAAACCCAGGAACCCACTTTTATAGGTGACCCACGCCCCAAGAGATCCCTCATGAAAGGTCATCATTTCATTGGGCCTTTTGGCTTTCCCCTTGAAGGGGTGGCACCCCAAAGCATTAGCCACGTGGCTCAAATGTCAACCACGCGTCCCTTCTAGATTGACGAGCATATGCCCGACTCCTACGCGTCATCCCCAGACACGCACAAGACAGATACCCCACGCGAGGGAAAGCTCGACAGTAGAGCGCGTATAGGGGAAATATCCATTCGACCACCTCAGGGACGAAGTAATGCTCGACATATCGATAACTCCCTCAAGACAGGCGCATCAAAGGGAATCTCGCGGAGGCTCCCCATCACTCATTCCTTTCGGGGGACTTTGGCCGTCTTCCTCGATCAAGTCTCCGGTATCGAGAGTTGAACTTAAGTCACCGCCCTTTTGCTCAAGGGCAATAACTTGGGAGGCTCCTGATCTGAATTGGGCCTACACTTGCCATTCGAACGGAAAGCCCAAAAATAGTCCAAGTTAGGGACCGTTGGGCAACTTCCCACCCGACCGTTGGAGGACGTGGCCCATGATCCCACGACAACCATCTTAAACTACCCTCCGGAAATCATGGGTCCAACCCTGTTCTCGCGGAGCAGTTGACCAGGGGAGAGTCCACTTGATGGACTCCATACACACGCAAGCCCTGTCAGTTCTGTTATTGGGCCTTAACGTGGCCCAATAGTGGGAACCTTAGCCCATCGCCCGGGGCTATAAATATCCTCTCCTAAGAGGGTCAGATATTCAATTCAATATTTTTCTCTGAACTCATACTTGCTTGCTCATTCCGCAACTTACTTTGTCATCGAAGAGTCTTGCAGGTACCCTCTCCCCTCATCTCATTCAACTTCTGTCCGAGCTAGCCGTGACGGTCCACTTCTGATCCGATAAGATCACTTATAATTGGTCATTTCACAATATTAAAAAAAAGATATAAAAATAAGAAAGAATAATATTTTTATTATCTTTTATTTTATATTAAAAATATAAAAGTTTTATTAATTAGAAAATAAAATTGAATAATATCTATTGAAAATTGATCATTTATTTTAAAATATTATTTTATTTTAAATGAACCATTTATTATTAGACGTATTTAATAATTATAAAGATGCATATGCAAACTCATAATTATTTTTTTTAGTTAAAAGATAGTGTACCGATACTGAAATAATTTTATATACTATTAATTATTAGTTGGTTTAGTGATGATTGACATTAGATTTAATAGAAAAAATCATGTTCGATTTTCGCAACTACGATAAAAAAAGAACTGAAACTACTTAATATCAGAACTAACTCGTCACTCAACAAAAAATTATCATTTAATCATATCATATAATTTATTTAAAAATAACAATATAATTTAACATTTAACATGATCATAAAATCGGACTATATCAATAATGAAAATAAAAAATAATAATTTTATACTGACACTTAACAAGAATTTATTATTTACTCATTATCATATAATTTATTTAAAAATAATAATATAATTTTATACTTAATATGATTGTAATTAGTTAAGAGAGTGACGATGTATATCTATTATTCTCATTTCTTTTTCAGAGCTGCAAAGACTTTCCATTTTAAAGAAAAAAATTATTTTTGTAAAATTATTTTTAAAGTGGAACATTCACGAAGGGTGGATCAAAATTCAATTCAGATGGTTGTTTACTTGGTCAAGGGGTTCAATTATTCAAAACTTATTATACTAGAAAATAAATTTTGTTCACTATCAACCGAACTATATCCGTGACTAGAATAAATGTGTATGGTTTCAATAGGAAAACCATTATTACGATCGATTAAGTTAAGAGGGTATCGTTGATGATTCAAATTGTGTTAGTATTTATGTTTTTCTTTTAACAGAAACTTGGGTCTTTGAGAAATAAAGTTATGAGATAATATTAATGGTCAAATGTAAAATAACGCATATAATGTTTTGATAAGAAATTACTATCTAAAGAGATTTGAAAGCAATGTCATTTTCGAATTATTTTTCTTTCTCTTGATAGTGCTCATTAATTGTAGAATAGATCTTTTAAAACTAGTGGTCTCTTATTTTTAGTATATAGGTGACACGATTATTTTAGCGGATGTCTCATTTGAGAATCTCAAGTCCATTAATGTTATCTTTTGGGGTAAATTATGATCTTCTTATCCTTGACCTAGTGTATGACTTCATTGTCAACAAGTATTTCTCCCGTTTAAATATTATGGTCTCTTGATGGGGCAAATCCATGTTTGTCTTCTACTTGAGAAGGCATGTGTATGTGTTTTTGGGAAGGCGTTTGGTTCTTCTAAATTTTGTTCTTAATGCAGTTCATATATTCTTTTTGCTTTTTCTTAAAATGCTTGTTAAGATTTGGAAACAAATTGTAAAAATCTAAATGATGTTTATGTGAGGTGGTGTTATAGGGGGTTAATATCACTTGGATTATGTGGTCTAATGTTTGTAAGTCTAATAAATTTGGGAATTTTGGTGTCTGTAATCTTCGGTTGGTTAAACTGACTTTACTGGATAAGTGAATGTGGTTGTTGCTCACGGGAGACTCTAAGGTCTAGAGAGAAATTTTGTCTACTAGACATAGAGTTATTTCTATCTCTTATGCGTTAAGAGGTACATTTGTCCGCCTTTGATTTGTGTCTCTATGGTGGAAAGAGTTTTCCTTTTTTATGTCAAAGGAGAGGATCCCTGATCAGTGGTTTTTACATAGATATTTAGCATTTATTTTAGTTAACGTTTTTGTTACTTGTCGATGTTTTATTTTGCTTTATCGCATATTATGATTTGGTTTTGTGGTGTTTTCAGGTTCAAAAGAATAAATCGAGACAAATCGATGCAAAACCCAGAATTTCGAAATAAATGCAAATATCCGTTTACAGGAGGCCTAACACGGCCACCCGTGTCACCTGACACGGGTCGTGTCAGGATGATAGCCAGGACGAGATTCAGGAATAATAGAAGTCAGGGATGTGACACGGGCGCCCATGTCAGTTGACACGACTCGTGTCAGGGTGTCTGAACCAAGAGTTCAAGAATTAAATTGCCAGAAGTCCAACACGGGCACCCGTATTGCCTGACACAGCCCGTGTTGGGTTGCGACGCTGATTTCAGTATTTCGGGTTATTTTGTTCATTAGTTAGCCTGTGAGGGTGTTTTGGGTATTTCTAATCGAATTAAATGAGTTTTTGTTATTTAGAGGAGTTTCTACGATGAATGGGAGGACTTTTGAATGGAGGAGATTAGGAGTGCTTTCAAGAGATTTGGAGACATAGATTCCTTCATGAGCGATAGCAATTAAAGATCGAAGAATTCATACTTTTTGTAATGTCTAATTTTATTATTGCTTTCCTTTTTAATATTATGAGAGACTAAACCCCCAATGTTAGGGGGTGTCCCTGATTTGAATTTGTAATGATTTTGAGATTCTGATTTTATCAATTACATGATTTTTAATATTCAATTTATTCGTGCAAAAATTTTATGCTTTCCTGATCGGACCAATTAGGATTAATCTAGGGTTAACAACCAACTGAACCACTGTTGTTAAGATTTTTGTACGAATAGACTATAGTAGATATCACCTAGGACTAGGGATACTCTGTAGTTACCAGATCACTCTTGATAAAATAAAGGCTTGACTCCATCAGATATCTCTAAAGATTTAGGATTTAGGATGGATGGTTAAAGGTTTTCTCACTAAGGACTTACGGGAAAATAATCTAAAGAGCTGGTAATTGAGTTTATGAACTTGTTGAAGAAATCAGGAATTCAAGGTTGTTATAGGGAAAATTATACACTTACCCTATCATGCATCTCATATAAGTAAAAAACCACTTTATATTCTTGCTATTTGTTAAGTGAGTATTGCATAACCAAAACCCCATATCAAATGTTGTTTAATTAAACCACAAATTGAACTCAATACTGATACACGATCCTTGAGATCGATACTTTGGGATTTCCCATTATTACTGCAAGGTAAAAATAATACACTTGCTATTTTTCCCATCAAGCTTTTGATGTTGTTGCCGCAGACACCCTAGTTATTGAGTGTAATTTGAGTTCAATTAGAATTGTGTTGCTCTGCAACTAAAATTTTATTTTCTGTACTTTTTATAATTTTTTGTTATTATTGATTTTTAATAACCTTTTCATGCGAGGATAACCCTCAGCTTAATTTCCTTTGATATACAGACTCGGGTTCAGAATCAGAACACGAAACTATGGGTGAAAATCCACCACCACCGGAGAGACTTCTTGGGGACTATGGACGAGCAAATGCTCCAACAGGTCGGTTGACTATCATGAATCAACCGGTCAATGTTGCAAATTTTCAACTGCATCCTTCAACCATCCGCCAGCTCGAGAACATATCTTTCACCGGAAAGATAAATGAAGATGCCAATAAGCATGTGTAGAGATTCCTCACCATGAGTACTACTTTGAAGATTGATGGGCACTCTGAAGAAGCCAAGAAATTAAGGATGTTCCCGTTCATGCTGTATAAAGATGCTGAAGAGTGGTTTTACTCATTACCTGTTGGAAGTATCACCACCTGGGAACAAATGGAAAAGACTTTTCTTGATGAGTACTTTCCTACTTCTGTTTATATTCACAAAAAGATATGATATTTGGAATTTTAAGCAGAAGGAAGGAGAGTCGCTAGGTGATGCTTATAAGAGGTTCAAAAGGTTCTTAGTAGCCTGTCCCACTCATAACATGGGTCAAACAGAGCCAATGCAAATGTTTGTAAATAGCCTTCGAATGGAGACAAAGCAACCTATTGATACAGCAGTCGGTGGCTCATCCAACTTTACAACAGCCACTAGAGTGAAGAAGATTATTGAAGTCATTGCTGCAAATGAGCATCTGGAGCTGTATGACAGAGTTGTGAGAAAACCAGAGAGAGTGATTGTTTTAATGTTGGAAATTAATAAGCAGCTGAATATTGAAGAAGTAATTGTTAGAGAAGTAGAGAAAAAGCTGAAAGCAATAAACATGGGTACTCAACAGGTAGCTCAGGTTCAACAGGTACAAAAGGTAGCTTGTGAAATTTGTAGTGGACTGCACCTTACTGTGCAATGTCTTGCAACTCCATAACAAATTGAGGGGATAAAATTCTTCAGGCAAAATACCCATATTCTAACACCTATAATCATGGATGGAAGAATCATCCTAACTTCTCATGGAAAGATCAGCAGCAACAAACTCCTCAGAAGGCAGAGTGGGAGGTGGCTATTGAAAAGATGGATGCCCATACCTCTCAATTTCAAGAAGAGACAATGAGTAACCACTGGAATACCACAACTATAATAAAAAAATTGGAAGTTCAAATGGGACAAATTGTGCAACAGGTATCGCTGCAAGCACAAGAAAATCAGAAAAGTCATGAGAATGTGAATGTTGTTAAAACAAGGAGTGAGAAAGTTGCTAGAGAAAAAGAAGATGAGGTGAAGTTTGATGACAGTATCATAGAAGTAGAGCTAGAAGTAAGATAGAACAAGAAAAAACAGGAATAATTGGTATCACCTGTAAAACCAGCTGAATAAAAGACTAAATTAGAAATTAAGTTGTCGCATCCATCTTGAGTTGCAAAGAAGGACACAAAAGAGAAAGAGTTTGGTAAATTTGTCTAGTTGTTCAAAAAGCTAGAGATTAATATACCATTCTTTGAAGCACTAGAGAAAATGCCTTTGTATCATAAACTCATGAATGAGGTATTATCAAAGAAGAGATCAACAGGAGAGGGATCAGTACCATGTGATGAGAAATTATGTGTAATTGCACCCGAGAGGAAAATACCCGTCAAGCAGAAGGATATGGGGTCAGTTGCAATACCATGCACCATAAAAGACAGAACTTTCAAGAGGGTTCCAGTTGATTCAGGATCTAGTATGAGTTTAATGCTATTATCTATTTTCAAGAAGATCGATATTGAGAAGATAAATAAGAGTGGGACAAAATGGAAATTTGCTGATCACACCATCAAGCAGTCATATGGGATAGCTGAAGATGTATCAGTAGAAATTGACAATTTTGTTTTCCTAGTTGATTTACAGATCATGGACATACCTGAAGATGAAGAGACTCATATCATTCTTGGTTGGACCATTTATGCTAACTATTTAATGCAATTTTGATGTCGAGACAAATAATCTGACACTAAAATCGTTTGACGAGGAGATAACTTTGAAGGTGTTGGAGATAAAAAAGCAGGGTGCAGGTGAAAAGAATCAAGCTTCAACTGGTATGATCAAATTAGATAACAGAAGTTTAAAATCACACCCAGAGAAAGTCTCCAGCATAAGCTCTCAAGTGGCATCAATAAAAATTTCTAAGTTCAGTTCAGAAGTCGAGAAGAGAAAGAAAAGGAAACTCAAATGTGAAAAGACGAGAGTTGGAAGGGACTGGAAGCACAAAGTGGTCAATTCTTTTGATCTAGATGAGTTATGGGTTGCAGAAAGGACAAGCAACAAGGTGTGGAATAGGATGTACCCCCCATAAGGGGAAGAATCGTCGAGCCATGCGATGTTAAATGAAACACTTCGTGGGAGGCAACCCACGCTTCTAATAACTTAGTTTTTCTTTTTGTTTTGTTTGCAGGTAATAAAAAGGGAGCGTTATTGGTGAGAGCTAGGAGGTAGCAGCTGGTGTTGCAGTACCCTCTGTGAGTCACCTTTCTCGAGCTTGTTCTAAAACATTGGATTTAATGTTTAGTTCAAGTTTGGGGGGTTTTTACTGCTTTGCGATTTATTTTGCTTCTAGCTTTCAATTTATTTGTTATGTTAATTGCTGTGTAAAATCTATGAGTTGAAGTCCTTCCTAAATTTTGCTGTAAAATTTTGTTTTGTTCAAGAACTTGTTTCTCATAGAGTTCAGGATAGTATATAGAGACAAAGGGATGGTTGGTTAAGGTAGGAATTTCAGAATAACGTGACAAGGATATGAGTCTAACGTGTAGATTTGTACCATAGTTCTTAAATCATGAGAAGTACTCCTTGAGTAGTTTATCAATACAGTCTGGCATAATCTAGATTCACATGCAGGTATGATTGTTTGAGAAATAAATAAAGTTGGCACCAACTGATGAAAAGTCGGTAAAAGGAAATCAAATCGCTAAGTTGGGTAGCCCTTACCAGGTTATTAAGCCCAAAGGGGGTTGATATGCACAAGACTAATTAATTTTTTTTTGTTTAGGCACCAAATAAGCAGCATGGGATACTTTTAATTACCGATGAAATTTTTAAACTTTACAGTTATATATTGTCCTTTTGGACGACATTTGAGGATCAACCCCCTTTGGGCTGAATAACCGGGTGAGGGCTACCCAACTTAGCGATTTGGTTTCCTTTTACCATCTTTTCATTATTTGGTGCAGCTTTATTTATTTCTCAACCAATCATACATGCATGTGAATGTAGATTATGTCGAATTATATTGATAAAGTACTCAAGGAGTAATTCTTAGGATTCAAGCATTATGATACAAATCTAAACGTTAGACTTATATCCTTGTCACATTATTTTGAACTTCTTACCCTTAACAAACCATTCCTTTGTCTCTATATACTATTCCCAAACTCTATGAAAACCAAGTTCTTGAACAAAAGAAAAATATTTTGGCCAAAATTTGGAGGACTTCAACTCGTGGATTTACACAGCAATTCACATAGAACTAACAAATAATTTGAAAAGAAAAAAGCAATAACCCCCCCCCCCCCCAAAAAAAAAACTTTAACTAAACATTGACCCTAATGTCTTGGAACAAGCTCGGGGAAGGTAACTCACCGAGGGGAATGCAACACATGACGCTGCCTCCTAGCTTTCACCGGTAAGACTCTTTTTTTATTACCTGCAGACAAAATTAAACAAAAAACTAAGTTATTAAAAGCGTGGGTTGTCTCCCACGAAGCGCTTTGTTTAAATTCACATGGCTCGACGGTTCATCCCCTTATAAGGGTACTTCCTTTTCCACACCTTGTTGCTTGTCCTTTCCGCAACCTAGAACTCATTCAAATCAAAAGTATCAACCCCTTTGTGCTTCCAACCACTTCTAACTTCCATCTTCTCAGGTCGGTGTTCCTTATTCTTTCTCTTCTTTCCTTCTTGACTGAGCATAGGAATTTTTATTGATGCCACCTGAGAGATTATATCCGAGACTTCTTCTGGGAGTGAATTTGAGATTTTTCTTTCTCCTTCCAATTTAATCTTCCCCACTAAGGATTTATTCTTTCCACCTTCACCTTTCTTCTTGACTTCCGACACCTTCAAGGTTAACTCTTCATCAAATGATTTCAGTGTCAGATTACTTGTCTCAATATCAAAATTGCATCGACTAGTCAGTATAAATGGTCGTACCAGAATGATAGGAGTCTCTTCATCTTCAAGTATGTCCATGATCTGAAAATCAACTGGAAAAACAAGTTTATCAATTTCTACTAATACATCTTCAACTATCCCATATGACTGCTTGATAGTGTGATCAACAAATTTCAATTTTTTCCACTCCCACTTATCTTCTCAATACCGAGCTTCTTGAAAATCAATAATGGCATTAAACTCACACTAGAGCCTGAATCAAACGGAACCCTCTTAAAAGTTCTGTCTTTTATGGTGCATGGTATTGCAACTGACCCCAAATCGTTCTTCTTGACATGTATTTTCCTCTCGAGTGCAATTACACACAATTTCTCATCATAGGATACCGATCCCTCTCATGTTGATCTCTTTTTTGATAATACCTCCTTCATGAATTTTTGATACAAAGGCATTTTATTGAGTGCTTTAAGTAATGGTATATTAATCTCTAGCTTTTTGAACAATTGTAAAAATTTATCAATCTCTTTCTCTTTCGTGTCCTTCTTTGCCACTCGAGATGGATACGACAACTTGATCGCTGGTTAAGTTTTCTCTTCAACTGGATTCACAGGTGATACCACTTCTTCTTGTCTTCTCTTGTTCTCTCTCACTTCCAGGTCTACTTTTATGATACTATCATCAAATATTACCTCATCTTTCTTTTCTTCAGCAGTTTTCTCATTCCTTGTTGTGACAACATTAACATTCTCATAATTTTTCTTATTTTCGTGTGCTCGCAGTGCTACTTGTTGTGCAATCTGTCCCATTTGTACTTTCAAAATTTTGATTGTATTTGTGGTATTCATGTAATTACTCCTTGTCTCTTATTAAAATTAAGAGGTGTGTGCAACCATCTTTTTAATAGCCACCTCCCATTCTGCTTTTTGTGGAGCTTGTTGTTGCCGATCTTTCCAGGAGAAGTTAGAATGATTCTTCCACCCATGATTATAGGTGTTAAAATACATATTATTCTACTTCAAAAAATTTATCTCCTAAATTTGTTGTGAATTTGCAAGGCATTGAATAATAAGGTGTGGTCTACTATAAATTTCATAAGCTAACTTCTCTACCTGTTGAACCTGAGCTACCTGTTGAGTACCCATTATCATTGCTTTCAGCTTTTTCTTTACTTCTACAGCAATTGCTTCTTCAATTTTCAGCTTCTTATTAATTTCCAACTTCAAATTAATCACTCCCTCTGGTTTACTCACAACTCTATCATATATCTCCATATGCTCATTTGCAGCAATGGCTTCAATAATCTTCTTCACACCAGTGGCTATTGTAAAGTTGGAGGATCCACTGGCTGTTGTATCAATAAGTTGCTTTGTCTTCATTAGAAGGCCATTTACAAATATTTGCATTTGCTCCATTTGACCCATGTTGTGAGTGGGACATGCTACTAATAACCTCTTGAACCTCTTATAAGCATCACCTAGCAACTCTCCTTCCTTCTGCTTAAAATTCACAATATCATATCTTTTGTGAATATAAATAGAAGCAGGAAAGTACTCATCAAGAAAAGTCTTCTCTATCTATTCCCAAATGGTGAACTTCCAGCAGTTAATGAGTAAAACCACTCTTCGGCATCTTCAGACAGCGTGAACGGGAACATCCTTAATTTCTTGGCTTCTTTAGAGTGCCCCTCAATCTTCAAAGTAGTACTCATGGTGAGAAATCTCTTCAAATGCTTATTGGCATCTTCATTGATCTTTCCGGTGAAAGATATATTCTCGAGCTGGAGGATGGTTGAAGGATGCAGTTGAAAATTTGAAATAATTATCAATTGATTCACGATAGTCAATCGACCTATTGGAGCATTTGCTCCTCCATTGTACCCAAGAAGTCTCTCCGGTGGTGGTGGTTTTTCACCCATAATTTCGGGTTCTTATTCTGAACCTAAGTATGTATATCAAAGGAAATTAAACTAAGGGTCATTCTCGCATGCAAAGGTTAGAAAAAATCAGTAATAACAAAAAATTATAAAAATTACAGAAAAGAAAATTTTAGTTGTAGAGCAACAAAATTCTAATTGAACTCAAATTACACTCAATAACTAGGCACTTTATATCAGTCAAGAAAAACTATTCAGATTAGGAATTCAAAATCATTACAAATGCAAAACAGGGACACATGAGAACTTATGATGGAGGCTTTCTCTGGGGATAATTTTAAACTTATGTTATCTCCTGCTAATATGATCATACGAGTTGAAGCTTGATTCTTTTCATCTGCATCCTACTTTTTGATCTCTAACACCTTTAAAGTTATCTCCTCATCAAATGATTTATGTGTTAGATTACCTGTCTCGATATCAAAATTGCATCGACTAGTTAGCATAAATGGTCGACCAAGAATGATAAGAGTCTCTTCATCTTCAGGTATGTCCATGATCTGAAAATCAACAGAGAAAATTTGTTTTGTCAATTTCTAATAATACATCTTCAACTATCCCATATGACTGTTTTATGGTTTGATCAACGAATTTCAATTTTGTCCCACTCCTGCTTATCTTCTAAATATCGAGCTTCTTGAAAATCGATAATGGCATTAAACTCACACTAGAGCCAAAATCAAAGAGAACCCTCTTGAAAGTTTTGTCTTTTATGGTGCATGGTATTGCAATTGTCCCCAGATCCTTCTACTTGATAGGTATTCTCCTCTCAGGTGCAATTACACACAATTTCACATCACAGGGTACCGATCCCTCTCCTGTTGATCTGTTATTTGATAATACCTCCTTCATGAATTTCTGATACAAAGGCATTTTCTCGAGTGCTTCAAAGAATGGTATATTGATCTCTAGCTTTTTGAACAACTGGACAAATTTATCAAACTCTTTCTCTTTTGTGTCCTTCTTAGCAACTCGAGATGGATACGATAACTTGATTTCTGGTTTAGTCTTCTCTTCAACTGGCTTTACATGTGATACCACCACTTCATGTTTTTTCTTGTTCTCTGTCACTTCTAGCTCTACTTCTATGATATTGTCATCAAACTTCACCTCATCTTCTTTTTCTCTAGCAACTTTCTCACTCCTTGTTTTGACAACATTCACATTCTCATGAATTTTCTGATTTTCTTGTGCTCGCAGTGCTACCTGTTGTGCTATATGTTCAGTTTGAACTTCCAATTCTTTATTACAACTGGGGTATTTCTGTGATTGCTCCTTGTCTCTTCTTGAAATTGAGAGGTATGGGCAGCCATCTTTTCAATAGCCACATCCCACTCTGCCTTCTGAGGAGCTTGTAGCTGCTAAACTTTCCAGGAGAAGTTAGGATGATTCTTCCACCCATGATTATAGGTGTTAGAATATGGGTATTTTTCCTCAAGAATTTTATCCCCTCAATTTGTTATGGAGTTGCAAGACATTGCATAGTAAGGTGTAGTCCACTGTAAATTTCACAAACTACCTTCTGTATCTGTTGAACCTGAGCTACCTGTTGAGTACCCATGTTCATTGCTTTCAGCTTTTTCTCTACTTCTGCAGCAATTTCTTCTTAAATATTCAGCTGCTTATTAATTTCCAGCTTCAAATTAATCACTCCCTCTGGTTTGCTCACAACTCTATCATATAGCACCAGATGCTCATTTGCAGTAATGGCTTTAATAATCTTTTTCACACCAGTGACTATTGTAAAGTTGGATGAGCCACTGGCTGCTGTATCATTAAGCTACTTTTTCTTCATTCGAAGGCCATTTACAAACATTTTCATTTTCTCTATTTGACCTATGTTGTGAGTGGGACATGCTTCTGATAACCTCTTGAACCTCTTATAAGCATTACCTAGTGACTCTCCTTCCTTCTGCTTAAAATTCACAATATCATATCTTTTGTGAATATAAACAGAAGCAGGAAAATACTCATCAAGAAAAGTCTTCTCCCTTTGTTCCCAAGTGGTGATACTTCCAACAGGTAATGAGTAAAACTACTCTTTAGCATCTTCAGACAGCATGAACGGTAACATCTTTAATTTCTTGGCTTCTTCTGAGTGTCCCTCAATCTTCAAAGTAGTACTTATGGTGAGGAATATCTACAAATGCTTATTGGCATCTTCGTTGATCTTTCCGATAAAATATTTATGCTCGAGTGGGCGGATGGTTGAAGGATGCAGTTAAAAATTTGCAACATTGACCAGTTGATTCACGATAGTCAACCGACCTGTTGGAGCATTTGCTCGTCCGTAGTCCCCAAGAAGTCTCTCCGGTGGTGGTGGGTTTTCACCCATAGTTTTGGGTTTTGATTCTAAACTTAAGTCTGAATATCATAAGGAAATTTAGTTAAGGGTTCTCCTTGCATGCAAAGATTAGGAAAAATCAGTGATAACAAAAATATAAAAATTACAGAAAAGGAATTTTAGTTGCAGAGAAACAAAATTCTAATTGAACTCAAAGTACACTCAATAACTAGGTAGTCCCCGACAACAGTGCCAAAAACTTGATGGAAAAATAGCAAGTGTACTATTTTTGCCTTGCAGTAATAATGGGAAATCCCAAAGTATCGATCTCAAGGATTATGTATCAGTATTGAGTTCAATTTATGGTTCACTTAGACAAAACTTGATACGGGGTTTTGGTTATGCAATACTCACTTAAAAAATAGCAGGAATTTAAAGTGGCTTTTTACTGACAAGGATGTAGTTGAAAATTTGCAACATTCCATTTGATAGGAAAAATAACAAGTGTATTATTTTTCCCCATTGTAATAAATAGGGAAATTCTTTGAATGTCGATCTCAAGGAATGCGTATCAGTATTGAATTCAAGTTGTGGTTCAATTAAACAAAAACTTAATTGGGGTTTTGGTTTAGGAATTGTCACTTAACAGTAATTAAAAATATGCAGAATGTAAATTATGGCTTTACACAAATATGGTGAACATGCTATGGTATGGTGAGTAGTTTGCCCTATAACGATCTTGAATTCTGATTTCTTCAACAAATTCGTAACATTCAACTACTAGCCCTTTTGATTATTTTCCTCTAAGTCCTTAGTGAGAAAATCTTTAACCATCCATCTTAAATCCTAAATCCTTAGAGATATCCGATGGAGTCAAGCCTTTATTTTATCAAGAGTGATCTCGTAACTACATGATATCCCTAGTCCTAGGTGATATCTACTATAGCCTAATCATACAAAAACCTTAACAACCAAAATCCAACTAGTTTTTAACCGTGAGTCAATCCTAATTGGTCCGATCAGGAAAGCATAAAAACATTTCACGATTAAGTTGAATAAGAAAACAACTTTATTAAAGAACTCAAGAATTCATAATCTTTACAGTTTTAAATCAGGGACACCCCCTAGAATTGGGGTGTTTATCCATTCATATTGTTCAAAATAATCACAAGATAAAGATAAGACATTACAAGTAATTGGATAACTTCAAATCTTCAATTGCTTCCTCTCATGAAAATCTTCCACTCTCCAAAAACTTTGACTCCCTAATCTTCAGTCGTGTAAACTATTCTTCACTGCAACAAAAGGTCCCTATTTTCATCGTGGAAACACCTCTTAATAGAAACAACTCATTTAGGTTATTTGGAAGTACCAAAATGCCCCCACAATTTAACGGATGAACAAAATAACCCGAAATACTAAAATCAGCGTCGCAACCCAACACGGGCGTGTCAGGAAACACAGGTGCCTGTGTTGTCCTTCTGATAATTTATTTTTTGACTTTTGGTTCAGGTACCCTGACACAGGCCATATCATATTAAACGGGCACCCGTGTCAGCCCCTTGATTTTCCTCTTTGGCAATAGTGTTCATCGTGACACGGCCCGTGTCAGGTGACACGGGTGGCAGTGTCAGGTACACTGTATCTTGGTTTTTGAGACTTCCTTTGAAACTCCGAATTTGCACTTTTCGCATCGATTTTCCTAGTTTTATTCCTCTGAGCCTGAAAATAACAAAATATGCAACCAACACATAAAACATAGAAGAATGAAATAAAACACTTGACAAAATAAAGAAACTATAACTAAAATCAATTGTAAATAAATGTGGAAAAACCACTGATCAAACTCCCCCAAACTTAAACCGTTGTTTGGCCTCAAGCGACCATTACAAGAACTCATGAAAATCACAGTAACCTGGTACTCATACGTGAGACATCCATTCAAATTGATCAAAAAGCAGTCCGTATGATGTTCACATGACGCGAAAAGTTTGTGTAAGAACCTTTAAATCTTGAGCTTCCTCTTCAGATACCTCTCTAAATATGCTTTGTACTTAAGTCTTTTTCTGATTTCCACCTTTTTCATTCGGACAGTCAAATTAAGGCAATGAAATTTTTTTATGATCATCACACACACAAGACTAATAAATAAATTTTTTGTTCAAGAAACAAATAAGAGCTTTTGCTCCTCTTTAATTTTAGATGAAATTTTCAAAACTTTTTAGTTTATATATTATCCTTTATGAACAACGTTTGGGGATCAACCCCTTTTGGGATGAATAACTTGGTTTGGGCTACCCAACTTAGCGAGCCAGTTGCCTTTTACCTCCTTTTCATCATTTGGTGCTAGCTTTATTTATTTCTCAACCAATCATACCTGCATGTGAATCTATATTATGCTAGACTGTAAAGATAAACCACTCAAGGTTCAAGCACTATGGTACAAATCTACACATTAGACTCGTAGCACTGTCACGTTATTTCAAACTTCCTACCCCAGAACAACCTTCCCTTTGTATCTATATACTATTATCGATCTCTATGAAATACAAACTCTTGAGCAAAACAACACAAAAATTTGGTCCAAATTTGGGAAGGACTTCAACTCACGTATTTACACCGCAATTAGAAAAGAACCAACAAAATAAATCGAAAAGAAAAGCAATAAAATCCCCCATAAACTTGAACTTAACATTGACTCCAATTTTTCAGAAAAAGATCGAGAAGGTGACTTATAGAGGGTAATGCAACACCAGTTGCTGCCTCCTAGCTTTCACCATTAAGGCTCCATTTTTATTACCTTCAAACAAAATGGAACAAACACAAAAAGAAAAACTAAGTTATTAAAAACATGGGTTACCTCCCATGAAGCTCTTCTTTTAACATCTCATGGCTCTACATTTCATCCTCTTATGGGGGGTACTTCCTCTTCCAAACCTTATTGCTTGTCCTTTCCGCAACCCAGAACTCATTCAGATCAAAAGTATCAACCCCTTTGTGCTTCCATCCACTTCTAACTTCCATCTTCTTAGGTCGGTGTTCCTTCTTCTTTCTCTTCTTTCCTTCTTGACTGAGCATAGGAATTTTTATTGATGCCACCTAAGAGATTATGCCTGAGACTTCTTCTGGGAGTGATTTTGATATTTTGATTTCTCCTTATACTTTGATCATACCAACTGAAGATTTATTCTTTCCACCTGTACCTTGCTTCTTGACTTCCAACACCTTCAAGGTTATCTCCTCATCAAATGATTTCAGTGTCAGATTACCTGTCTCAATATCAAAATTGCATCGACTAGTATGGAGAAATGGTCGATCAAGAATGATAAGAGTCTCTTCATCTTCAGGAATGTCTATGATCTAGAAATATACTGGAAAAAAAATTGTCAATTTCCACCAATACATCTTCAGCTATATATGACTGCTTGATTGTATGATCAACAAATTTCAATTTTATCCCACTCTCGCTTATCTTCTCAATACCCAGCTTTTTGAAAATAGACAATGGCATCAAACTCACACTAGAACCAGAATCAATTAGAACCCTCTTGAATTTTCTATATTTTATTGTGCATAGTATTGTGATCGACCCTAGATTCTTCTACTTGATAGGAATTGTTTATCGGGTGTGATTGCACACAATTTCTCATTAATGGGTACCTGTTCATCTTTTGTTAGTCTCTTTTTTTAGAGTACATTTTTCATGATTTTTTGGTACAAGGGCATTTTCTCGAGTGCTTCAAAGAAAGATATGTTGATCTCCAACTTTTTAAACAATTTTACAAATTTATCAAACTCTTTCTCTTTCATGTCCTTCTTTGCCACTCGAGATGGATATGGCAACTTGATCGCTAGTTTAGTTTTCTCTTCAACTGGATTTACAGGTGATACCACTTCTTCCTGTTTTTTCTTGTTCTCTCTCTGTTGTATCCTAAAATTTGCCCTCCCATTTTCTTCAAGGTATATCCTTATGCTTATTGGGTTTTCAATTGCTCAAGGCTACTCAAGGTTTGATCAGACAAATTCTTCTCCTAAATAGTTGACCTACAACTAGGGTTTCACTTTTCTCAAGGAAATTTGAGCTTATAATGCCTCAAGTGGATTTCATGGTTCCTCATATATCTCAAGAAATGCTCATACCAAATTTCAAGCCTGGCATCACAAGTTTGCTCATTCAATTGCTTAAATGATTAAAGATCAACTATATTGGATAAAAAGTCAACTGTGGTCAACATATAGTCAAACTTCAATATTTTTGGTCAACATCAAGATTTTAAGGTCACATTAATCATTTTATCAAGGGTTTATCATGATTCATCAAGAAAACTCCCAATTTACCAAAAGTCAAAAGTTACCAAATTAGGGTTTTCTTAATGAGAAGTCAACTGAACTTTGACGAAGCATAAATTTTACATGCTTCATCATATTTTTCTCAACCAAATCTCATGTTGAAGGAAATTCAGTTCTCCACAACTTTTTCTCTCTAAGATCAAGTCCAAAAAATGCTTCATTTGAGAGATACGAGCCAATACATTATAGCTCATTACAAAAGTCAACAAAAAGAAACTTTTTGTCAAGGCAACTTACATCAATGTAAAGTCTTCAAATGAAAAAAATGATAAACATAGAGATTGTAGGGGACATCTTAAGCTTTCCAAAAAGTCAAAGATCACCTTAATATGATAAAAATTGAGAGATTTATGATTGGTATAAGTTGGGCAATTTTGAGAAAATGCATGAAACCCAAATTGATCAAACTTGAATTTTTGGGCTAATGGGCTTATATTTCAAGGTCCAAACGTGTTTTAGGACTCATAGTGAACCTCTGAATCTATTCATACACCCCTTTGATTTTTATTCCATTTATTTTATATTTTATTTATTTAAATTCAAAATTAAATTAAATAAAATCAAATGCTTTCATACAAAGGTCCAAACCCATTCTTCTCGACCTAATTTTCCTCTATATATTCTCATTATTCAGACAAGACAAAGACACAAAACCTTGCAAGATATCACCTCCCAAAAACTTCAAAAATTGTCAAAACTAGGGCAAACTTCACACCCTATTTGCAGCCTCTCTCAAAGCGAGCCAGCTATTACAATTAATCCCTGAGGCATTGTAGGGTAAGAATGGATCGATCCTGATGATCCAAAGGGCTTGAAACGAATAACCATGCATCACTATTTTTTCATTCTTGCATGAAATTCATATTTTAATTTCTATCATGCTTTAATCGAAACTAACATCACTAATGTTCTTCTGAGATGTCAATATACAGGTTTGAACCATCACACGGCCCCTATGATGCCAGAATCATGTGTTGCCATGTTTGTACCGTTTGACCTTGTTTGCTTTGTATCATTTCATACAAGGGGATTTAGTCAAAACCAATGCCACCATTGAATTGACAAGGTCCAAATTAGGGGGGTAGGATACCTTTGAATCATTAACAAGCTTTATTTTGCAGGAACCAAAAAAGAAGTCGTCGGAGAAGATGACCAGAGCTAGGGCTCTGGCGCCTTTGCGGCCCAGTCTATTATGTTTATTTTATATTTAATTGATTTCATTGATATACCAGATGACACAGCCACCCCAATGGCAAAGGTACACGCGTTAAGGCTTTGATACATGAGGGCGTGAGTTTGATCCTTGACTTTTGACATTTTTTTCTTCATATTTTCTCAATTCTTACAGGTTTAACATATATTGCATTGCATCCGTTCTCCTAACACCAGCATACGCCTGGGGCAGTGGCAAGCGATGCTACTCAGAAGGAAATGGGCGTGGGTTCAACACCCACCCCTTACATTTTTTGTTTATTTTTTTTACTAACCTTTTTTTCTTTTTTTTTTCCAATTATTTTCTAATTCTTTCAACTAAGCCTAATTATTTTTTTAACCTAATATTTTTCTAACACTAATTGAATTAGGTTTAAAGTTTTTTTACAATAATTAAAATTTATTTTTATTAATTAAATTAATTAAACCTTGTTTTAAAAATATTAAAATCAATTAGAAATTTTATGTTTATTAATTATAGTTTATCATTAAAAAGTATTTTTTCTAAAAAACAGTGAAACATTTTTTCAAAATCTTTTTCCTCTTCTATTTATTTTCTTAGATAAATGTATAGGTCGTACGTTTCCCTATGTAATATCTTAGATCTTTATTTACCTTTTTTTCTTCTCATTATCATGTAATTGCTTTTGGGATGTAATAGTTTAGGGTTTTACTTCTCGCACTCTTTATTATTATGTAACTTCCCCAAAGCTCTGTAATAGTTTTAGGTTTACGTTTCCGCCTTTACCTTCTGCTATTATATTTCTATGCAACTGTTAGTAATTAGGGTTTGTATGGAAAGATAAAATCAACCGATAGCAAAACCCTAATTTATTGATAAATAACTGAAACAAACACACTTTGCACACTTACACCTCTAGGGTAGCCTCTCTTTGTTTCCTTTCGAAATAACTGTCATGTCCCTCGAACTTAGGGATGCTTTAGCAAAAGACCCTTAAATAAAAGATCATATTCCCTCGATGACCCTTCGATGTTGCCTACAAATAATATGATCTAGTCCCTTACGAAACTGCTAAAGCATCCTTACAAGTTGCCTTCAATGACCATACGATGACTCTTCGCTTGTCCCTTTACATCCAAAAGATAGGGCTACCTACCAACTAATGGTATGGATAGCACTATCTCTAAAGGAGAAGGAAAATAATAAGAACGAGTTTGAGTGGGTAGGATACTTTTAATCGCTTGCTCATAAACTTTCCTAAACAAAGCATTTCTCACATCACACTTTCAAAAATAAATATTTTCAAACACTTTGCACGCGTTCTTGAGGACTGATACAAGAACCATTACAAAGTTAGTCGTACTTTGGTTTTTCAAAAATATTTTCAAATCACAAACACAAAGAAATTTTCAAAAAGTGAACTAGCGATTAAGAGCCCGTAGATAACTACGGATGAAAAGGGTGCTAACACCTTCCCTTTTCATAACTTGCCCCCCAAACTCAAAATCTTTAAGGTCTTTCCTGTTCTTTTCACCCTTTCCTTATTGGATAAAAGAAAAGTCAGTGATGACTCTTGGTATCCGAAACATTTGTAATAAAATGTAAAACAAGTCAGTTCTCCCACCGTATTACAAAACCGACGACTCTGCTGGGGACACTTGAAAAGAGGGGTTACCTTAGAGTCTTAGATTACTTTTACTTTCTTCATTTTCCTGCTTTGTTTGCTTTTACTTTAAGGGTTACTTGGGTTTATTTCTTGCAAAGATCCTACACCCGGATCTAGGGATGCCTTAGTTAAGTAGCAATAGATCATGGAAACTGTATGACATAGACCAATATGGTTGAAGTGATGGCTACGTTAATGTGACACTTTGGTTTGTACCAATATTCCTTGAGTCAGTAGAGGATAACATTGGACTGCCACGTGGTGTCATAAGCATTAACTGACTTCTAAAACCTTAATTGACCCATCTTGGACATTAGAAGGTAGTGATATAACCGACTTTGGTGCAGTCCATAGTTGGTTGATACTCGATGCTACACTTATTGAGATTCGACTTTCGGAATATTTTGGTGGCAAGTCAGTTGCTGTGCTAAAATAAACCTGCGAGAAAGATCAGTGATATGAGATTCCTAGAACTCGGTTACTATTTTTATGATAGGTTGAGCTAACTTGAATTCAATAGATAAGGGTACTTACCTATTGACCCCATGCAAGCCTTTAAACCTAAGACTCTTGCGTGATTTGTTTGTGTTTACTATTTATTTAAACATGACATCACAACATCATATCATCATAACATAACATTTTCACTAACCATTTCAAGGACCTAGGGATTTATTTTTGTTCTTTGTTGCAGGGTTATGGCCTTCGCTCGCAGAAATACTGTCTGAATCAACTTCGTAAGGGTACCTTCCAAGCTTAAGGAGTTAGTCTCAAAGGTTCCGGAAAACTCTCCATTCACCAAGAGGCATGGTTATCTACTCAGTTTGGTTATCTCGGGTTTAGAAGAAGACATGATGAGTGTTTTGTTCCAGTTCTTTGATCCTAAGCATCACTGTTTTACCTTCCCAGGTTATCAGTTGGTACCCATAATGGAAGAGTTTTCTAAGCTACTTGGAGTACCTATTCTTGATCAGATACCCTTCACCATTTTAGAGAAAGTGCCAAAACCCGAAAACATTGTAGTAGCCTTACACCTGAAGCGGTCAGATATTTATCTAATTGGGAAACAAGAAGTGGAGTCAAAGGTCTTCTTGCTAAATTTCTGATATAGAAGGCTCATTTGTTTCTATATGCTATGAGTTTTCATGCTTTTGAGGAAATCTTGGCTCTGTTGATCTATGGTTTGATACTATTCCCTAATCCAGACAACTCATAGATGTGAACACCATCAAAATATTTCTTACTCATAATCCTGTGCCTACTTTGCTTGGAGATATTTTGCATTCTCTTCACACTCTTACTATGAGGAAGCGAGGGACTCTCATGTGTTGCATACCTTTACTGTCCAGGTGGTTTATTAAGAACCTTTCCCGATCAGTGATGAAGAATAAACAAGGTTTGAGGTGGTCTTTAAGGATGATGTCACTCTCTCATTCAGATATCTATTGGTGTTCCCGATCTCAGGAGGACATCACTATTATTAACCGTTATAGGGAATTCCCTAATATACCACTCCTTGGCATAAGGGGAGGTATTAATTACAACCCTTCTTTAGCTCTACATTAATTCGGTTATGCTCGAAGAGACGGTCCACATGACATGCTTATTCATGGTATGGTATTATATTACGAGAATGATCCTCAAGGTTACCGTCAAAGGTTTATACGTGCTTGGGGCATGGTGAATAAGATAGAGAGAAAGACTTTGGGACACAAAAACTTCATCCCCTTGGAGCCTTACCTCAGATGGGTGTGATATTGTGCTTAAAACCTTATAATTTCATATCTTGCCGTCCTACCAGTAACTGTGGAGCCAGTTGTTAAAGAAGATATTACTCATACCATTTTCACCCTTATATGCCTACTGACTTTGAAAAACTATAAAAGTCCTGGATTCAACTCAAGGAAGAAAGGGATACCTTTGAGACTCAGTTCTATGCTAGTGATAAGAAAGTATTAGACCTGATGAAACGACTCCACGAAGAGCAGAGCCTTAACGCATATGTCAACACAAAGAGGAAGTGTCCATGGGAGACTTAATACCTTAGGCCATAGGAGTTTTATAATTTAACTATCTTATTTTTATTGTAAGCCTAAAAGGCAGTTAAATTTTGAACTTACTACTAAGTTTCTTTGTTTCCTTTTTGCTTAACAAATTTAAATCCCCCGAGGTCCTTGAAAACATTGCATATACATCTACATACCATACATATCATTACATAACAGGTTTCTGAGATAGGTTTTCTCATCTTCTTGATGTTTATTTCACTAAAAGATGGCTCTCGAACAAATAGTCAAAGATCTTCAGGCCCAGAATGCTCAGTTCCATTAGATGTTCCTCAACTTATCTAAGGGGCAAGAAGAACTTACGACACTCATCACCAAAGAGAGGAAGAAAAATACTAGGAAACCAATCGGCATCCTCAACATGGGAAAAATGTTCAGAGGTCCTCCCAAGCGAGCTCAAGACTGTGATATCCCATCAAACGAAGATGAAAACCAGGGTGAAAATGGTAAGAGTGTGAAGACTGAGAAAGGAAACAAACTTGGTTCTGGCTAATATTCTGATGAAGATGAAGAAGACTATTCAGATGAATAATATTCTCCTGCTAATGAAAAGTACAAACAACTAGAAGACCGTCTAAATGCTATGGAGATCCAGAGAGTGCATAGGTTGGATTTTGAAGAGCTGGGTTTAGTCTCAGGAGTTATTATTCCTCATAAATTCAAGGTCCCTACTTTTGCAAAGTATGACGGTGTTTCTTGCCCAAAGCTTCATCTGAGGTAATATGTCCAGAAGATTCAACTACACACTGCTGATAGGAAGTTATGGGTGCATTTCTTTCAAGAAAGCTTGTCGGGAACACAGTTGGAATGGTTCTACCAACTAGAAGGGACCAATATTCGTACTTGGGAGAATTTGGCTGCTGCTTTCTATAAACAATACCAATACAATGCTGATCTTGCACTAACCCGTGTGCAACTACAGAGTATGACCATGGGCTCGAACGAAGGCTTCAAAGAGTATGTCCATAAATGGAGAGATCTAGCAGGAAGATTTTATCCTCCCTTGTTTGACAGGGAATTGGTTGACATGTTTATGGGAACTTTGGCAGGTCCTTTCTTGAATCATCTGATTGAAAGCTCTTCATCTGGGTTCGCCGAATTGATATTAACAGGGAAACATGTTGAACATGGAATCAAAAGCGGAAAAATTTAGGTGGATGCGTCTTCAAGTACTGTGAAGAAGACGTTCAACGGGAAAAAAGAAGCTAATGTTGTGTATGGCCGGAAGGGTCGTGGTAGAGGTGACTGCAACCAATCTCTGGGAGATATACTAATATCTAATCCCGCACCAACGTAACTCAACAAGGTAATCAACATAGGTCAGACGCACCTAGAAGACAATTTACCAAGATCAACATGCCATTGTCTCAAGCATTGCAACAACTATTGAAAGCAAAGCTGATTACATTGAGAGACCCTCCTCAGAATCCCAACACCTCCTCCCCTCGGTACAATCCTAATTTAAGATGTGTCTATCATTCCAATAGTCTCGGACATGACACAAATGACTGCTGGGATTTGAAAAATAAGATTCAAGATATGATTGACTCCAAAGAGATTGAATTTCACCCTCCCGAGACCCCCAACATGATTACTGCACCCATGCCTAAGCACAACAAAGGCATTAATGCTATTGATGATGTTTCTTATGTTTTCTCTGTAAGTGACTTGATTACTCTCCTAATAATTATTAAGAAGAATCTGTTGCAAGCTGGTTTATTTCCGAGTTGCATTGAAAGATGTTATTGTTGTGCAGCCCAATCCAATGGCTGCAAACTTGTGAGAGGAGGTATTCAGCGATTAATGGGTAACCATATAATTCTAGTTGAGAAGATTCCTTCTATGGAGAATTTGTTTCAAGACTTGGAGCTTGAAGACGTGTCTGTAGTTTTTGGAACTCCTGTAAGGATCACTTTCAAGGGTCATGTGAAGATTACTGCCGAACCTAAAGTTGTTCCTCTAATCATTACCGCACCGTGGCCAATTTCATATTCCTCTGACAAGGCTATCCCCTGGAACTATGGAGCTGATGTTTACTACCATGGTTTTAAGCAAGATGTTATACCCCAAAATTTACCCTCTCACTTATCAAGAATTTTCTCACAATATCTCCTTTGGCTCAAAGACTGCACTAGGGTTGATCAACTCAAGACACCTCCTTAAACACTAATGACCAAAATTAGGGTTTGAGATTGCACAAGGATTTTTGAACTTCCAATTCCCAATATGAATTTCATGGATCATTATGGACCCCCAAGATTACTCATGTCAAGTTTCAAGCCTTGAACCACATTTTTGTTTAGTCAATTGAGCAGTTGACCTAAAAATCAACTATATTGGGGAGAAAGTCAACCATGGCCAATTTACAGTCAAACTTCATAATTTTGGATCCAATTCAACATTTTAGACTCATATGTATCATTTGATCAAGTCTGGACCACAACTCCTCAAGAAATTTGATCAAATCTCCAAAAGGGCAAAATGGTCAAAATTAGGGTTTTGACTAGGAAAGGGAAATTTCTGATTTTTGACCTAGCAAATGATCAATTGGTTTAAGGCATGATCTCAAGAGTCCAATTGCATCATTTTGACCTAATAACATGGTTCAAAACATTGCAAGTCCATTGGATTGATAAATGAATTTTTCAGTTAACTGATCAAAAGTCAATTGTATACTGAAAAGTCAAACTTTGACTTTTTGGTCAAATTCAAATGCCAAAGATCACAATTCATAAAAACATGTCAAAATATGAAACTTATTCATCAAGAAATCAAAAAGTCAAGATTTCATTTTGAAAAGTCAAAATTTCTTAACTTAGAAATTTTTTTAAGTGTTGAAAATTTCTTATTTTTCCATAACTTTGAGAAATTTTTTCACCATGATGCAAAGTGATTCAAGAGAAACTTCCAACATGAAAGTTGTAGATATCCATGAAATATACAACTTTACTTCACACAACTTCTTCCAAAAGTTCTTAGATCTCAAGTTATAATTTTAAGAACATGTGGTCATGAATTAAACACTTACACTTTCAAACATCTTACAAACTTGAAAACATTTTCAAAAAGATCAAACATCTTTGTATACATTCTTACAAACAAGAATCATTAAAAATATTTCCTAAACAAAGGCATCTTTACAAAATACTTTCAAATACCACACCAAGCAGAATTTCAAACAAAAACAAGTGATCTAGCAAGTAACTAAGAGCCCATGGAAAACCATGGATGAAAAGGATGCTAATACCTTCCCTTTTCATAATCTACCCCCCGAACACAAGAAATAATCTCAAAGGTCTTTCCTGTGCTTTTTTACCTTTCCTTTTGGATAAAATAAAAGTCGGTGGCGACTCTTGCTAACCGCAACATTTGCGATCAAACCCAAAACTCTCAAGTCAATTCTCCCACCGTATCAAAAAAATGGCGACTCCGCTGGGGAAAATTGTAAAAGTGGGGTTACATTAGGGTTATATCACATTTACTTGCTTTTATTGTTTGACTTGTATGCTTTACATTATGGTTCTTTTTTTGGTTTTGAATCCTCTACCCGGATTTGGGATACCTTATAGGTAAGTAGCAATACGTTGTGGAAACTGTGCGGGGTATTCCGACATAGTCTAAGCAATAGCTATGTTAGTGCAACATATTTGTGGGTACCGGTAGCCTTTGAGTTAATCAAAGAGAATACGGGGCCGCTGAGTGATGTCACGAAGTACTAATGAACTTTTAGAACCTTTACTTGACCAACTTGGCCTTTAGGATGTAGTGAGATGACCAGCTTTGGTGCAGTCCGAAGTTGGTAGATACTCGATACTACACTCATTGAGGTTTGGTTTCTTGGGATATTTTGGGAGCCATTAAAGAGGCTTGTGCTGAAACAACAGCCAAGGAAACAAACCAGTGATATTGAGCTCCTTAGAATGCGGTTACTATTACTAGGACAGGTTGAGCCAACTAAACTTTGAAGAGGGTACTTACCTATGAGACTCCATGCAAGCCTAAACCTAAGGACTTGTTTTCTTTGTTTCTATATACATACTGGTACATAACATCATGAACATCATAACATCATACATATTCACTAACTATTTCAGGGATCTTGGGATTTATCTTTGTTCTGTTTTGTAGGGTATGGATTCTCTTTGCAGGAAAACTATTCAAGTCAACCTTGTAAGGATCCCTCCACAGCTTAAGGAGCTAGCTTCAAGGATTCATGAAAACTCTCCATTCACCGAGAGACATGGTCGCCTACTCAACTTGGTCACCTCTAACACAGACGAGGACATGATGAAGGTTCTCTTTCAGTTCTTTGATCGTTTAAACCATTGCTTCACATTCCCCGATTATCAACTTGTGCCTACTTTGGAAGAATTCTCCCGACTCTTGAGGATTCCCATTCTCAATCAACTACCTTTCAAAGGTACGGAAAGAGACCCAAAGCCAGAAGAGATTGCTCAAGCTTTACACTTGCACTCATCTGATGTCACAACTCATTGGGAAACAAGGAGTGGTGTCAAAGGTTTCCTAGCAAAGTTCTTGTTTGAGAAAGCCCAAAACTGTTGGAATTCTTTGGACCTACAAGCCTTTAAGGAAATTGTGGCTCTCCTCATTTATGAGATGGTTTTGTTTCCAAATCCTGACCAACTCATAGATGTGAACGCCGTCAAAATCTTCATATCCCGCAACCCGGTGCCTACTTTGCTAGGGGACATCTTACATTCTTTTCACACTTGCACTATTAGGAAAAGAGATGTCCTTATGTGTTGCACTCCTCTCTTGGCAAGATGGTTTATTTTGCATATTCCCCAATCTTTATTAAAGAACGAACAAGGTTCAAGGTGGTCACAAAGGTTGATGACGCTCAAACATTCAGACATTCATTGGTGCTCCCGATCCATAGAGAATGTTACTATTGTCGACCATTGTGGAGAATTTCCTAATTTCCCTTTACTTGGCATTAGGGGAGGTATCACCTACAACCCCTGCTTAGCCTTAAGACAATTTGGTTACGCCCGAAGGGATGGCCCTCATGAGATGCTGATTCAAGGTTTGGTATTTGACTATGACAATGACGATCAAAGTCTTCGCCAGAGATTTATCCGAGCTTGGAGGATGTTGAAAAAGGTATATAGCAAGACATTGGGGCATAAGAATTCCATCCCTCTTGAGCCTTACCTCAAATGGGTACGAACTCGTGCTCAGAGTCTTATGATGCCTTATCCTTCCATTTTCTCCTGGTAATCATTGATCCTGTCATGGAAGGAGATGTTCCATACACAATCCTACATCCTAACATGCCCACCTCTCTTGAAGACTTACAAAGAGATTGGATACAACTCAAGGGGAGCGAGATACTTTCGAAGCCCAATTCTACGCAAGCGATAAGAAGGTTTTGGAACTCACTAAGCAACTTCATGAGGAGCAGACTCTGAATGCCTACATTGCACCAAAGAGGATGCGTACTACCTTTCTATCTTAGAGTTTTTGTATTTGTTTTGCCCAAGGAGGCACTGATGTACTCAAGCTTTAATTTATTAATGTAATGTGTGTTTCCTTTTTTTGTCTAAAACAAATTTGAATCTTTAAGATCCTTGAAATCATTGCATACGCATTTACCATTCATCATAACATAAGAAGGTTTCTTGCAACAAGTCTCCTCATCTCTCTACTATTTATTTCAGTAAGATGAATCTCGAGCAAATGGTGAAGGACCTCCAAGCTTAAAATGCACAGTTTCAACATTTATTCTTAACTCTAGCCAAAGGACAAGAAGAGTTGAAGACCTTGCTGGTTGAGGAGAAGAAAAAGAATACGAAGAAAATAACCGGAGTTCTAAACATGGGAAGAAGATTCCAAGGGAAAACAAGAAGGGCCTTAGACTTTGCAACAACATCCGGTGAGAAAGACAATCAAGATGGGATAGGCAAAGAAACAATTATCCAGTTAGAATTAGAAGAGGAAGAGGAAGAAGAAGACTATTCTGAAGAACAATACCCTCCAGCCGAAGACAAGTATAAGCATCTAGAAGAACGGTTGAGTACAATGGAAATCCAAAAAGTGCATGGATTGGACTTTGAGAAGTTGGGCTTAGTGTCGAGAATTGTCATCCCTCCAAAATTCAAAGCACCTGTATTCGCCAAATATGACAGAGTTTCATGCCCTAAAATGCATCTCCGGTCCTATGTGAGGAAAATCCAGCCCCATACCGCTGACAAAGATTTATGGGTACACTTCTTCCAAGATAGTCTGTCTGGAACTCAACTTGATTGGTTTTATCAGTTAGAAAGAGCCAATGTTCATAATTGGGAAGATCTTGCTGCAGCCTTTTACAAACAATACCAATACAACGTTGATCTTGCGCCTACCCGTACTTAACTCCAGAGAATGGCCATGGTTTCAAGGACTATGCACAAAAATGGAGGGACTTGGCCGGAAGGGTTCAGCCTCCCCTATCTGAAAGAGAATTGGTAGACATGTTTTTGGGCACCTTGTCTGGTCCCTTCTTCAATCACTTAATTGGGAGTTCATCGGCAGGTTTTACTGAATTGACATTGACCGGAGAAAGGGTAGAAGCCGGGATAAAGAATGGAAAGATTCAAAAAGATGCATCCTCTGCTGCTGTAAGGAAACCATTCATCAGAAAGAAAGAAGTGGTTGCTATATATCCTCAGAGAAATCAGGATAGGGCCGAACGCCATCCAATGGTGGGGGCTGTTATGATTCCTAAACCCGCGCCTGATCAACAAAGAAACAACCAACCAAGAATAGAAAGACCAGTCATACAATTCACCCGAATTAATATGACAATATCTCAAGTATTGCCACATTTGTTAAGATCTAATCTAGTGGCCTTAAAAGAAGCTCCAAAGAACCCTAACACAACCTCTCCTCACTATCATTCTAATGCCCGCTGTGCATACCACTCTGAGAGTCCCAGCCATGACACTAATAAATGTTGGGCTCTAAAGAACAAAGTACAAGACCTCCTTGAAGCCAAGGAAATTGAATTCGATGCGCCAGAAAAAACCAATGTCATTTCTGCCCCTAAGCCAAAGCACGACCATAATACCAACGCCATTGAAAAAGATATGTTTGTTATTTCAGTTGATGAGCTTGTGACCCCACTCCTGACTATCAAAAAGAACTTGTTGAATGCCAGTGTTTTCCTGGGCTGTGATGAAAGTTGTCATTTTTGTTTGTCCTTACCAACCAATTGTCCTTTGTTGAAAGCAGGCATTCAGTGCCTAATAGACAACAAGGAAATTTTGTTTGAAAAGACTTATGTTCCACCTATTTCTTATAATGATGTTTCCACTGTTACCATTTCCGCCAATTTTTCTAGGGTCTCCACCAAAAGACCCGTTAGAATTACATCAGTTCCAAAAGTAGCTCCTTTGATAATTACAATGCTTGGACCAGTCCCGTATTCGTCAGACAAAACTGTACCATGGAATTATGGAGGGGATGTCTACTACAATGGTATCAAACACGATTGGTCAGCTGCTGGAGATTCAAGTTATGAGAAGAATGACTCTGATATCAGTAATATTGCAGGGACCAGTAAGATAACCCGAAGCGGAAGGATATTCTCTCCAGAAATTGCTCCCTCAAAAGCAGTTTTTGGACCCGTAATAATTCATGTTGTTGTTGCTCCTCCAAAGGTTATTCCCAATCCTATAATCATTTCTGCTAATACTCCAACTGACCAAGCTGATACAACCCCTGTTATCACTCCTACTGACATTCCTGCTGCCGAGTTGACTGAGACTCGAGGTAAAAGTATTCTGATTGAGCCTGTCTAGACGAAGGCACAATCATTGGCTGTCCCTGAGACCTCATGGAAAGAGATGGAGGAAATTCTAAAGATCATAAAAAGAAGCGACTACAATGTAGTTGATAAAATGGGGCAAACTCCATCTAAAATTTCCATGCTGGCTTTACTACTATGTTCTGAGGCGCATGCAAAGGCCTTGGTAAAATTCTTGAAAACTTCCCATGTACCCCAAGAAACATCTGGCGATCAGTTCCAAGACTGCGTAGCCAGCTTGACTGCAGATAATGGCTTAGGTTTTTCAGATGCTGATTTAACGCCAAGAGGGAGGAAGCATAATGAGGCATTACATGTCTCAGTGGAATGCAGGGGCACAACTCTGGCTCGTGTGTTGGTTGACACTGGTTCGTCTCTAAATGTGTTGCTTAAAAAGGCTCTTGATAGGCTTGATTGTAAGGGATTGACATTGAAACTAAGCAACATAGTAGTGAGAGCCTTTGATGGCTAAAAAAGGATGGTGCATGGGGAAGTGGATATCCCCATAAATATTGGAACCCAAACATTTGATTCAACTTTTTATGTAATGGATATCTGCCCTTCATATTCCTGCTTGCTAGGCCGACCATGGATTTACAATGCTGGCATTGTCACCTCTACGCTGCACCAAATACTGAAATGTCAAATTCAAGGGAAGATCATCACTATTTATGGAGAAGAAGAGTATATGATCAGCCATCTCAATTCCTTCAGATATGTAGAATTAGATGGTGAATTTATTGAAACTCCATTCCAGCACTTTGAAGAAGTCTCGCAAGATGTGGCAGTAACCAAGGCTATGTCTCAAGTTCCCAAGATCACAAGGCCTCCACTCAGGATGTCGTCTTTAAAAGATGCCAAGGCAGTGATAGAAGAAGGTGGGTGCACTATTTGGGGACAACTCCTAGATATCCCATACAAATCTGACAAGTTTGGTCTGGGTTTCACTTCAGGTGCCCAGAAGGTTGTACGCCGTGCTCGTTTCGGAGGGCCACCCTTGAAGATCAGCAACCACGAAGTCAATGTGGTAGAGGATGATGAAGACAACTACAACCTGGAGGATTGGATTTTCCTAACTGTCAGTGGAGGGCTCAACAACTGGGAGGCTAGAAATTTTGTCCCGATCACTTTTATCCCACCGTAATTTGTCTTTACATTTTGTTGGATCTGTAATATTAAAACAATTCAGACTCTTAAAACCTTGTGTGTTACCCGAGGGACAATGGTCCATTTGTAAGGGTTATTATCTCATTTCCATATGACATCAATGAATCATGGACGTTTTTGCATATAAACTTTGTGCTCATTGTTTTTCTTTTTACATTTTCAATTCTTTCAAAGATATCTATACTCTTACACACACTCACACTCACAATGCAGGTCTACATCCATTCGGGATCCCATGGGTAACGACTCTACTATGGCTTTCTGTGACTCTGAAAATCTAATCTACCAAGCCGAATACGAAGGTGAGGAAGATTGTGAAGTACCCGGGGAACTCGCCAGATTACTACAACAAGAAGAGAGAACCATTCAGCCCCACGAGGAACCAATGGACACCATCAACCTAGGTACCGAGGAAGACAAAAGGGAAGTAAAGGTGGGTGCCAATATGGAACCAAGTGTCAAGGAGTGTCTGATTCAGTTGTTACACGAGTATGTTGAGGTCTTTGCCTAGTCGTATGAAGACATGCTAGGACTTGATGCAGATATTGTGGTACATCATCTACCTACAAGAGAGGACTGTCCACCAGTAAAACAAAAGGTCCGTCGAATGCGACCAGATATGTAAGAAAAGATTAAAGCTGAAGTCATGAGGCAATTTAACGCTGGATTCTTGGCCGTCACCTCTTATTCACAATGGGTTTCCAATGTTGTTCTTGTGCCCAAAAAGGACAGCAAGGTACGAATGTGCATGGACTACAGAGATTTGAATAGGGCAAGCCCTAAGGATGATTTCCCACTTCCCCACATTGATATTCTAGTTGACAAACGACACAACACAATGTGTTTTCCTTCATGGACGGTTTCTCAGGCTACAACCAAATCAAAATGGCGCATGAGGACATGGAGAAGACAATCGTTGTCACACAGTGGGGCACATTCTGCTACAAGGTTATGCCATTCGGACTGAAAAATGATGGGGAAACCTATTAGCGTGGCATGGTAGCTCTATTTCACGACATGATACACCATGAAATAGAGGTCTATGTGGACGACATGATAGCTATATCTCAAACAGAAGAAGAGAATCTTGATCATTTACAGAAACCGTTTGAGAGGATAAAGAAATACAAGCTGAGGTTGAACCCAAATAAGTGCACATTTGGGGTGAGGTCTGGTAAACTCCTAGGCTTTATCGTCAGTAATAAAGGTATTGAAGTAGATCCTGCCAAGGTGAAAGCGATACAAGAGATGCCTGCTCCTCGTACTGAAAAGAGAGTCAAAGGATTCTTGGGACGTTTAAACTACATTGCCAGATTCATTTCTCACCTGACAGCTACTTATGAACCAATCTTCAAGTTACTAAAGAAAGATCAAGTAGTCAAATGGAATGATGAATGCCAAACTGCTTTCGACAAGATCAAAGAGTATATGCAAGAGCCTCCTATTTTGATGCCACCAGTCGAGGGAAGACCATTGATCATGTATGTGGCTGTTTTGGAAAATTCAATGGGGTGTGTGATGGGGCAGCATGATGAGTCTGGCCGAAAAGAGCACGCTATTTATTACCTGAGAAATTTTTTTACCGATTATGAAACAAGATATTCACTGCTCGAGAAAACTTGCTGCGCTCTGGCATGGGCTGCTCGCCGGCTAGGACAATATATGCTGACCAATACTACCTTGTTGATATCTAAAATGGATCCAATAAAATACATCTTCGAGAAACCTGATCTCTCTGGGAGAATAGCGAGATGGCAGATGATCCTGACAAAATATGACATACAATATACTGCCCAAAAAGCAATAAAGGACAGTGTACTAGCTGATCACCTTGCTCACCAAGATGTAGAAGACTACCAGTCCATGAAGTTCGAATTCCCAGATGAAAACATCATGATGGTAAACAACTATGAAGAATTCAGGACATATGACGGACCTGAACAAGGATCTCGATGGACCCTAGTTTTTGATGGTGCATCTAACGCACTCGACAATGGTATTGGTGCTGTACTCATATCTCCGGAAGGATGTCACACTCCCTTTACAGCAAGACTCTACTTCAATTGTACAAATAACATGGAAGAATACGAAACGTGCATCTTTGGTCTCAAAGCTGCCATAGACTTGGGGATCAAATCTTTGAATGTATTCGGAGATTCAACTTTGGTTATCAGTCAAATCAAAGGGGAATGAGACACCAAACACCCTAACCTTATCCCTTACAAAGAACATGTTTTGACATTGCTCCCACATTTTGAGAAGATTACCTTCGAGCATTTCCCGCGAGAAGAAAATCAGCTAGCAGACGCACTAGCCACAATGTCATCTATGTTTAAACTTAAATGGGATAACGAGGCTCCCCAGATCACCATTAAACGAATGGAGGAACCAACTCACTGTCACGAGATTAATAATAAAGAGGTAGTGTACCAGCCTTGGTTTCACGAAGTCAAGTGGTATCTCGAGGCTCAAGAATATCCAGAAGGAGCTTCAGTAAACGATAAGAAGTTCTTAAGGAGATTCTCTTCTAAATTCTTACTTAATAATGGTATTCTTTACAAACACAACCATGACTCTGTGTTACTTCGATGCATAGACAAGGTTGAAGCTGAAAGGATCATGGCCGAGTTACATGAAGGCACTTTTGGCATCCATTCTAGTGGGCATACGATGGCAAAGAAAATCCTACGGGCATGCTATTACTGGTCTACCTTGGCCCTTTGCTATGTAGGGAATTTATATGATTGGAGAAATCAAGCCAACAACATCCAATGGACACTGCTTCATTTTAGTGGCCATTGACTATTTTACCAAGTGGGTGGAGGCAGCTTCTTTCGCTTCCGTTACCAAGAATGTTGTCGCCCGGTTCATCAAGCAGAATCTCATCAGTCGTTACAGTATCCTGGAGAGAATCATTACAGACAATGGTACGAACTTGAACAATACTATGATCACCGCCTTGTGCAAGCAATTCAAGATTCAACATCACAATTCTTCCCCTTATCGGCCAAAGATGAATGGTGCTGTTGAAGCTGCGAATAAGAACATTAAAAAGATCATACAGAAAATGACAGTCACATACAAAGACTGGCATGAGATGATACCATTTTCTCTCCAAGGATATCGTACCACAACTCGCACATCAGCCGGGCCAACACCCTATTCTCTGGTATACGGCATGGAGGCTGTCTTGCCTATTGAGGTCCAGATCCCCTCTCTGAGAATTATGAAAGATGCAGGACTGAATGAAGAAGATTGGATCCAGACTCGACTTGATCAACTAAACTTGATTGATGAGAAAAGGCTTACTGCTATCTGTCATGGTCAAAGTATCAAAAAACAGATGATCAAGGCTTTCAACAAAAAGGTCAGACGCCAAGTGTATCAAGTTGGAGATCTGGTGATCAAACGTATCATATTGTTGCAAGGTGATCCCAGGGGAAAATGGACTCCTACATACAAAGGACCATTTGTAATCAAAAACATATTCTCTGGTGGAGCAATGATCTTAACCACCATGGATGGCGACGACCTGCCGCACCCTGCGAACGCAGACATAATCAAAAGATACTACGCATAAGAGACCCGCTAGGTTGACACACCTAGGAAAAACAAGGGCATCCCGGTGAATAAAAAAGGTTCGGGAAAAAATTAGGAATAAAACAAAAAAATCTGTACACCCAACAAGTTGAAAACTCAAAAGGGTGGCTTGGGCAAAAAAGGGTATCCCGGTGGACTGAAAACCCGAAAGGGCGGTCCAGGCAAAATTTAGGGATTCAAAGCATATGACTATGTCCTGTTGAATCACCTTACAGACAACCTGACAAACTTAGTGGTTCTGATCAATTCAATCATCTTAGGACGAGGCAACAAATAGACAAGGTGCCCAGAGATACGAAGGCTATAGCAGAATGGGAACCCCGTGGGATTATTCGACATAGCTATCTTTTCTTTGTATCAAAATTTTCATTTTTTACGACAGCATTCTCTTACTAGAATGTTTGTCTCATTGTACAAAAATACTTACTCAAAGTCAATACAAAGATATCCCTTTGAAAGTGAAAAACTATCTGTTTTTCTTTACTCTTGTGTTTTGTTTACAAAAACGTCCAATGATTCATTTTTAAACATATGCATTTGAACATAATTATTGTTTACAAATGAACAAAATAAAAAGACAATCACCGATGGCTTTAAGAGGTAGGGAAATCTCTCTATGCTATTTCCATGAATCCCCTGCAGTGTGCAGGTTAATCCCCAGCAGAACAAAGCTTCCAGTTATCAATCCCCAATAGAAGTTGTCCAATTTCTCAGGATTCCCCAATAGGATTTTACAAGCGGTACACGACATTTCCCTTACAACAAAGTTTATTTCTCTAAGCAGAAATTCATCAACATTTCAACTTCACAACGCGAAGACTTACATATCCTCAGCAGCAGTCAGGGATTTATTTTCCCCAATCCAACAACAGTGTAGCAGATTAGCTCACATATGCATACATCGCATCCATATATCATAAACATTGATAACATGAATGCATTTACCATGCATTTCATACAACATAACTTTGCATTTTAGCTAACATTTTACCCTTTTCAGGATAGGATTAATCAAATGACTATCATTAACAAATTACAAAGGTCAGAAATTGATACCTAAGACAAGCCAGGACAATTATCTACACGACCAACTGAAGCAATCCAATTCAGATTTCAGATACAGTTGAGATACGCTCCAAACACGGATGCTATTCTGATACTCATTCAGACTCAACTTTTGGTACAGTTCAGACACGCTCCAGACACAAATGCCATCCTGACACTCATTTAACTTTCAGATATAGTTCAAATACACTCCAGACACGGACGCCATTCTGACACTCACTCAACTTTTGATATAGTTCAGATACGCTCCAGACACGGACGCCATTCTGACACTCACTTAACTTTTGATACAGTTCAGATACGCTCCAGACACGGATATCATCCTGACACTCATTCAACTTTTAGGTAAAGTTCAGATACGCTCCAGACACATACGCTATTCTGATACTCATTCAGATTCAACTCTCGGATACAATTCAGATACGCTTCATACACAGACGCCATTTTGACACTCATCCAGTTTCAGCTTACAAATACTGTTCAGCAATCATTTCTGGATGGCATCTGCAATCCCATCTCCAACAAATTTCTATCATCTCTCCAAATGGCATCTTTAAGCCCATTCCCTCTACCATCACATCACCGAGTGCAAATTTCTAGACACTCTAATGTCCAATCATCTTCCGCCTTCGAGTCACGAATGGCAAGACTCGCCAATCTAACTCTTCAGGCTTAAGAAGATTGAACATGGGAAGCTATTGTACCCCAAAATTTTCCCTCTCACTTATCAAGAATTTGCTCACAAGATCTCCTTTGGCTCAAAGACTGCACTAGGGTTGATCAACTCAAGACACCTCCTTAAGCACTAATGAGCAAAATTAGGGTTTGAGATTGCACAAGGATTTTTGAACTTCCAATGCTCCATATGAATTTCATGGATCATTATGGACCCCCAAGATTACTCATGTCAAGTTCCAATCCTTGAACCACATTTTTGTTCAGTCAATTGAGCAGTTGACCTAAAAATCAACTGTATTGGGGAAAAAGTCAACCATGGCCAATTTACAGTCAAACTTCATAATTTTGGATCCACTTCAACATTTTAGACTCATATGTATCATTTGATCAAGTTTGGACCATAACTCCTCAAGAAATTTGATCAAATCTCCAAAAGGGCAAAATGGTCAAAATTAGGGTTTTGACTGGGAAAGGGCAATTTCTGATTTTTGACCTAGAAAATGATCAATTGGTTTAAGGAATGATCTCAAGAGTCCAATTTAATCATTTTTACCTAATAACATGGTTCAAAATATTGCAAGTCCATTGGATTGATAGATGAATTTTTTAGTTAACTGATTAAAAGTCAACTATATACTGAAAAGTCAAACTTTGACTTTTTGGTCAAATTCAAATGCCAAAGATCACAACTCATCAAAACATGTAAAAATATGAAACTTATTCATCAAGAAATAAAAAAGTCAAGATTTCATTTTGAAAAGTCAAAATTTCTAAACTTATAAAATTTTCTAAGTGTTGAAAATTTCTTATTTTTTCATAACTTTGAGCAAAATTTTCACCATGATGAAAAGTGATTCAAGAGAAACTTCCAACATGAAAGTTGTAGATCTCCATGAAATCTACAACTTTACTTCACATAACTTCTTCCAAAAGTTCTTGGATCTCAAGTTATAATTTTAAGAACATGTGGTCATGAAACAAACACTTACACTTTCAAACATCTTACACACTTGAAAGCATTTTCAAAAAGATCAAACATCTTTGTATACATTCTTACAAACAAGAATCATTACAAAGATTTCCTAAACAAAGGCCTCTTTACAAAATACTTTCAAAAACCACACCAAGCACAATTTCAAACAAAAGCAAGTGATCTAGCAAGTAACTAAGAGCCCATGGAAAACCATGAATGAAAAGGATGATAATACCTTCCCTTTTCACAATCTACCCCCCAAACTCAAGAAATAATCTCAAAGGTCTTTCCTGTGCTTTTTTACCTTTCCTTTTGGATAAAAGAAAATTCGGTGGTGACTCTTGCTAACCGCAACATTTGCGATCAAACGCAAAACCCTCAAGTCAGTTCTCCCACCGTATCACACAAGAAACATTTGTTGTCAAAAGTGAGGAAACTAGAGTTACTGATCCCAATGTTGATAATATTTCTAGGACCAGTAAGGTTACCAGAAATGGAAGGGTTTTCTCCCCAGAAATCTCTCTGAAGACCTTCGCTACACCAATTCGTGTTACTGCTACCAAGTCAACTATTGAGACTCAAGGCATAGAACATATGACTGACTCCACCCAGACGGAGGCACCAAAAGAGGTTACTTATGAAGATGCTTCCAGGAAAGAGATGGAGGAAGTACTGAAAATCATCCGGAAAAGTGACTATAAGATTGTTGAACAGCTGGGGCAGACTCCCTCCAAGATATCCATGTTATCCCTGTTGTTGTGCTCTAAAGCCCATGATCAGGATTTGGTGAGGTTCTTGAAATTGGCACATGTACCGCAAGAAATCTCAGCTGACCAATTCGAAAATTATGTTGTTAGCTTGACGGATGATAATGGGCTAGGCTTTTCTGACGCAGAACTTACTCTCGCAGGAAGGAACCATAATAAGGCCCTGCATGTCTCTATTGAATATAGGGGCACTATCTTAGATCATGTGTTAGTTGACACGGGTTCATCGTTGAATGTTTTACTAAAGGGTGCTCTAGACAGGCTTGACTATGAAGGGGTTATGTTGAAACCCAATGACATTGTAGTCGAAGCCTTTGATGGTTCAAAGAGGATGGTGCATGGAGAGGTGGATCTCTCGATCAAAATAGGTTCTCAGGTCTTCGACTCCACCTTCTATGTGATGGATATTCGTCCAACCTATTCCTATTTACTTAGACGCCCTTGGATTTATGGGGCAGGCTCTGTTACTTCTACGTTGCACCAGAAGTTGAAATATCCCATGAAAGGAAAGATTGTTATAGCTTCTGGTGAAGAAGAGTACATGGTGAGTCACTTGAACTCATTTAAGTATGTTGAGATGGACGACTAATTCATCAAGACTCCCTGCCAGACCTTTGAAGTTATTCCTTGAAAAACTACCAATAATGATGATGTTTCTATCATTCCTAAGGTTACCATGGTTCCACCTAGAATGGCTTCTCTGAAAGACGCTAGAGCTGTGGTAGAAGAAGGTGGTTGCTCTACTTGGGGTCAGCTTCCCAACATTCTTTACAAGTCCGACAAATTTAGTTTGGGTTTCACTTCAGAGGCTCAGAGGGCTGTTCGTCGTGCTCGTGTGGGGAGACCACCATTCCGCATCAACAACAACAGAGTCAATGCGGTAGAAGATGCTGAAATCGACTATGACCTAGACAGTTGGATATTTCCTACCATCGACAATGAGCTCAGCAATTGGAAGACTAAAGACGATATACCAATCTCCTTTAGGCAGGAGTAAATGGTATTTTCTGTTTTCTTCCTTTCAAGTTTTTGGTTATGTAATTTTAAAATAATAACTTTAAGCCTTGTGCCTTACCTGTGGCACAACGATCCACTTGTTAGGGTTGTCATTTTTCATTCACATATTTTCATTCAATAAATCATTAGACGTTTGCATTCAAATTTTGCGCTCTTTGTATTTATTTTAATTTATTGCTTTCAAAATAGCTACGTGTTCTTACACACACCCACATGACAAAATGCAGATCCATACCCACTCTAGATCCCATTGATAACAATTCTGTTATTACCAATTATGACTTCGAAAATCCGATCTACCGAGCCGAGGACGAAGGTAAGGAAAATTGTGAAGTACCTGGAAACATTTCTAGGTTGTTAATGCAGGAAGAAAGATCCATACAACCGCATGAAGAGCCAGTCGAGGTTGTGAACTTGGGTACTGAAGAGGACAAGAAAGAAGTCAAGATAGGCGCCAACTTAGAAGACAATGTCAAAAACATATTAGTCCAGATATTGCGTGAATATGTTGAGATTTTTGCTTTGTCGTACGAAGAAATGCCAGGGCTTGATACTAATATTGTGGTTCACCGTCTACCAATGAAGGAAGGTTATCCTCCTAAAAAACAAAAGGTTCGTCATATGCGTCCCAAAATGTCTGAAAAGATCAAATCAAAGGTTATCAAATAGTTCAATGCAGGTTTCTTAGTTGTTATGTCCTATCCCCAGTGGGTTGCAAATATGGTGACAGTACCTAAGAAGGATGGAAAAGGGCGTATGTATGTAGACTACAGGGATCTGAATCGGGCAAGCCCCAACGATGACTTCCTGCTTCCACATATTGATATTCTGGTTGATAATACCGCTCAGCATAAAGTATTTTCCTTCATAGTGGGTTTCTCTTGTTATAATCAAATCAAGATGGCACCTGAAGACATGGAGAAGACTACCTTTTGTCACACGGTGGGGCACTTTTTGTTACAAAGTTATGCCTTTTGGTTTGAAGAACGCCGATGCAACATATCAGCGTGCTATGGTAGCTTTGTTCCATGACATGATCCATCATGAGATAGAAGTTTACGTTGATGACATGTATCTAGGTCTCAGACTGAAGAAGAACATCTTGATCACCTACATAAGTTGTTTGAGAGATTAAAGAAGTATAAGTTGAGATTGAATCCAAACAAGTGTACCTTTGGGATAAGATCCGGTAAACTCCGAGGTTTCATCGTTAGTAGTAAAGGTATTAAAGTTGACCCCGCCAAGGTTAAAGCCATTCAAGAAATGCCGGCTCCCCATACTGAGAAATAAGTCAGAGGTTTCCTGGCACGATTGAACTACATTACCAAATTTATTTTCCATTTGACCGCTACTTGTGAGTTAATCTTCAAGCTACTGAAGAAAGATAGAGTAGTGAGGTAGAACAATGACTGTCAGATAACTTTTGACAAAATCAAGGAGTACCTTCAAAAACCTCCAATTCTGATACTGCCAGTTGAAGGAAGACCCCTAATCATGTACTTAACAGTGTTAGAGAACTCAATGGGGTGTGTACTGGGGCAGCATGACGAGTCTGATCGAAAAGAGCATGCAATATAATACCTTAGCAAAAATTTTACTGACTGTGAAACAAGATATTCACTGCTTGAGAAAACTTGTTGCGCTTTGGCATGGGCTTCTCGCCAACTAAGATAGTATATGTTGACTCATACCACTTTTTTGATCTCTAAGATGGATCTGATAAAATACATATTCGAGAAGCTTGCTCTCTCCGGAAGAATAGAAATATGGAAAATGGTCTTGACAGAATACGACATTCAATATACTACTCAGAAGGAAATCAAAGGAAGTGTACTGGAAGATCATTTGGCTCATCAAGCTGTAGATGACAATCATACTATGAATTTTGAGTTCCCGGATGAGAATATTATGCTAATTATTGATTATGAAGAACCTGGACCGCATGAAGGACCTGAATCAGGATCTCAATGGACTATGGTTTTTGATGGAGCTTCCAACGTGCTTGGTAATGGAATTGGTGTTGTGATTGTCTCGCTTAAGGGTTTCCATACACCCTTCATCGCCAGATTATGTTTTGACTGTAATAAGAGCATGGCAGAGTACGAAGCATGCATCATGGGCATCAAAGCTGCCATTGATATGAGAATCAAGTTCTTGGATGTATATGGGGACTCATCCCTAGTGATCAGTCAGATTAAGGAAGAATGGGATACAAAATGTCCAAACCTCATTCCTTATCAGGAGCATGTATTGACATTAATTCCATACTTCGAGGAAATCACTTTTGAACACATTTCACGAGAAGAGAATCAATTGGCAGACGCATTAGCAACCATGTCGTCTATGTTCAAAGTCAGATGGGATAATGAAGCTCCTCGAATCACTATTGAGAGATTAGACGAACTCGCATATTGCTACGAAGTTGATAATGATGGTTTAGAGGAGAAGCCGTGGTACCATGAAGTGAAAAGATGCCTCGAGGCTCAAGAATATCCTGAAGGGGCATCTATCAATGATAAAAATTCCTACAGAGGTTCTCTGCCAAATTATTTCTGAGTAACGAAATTTTATACAGGCGTAATCATGATTAGACCCTGCTTCCTTATGTAGACAAGAAGGAAGCTGAGAAGATTATCGAAGATATGCATGAAGAGGTCTTTGGTAGTCATTCCAGCGGGTATATGATGGCTAAGAAAATTTTGAGAGCGGATTATTATTGGTTGACCATGGAAACTGATTGCCATCTCTATTCCAGAATTTGTCACAAATGCCATATTTACGCTGACAAAGTAAATTTGCCTTCGGTTGTAATACCCCAAATTTGTCCTACCCCTTTTACTTTTATCTGGCTTATGCATTTTGCACTTTTCACATGTACATAACCTTCATTAGGTCAGTTAACTCCTCATGCATCATTCATCAACACATTTTGCATAAGATCAATGTTCATGAACGGGATTAGGGTTTTGTCAATTGATTGAGGTGTATATGTTCAACAAAGCTTGATTCTTCTAGTTATTCTTCAAGGCAGTGAAATTGTGGAATTAGCGTTTTATGTTCATGGATATTGTAGACTTCTGTCTTATCAAGCTACAGGGACGCCTTCATCATGGGCTTTTAAGCCATCAAAGTGCATCTCAAGGGATCTCAGGGTTTTGTGATCATCATCATTCATACGCTTCTAATTGTTCCTATCTACAAGGTTTTCTCCATAACATTTGCTTCAAGGTCATTGGTTGTCTATTGAGGTGCCTTAGCGGAATGAATTACAAGGTTTAAATCATGGTATAAAGATGATGTTGTGGACGTGTAATATGATCAAGGCATTGTTATTGTTTGTTGCTTCAATTACAAAAGGCGAATCTGAGATGGAATTTAGGAATTTTCGAAAGGAGGCGAGATTGATTTGGTTTGGTTCTTGTGAATTCATTTTTTGTGGAATCACTGAAGATATTTATTCAAGTTCAAATGTTGATCGATTTCCCTTTGAATTTTAACACAAATTTATATAGTTCATAATTCAAATATGGACAAGTTAAAACAAAAGCCAAGCGTTACCATCCATAAAAATCAAATTACTTCATTCAAATTCCATCCATGTTGGCTATGATTCTAGCCTAATTTGGCTTTGTCCAAATATGTCATTCATGTTTCATCAAAAGGCTTCGTCAAAAATCCATTGAAGATCATCCAAGTTCATTCCTGTTTCAATTAATTCCATCAAAATAAAAGTTCATACATGCTATTACAAAATTCCATTACAACTTCAAGTGAAAGTTACAATACCATCCTAAATCCCATCCTACACCTATGTTCACTAAATCTTCAATAATAACCTGATTATGCCATGAATTACAACTCAGATCCTGCCCAAGAGTTACAAATACCATTACCATGAATAGAAAAGTATAAAAATATGTTTAAGCCTATTATTGACGACCCACATTGCTAGGCCAAAGCACCATGATTTTCATGTTCTTCGAGCGTTGTCGCCATGTCCTTTTGTGACCACTTCACAATAGAAGTATGCTGCTACAAGAAGCAAGAACCTGCAACATGAGGAAGCCGTGCATCTAAACCGGTTCAGCAATATACCTGTTCGGGAAAACATACACATAAACTCAATTAATAAATCAAAAATAAAAATTGGTTCAATAATAAATTAGTTCCAAGCAAGACCAAACTCGCCCTGCATCAGTTATGGACAAAGAAAATCAGGAGTTGATATAATAAATTAGGAAAATCAGGAAATGAGAAAATCAGAAAGAGTTAACAAATTAGAAGCATATCAGTTGGAGCTTCACAGTTAACAGTTATCAAGCTCATAACTACATGTTTGCCTCAATCTCCTCCCTTTATTCCATAACAGAAACTCCAGATCCAATGGCTAAGATTGCTCTAACTATCCAAACTGCATAACAGAATTCCCCGTCCAGCTTCCAGCGGAATTCCAAATCTAACTTCCATAACCAACCTCCAACAAGAAGATAACAAACTGTAACAGAATAACCGAAAAGGGGAGGGAGAGGGAAGTTCACGATATAACAGAGAAATTAGCAGATTCGGTTATGGTGGATTCTTTCTGGAGAATCAAAAACCCCAAGCTCCGATCTTCTTCTTCTCTCTCTCTCTCTCTCTCTCTCTCTCTCTCTCTCGAATATCCTTTCATTCTCTTCATCACCGCCACAATCCATTCTTCACCTTCTGGAAGAATCAACCACCATTTTTCACTCATCAATCTTCACTCTCCTCATTCATCTTCATCTCAACATTCTTCACATCAAGAAACTCATCATAAAATCACAGAGAATCCTCATCACTCTTCTCTTTCGGCAAACTTCTCTGCAACTAAATCTGAAACTTCATCTCTCTATAGAATCAGAGTTCTCTCATCATCTGTATTCTTTAACCACTTTAAACTTCCCTCACGTATCATCTTCAACCTGATTTTCACCACCTCCATAATCATCACCTTACTCTATCTGGTTTTCTCTAGACTCTCCACTACACGCTGAGTTTACTTCTCAGCTTCAACAACACTACATCTCTGTGCTCTCTCAGCTCACATGTCAACAACTTCTCGTCATTCATAAATCACTGGGAAAAAAGGAAAATCGATTAGAACAAGAAAGAAGAAGAAAAGCGAAATCAATCTGTACCTGTAACTTGCATAGGAACCCCCTCTATCGTTTTTTTGTTCGGCATCTTCGATATTTTTGTAGGTAATATCTCTTTCACTTCTACAACTTATATCATTTCGAGTTTGCATTTAAAGTCGAGTATTCTTCTGCCCTGTGTGTATCCATAGTTGTTTTGCGTTGTTGCGTTCGAATCGATCGTATAAAGCAGCGTTAAACGAAGAAGGTTTTGTGAATCGAAAGGAAGACAAAGAGATGGGTGGAACAGAGATTTGAGATGGAGAGGACGAAGCCATCATGAAGGAATTGGTGAGGAACGAGGTGAAGAGAGGCAAAGAATACGGAGGATATGAGGCCACGACGGCGAAGTGGTTGAACGGTGAAGCAAGTTGAGAGCTGCGCTACTGAGTGAAGAGAGGCAGAGAATACAGAGGATATGAGGCCACGACCGCGAAGTGGTTGAACGGTGAAGCAAGTTGAGAGTTGCGCTATTGAGTGAAAGGGAGGGAAGAGTGATTTTTGATGAAGAAGATGAAAAGTCTTTATTCTTGAACCCTAATACCTTTATTTTTACAATTAATTTGTTTAATTCTTTTTTCTCAATTCAATAATAAAAATGAAATGGACTGATGAATGTCTGATGATGGGCTGAATTGGACTGGCCTAGGCCCGGTGTTATTTTTTTGGAAACTTAAAGAAACACAATAAAAAACTGTATTGGACCTTATCCAGTTTGGGCCCTGCACATGAATTGCTTACTACAATGCACCATCAGACCCCAATCAGCACCCTCCTGAATTCACTAATTCTTTATTAGATTTATTATTTTTGTGTTAATTTTTGTCAATGTAATACATGATAAAAATAATATATAAAAAATGGTATAAAATAGTAGACTTTAATAGAAATTTTAGGAATTAATTTTAGTTTTTTCGATAGAATTTTCTTTACAAAAAAAAAACTAATAAAAAATATACTTTTTCTCTTTTAGTTTTTTATCCGCATTTTCGTTCCGCTTTGCCATGTTATATTTTGACGTGTTTGTTCATTGTGCAAGGTACATTTTTGTGCTTTGGATCATGTAATATAACAGGTAGTTATGTGATCGAAGCATACGACTTATGCTCGCTTCTGATGCGACATGACTTGTTTCTCATCGTCTGAGAGAGTCATATCGTATTATATGTTGTCCTGATGCTTGTGATGCTTTATGATGTCTTGTGCAAGAATTTATGATTACGCGTTGCATTTGCAACACGCGTTTTCTTTTATATTAGTTGGATACTATTTATGACTTTGTTCATTTCTTGGTGAAGCTTGCTCGACGCATACTCCTTGCTTCTCCAGTGCTTTCGTCTGCTCTTGACGATTTGCTCACTTTTGGTAGTCGCCGCTACTACCTTTGCACTTCTTTGCACTTTACTACATTTATTTATTGCTTTATGGATACCATGAGAAGTAGGAAATAATAAGTGTGCGCTCGAAGTCGTTGTTTAAAGACCTGTAGCAGGCATTCCACACTTCATTTGCTATATGTGTTGTGCTTGTGTTTGTTTCTTTGGTTGTTGATCGAGGAGTCACTCAATTTAGGAATTGAGATCACGACTTCGCTCTCAGTGCATGCTCCCTATAGGATTTTATCGCTTTCTTTTATTTCTTGTTGATCGACGAGTCACTCAATTTAGAAATTGAGATCACGACTTTTCTCTCATTGCATGTTCCCTATAGGATAGTTTTGTTAGACTTCTTTTGGCATGCTGACCTAGATATGATCTCCTTAGGTGTGCTCTCTTGAGTTTATTGGCTTGTTTTCTTTATCCTTGTACATACCATGTTCTCTTAGGATACGCTTGCTCCATTCGGACACAAGTTAGACCTTAGATTGCAAACCATGCATGCTAACATTAGGTAGACGTTTCCCTTTTTGTTAATCCAAATCTTAGGACCACCATTGTATGATAACATTAGGTTAGAAATAGGCTAGTCTCCCTTAGACTCTTTTCTTCCCCTTTTGCATCCTTGCATCTAAAACTAAAACTTCTTTTCTTAGCAAATCGAAAACATGCTAATCACACTTAAACCCTTTTTCAAGGTAACAAAAATACAAACCAATTCAAATCATTCTGTGCGCTCGAGCACCTTTTCTCTAAAACCCTTTTCAGGTAAGGACATGATTAATTTACTTCTGTGCCAACGCATAAGTCTCCAAAGGTCGAGTTGCAGCAGAAGGCGGGATTAGCATCGTCCACAAAAAACACAAAACAAACAAAACATGTGAGCCGAACTACGGTAGCTCTGATTCCTCAAAAGGGATACATAGGCATTGGGGTAGGGCCCAAGCGAGCACAACTTTATTTTCCCTACATTATTGTCTCATTTCTTTTGCATGCATTCTCCGTCAGTAGTATAGTAAACAGTAAGCATAGATTGAACACACCCATAAGATAGACAACAAGAGTGGATACCGTAGAGTACTACAGGCGTGTGGGATGCTAATACCTTCCCCTTGCATAACAGACTCCCTTACCCGATCTCTCGGTCACAAGATCGTGACTTCTCCCATCTTAGGTTTTCTCGATGTTTACCTTTCCCTACATGTGGGATAAAAGACGTTCGATGGCGACTTCATTGTTTGATGATTTTCAGCCAGTTGTTTCAGCTGACGACTTCACTGGGGATGGGTCGACCAAATGCTGGTCCATCCCAGAGTCGCTCCTAGCTCTTGCTTTCTTTTCTTTGGGTGTTTAGTTTTATGCTTTCAGTTTATTCATTCATTTTGTATATACTTGAGCATATGTATGCATTACATTTTACTGTCTTCCATATACTACTGTTGTACTGGATCTGCTTCTTATTGGGCGGGTGTTACTATTGAGGTAAAAGGCCCAATACCCAGGCCAGAGTTGTATACCATAGGAAACCTAGGAATAAAGTGGAACCTGAACGACTAGTTGACTTAGGTCTCACTATTTTCGCCATGTCGTCCATGCTCAGATGAGGTACAAATGAGGGGCTATCATTTTCACGTAGGTGATATGGCGATAGTTTTTCAAGAGTACCCTCGATTCTGAGTTACCATTGCCTTACCCTGACCTAGTCTTCACCCGTGAGTGGGGAGGAAATTATTATCACAAGTACATATGGTGATTATGCTCAGATGGTGACTATGTTCAGATGGTTCCTCACAGACGATGACAATTGATTCCAATGGTTATGTCCTGGATTTCTATCAATGACTATGAGGTTCTCAAATTTATTTTTTGAGTTCCGAATCTGTTCATGAGGTTCTTTGGTTTATGTTCCGGACCTGTCATCTTGGTATTTACAGACTACAGAAATAGTACAACAGAAACCTGTATCATGGAAGTAGTAATCCCATGACCATTTGCACTCACATCATATCATATTTACTTTCCAAAAGAAATTTCAGAAAAATAAAACTATATACTAACCCTGCATGTGCACGTCCATTCCGGGTTACTTCACGAAGATTACAGTTTCCGTCAGTGACGTCTAGCAACAATGATGTTCTCAAGAGGATCAGGAGGGATGATTGTACTTATTCGTGCTACCCAAGCTTTCCGCTCCAGTTCTTGGCCTTTTTTTGAAGAGTTTAAAAGACCGTTTAGTCCGTCCTAATGCAAAAAAACCTTATTGAAAGACATGGTGGTGCTTTGACTCTACTTCAGATTTACGACCACGAGTTACACTATTTCACCTTCCTGGACTATCAGATTGTTCCAACTCCGGAAAAATACTCTCATTTGTTCAAGATTATCGAGCACACACTTGTTGCTAGTACGAACGAGCATGATTGTGAAACTATCGCTAAGGCACTTTATTTGGGCCTTGATGATGTGAGATAGAAATGGAAGAAGAAGGGTAGCTTGCCTCCAGACTGATTATTATATTGTTACTTCAATTACCGACAAGCTTGTTAGACAGAGTTTCTCATCTTGTACTCCCATAACTTTCTTGTATTCAATTATGTGGGAATTTCTCTTATTTCTGGATATTTTCTTCATACGGTCGTTCTTATCATCATGTTGCTCGATTACTGCTGACGGTAATTGAACCATGGAAAACCAGAATGGACAATCATTTCATACATCATACATATCATGCATTTTATGAATTACAGGTTTTCTTGCGGGATTCTTATCTGATGGTTTTGCCTCTTGTTATCAGAATCTACAAGACGACTTCCTTACATTCCTATCGCACTCAAGCCAACAAGTTGAGGATTATGGAACAGATTGAGCAGAACCAGGCCGCTCTCCGCAAAGACATGGACACCATGGGTGATCGAATGAATCAGCTCATGGAAACTCTTCATGCCGTCATCCAAGGGCAGGAAGAGCTCAGAATAAGTGTTACTAAACTGGTAGACAGTGCCTCCACATCCGAGAATGATGGACCCAGGAATGACCATGGAAGAACGCTTGAAGGCTATGGAGACTTCTAAGAAACCAGGATTCAGTGCCGCTGCTATGTGTTTGGTTCCAGGGGTTGTGATTCTACCAAAGTTTAAGGTACCTGATTTCGACAAGTATAAGGGGATTACATGCCCAGATACTTATCTCCGATCTTACTGCAGAAAGATGGCTGCTTATGCTAGCAATGAGCCGTTGCTTATGCATTTCTTTCAGGACTGTCTGGCTGAAGCTCCGTTAGAATGGTACATGCAATTGGAGAAAACTCATGTTAGCACTTGGGGCGAGCTGGTCGACGCTTTCCTAAAGCATTATCATTACAAAACCGCCATGGTACCTAGCCGCGCACAGTTGCAGAGTATGTCTCAAAAGACCGGTGAGTCCTTCAAAGAGTATGCCTAAAGATGGCGCAGTTTGGCCGCAAGAGTTCAACCTCCTCTCCTAGATCGGGAACTGGTAGATCTATTCATGAGTACCCTCCGAGGCCCGTATTTGCAACATATGCTCAACAGTACTTCTGATTCATTTTCGGATATGGTCATCATCATGGAGCGGGTTGAAATGTGTATTAAAGTAGGGACTATTACAGGTACATCTAGGGCAAATGGTAACAACAACTCAGGTGGTGGGAAGAAACTGTATTCTAGTGGTTTTGTCAAGAAAAAGGAAGGAGAAGTGAGTAATGCCTCTGATGGTAAGGGGAAAGCTATTGTACAGGTTCCATATTACCAAACTCATGTTGCTGCTCCACAACAACAGTATGCACCGCCACAAAACTATCAACAGAACCAAAGGCCCTAAGGACAGAGGGGTCAACAAAGGCCGCAAAGGTATCCCGAGAGGAGGTTGGATCCAATCCTGATGTCGTATGCTCAATTGCTTCCACAATTGTTAGCCGGTCAGTTGGTACAACTTCGAGAGTTAACTCCTCCACCAGCAGAACTCCCAAGGGGTTATGATGTTAATGCACGTTGTGAATTTCATTCAGGCGCTCCAGGCCACTCGATCGAAAATTGAAAAGCTTTAAAGTACAAGGTGCAATCTCTTTTGGATGCCAAGGAGTTAAGCTTCGCTCCTATAGGCCCTAATGTTCAGAATAATCCTATGCCTCCCCACTATGGGGATGCTGCCAATGCTATTGGGTTTGATGATGACCACGACTTAGTGACTCAGGTTGAAGAGATTCAGATGTCAATGGAAATTTTGAGAGAGCATCTTTTACAGCAAGAATTTCTACAAGAGCTTCACGACTTTTGTTTGAAATGCTCATCCAATCTAAACGAGTGTGAGGATTTGAAAAACTTCATTCAGAGACTGATGGATGAGGGGGTTGTTAGAGTTGAGAAAGTCATCCTGAAGGTGATGTCTCTACTCTGGAGATTCCATATTATCCGACCAATGTTCAGATGAATACTTCAAGAGTTCCATTGGTTATACAAGTTCCAACACTCCCTGTGCCAAATCTGAATCCGGTTGCTCCCCTGCCAACCCAAGCATCAACACTTCCAAGTTCGGTTCCCGATTCGTTAACTAATAACAGGGCAGTGCCATGGGAATATAATGCTGTTTACATTCGGGAAAATAAAATTATCTGTCCGCCGGTTGAAAATAAGGATATAACTAACATTGCCAGAACTAGCAGGATGACTCGAAGCAGGAGAATCTTTACTCCTACTCCACCACCTCCTGAAAAAGTTATTGAAGAGATTCCTGTGAGAGATAAAGGGAAACACGTAGTTAATGATTCTCCTGGGACGTCTTTTGAAAAAAAAGTGGAGCAGCTAATCAGGGTAATCAAGAAGAGCGATTTCAAAGTGGTTGACCAGTTGAATCAGACGCCTGCAAAGATCTCAATTTTATCCCTCCTTCTGTACTCCGAAGCTCATCGAACCTCCTTGATGAGGATTCTGCATGGTTCCCATGTAAATCCTGAAATTTCTGTGGCCCAATTTGAAGGGGTTGTTCAAATATTTCTGCAGGAAACTGTCTGGGCTTCAGTGATGACGAGCTCCCTCCTGAGGGCCGAGCTCATAATAAAGCGTTGCATATTTCCATCAGATGCTTAGACACTGATGTCTCGAGTCCTGGTAGACACTGAGTCTTCTTTGAACGTGATGCCTAAGCATACTCTATTCAAGCTGAACATGGAGGGGGTTATGATGAAACCTAGCACGCTGACAGTCAAAGCTTTTGATGGGTCAAGGAGATCTGTGGAAGGGGAAGTTGACTTGCCCATCAAAATCGGCCCCCACGTGTTCTACCTATCGTTCTATGTCATGGATATTCGTCCATCTTACACTTTTCTACTGGGACGCCTGTGGATCCATGTGGCGGGGGCTGTAACCTCAACTCTACATCAACATTTGAAGTTCATCGTCCAAGACAAGGTCATCATTATTGGAGGAGAGGAAGATGTCATGATCAACAATGTTACTTCCTTCCGTTATGTCGAAGTGGATGGGGAAGTTCATGAAACCCCTTTCAAAGCTTTGGAAATCATTTATGTTGACAGATTCCCCGCCCTGCTGGAAACTACAAAGAAGTCTGGAGTTCCAATGGTTTCCTTGAGGGATTCCAAAGCCATTGTGGAATCTGGGATTCCTAATGAAGACTGGGGCAAAGTGATAGAGGTGCGCGAAAAGCAGGACAAGTCTGGACTTGGGTTCGGGTCCTCTTTTTCAGACCGTGTTGGTATGGGTCCAATTGTGCTCAAAGGAAAAAAAGTTCCTCCGCTTTCAGAGGTATTTGTTAGGGCCGGTCCGAGTGTTCAAGGACAAGTCCATTCAGTGGATGATGAAGACGATGCAGATATGGCTCAGCACATCTACCAGATTGCACCTGATTAAGAGCTCGGTAATTGGACTGCCACTGATATTCCCGAAGAGGTTTTCTTTGACATTTAATGTTCTTGTTTTAAATAAGTCGCATGCTCTTGCCCGAAACATGTTGACAGCCTGTGAAAAGGGTTCCCTCATGTTTATATGTTTGTTTAAAAATTGAATAAAATGTCATTTTGCATACAATTTTTTGCTCTCTATCTCTTCTTATTTTCGTAAAATAAAAATGGCAATGCTTTTCCTTCTAACTCTTTAACCATCTTCCAATTCGCATCCATATTATAAAATAAGGCATGATTCATCAATCATGCAGGTCTGCCTCGAATTCCATAAAAAACGATGATATTACAGTTCCTTGCACCAATATCCTTGGGAATCCGAATGACCAAGCCGATGAGGATAGTAGGGAAGATTGTGAAATTCCAGAGGAATTGGCAAGGCTGTTGAGACAATAAGAGAAAACTATCTTGCCTCATCAAGAAGCTATTGAAGTCATCAATCTCGGCAACGATGCAGTGAAAAAAGAGGTCAAGATAGGGGCCGCTTTGCAAGATGATGTAAAGAAGGGGTTGATTGAGCTTCTCAGAGAGTACTCTGACATCTTTTCCTGGTCGTATGAAGATATGCCTGGTTTAGATACAGGTATAGTCATGCACCATTTTCCACTCAAACCAGAATGTCCTCCAGTAAAGCAAAAGTCGAGGAGAACTCGTCCAGATATGTCTCTCAAAATCAAAGAAGAAGTTGAAAAGCAGTTGAATGCAGGCTTTTTGTTGGTATGTGAATACTCAGATTGGATTTCCAACATCATACCTGTCCCTAAGATAGGTGGGAAGGTGTGTATGTGTGTGGACTATCGAGATTTGAACAAAGCAAGCCCAAAGGACGACTTCCCATTACCTCACATCGACGTATTGGTTGATAATACGGATCAGTCCTCAGTTTTCTCCTTCATGGATGGTTTTTCGAGATACAATCAGATAAAGATGGCCCCGGAAGACATGACAAAGATGAAATTCACTACTCCATGGGGTACTTACTGTTATAAGGTCATGCCTTTTGGCCTAAAAAATACTAGTGCAGCGTATCAACGTGCTATGGTGATGCTCTTCCATGATATGATTCATAAGGAGATCGAAGTATATGTTGATGATATGATTGCAAAATCACAAACCGAGGACGAACACTTGGCCCATCTGCAAAAGTTATTCGCGCGTCTGCAAAAGTTTAGACTAAGGCTTAATCCGAATAAGTGTACCTTAGGGGTGCGATCCGGCAAACTACTCGGGTTTATCGTGAGTCAACGAGGAATTAAGGTAGATCCCGACAAAGTAAAAGCAATATAGAATATACCAGCACCAAAAAATGAAAAATAAGTAAGGGGGTTCTTTGGGAGATTGAACTACATAGCCAGGTTCATTTCTCATCTCACAGCTACTTGTGAACCCATCTTTAAATTGCTGCGCAAGAATCAAGATGTCCGATGGGATGATAATTGCCAAGAAGCCTTTGAAAAGATCAAACAGTATCTCCAAGAGCCACCAATCCTTATCCCTCGAGTGCCTGGGAGGCCACTCATTATGTACTTGATGGTTCTGGAAGGATCCATGGGTTGTATGCTTGGGCAGCAGGATGAAACAGGACGTAAAGAGCATGTCGTTTACTATCTGAGTAAAAAGTTCACTGATTGCGAATCTAGGTATTCTTTACTTGAAAAAACTTGTTATGCGCTTGCTTGGGTTGCTCGTCGTCTGTAGCAATATATGCTGACATACACGAATATTCTAATAGCAAAGATGGACCCGATAAAGTATATCTTTGAAAAACTAGCACTCACAGGCAGGCTTGCTCGATGGTAGATGCTTTTATCTGAATATGACAATCAGTATGTTAAACAAAATGCTATCAAGGGTAGCATTCTTGCGGATCATCTTGCTCATCAGCCGTTGGAAGAGTACCAATAAATGAAATTTGACTTCCCTGATGAAGATGTTATGAAGCTTGACGATTATGATGGGGTCGATCCGAAAGAGCGGTGGACTCTTACGTTCGATGGTGCCTTTAACGCTGCAGGCCATGGCATTGGGGCAATACTGACTTCTCCACATAATACTCATACACCGTTTACGGCCCGATTATGTTTCAATTGTACAAATAATGTGGCAGAATATGAAGCATGTGTAATGGGTCTGGAGGAAGCCATTGACCTTAACATCAAAATTCTTGAGGTCTTTGGAGACTCCGCCTTGGTCATACATCAGGTACGAGGTGATTGGGAGACGAAACACCCCAGTTTGATTCTGTACAAATACTACATCTTGCAACTAATACCCGCTTTTGATGAAATCACCTTTGAACATATTCCCAGAGATGAAAGCCAGCTGGCCGATGCTTTAGCCACATTAGCACCGATGTTCTTGGTGAGCTTCCCAAATCAGGCACCTAATATACGCATCCTCAGGTACAAAGAGCCGGCACATGTCATTCCTGCCCATTGTCTCTCAACCGAGGATATGTCTGATGAGAAGCCGTGGTATTACGACATCAAACGGTACCTCAAGAAGCAAGAGTATCCCGAAAGTGCTACAATTTGTGATAAGCGTATGCTTAGAAGGTTAGCATCCAAGTTCCTCTTATCAAGAGACGTCCTGTACAAGAGAAATTATGACTCGGTTTTGCTCAGATGCGTGGATAGACACAAAGCAGAGTTGATCATAAAGGAAATCCATGAGGGTTCTTTCAGGACTCATTCAAGCGGGCATTCTATGGAGAAGAAAATCCTACGAGCAGGATACTTCTGGACGACAATGGAGAGTGACTGTTGTGTATATGCAAAATTGTGCCACAAATTCCAAGTGTATGCAGATAAAATTCATGTTCCTCCGACTCTTTTGAATGTTATGACCTCCCCATGGCCATTTGCGATATGGGGAATTGATATGATTGGAAGGATTGAACAAAGTGCTTCGAGTGGTCATAGATTCATCCTAGTGGCTATTGACTATTTCAAATAGGTCGGAGATTAATTCTCGAAACAGGACGAGGTAACTATCTATATGACTAGGCGGTATAAATTCGCAAAATAGGATATGTTTACCGACAAAAACCAGGTCGTAGATTAATTCCCGAAACAAGACGTGGCAGCTATCTATATGACCAGGAGGTATAAATTCCCGAAATAGGGTGGGTTTACCAACAAAAAACACGTTGTAGATTAATTTCCGAAACAAGACGGGGCAACTATCTATATGACCAGGCGATATAAATTCCTGAAATAGGACGAGTTTACCGATAAAAAACAGGTCACAAATTAATTCCTGAAATAGGACGAGTTTACTGATAAAAAACAGGTCGCAGATTAATTCCCGAAACAGGACGAGGCAACTATCTATATGACCAAGCGATATGAATTCGCAAAACAGGACGGGTTTACCAATGAAAACAAGATTGTATGAACAATTTTGATACTCTAATGTTTTTTATTGTTGAGTACTTAAAAAACAGGTTCTGCTTCTGATGGATAGCGTGGCCAAGACATTAGAAGAGAATTAGTTATGCTTCTGCGCTATACAAGTTCTGTTTAATAGTAGCAAGACACTCCAGAAGGCTCTGAAGTGTAATCCCTGATATTTGTCTAAAGAAACCAGTCAGGAGATCTGAAGACAAAATTTTCTACTTACTTCCTTATGTTGAAGACTCAAGCTTCTAAAAGACAACATGTTCTAAGGAAACAGTCAGAAGATCTGAAGACATATGTTGTTACTTAAGTCCAGATGCTGAAGACTCACGTTTCTAAAAGATAGTGTGTTCCAAAGGAACAAAGTTAGAAGATCTGAAGACAAATTTTCTACTGAAGTCTAGATGCTAAAAACTTAGTTTCTAAAAGACAACTTGTTTCAAAAAAGAAAAAGTTAAAAGATCTGAAGACAATGTTTCTAACTGAAGTCCAGATGCTGAAGACTTTGTGTTTCTAATAACAAGGTTCTAAAGACAAGGATTCTTAAAGAACCAAGTGCTAAAGATTCTAAAGACAGAAGGTCTTAAGATTCCAAAGACTTAAAAATATAAAGGTCCAAGGTTATCTACAAAGGGTTCTTAAGACCAAGTGCTAAAGACTCTAAAGTCACAACACTTAAGACTTTGAAGACTTGAAGCTCTTCTGATCAAAGGTTCTCTACAACGGGTTCTCACGACCAAGTGCTGAAGACTCTGAAGACGCAGTTTTGAAGACTCTAAAGACTTGAAGTTCTGAAGACCTTATGTTATGTTCCCGCTTATAACCTCATGCTCGCAGAAGCATCTGAAGTGATGAAGGAAAGAATATAATTGTTACATGATAGAATAGTAATCAATATGAAAATAGCCTTATTCCAATAACTCTCCACTAATTTGAAGTGTGGAAGAGATAAGGACGTAGTAGTACTATTTGTAACGACTCTTTTTCAAATGGCCAACGTCTCTATTTTGCTTGGCTATATAAGAAAAGAGTCGTATGTTTAAACATGTCAGTTAGTTGGTTGACTGTTTGCTCAAAGCTACAAGTTACAAGTCACAAGTTATTGATGTTCAATGTTAAAAAGGAAAGTTGTCATTATTAGAACACAACCAAAAATCTATCAACCACTAAAAACAACCAGCACAACAATTATCAAAATGATTCTTCCATCATTTTGATACTAATTACAATGAAATCATAGATTCACAATGTGCTCAATTTCATATGCTGCACAAAGCTTGCTAAGCCGCAGAAGATAACGAAGATGATCATAAAAGCTCCAGTTATAAATCCACAACACAAATGTTGTGCTCTAATGTGATCATTGAAGAAAGTAGAACAAGGGTTTCTGTCCAAAATTTTCTAAAGTGAATCTAGATGAATAAGTTCTTCTCTTTATTACATCAATATCAACAAAACTTTCAGAAGCTTATGAAGAAGAAGACTTCAGCAACTCAAGTGCTTTGGGTTGTTTTCCGTCAAGAAGCTACTCGAAGAAAAGAAGACCACACATTAAAGCTATAATAAAATGTAATATTTTTAGTGTGTATTAGGTTCTTCTGATGTACTTAATTCTGTTTGCATCCAGCTTGTATAGAAGCATTATTATTGTAAACAAATGTAAATCAAATAGTTGTTTGATGGTTCCTTGAGAGACTCAGTTGAGTCAGAATTCTCAAGAAGACATTAGTTGCAGCCATCGTAGATGAAATCCTGATAGTGGATTCTATTGGGTCAATGATAGTCATATCTCAAAGGGGAATGAGGGAAGGTCAGCCTTTTGGGATCACTGATGAATATCCTTGGAAGGAAATCCTGGTAGGAGATTCTGGTGAATTGGATTCTATTAGGTCAATGCAATTTATATCCACTCTGAATCCATGAACGCTTCATTGGATGTTAGTCACTGGCGATCCTGTGTGATTGTAATCAGATTGATTATAGTGGATTAAGTCCTTCAGTTCAAGGCAAAATCACCTCGAAAGGATGGAATGGACTAGACTTGGGGTTTCTTAAGTGAACCAGGATATATCACGTGTTCTTTAATTTTACTTATGATTTAGAGTTTATGTTTTCTTAACTTAATTAGAAGCATTACTTAGAAGCAACACTCAGAAGAATTATTCAACTAACAATGCTTAGAAGCAAAAGTTATACAAGAAAGGAAAACCCAATTCAAACCCCCCATTTCTTGCATTTTCTTCACACCTTCACTTTGGTGTTTCTTAGACTTTCACGGATTTACCAGTTTCTAAGAACTGGAGGTCGTCGTCTTCTGCATCACCGACGGAGGGAAAGTTGTGAAACCGTCTCTCTTCAGGGGAATGTCTTTAAGGAGAGGCATCTCTCTGTCATCATTGATCTTGCGAACAAGGGAGGTAATGGTTTTTCCAGCAAGATGACTATCATCTCTATCCTCCATGATCTGTATCTTGAAATGTTGCTTTGATCTTTTATTTCCAGGGAAAGAAAGATGGGGAAGTAGAGTTCCCACAGACAACGTCACTGACCTTACCGGTGACCAGAACCTGTAATGGACTGATATCCGCGTCTGCAATGCTGGAATCAAGGAGGAGGGGGTGTACCTACAAGGCACTCTGATGCTCAAGTATGTAAGGGTGCAAAGAGATACAAGAGAGAATATATGGTTTTAGGATTGAATATTGGATACCTGATCCTCACAAGTGTGAGGGTTTATAGAATGCCCCCGTCACTTGCCTGTTGGTTCCTATTTTAGGCCTGGATATTAGGCCCCTAAAAATAGGAAATTGCCAAGATTTCTGCATGAAATCAGGAACAAGTAGCTCATGCTCGTCATCCTGGGGTAGGTGCTCAAAACTAGTCGTTGCCACAGGAAGAGGTTCCTGAAACTAGTCATTGCCACGAGTAGGGATACGGTCTCGGGCATGCATGGTCTTGTTGTCTCTGGGGCCACACGGTCACACGCCCAAAATTGTTGGACAAAAGGGAAACATGGTTGTTGCTAACTCTAGCCTGTTTGGGCCAATGCTTTTGGACCGTGCCTAGTCGGTAGCCCAGTCCCGAACAGGAATAATACAAAATAATCCTACTAAAACAATGCCACAAAAAGTTCTAAAACAAAAGTAAAAGAAGGAGATGGAGAATGAGAGATGATCAACCACATTTGAAATATCATAAGGAATCATCTATCATCAAATTTCAATCATTCAAGTTCATAATATAATAGGATAAACTTATCATTAATCCAAAGTATAAAAAATGATCAAATGATCATTTAAATGATAAGTTTGAAACGATGAAAGTTCATACAACCAAAGTATCATCCAAAGAATTAGGGTTGGACATCGGTTGGTCCGGATCGGTTCTCAGGCCCAAAACCCGAATTCGGCCTAACCACCGGTTGAAGAATTAAGAACCAATTCTATCCAGTTTAAATTTAATAAAGCCAACTTTACATATCCAATAATAATAAAATGCTTAATTTATTGGTTACATTTCCAGCCAGCATAGTTATGCAATGCATAATTATGTGATTCTATTTCCAGTCAATATTAATCTCAACATAACTCAATGATTCAATTTCCAACCACTGTCGAAACATATAAGTTATATATTAGTTATATATTAGTGCAAATTAAAAGTGTAAGTGCATGACAATACATGAAGAAAGAACATAAAAATTGATAGTGAAAGTGTATTACCTCTAATCTTCCGAAGTCATTAGTAAGAGTGACATTAGCACCAACTTTTGTAGAAACCAAACTAGGAAAACAAGTTCCAGTACAAATATGCACGAACATTGATAAGAATTCATAAAAACTAAACTCCATATATTTTGAATAAAAAAACTCACTTCAACAACATAGTTCCTGAATAGATCCTTTTGTTCTATATAGGCCGTAATCCTCCATCATGTTATGTATTGAAAATTTGAAATCATGGAGAAACATATTTGTTGTTAGTTTGGGATCATGGTGCAACATAGTTGTTGTTATAATAAGAAAATTCCAAGTTGTTTCATCAATAAATTCCAAGTTGTTTCATCAATAAAATTCCAAGTTGTTGTTACAGTTCATGAACCTGTCCAAACAACATAACACCATCATAACCCACCATAACTTTTTTTCCTAATTAACCATAACTAAACATTTAAAACTTCCTATGAATATATTCATAGTAACACAAATTCACATAAACATTACCTAAACTTGCTGCATTCTTTCCTTAAAACCAAGTTATGCCAAATCTTGTTTTGCCATCAAGTACCTGCATGACAGAAAGACCAACAGAGGTAAATCCGAAACAAAATTACATGTAAATATGTGTTAAAACAGAGAAAAAAATTACATGTAAAGAAATTGGAAAATTGATTCCTTACCCAAAACCAGAAGTGGCTGCCCAAGATGATACCAGAAGTGGCTGCCCAAAATGAAACCAAAAGTGGCTGCCCAAAATGTTTAGAGTCATGGCTTTAAAAGTAACTTACTAATTATAATGGCTTTAATATTATGAGTCATTGAAGACTCCAAAAAATCCAAAAAGTGGCTGCAAATATAAGAGAAAAAATGGTTTGGTATCTCAACTGATGTATTTAAATAATATACCTAAAGAATAAAAAATGTTGGATGCATAAAGGAAAAAACTCAGCATATACCTAAAGGTGATTTAAACAGGCCCAACCTACTTAGAAGTAGTTACTATAATATTTTTAACTTAACAGAACAAATTGCTATCTTATTGTTTTCATTTAAATATTGTTTTCATTTTTAACTTAACATAACAAAGATTTGTTTTATATTGACAATATTTTTAGAAGAAATTTGACACTATAGTCATGCTTTGTTAATTTTCTTTAAGACATTTCCCATAAAAAATCTCAAATGCTCAAGGATACTCAAGAGTTGATCAGACAAGCTCACCTCCTAAGCACTGAGACCACAAATTAGGGTTTTGGTTTTCTCAAGGACAATTGGATTTTTGATGCCTAAAATGACTTTCATGGTTCATTATAGGTCTCCAAGAATGCTCATGCCAAGTTTCAAGTCTTGCATCTCAAAATTGCTCAGTCAATATCTCAGATGACTGAAAATCAGCTTGTGATACGGTGGCAGAATCGACGGTTAATACTGGTTTTACATTTGTATTCGCAAATGTCGCGGTAAACAAGAGTCGCCACCAACTTTTCTTTTATCCAACAAAAGAAAGTGTAAAAAGAATAGAAAAAGACCTTTCTCGAGATTTTTTGAGTAAGGGGGGTAGGTTATAGAAAGGGAAGGTATTAGCACCCTTTCCATCTGTGGTTTTCCACGGGCTCTTAGGTACTTGCTCATTTTGAAAACTGATTTCGTGTTTGTGTGTTTTGAAAAGTTTTGTTTGCTTTATGATAACTCTTGTATCAGTCCTCAAGAGTATGATAAAGTGTTTTTTGAAAAGAGTTTTGAAAGTGTGGTGTGAAAATGAATTAGATTTGAGCAAGTACTTAACAGCTATCTACCTACTCGAAAAAGGCGTTCTTTTGCTCCTTTCCTTTAGATGGTGTTATCCTACTATTAGTGAGTAGGTAGCTCTATCGTTGGATGTTTGAGGGACTATCGAAGAGACGTTTATGGTCACTGAAGGCAACATGTAGAGATACCTTAAACGTTCGAAGGGACTGTCATCATATATTCGTAGGCAACATCGAGGGACACGATCATTTCTTGAAGGCAACTCGAGGGACATTGAGGGACTATGATCTTTATGATGACTTTAACTATGGGTATTTGCTAAGAGTATCCCTATGTTCGAGGGACGTGACCATTTCCGAAGGCAACCAAAGTGGGAGATACCCTAGGGGTGTGAGTGTGCAATAGTGTGCATTTTTCAGATATTTTTATCTTGATGTTAGTAATTTAAGATTGATTATTTAGTTCTTGCCATACACGTCTAATTTACTAGCAGTTTATATACAGACATATAATATAATGCAGAAAGTAAAACCTACAGCTATTACAAGGCTTCGAGACAGTTACAGTTATATCTAACTGAAATGTAAAGTGCGGAAAGTAAAAAATCCTAATTAGGCTATTACAAACCGGGCACAGTTACATAATTAAAAAATAATCATACGAAAAATAACAACGCGTAAAAATTAAAACGGGAATAAGTTTGAAACCCTAAAAATTTAATTGCTTATTAAAAATATTTTTGGTATTTTATGAAAAAATTCGAGATTTAACCTAATTTCTAATTAATTTTAAATTAAAGAAAACAAGTTAAAATCAATTAAATTAATTAATTTGCAAAAATTAATTTTAATTAAAAAAACTCTAAGTCCTATTTTTATGATTTTTTAATTTTATGATTTATAAAAATGAATAAAAAAACATAAACTAATTAAAAAAGAAAAATAAAGTAAACTAAAAAAAGAGGGAAATGGGCCTGGAGTGAGAAACCAAATTGGAGGGGGGGTGCTGCCTGAATTTGCAAGACCCAGATATGTTGGCCCACTAAAATGTATGATCTAGTAATGCTGCATCTGGAAGGTCCGCCAATGCGTTGCACGCTTGGAGGCGCTGGATCCAAGCCACTGGGATCTAATGGCGTGAGTTTGAGGGCCTATGATGCATGCCATGAATATGGGCACACTGAATCTGCAAATAGCCTGTTAGAAAAATAAAATGTTGGACCTGGGATTCGAACCCAAGTCCTCCCTTTCCCACATGCCTTACTTTGCCATCCGTGCTAACTCTTCATTCGTATACATAAATGAAACAATAATATAATATGCAAAATTAGGTCAGATATATTAAATCATAGGCTATGAATCCAGTTGTGGTGTCCGTTTGGTATGAAAGTCCCTGTACAGGGAGATACGAAGCTCGTCTGAAACTTTGCCCTAACAATGTCAAAGCTTCATCCCTGCGTCAAACTAACCATGCGATGACTCTAAACATTCACAATCATCAGCGCAAACATGGATACGTACATATAAATGATTTATATCATAGTATACAATATTTTTGAATTCAAGAAATATACCCAATCCGGTGATGTGTGATCTGGGCGTTTAGGAGTGCTACGAGCTTGGAGATTGACAGGGATGGACTCCTGTGGTCTTCAGGAATAGATTGGGGTCCTTAGTTTGCCTTGAAAAGGGTTGGAATCGTTTGATATGAGTTTCCCTTTTTCTTTTAATTTTTGGAAAAGATTTTAGGGTTTATGGAGGCAAATGCGCGTGCTCATCAGGTCTGGAGTTGTTGTGCATATATAAATTAGGGTAACAAATATGGAAGAATATTCATGCTTTGATGAGAAAAAAATCTTCTTTCAGTTATGTGATTTTTGGCCTTTTTGAGAATAAATCCAATCTTTCTTTTCTCCACGAGCCTCCCTTGATATGCCAGCATATTTTGTCCATTATTTGATGAGAAAAAGATTCCAAATCATATCTTCCATTATTTCTTTTATTTATTTATTTAATTTTGCATTTTAATGGATAAAATATCAAAATAAATAGTATAAATAATAAAATAATGTATGAATGAGATCAAAGGTCGTGGTCCATGTTAGAAACAAGTTTCAAGCATGAGAAGATGGGCCCATTTGGAAAAAATTCAAGTTTGGTCAATATTGACTTCATGCATTTTTTCCAAAAATTAGTCAACTTTAGCAATGCATATCTCTCTCATTTTTGGCGCTTAGAGGGTATTCTTGGACTTTTTAGAGAGCTTAGGATGTCATATAAACAACCTTTTTGGTTTCATTTCAATTGGATCTTCCATGTTCATGTAAGGAGCTTTGACCCAAAATGTGTTTTTGTTGACTTTTTGAAAGGACCTATATTGTTTGAGCTTGTATCATTTAACTGGGGAATTTCTTGATCTTGAAGGCTGAAGAGAAGTTGTATGGAATTTGATTCTCTTCAAAATGATCTTTGGTGGGAAAATTTATGATAAGCAGGAGAAATTTATGCCTGGTCAAAGTTTGGTTGACTTTTCCTATAGAAACCCTAATTTGCCGTTTTTGACTTTTGATGAGTTAGGGGCATTTCTTGAGGAATCATGATCAAACCTTGACCAAATGGTGTATTTCACTTCAAAATGTTGATGTTGACCAAAAATCTTGAAGTTTGACTGTATATAGGCTACTGTTGACTTTTGACCTAGTATAGTTGATTTTCAGGCATTTGAGCATTTGACTAAGCAAACTAGTTGTGCAAGGCATGAAATTTGGCATGGATGATCTTGAGGACATATTAGGGCCATGGAAAAACATTTGAGTCCCTTGGATCTCACACATCTTGATGAAAACTAAAACCCTAGTTAGAGGTTTATTGCCTTAGGAGGAAAATTTGTCTGGTCAATTCTTAGTCATCCTAGGGCAAGTTGGGGACCTTAATGGGCATGTGTTGAGTAAAATGAGAGGGAAAATTTTGGGGTAAAACACAATTGTATTGGGTAAAAATTCAATTGTGGTCAATATACAGTAAAACTTCGTGATTTTTGGCCAACATCAATATTTTGAAGTCATATTCATCAATTGATCAAGGGTTGATCACAATTCCTCAAGAAAAGCATTTAAATCATCAAAGGGGCAAAATTGTCAAAATTAGGGTTTTGACTGAGAATGACTGATCAGTGACTTTTGACCAAGTACATGAACTAATGGCTTGAATCATGATATCAAGGACTCAAACACAATATCTTGACCTAATTTCATGGCTCAAATCATTTCTCAAGATCAATGAATTGATAGTTGAAATTTGATCAACTGATGAAAAGTCAACTAACACACAAAAAGTCAAACTTTGACTTTTTGATCAATACTGAATTTAAAAGATCAAAATTCATCAAGACACTCAAAAATATAAAACTTGACCATAAAGAATCAAGAAAGTCAATAAAATTCCACAAAAAGTCAAAGCTTTCAATACTTAGAAAAATTCTAAGTGTTTTTACCCTTGATAATTTCATTATTTTATAACATTTTTTCACCAAGATGCAAGATGATTCAAGGAAAACTTTCAACATGAAAGTTGTAGATCTCGATGAATTCTACAACTTTGTTCCTTCGGGTTGATGTCCAAAAATGATTAGATTATGAGATATAGGCCCACGAAGTTATGACTTTTTTTTATCAAAAACACTTAGTGAAATTTTCATCAAGTTAGGCAGATTTTTTGTCCCAACTTCTTGGCAATTTTTCACCAAGTTCCAAGTTGATTTAGCCAAAGTTGTCAACATGAAGGTTTTAGACAATGTTTGAAGCTTTCAAAAATGTTCAAGAACTTGAAGAGATCATGCTTGAGCTAGGAGAATTGAAGAGAAGAAGCTAAGCATCCATTCTTGAAATTTTAGGTCATTTTGTGACGAACCTTATGATCCAATCTTCAAGCATGCTGCATAATCTGTCTTTGCAGGCCTTCAAACTTGCAAATAACTCAAAAATTAAATGTTTACACAATTGATTGAGCTATGACCAAGAGCTTGAGCCATTGTCCAAGTGATTAATCCATTTTTGGCACAATAGTAACATTGCCATTTTGGAAAAGTGGCTTTAATCATAAAGTCCACTCTCCTTGAGCTTTGCACTTGTTCCTTCTGAACACACACAATCTCAAAGCCATAAGAAACTTGTATAGAGCCTCTAACTACTCAGATCATGCTTGTACTATGCATTGAAACTATGTATTTCAAGTTTGCTTCAAAAACAAGTTTCAAAATCATAACATGTGATTTTTTTAAAATCTGATTGCTAGAGCCTCCAAAACCATTTCTCTATAAATAGAGAAGTTGTTTGCAAGCTAACACACTAATAACAAGCCTAGAAATACCCTAAAACTCCTTAAATCCAGAAATTGGATCAAAACCCCCCATTGCTTGTCATTTCTGACCTTGAACTTCAAACTCACAATCCACTCGTGGGTTTCCTCTCTAAATCAATCACAAACTTCCATACATCATATATAACTCATCCCCACCCCTGTTTCATAACTGTAACTTTATTTTCATCATCCTCCAAACTCAAAAACTCAAACCCGCAACTTCACTTCTCCAGGAAGATTCAGGCACTTTCAGCATAAAGTAAGGATTGCATTAGCTTCCTAGGAGTTCAGTGAAGCTATCCAGATTATCACAACCCTTCCAGGAATGCTCAAACTCCAAACACGATTTCCAGTTTTGAGGTAAGTTTTCTCAACTTTGAACTCTCTATACAAGCATCATTATAGGTTACTTTGTGAATGAAAAATGTAGACATCATTGCCCTGAAGCTAACCATGCCTTTAGTTTTCATTTATGTTGCATGAGTGATGCGAATTTTGAGTCCGAACTTTCTGAAAATATTAGGTTTTAATTTGGTACCAACAAAATTCATGCTAATCTTTTATTTATAACTTTAGTTATTTATATGGTTTAATTCGTGGGGAAAATGGAATAACTTTCATGTTTAAAATTTTGAAAATGGTTGAGAAATGAAGAAGTTACAGTTTTGGCCATGGTGATGTTCATCTCTGCGCGTGCAAGGTTGAAGATAAAGCCATTTTCAAATATCAAAATTGAGTTTATTTTAAGTTTATTGTAAGTTGTTTTACTACCGGATGTAACAATCACCCCAGTGGAAGAGCGCGAGCGTATAAGGCATTCCTACGCCTGGTCATGGGTTCGAGCCAGGCGTGGAACAAATTTTCTTTTCATATTTGTTTCACACTAATCAGGTACATGCAAAGTAAGAGCGCGCATAGTATTCCTCTCACCATCACCATTAGATCATTGTGCAGATAGATCCAACGCATCCAAGTGCTAACCTATGGTTCACTTTAAGAAACCATCCCTATTGAATCAAACAAAGTGTCGGGCCTTCTGGATTTGGACCCTTTGTTTTTACTTCCTCAACCCCCTTATACTTACTATTAGCGTAGGCCCAATATTTTTTTAATTACAAAAATTTTCTTTTTTTTCTGATTTCCAAAAGGGCTTATGTTGGGCCAGCCTAAAATTGCTTTTTTACACCTCTTTTACTTTTTAACACCCATGCCCTATATTTTTTTTATATTATTCATATTTTATTTATTTATTTTTATTTATTTATTCCTTCTTTATTTAATCAAAAATACAAAAAATATATTTTTTATTGAATAATTATATTTAAAATATTTTAATGCAATTCTTTTATTTTATTTTATTTACTTCATTTTTTCAAACAAAAAAAAAACCTTTAAAAATTATATTCTAAACAATTAAATTAGACTTAGGTTTTGTCACTTAATTTTCCTTTTAAATTGATTAAGTTAATTAACATAGATTGTAGGTTTTTGTTGTAATTAATTAATTTGTTTAAATTAGGTTAACTATCAAACCTTTTTTCTTTATAAAAAAAACCTAAAAACAATTTCCTTCTTCTTCTTTACAATTTGTACATTCTATCATTATTCATGTACAATGGTTTGTAATAGATAATTAGGTTTTATTTCTTTCCTCCCTCACTTACAAAATTACACCCCCCATTCCCAAAGCATTGTAATAGCGTAGGATATTTAAATTCCGCAATTTATCGCTTTCCTTATTATTGTTAGTAATTAGGGTTTACATGCCAAGATTAAAATCAAGCCTAACAAAACCTAATTCAAAGATAAAATACTTGAAGTCAAAACACTTTGCACACATGCACCTCTAGGGAAACCCACACCTGTTGCCTCAGATAAAAACAGTCATGTCCCTCGATCGTGGGATGTTTTAGCAAAAGACCCTCGATTAAAAGATCGTAGTCCCTCGATGACCCTTCAAATGTTGCCTTCGATAAATGATCTTAGTCCCTTACGACAATTTCTAAAACATATTACAAGTTACCTTCTATGACTAGACGATGACACACTCCTGTCCCTCACATCCAATGATATGGCTCCCTACCAATCAATGGTAAAGTTGCACTATCTAAAGGAGGAGGAAAAGAACAAAGACTTTTTGAGTAGGTAGATTGCTCGTAATTTCTTGCTCACAAACTAAAACCATTTTTACACCTCACATTTTCAAAAACAAAAATCTTTTCAAACACTCTCTTTCCAAACAAATATTTTCAAAACAAACATTTTTGTATACATTCTCAACGATACGAGAATCCTTGCAAAATTTCCACACTAAGGCATTTTCAAAATATTTCCAAAAACAAACATTTTGTATACATTCTCAACGATACGAGAATCATTGCAAAATTACCACTTTCAAAAATATCTTCAAAAACATCTTTCAACATACACAAACACAAAGCATTTTTTAAGTGATCAAGCAATTAAGAGCCCGTAGATAACTACAGATGAAAAGGGTACTAACACCTTCCCTTTTCATAGCCTACCCCCCGAAATCAAGAAAAATTCTCAAAAGGTCTTTCCTGTTCTTTTCACCCTTTCCATTATTGGATGAAAGAAAATTCGGTGGCGACTCTTGCTATCCGCAATGTTTATGATAAAACACAAAACACCCAAGTCAATTCTCCCACCGTATTACAGAATTGGCGACTCTTCTGGGGAGAAAACTAAAAGTGGGGTTACCTTAAGATCTAGATAGCCTTTATTTGCTTTACTTGCTTTATTTGTATGCTTTACATCTTGGGGTTATGCTTGAGTTTATTTCTTGTATATATCTTATACCCGGATCTGAGGCATTTTAGGTAAGTAGCAGTAGATCATGGAGACTATGCAGCATAATACCGACATGGTTGAAGCGATGGCTACGTTAGTGTGACACATTTTTTGGTACTGGTGTCCCTTGAGTCCAGCCAAGGAGAATACATGGCCGTTGTGTGGTGTCATGAAGCACTAACTGATCGTAGAACCTTAGTTGAACAAATTGGCCATTACAAAGTAGTGAAATAGATGGCTTTGGTGCAAGAAAAAAGTTTGTTGATACTAGATAATACACTCATTGAGATTGTACTTTTGGGATAATTTGGCTGCAGTTTGGATGCTTGAGCTTAAATAATTCTCGATGAAGAAATATCACTGATATCGAGGCTTGTAGAACCCAGTTACTTCTTTAGGGCAGGTTGAACCAACTAAAACTTCAAGAGGGTACTTACCTATAAAACCCATGCAAGCCTAAACCTAAGGCCTTGTGTGTGTATATGTCGTACCCCAAAATTTTCCCTCCCATTTTTACACAAAGCATGCTTCTAGAGATACTCAATTGCTCAAGGTTGACCAAGAATTAACCAGAAAAATTCTCCTCCTAAGCAATGGACCTCTAACTAGGGTTTCACTTCTCATCAAGATGTGTGAGCTCCAAAGGTCTAAAATATTTCCCATTGTCCTAACATGTCTTCAAGATTGTCTGTGACAAGTTTCATGCCTTGCACTACAAGTTTGCCCAGTCAATTGCTTAAATGCTTGGAAATCAACTATACTAAAATCAAAAGTCTACTGTGGCCCATGTACAGTCAAACTTCAATATTTTTGGTCACCGTCAACATTTTGAAGTGATATACATCATTTGATCAAGGGTTGATCATGATTACTCAAGAAATGTCCCTAATTCATCAAAAGTCAAAAATTGCTAAAATAGGGTTTCTATAGGAAAAGTCAACTGAACTTTGACCAGGCATAACTTTCACACAATTCATCCATTTTCCCCCAACCAAAGCTCATATTGAATAGAATCTCATTACCTACAACTTCTCATCATCCATCAAGTCCAAGAAATTCATCATTTGAAATATAAAAGCTCAAACATTACAGGTCATTTTCAGAAAGTCAACAAAAGCCACTTTTTGCCAATACCTTTTACATCAAGATAACATTTTCAAATGCAAAATTGATCAAAAGAGGGATTGAAGTAGACATATTGGTATTTCGAAAATGTCCAATATCATCATCATGAGATGAAAATTGAGCAAGTTATGGCTTGCCCAAGTTTGGAAAATTTCAAGAAATGTGCATTGAGCAAATTTGAACTTTTAAGGAAATGACATAACTTTTTGGACTTCAAACACTTTCATGACCTCATGAAGAGACCCTAATCTTATTTTTATCATGACATAAGTTTTTTACTTATTTTGTACATATTTATTTTAATTTATTTCAAATAAATATAAAATAAAATGTATAAAATAATTAGAGGTGGGTCTTGGTATTTGGGCTGGTGTTTTGGCTTGCCTTAAAGCCCAAGAATTCGTGCAAAATATCTAGGTACATTGCAAATTTGAAAAAAATACAAGATTCCACATCTTTGGCCAACTTTCAAAATGACATTCATGGTTTTTAAAACACATGTTTAAGACTGTTTAAACCTTTGCTCTATTGTCTCCTCCATCTCCACTATATATACAACATACTTGCAAGTCAAAAGGACGAATTTTACAGCATAAAGACCACATTCCAAACTTAAAATTTTTAAGAAAAAGTCAAACTCCATTTTCAAATTCCAGGGTAATTTAGAGGCTTTTGAGCTTTCAGCAACCATCCCTGGACATCACTGAAGGTTTCACGATCACCATCGAACCCTGAAACATCAGGAAACAATCCCTACACTCAGGGGATGTAGCCACGACGGAAATCCGTCACTAAAGCTTTTACCAATGGAAAGTCCGTCAGTAAAAGTCTGGTACAAAACAAAGATGGTGATAACTCAGCCCACACGTCTCCTTCCCATTGGATCATTCAAACCAGCGCGCACGTGTTTACTTTTTTCAATATATCTGACTTGATTTTGTATATTATATTATTGTTTGATTTTATATAACGAATGACATGGTAGCTCAACTTGCACTCTCCAGGCGCGTCGTCACTGTATCTGAGGGCAAGCTTGGGCTCTTTTCAACTTGGGCCCAACAGATTCAACATCACACCCCCTATTTCTTTCAACACCCAGGCCCATCTTGCAATTTTATTTGTTTTTATTTCTTTTTTTCTTTTTTGTTTTCTTTGTCATTTATTTAATTCAACATAAAAATTAAAAAAATCACAAAAAACATAGGACTAATTTCTCTTTAATTAAATAATTAATTTCTTTAATTGATTAATTAATTAAATTTTAATTTTTTCTTAATCTAAAATAAATTAGAATTTAGGATCTAATTTAGTTTTTAATTATTTTTCTTTTAATAACGAAAACAATAAAAAAACTTAGATCTTTTTCTTAAATTAATTTTATTTTCTAAATAGATTTTAGGACAATTTGAATTATTTTCTTAAATAAAAAACAACAACAAAAAAAGGAATTTTTACTTACTAAGTTTTTAGACGTACTTTCAATTTTCGCACGTTATTTATTTTCCGCATTTTTTTATATTCTTGTAACTGTATATTGGTATGTAATAGTTAATAGGACTTTTTACCGCTTTCTTTATTTTTCTTCCCCCAATTTTTTTGTACATTGTAAATATCCCCATCCCCAAAGCCATGTAATAGCGTAGGGTTTATTTCCGCACTTTATATTTCTGTATATATTAACTGCTAGTAAATAGGATTGCATGGCAAGACTGGAAACAAAAACCCTAGCAAACCTAAATTCCCAAGATAAATAATTGAATTGAACGCAATTGCACATGCGCACCTCTAGGGTACCCCACTTCGGTTGCCTTCGGAAAACAGTCACAATTCTCAAAATGTGAGAAGTTTTAGTGGCTGTCCTCTAGTTTGAAAGATCACCAAACCCTCGATGACCCTCTCGATGTTTCCTCGGTTAAAAGTGATCTTAGAGCTTTAGGACAGTTATTAAAATTCCTTGCCAAGTTGCCTTCATGACTGTAACGTCCCTTCGGTTGTCCCTTAAAACATCCAATGATAAGGCTTGATGTGCGATCGACCTAATGTGTCTAACGGTATCTTAACTGCAAGTGCACAGCCTATCGCAGTAGTAATAAAAAGATGTCAAACCCACAGGGACTTTGTAATCACTCTAGTGCTATAAAGGTTTTCTAGTTTAGCTAAGGCGGATGTTGTCACGTTTGGTTTTTTGGAGGTTAAGGTAGAGGAAAACTAAATTGAATTAAGGGAATAATAATAATAAAACGGTCGGTATGTAATATAGTGAACCTAAGTGGATCTAATCGAACCTAAGCATATAAAGATGTTTAACTTAGATGGTTCTGTAGAAACTATCAGTTTAAAAACCCTCAACTCACACTTTCGTGGTCTTATCTCAGATTATACCCCTAAAGCCCTATGTCTGCTCTCGCTAGCCCATAAGTGTTTAGAAAACACTCTTTGAAAACTTAATAAAATCTAATTCGTTTTAAAGCGCTCTCGCTGTATTTAAATCAAATGCCTAACTTTATCTATCCGGTTAAAACCTCACACTTTCGTGGTCTCGATCCTAACCTATTCTACTTTTCTTACTCTCGTAACAAAAAAATTGATTTTAATTATAAAAAGTCACAGCCAGAAATTAAGTTAATTTAGATTTTAGCTTAGGCACAATTTAATCCATCTGGTTACTATTGTCATATCCCGACTCTAGAAAATTAGCTAGTCATAATACTTGGAGCAGACATACAGGAAATATAATCGGGAAAGAATAAAACATCCATGACAAATAAATAAATAAATAAATAAACATAAACAAATTGTATTAAAATTAAATTAAATGCGATTAAAAACCTGAATAATAATATTATTCCTCAAGCTCCCTCTTCCACAAGTCGACAAGATTGGAACCTTCGGAATCGGAACTTGAAATGAATTCTGAGGCTAAAAATAAATTCTAACTACAATAGAAATTTCCTAATGTTGGAAATAGCTATTAATTGGTAAAAGGGAAATAAAGCAAGAACAAAAAAATGCAAACGGACTGTTCGTAAATTGGCAGGGCTTCCGCAAGAAATTCTGTAAAAAAACTCTCCTTCTTCATTGAAATATCTCCTATTTATAGAAGAGAATTTTTTCAGTTAAGGAAAAATAGGAACGTGGACTTGTACTGCTTGAGTGGAGGAAGACCAGGACTGGTCGTTGGTGAGGTTGAGAATATGTAGGAGTTGAAAAGATCCTTCCATTACGTTGCCCATGTCTCTTTTTCTTCATGATGTTGAATTACGCATGTGACGGTCGTAATGAAGAGTTGACAGTTGTAATGCACTTAAATAGCACGTTACATTTGTCAATGATGTGTGACGAGCGTTCTTCATGTTGTGAGCGTGTTACGCTCATAATGGAGGTGTGACGACCGTCACAACATCAAACTTTGCAGAATTTTGCAGATTAGTTCTTTTTCTTCTGATTTTTATGTTAGCTTTCTTCATGTGATCTTTTTTCACTAAGTTGATTTGAAACATGTTGTACCTGTGAAAAGACATAAAAACTCGGAACAATCGGGAGTTAAATGTGTTAATGCAGTATGAAAATCGATTAAAAATGTAGCAATTATATTATACAATTTCTCGTTATCAAATTCCCCCATACTTAAACCTTTGCTTGTCCTCAAGCAAATAATCATTTAGAAAGATCAAACAAGTTTTATCAGGCGCACATGCATGACATACCTTTGATTTTTAAAGCAATTACGGGAAATCCTCGTCAGTTCGACCGATACTTAAGTGAAACACTAACGATACACTAATGACACGAGAAATAAGATAAGTCGTGGACTTCCATTTCAAAACAAATTGTCCAATAGTTCCATTATAATTATGCCCAGAGTTTCTTGTATCTATTTCACCCGGTTTTGTTCTAGCGTAATCACATTAAGCCCTTTGTCTTAGCACGCACGTAGTGGAGTAACTGGTTAGTGACTTTGATCCTTTAGCACGGGGTCTGGTACACGAATGTGGAAACCCTACACATATTATCCAAATTGGAGGTTGTGGGGGATCGAGTCGTAGCACGCCCTACCAAGTTCAGAACCAGATACCTCTGAACCAACCAACAATGGACTCCTTCATTATTTGCTCATCTCTTATATGCGACCTTGTATTTTGGTGCAACTTTTCTCTTTTTAGCAGCGAGATAAGAAGGATATTTCATTGATTAGGCATCAAACACTTATATTCATCGGCTCCCCACTTGGTTTGTGTCAAGACGGTGCTGACAGCTAGTATAAACTACTAGGGGTTGCTTTAAAACTAAAACTCAATATATAGGTATAACGGTTATTGAAACGGATCTCGTAAGTAGGAAGTCTAAGGTGTCATAACCGTATCGATCTTATTGAATCGTTCTCGGCTTCCTAACTAGGATTTTGTTAAGATAGGTATGTCGGGCTAATGTGAAGATAAATCAAAAATTTTCGGTATGGCGTAATATAGCGGGGAAGAATTTAAACTGAGAAATATCGTAAAAATTTGAACTTGAAAAGATCCTTCCATTACGTTTCCCATGTCTCTTGTTCTTCATGACATTGAATCACGCGTGTGACGGTCGTAATGAAGAGGTGACGGTTGTAATGCGCTTAAATAGCGCGTTACCTTCGTCAATGATGTGTGATGAGCGTTCTTCATGTTGTGAGCGCGTTACGCTCGTAATGGAGGAGTGACGACCGTCACAACATCAAACTTTGCAGAATTTTGCAGATTAGTTCTTTTTCTTCTGATTTTTATGGTAAATGGAAAGGTACCTCTCCCACACTATATCCGACATTGTCCTCAATGTTGCGGTATAAAGGCCGGGAAATACAAATGCAAAAACAAACAAAAAGAAAAAGAAGCAGTAAAAGTAAACTACTTAAGAATAAAAAAAACTACTGATGGCCACGTCCTCTACTCCTGGTGCGTGATCGCCTGGTAGGCGTGGCTTCGGTATCAGTGTCCTGGTAGCCAAGGGTGCTGACGTCCAACCTTAAAGCGTTAAGTTCAGATAGGGCCTCGTCCAACCTCTCGTTCATGCTCCGCTGGCCAGTCAGAATCTGAGTGTTTTGTGCACATAAATAGTCATATTGCTCCTGTTGTCGACTCTCAAGTGCGGCACTCATTTGATTTTGCTGATGGATGGCTCAAAGAATTTCTTCTAGAGTAATAGGAGGTGGTGCAGATGAAGGTCCTGGAATGTCGTGAACGGGGGCAGCACTGTCTAACTCTTCTTGCATCTCGTCTGCGGGGGCATTAGGCTGGTCTTCACGAATAGGAACACAGCCCTCAGGAGCTGCAGCATCGAATAACTAGTTGGCTCTGTTTTGTGGGTCGATTCGGTCCCTGCAAGGTAAAGTAATGTTATGATAAATAATGTTTCGGATCACAGGATGGAATCTTCCATCCTCCCGCTCATAGATGACGTGTGCTGCCTTGCAGTGGTCTAGAGTCAGCAATGTCGGTGCCATAGAAGGCATATCTGTGAGAGAGGCACCATGATTCAGAGCTATGGCAAGAGAAGTGACAATCCCTCTGAAATAGAAGGTTTTCCGCCTCTAGCACAAATGGAGTGAATATGGGCCAATAAAAATGGGGCGGCGTTGATCCTCTGGCCGGTGAATGCACAGTGCATGAAGAAAAGCTCCTTGGAGTTGAGCTTGTGGTTGCTGTCTCGGGCGAAGATGGTGTTGCAGAGGATGCGGTGAAAGTATCGGATAGACGGATTATGGATATGGGTGGCGTTGAGGTGGTCATAAGATCCGACACGAATGTTTGTCATACTGTGCCATAAATTAAAAGCTTCATCGCCGAAATTATCTGGCACCTGGAGGTGGACACCTTCGTCGGAACTGAAACCGAGCAGCCGTGCGATATCAGTTTGGGACAGCTGATACTCAGTGCCAAACATACGGAATTTGGCCACACCTGAGAGTTGGTTTGTGGCTCCAGTGGGAGTAATGTATGAAAAGGAACTCAGAAACTCCAAGGTGAGAGTTTCGTAGATGGGTTGCGATTGGCGGCACAGGTTCCATAAGTTCACATTCTGCAAAAGTTGTCGGACGCTCTCTAGCAGTCCCAAATTCCTCAGACAATCAAGGTCAACATACCGAGTTGGTTGGAGACCCCGACATTGGAATTTCTGGAATTTTAGTCTTTGGGTTTCACCTTGCTCGCCGGCTCTGAAAGTGAGATTGGGGATTTGCTGGTTGTTGGCCATATTGCATGCAAGAGATTGAATCGTGAAAGGGTTTGGAATATGGATGGAGTAGTGGAGTGATGGAATTTAAGTGTTGGAGTGATGGAATTTAAGAGAAAATTGAATGGATGCTGTTACGGTTTTGGGAAAAAGGAAAGAAGAAATGGGAAGGGGAACGACTTCTGTAATAGTAGAATATGCTTTTGAGCGCGCGTGACGACCGTCACAGTGGGCTGACGGGAGTAACACGGTGAAACGCGTGTTACGCTCGTCATGGGAATGTTACGATCGCTACGGATTCAAAGAATTGTATTTATGAAATAAACGAAACAGTTTAATTCCAAGACCTTATAACACATTAATTCAACATAATATACATGCAGATTAATTCCAACACACATCTGATAACAAAATTTTGTAGAATGATAATATATATAGTGAATTTAATATTTGAGGTAGCACGCAGTAAATTTAATGAAAATGAAAATAAACTGAAATTGAAATAAATATCTGTTTCTAACAGAACTTTAAAAATTGTAGAAAGTAAACTTGTTTAAAATGAAATCTTAAACTGCCTAGAAACATAAAACACAAAGTAAAAATAAATGCTGATTCTGCTACTTCATCCCAGTCGTGTTTTCAAATCTTCGAAAGCTGCATTTATGTGATAAAATTGCTCCACAGTTATATCAGTTAAGCCTATTACGTCCATACGCATGCTCTTCAACTCGTTCTTGATTCCATTAATGTCCGTCTGATAAACATCCAGTGTAGTAAAGATTTTATTCAAGTTTTCAGCGTATTCTCCTTTTGTTATTTCAGTGGCATCAATATCCTCTGCAATGTTGTTACCATCATGGTAACCAGAAGGGGTCTCAGGATCTCTCTCATCAGACATCGTGGCATCATTAACTTGGTAGGATTATGGTGTCTCAGGTGTTGAAGGATGGTCGGGAGAGTTTAGCTCATACAGCCAATTGTCGCGATTGTGGGCACTTACTTTAGCATGGTTTGGAAGTGTAAATATAGTGACAACTTCATCCCTTATCAGGTATTCGAAAGGTGCAGGACCTAGATTACCTATTATTTATAGGTGGAAACAGAAATCAATATTCATAGGGAAGATTGAGCCAAATTATGTACACCTATGCAGTTGGTATCTAAGTCCGAGGGAATTGGCAATCATGGTGACTAGGCCTCCTATGATTGGTTCATTAGGGTTCTGAGCAATGCGAGAAAAGGTTTGCATCAAGAATGGCACTGCATTAACAGGTTGGCCTTGGGTCATACACTGCAGTAAAAACATCTCATCTTTAGATACTGTAGTACGGTTCTGTTCTTTTACGAATATGGTATGGGCTAGAATCTTATGGAAATAGCGGATAGCGAGGTTGTGTATTTCATTATTGTCCATGCTATCCGGCTCAGGGTGGTAGTTTCCGGTTAAGGTCCCCCAAAAGTAATCTAGCTCAAAATCCATTAATTCTGCCTGGGTGGTAGTAAAAGCAAAAGGTCCGCTAGGGAATCCTAGAAGGTCGGCTAATTCTTTATGGTTATAAGCAAATTCAATACCAAATAGTCCGAAAGCTATAAATCCCTTTCTAGTTCCGAAACCGCGCTCAGGTATATGAACTAAGGAGCTCAAAAATTCAAGGGTAAGCTCATGGTATGTAACAAACCTAGACTTAATGTGGGCTTTTTCCCATCCCAGTTGGTTAAACAGATAAAGGACACTATCCTTAATGCCTAAAGTGTCCATTGTTGGTTCATCATAATACAATGTCATACCAATATTCCTGTGTGATAATTCCTAAAATCTCCTCATTTGGTTCCTTCCTCTAAAAGTGGTTTCCATAGTAAATACTAAATGGGGGAAACAAATCAGGGGAGAAGGTAGGATAGAAAAAAGACTTTTTCAAAAAACCTGTAGTGAATAAAGTTGTTTGAAAATCAGCAGCAGTTGTATAAAGATTTTTAGGAAAAATGGAAAAGAAAATAATAAAAATAAGGCTTCAAAAGAAATAAATGCAGAAACGGAAAAGAAAATCAAAAGTAATAAATAAAAACAAACGGAAATAATAACAAAAACAAATAGGTGGGTTGCCTCCCACTAAGCACTGTTTTTAACGTCATAAGCCTGACATAGTGCCTAGCAGTAGATCATTCATGGGAAATAGTGGGTAATTCTAAGAGTTTTAGACTATTCGCATAATTTACGTTCTCGATATGATGATATTGTTTTAATCGCTGCCCGTTCACTGTGAACGGGTCACTATTCCTATCCTTAATTTCTATTGCTCCGCTAGGGAATATTTTTGTAACTTCAAACGGACCAGACCATTTGGATTTCTATTTTCCAGGAAAAAGCCTAAGTCTAGAGTTAAATAATAACAAAACGTCTCCTACACTGAATTCCTTCCGGGATAAGCGCTTATCGTGCCATCTTTTGGTTCTTTCCTTATATATTTTAGCGTTCTCATAAGCGTCTAATCTCAATTCTTCTAATTCATTCAAGTCGAGGATTCGCTTTTCTCCAGCAGTTGTGTAGTTTATATTGAGCGTTTTGATTTCCCAATATGCCTTGTGTTCTAATTCTACCGGGAGATGACAGGACTTTCCGTACATAAGTTTGAAGGGTGTAGTTCCTATAGGGGTCTTGTAGGCTGTCCTATAAGCCCATAAAGCCTCGTTAAGCTTAGATGACCAATCTTTCCTACATATGGCAACAGTTTTCTCTAGGATTTGTTTAATTTCTCTGTTCGAGACTTCGACCTGTCCACTGGTTTATGGATGGTACGGTGTTGCTACTCGGTGTTTGACTGCATACTTAAATAATAATTTGTCGAATATCTTTGAAATGAAATGGGAGCCATCGTCACTAACGACAAGTCTAGGCACACCAAATCTTGGAAAGATTGTGTTTTTAAAGAGCTTAATTACTACTCGTGTGTTATTTGTAGGAGAGGCCATAGCCTCAATCCATTTTGAAACATAATCGACAGCTACGAGTATATACTTGTTTCCGAAAGAAGATGGGAAAGGTCCCATGAAGTCGATTCCCCAAACATCAAAGATTTCTACTTCTAGTATTCCTCTTTGAGGCATTTCATTGCGTCTTGAAATATTACCGTCGCGTTGACACCGATCGTAGTTTTTAACAGCGATGTGGACATCCTTCCACAGATTAGGCCAGAATAGGCCGGCTTGTAGGATCTTTGCACAAGTTTTAGAAGTGCTGGCATGTCCGCCATAGGGAGATGAATGACAGTGAGAGATAACATCTTTTATTTCTTCTTCAGGTTCGCATCGGCGGAAAATTCCGCCCGGTCCTCTTTTAAACAATAAATGTTCATCCTAATAATAATACTTGAGATCATGGAAGAATTTATTTTTCTGTTGGTAAGTTAAGTCTGGTGGGAGCGCGCCTGCAGTTAAGTAGTTGACTATGTCGGAATACCATGGTAATCCCATGGTTGTATGGATCGCTTCCATGGCTTCTTTGGCTTTTGGTTTGTTTTGGTCCAATTGAGCTAGATCACTTCTTATTTGTGCTATCAGCTGTTCATACGGAAAATCATCGTTAATCGGTACTTGTTCGGTTTTTATACCTTCTAATCTTGACAAGTGGTCTGCTACAACATTTTCCATTCCTCTCTTATCCTTAATTTCTAGATCAAATTCTTGCAAAAGTAGGATCCATCTGAGGAGTCTTGGTTTTGCATCCTTCTTAGTTAGTAGATATCTGATAGCAGCATGGTCTATGTAGATGATTATCTTTGCTCCTACTAGGTAAGAACGGAATTTGTCAAGCGCAAAGACAACTGCTAACAGCTCTTTCTCAGTTGTGGCGTAGTTCATTTGAGCTGAGTCTAGCGTTCTACTGGCGTAGTAGATTGCGTGAAGTTTCTTGTCCTTCCTTTGTCCAAGAACTGCGCCTATGGCGTAGTCGCTCGCATCGCACATGATTTCAAAAGGTAATCTCCAATCGGGTGGTTGCATGATTGGTACGGTGATGAGGGCTGATTTTAGAGTTTCAAACGCTTTAAGGCAATCTTTGTCGAATATGAACTCAACGTCTTTCATTAATAGATCGGTAAGTGGTTTAGTGATATTCGAGAAATCCTTGATAAATTATCGGTAGAACCCGGCGTGTCCTAAAAAACTTCGTATTTCTCGAACGGTCTTAGGTGGTTGAAGTGCTTTTATGACTTCTATCTTGGCTTTATCAAATTCAATTCCCTTGTTAGATATAACATGTCCTAGTACGATTCCTTCTCTGACCATGAAATGACATTTTTCCCAGTTAAGCACGAGGTTTACTTTCACACATCTTTCTAAAATCTTTTCTTGGTTTGATAGGCATCCTTCAAAACTTTGCTCACACACAGAGAAGTCGTCCATGAACACTTCCATGATGTTATCGATGAAATCTGCAAAGATTGACATCATACATCGTTGAAAGGTTGCTGGGGCATTACACAATCTGAAGGGCATTCGTCTATAAGCGAACGTTCCATAGGGACATGTGAATGTAGTCTTCTCTTGATCATCAGGGTGAATAGGAATTTGGAAAAATCCGGAATAACCATCTAGATAGCATAAGTAGGAATGTTTGGCTAATTGCTCTAACATTTGATCTATGAAGGGTAAAGGAAATGGTCTTTTCGAGTAGCTTTGTTTAGTTTCCTATAATCAATGCACACTCTATGCCCATTTACCACTCTTTGCGTTATTGGTTCGCCTTTTGCGTTCTTCACAACAGTGATACCTCCTTTTTTCGGTACAACGTGTACTGGGATAACCCATTTACTGTCGGAGATTGGATATATGATTCCTGCTTCCAATAGCTTCTTAATTTCATCTCTGACTACAGTGCTAAGGATTGGGTTAATCCTTCTTTGGGGTTCTCTAGAGGTTTTGCAATCTTCTTCTAGCATAATATGATGCATACAAATTGAAGGACATATTCCTTTCAAGTCGGATATGTTATAACCTAATGCAGTCGGGTACTTTCTTAGGACGTCTAAAAGTTTCTCAGTTTCGAGCGTTCCTAAACTGGAATTGACTATTACTGGTCGCGTACATTTGGTATCTAGGAATTCGTATCTTAGGTTCCTGGGTAAGGTTTTTAATTCTAAACCTGGTTTCTTTGGACATGGCATATGATCAGGTGTAAGTGCTAGACTTTCTCTTAGACTATCATCTTGGTATGGTTCACGCCAATTGTCGTCTTCGAATATCAGAGGGGTTTGGATTTTCATTATTTCAGAGTATGTGGTCTGTTCTGCTTCCATCTCTCTTACGCACTCGTCTATAACGTCGATTAGATAACATGTGTCATTCATGGCTGGTGCTTGTAAGAATTGAGTGAGGATGAATTCCACTTTTTCCTCTCCAACTTCGAAAGTTAGTCTGCCCTTTTTCACGTCAATTATAGCTCAAACTGTGGCTAGGAAGGGTCTTCCTATATGATAGGAGTAACTGAGTCCTCATTAATGTCCATGATTATGAAATCGGTCGGGATATATAATTGACCTATTCTAACTGGAACATTTTCTAGTATACCTATAGGGTATTTAACTGATCGGTCAGCTAATTGAACAGACATTTTTGTGGGTCTAAGTTCTCCCATTTCCAGCTTTTTGCAAATAGATAGGGGCATGACACTGATACTTGCTCCCAAGTCGCATAGAGCTTTGTCTATGACAAACTTTCCAATGTTACAAGGTATAGAGAAACTACCTGGATCTTTTAACTTAGGGGGCATATCATTTTGAATAATAGCGCTACACTCAGCAATAAGTGTAACTGTTCCGTTGTCTTCTATCTTTTTCTTGTTAGATAGGATTTCCGTGAGAAATTTAGCATACGAGGGCATCTGAGTGATAGCTTCTGTAAACGGTATTGTGATATTCAGTTGTTTCAGAAGTTCAACGAATTTCTTGAATTGGCCCATCATTTTGGAATTGGTAAGTCTCCGAGGGTACGGAATCGGCGGTTTATAGGGTGGTGGAGGCACATAAGGCTTTTCTTTCTCCACTCCCTCTTGGTTCTCGTTTTCCTTTTCCTTTGGTTCATTCTCATTTTCAGTTGGCTTGTTCTGCTTTTGGTACATGGCTGGATTTTCGAGTCTTGGATCAACAGGTCCGTCAAGTTCTTTTCCACTTCTCAGTATTACGGTGTTAGCTTGTCCTTTTGGGTTAGGTTGTGGTTGACCAGGGAAAAATCTAGCTGGGGCAGCAGTAGATGCTTGTTATTGAGCCACTTGTGAAATTTGAGTTTCAAGCATCTTATTATGGGTAGCCAAAGTGTTAACTTTACTAGATAATTGTTTAATCTGATCATTAGTATGTAAATTTTGATTTAGAACATCTTTATTAGTTTGAGATTGGGAAGCAATGAAATGTTCTATCATGATTTCTATATTAGACTTCCTAGGGGCATTGGATGTATTAGGTCCATTGTTGGGGTGATTTGGGGCAGCTTTTGGATAGCCAGGTGGTGTGGCAGGAGCTTATCCAGGTGCGTACAACGCATTGTTGCTTTTATATGAAACGTTCGGATGATTCTTCCAACCAGGGTTATAGGTATTGCTATAAGGGTTTCCATGTATGTAATTCTCTTGTTCATCCGAGACTCCTGTTAGAAGTGGGCATTCTGGAGCAGGATGTGATTGAAGACCACATAGGTCGTAAGCTTGAGCTACTGCAGCCACGGTAGCTGCGGGGGCAGTAGTAAGATTTTCTAGCTTTTGGGTAAGGGCTTCTACTTTAGCGTTGACTTGATCCAGACTATTCAGTTCAATCATGCCACCTTTTGTTTGAGTTTTTTCCATATTAGCTCTTTCGCTTCCCCATTGATAATGGTTTTGAGCCATGTTTTTGATAAGTTGATTTGCTTCGGTATACGGTTTATCCATCAATGCGCCACCAGCAGCATCGTCTGTAGTCATTCTTGTGTTGTACAAGAGACCGTTATAGAACGTATAAATGATCAGCCATTCTTCTAAACCATGATGAGGACAGAGTTTGATCATGTCCTTATAGCGTTCCCACGCTTCAAAAAGTGATTCGTTATCTTTTTGTCTGAAACCATTGATGTTGGCTTTGAGCATAGCAGTTTTTCTTGGTGGGAAATATCTAGCTAAAAAGACCTTTTTCAACTCATCCCATGTGGTGACTGAGTTTGAAGGAAGAGATTGGATCCATGCTCGAGCTCTGTCTCTTAAAGAAAATGGAAATAGGCGCAATCGTATCGCCTCAGGGTTTACACCATTCTCTTTTTCAGTGTCTGCGTACTGCACAAACACTGACAGGTGTAGGTTTGGGTCGTCAGTAGGAGATCCAGAAAATTGGTTCTGCTGAACGGCGGATAGAAGCGAAGGTTTCAGCTCGAAATCGTTTCGAGCGATAGTAGGAGCGGCAATGCTGTTGTGGCGCTTCGCTTGAGAAGGAACTGCGTAATCCTTAAGAGCACGAGGTGGATTTGGTATGTCAGCCATCTTAGATTCTTCAATTAATTCAGGGATTGAGATATCAAGAAGCTTAGTCGGAGGAAGATTGTTGAGATCACGGTATTCTTGAACTCGACGTCTTACTCTGAGATAGAGCTTGATATCGTTGATTTATAGATGCAAAGGCTCGCTTCGGGAGCGAGTATTTGGCTTACAACAGAGGGAAAAATAAATAGTTGCCTTAGTCTGTACAATACTACTTTACGAGTGCACTAGTGACTAAATCAAAGTCCCCGGTAACGGCGCCAAAAACTTGATGTGCGATCGACCTAATGTGTCTAACGGTATCTTAACTGCAAGTGCACAGCCTATCACGGTAGTAATAAAAAGATGTTGAACCCACATGGACTTTGTAATAACTCTAGTGCTATAAAGGTTTGCTAGTTTAGCTAAGGCGGATGTTGTCACGCTTGGTTTTTTGGAGGTTAAGGTAGAGGAAAACTAAATCGAATTAAGGGAATAATAATAATAAAATGGTCGGTATGTAATATAGTGAACCTAAGTGGATCTAATCGAACCTAAGCATATAAAGATGTTTAACTTAGATGGTTCTGTAGAAATTATCAGTTTAAAAACCCTCAACTCACAATTTCGTGGTCTTATCTCGGATTTTACCCCTAAAGCCCTATGCCTGCTCTCGCTAGCCCATAAGTGTTTAGAAAATACTCTTTGAAAACTTAATAAAATCTAATTCGTTTTAAAGCGCTCTCGCTGTATTTAAATCAAATGCCTAACTTTAGCTATCCGGTTAAAACCTCACACTTTCGTGGTCTCGGTCCTAACCTATTCTACTTTTCTTACTCTCGTAACAAAAATATTGATTTTAATTATAAAAAGTCACAGCCAGAAATTAAGTTAATTTAGATTTTAGCTTAGGAACAATTTAATCCATCTGGTTACTATTGTCACATCCCGAATCTAGAAAATTAGCTAGTCATAGTACTTGGAACAGACATACAGGAAATATAATCGGGAAAGAATAAAACATTCATGACAAATAAATAAATAAATAAATAAATAAACGTAAACAAATTGTATTAAAATTAAATTAGATGCGATTAAAAAGTTGAATAATAATATTATCCCTCAAGCTCCCTCTTCCACAAGTCGGAAAGATTGGAGCCTTCAGAATCGGAACTTGAAACGAATTCTGAGGCTAAAAATAAATTCTAACTACAATAGAAATTTCCTAATGTTGGAAATAGCTATTAATTGGTAAAAGGGAAATAAAGCAAGAACAAAAAAATGCAAACGGACTGTTCGTAAATTGGCAGGGCTTCCGCAAGAAATTCTGTAAAAAACTCTCCTTCTTCATTGAAATATCTCCTATTTATAGAAGAGAATTTTTGCAGTTAAGGAAAAATAGGAACGTGGACTTGTACTGCTTGAGTGGAGGAAGACCAGGACTGGTCGTTGGTGAGGTTGAGAATATGTAGGAGTTGAAAAGATCCTTCCATTATGTTGCCCACGTCTCTTGTTCTTCATGACGTTAAATTACGCGTGTGACAGTCGTAATGAAGAGGTGACGGTCGTAATGCGCTTAAATAGCGCGTTACGTTCATCAATGATGTGTGACGAGTGTTCTTCATGTTGTGAGCGCGTTACGCTCGTAATGGAGGTGTGACGACCGTCACAACATCAAACTTTGCAGAATTTTGCAGATTAGTTATTTTTCTTCTGATTTTTATGTTAGCTTTCTTCATGTGATCTTTTTTCACTAAATTGATTTGAAACATGTTGTACCTGTGAAAAGACATAAAACCTCGGAACAATCGGGAGTTAAATGGGTTAATGCAGTATGAAAATAGATTAAAAATGTAGCAATTATATGATATGATTTCTCGTTATCAGGGCTACCTACTCACTAATAGTAGGGTAGCACTATCTAAAGGATAAGAGGAAAAGAATGACTTTTTCGAGTACAAGTAGATAGTTGTTAGATGCTTGCTCAAATAAAACAAACTTTTCACACTTAAATATTTCAAAAACAACTTTCAGAAACATTTTCTTTGTCAACACTCTTGAGGACTGATACAAGAGTTATCACAAAGCGAATCTCCGCACTAAGGCATTTTCAAACTACATTTTTCAAAACACACAAAGCACAAACAATTTTTAAAACATGAGCTAGCATCTAAGAGCCTGTAGATAACTACGGATGGAAAGGATGCTAACACCTTCCCTTTCCTTAATCTACCCCCCTTACTCATAAAATTCTCAAAAGGTCTTTTTTTTGTTCTTTTCTCCCTTTCCTTAATTTGGATAAAAGAAAAGTCGGTGGCGACTCTTGCTTACCACAACATTTGTGAACACAAATGCAAAACCAATATTAAAAGTCGGTTCTGCCACCGTATCACAGAATTGGAGAATCTGTTGGGGATATGTAAAAAGTGGGGTTACCTTATAGTTAGTTCATTAGTTAACTACTTTACCTTGTATGCTTTGTCTGCTTTACTTTTGAGAGCTTGTTTGGGTTACTATAGATCCTACACCCGGATCTGGGGAACCTTTTAGGGAAGTAGCAATAGATCGTGGAAACTGTGTGGGGTATAGTGATATGATCAAAGCGATAGCTATGTTGATGTGACACTTTGGTTGGTATCGGTATCCCTTGAATAGTCAAGGAGAATACCGGGGCAGCTGTGTGGTGTCATTAAGCATCAACTGACCTTAGAATCTTTAATTGAACAACTTGGCCATTAGGAAGTAGTGAGATAACCTTCTTTGGTGTAGTCCTAAGTCGGTTGATACTCGATACTACATTCATTGAGATTTGACTCCCGAGTTTTGTTTGGTGGCAAGTCAGTTGTCGATCGGAACAAAACTTGTGGGAAAAATCAGTGATATTGAGATCCCTTAGAACCCGATTACTATTACTAGGACAGGTTGAGCAAAATAAACTTTAAGAGGGTACTTACCTATGGAATCCATGCAAGCCTAAACCTAAGGCTACTTGTGTGACTTGTTTGCTTTCATTTCCTAACAACTTAAACTCGTTGTAGGGATTTTATTGGTATTCCTTGCAAGACCTTATTTGTATACATTATCCAATAGCTGGTTTTCTTGCAAGACATACTTATCTTCATCACCCTGCATTTTTGCTTGATGCATAGCATACACATCATAACATCATGCCATAGAATTTCCTTAACCATTTCAAGGATCTCAAGGGCCGGTGATACATGTTATAATAAAGCAGACATCTAGCAAGGGGCAAGGGGATTTATTTTCCTCTAACCAAATGCCTTCAAAAGACCAAAACACAACAAATTGAGTCAGGGGATATGACCCACTCAATATGGTGAGCTTGACTCTCATAGAAGGAACTTCAATGATACGAAGTTCTTCAATCAAAGCTGCAAATTTCAGCTTCTAACATCTTCTCGTGTTTATCCCACGAGATCCTTGAAAACATTTACACATCATACATGTCATTACATGACAGGTCTTCCAGTACAGGTTTCTCATTTTCTCGCTGTTTATTTCAGCAAGGAAAATGGCTCTCAAACAGAATGATAAAAATCTCCAAACTCAAGATGCCCAGTTCAAGGAAATGTTCCTAAACTTATCCAAGGGGCAAGAAGAGTTGAAAGCACTCCTCGCTGGGAACTTGGCCAAAAAAAGTCTTGAAGACAACAAGGACGAACAATTGGAATAACTGCAAGCTAAGATAGAAGAGTTGAGAGCCTTAACAGCAAACTTCATCAAGACATATGCAACCGTATGAAGTAAACAATCGAGATTGGGGATCGAGTATTTAATCAGCCTCAGTTGAAACAAGAGGATTTGGTTGAAAAAACACATTTCAAAATGGCTGTTATGCCAAGGGTCCAACAACGACCTCGCCAACCACAACATGGTAATCAACAGAGGCAAGACAAGCCCAAGAGACAGTTTACCAAAATCAACATACCATTGTCTCAGGGATTATAACACATGTTGAGGATGAATTTGGTTACGTTGATAAGACCTCATCCAAACCCCAAAACTTCTTCCCCTAATTACAATCCTTATGCAATATATGCCTACCATTCCAATAATCCTGGATATGATACAAATGACTGTTTGGAATTGAAAAATAAGATTTAGGACTTGATCAACAAAGGAGTGCTGGAGTTCACACAAGATGGCCAAACTGAATTTTTCTGCCATCCCTAAAAGGCACATCATCTGAAGTGACAAGCCAAGACAAAGAGGCTTTTTGTTCATCTAGAATTTTCAATTTGTAATTTCTTTTGATTGTTCGAACATTTGTTTCATGTCAAACTTTATTATTTTATCAATGCATTGCATATGTCTGTTTTGAATCAATTCATTCGTATTCACTATATTTAAACTGCTTTCTTACTTATTTATGTGATATTCAACTCTCGATCAGAAGCTCTAATCCTTTAGAGGGAGGATGACGAAAACGATACCACAATCTCTACAATATGCTTTTGAACAGACTCTGTTGATGATGTACAAGCGTTGTTTCAAACCCTAAACATTGGAGTTATAAGGAAGATAATCCCTATTCAAACCTTTGAGCCTAAGAAGTAGGAGTTTTTCTTTTCACACAAATTAAAACCCTTAATCATAACCTGGGGTAAGGTAGTTTCCTCAGTTAATTCAGATGTGCATTCATTCGCAAACTCTACATTCATACACGACAAATAGTGTAGAAGATGCTCTCCAAAAGATGGTGATGGTTCCACATAATCATCATGACAGACAATCATTATCTCTAAAAATAAAATCCCATTAAAGTCAAGAACCTATAATGGAGACTTAAGAAAAGCTGGGGCATCCCGCTGACTTTAATCACAAAAGAAACAGTTCAGGCAAAAGTAGGGATAACGAAGAAAAAAAAGAGGTCCTACAAATTCTCAACAAAAAAAGAAAAGGTTACAAAAATGACCGCCTTCTCGAACAAACGTTCAATTTTTGAACCATCACCAAGTATCAGAGCAAAGATTCTAGACCCAATTGGGATCTAAATGCATAATTAATTGAGCATAGGACTGAAGAACATCATGAAGAGTGGGTTGGATACAAATAAAATATGAGTCTTTATCCTTTGTTTCTTGAACCGTGAACCAGGCCACATTATAAAGTCCTAGCTAAAGTATGGGTTAGTTTGAAAGCATATTGTTACAAAAGGTATCCTGACTCCTGTAGGGTTCGCTATAAATCTTGAGCTGATATCACACCCTTACAAAATTTGTTTTGTTTTGCTAAAAAAATGATTTTTCAAACTTCAAGACAAACATAAGCTTTGTATTCTTTAAATACCTTTGTTTGCATATGATTATTTGTTCAACAGCAGATAAATTCACACGATGAATTTTCAGTGAACGAAAATCCTCTAAATGAACAAAATTACCTCAGATGGAAAGACACTCCCAGGGACAGGCCTTTCATAACCAAGGGGCATAGCATGGTGTCCGGCTAATCTGGGGCAGTCAAGACAAAATTCGGGGAACCTCTCAAAAATGCCGAATAGACAGGGACAAATATCCATCTGAATCATTTGGGGAATTGGACATGAATTCCAGCAATGAATCCTGCACGGTCAAACAAACACCTTCTGGCAGTGTGACAACACTTACTACTATGGACACTGATAATTCTCTGTACCCGGTGAACATCGACATAATCGGAAAATACTACGCATGAGCCAAGACCCGCTAGGTCGACTGGCCTAGGAAAAAATAAGGGCATCCCGGCGAACCAAAAGGGTTCGGGAAAAAATTAGGGATATACACATAAAAAAATATGTACACCCGGCAAGTCGAAAACCTGAAAAGTAGGCTTGGGCAAAAAAGGGTATCCCAATAGACTGAAAATCTAAAAGGACAGTCCAGGCAAAAGTTAGGGATTAAAGCATACGACTACGTCCTGTCATCTCGTCACTTGTCTATCAGTAGAAGGTTTATTACCCTGATTTGCATTCACCAAGGACTCCAAGAGTTGGGATAACAATAGAACCCTCTACAAAATCCTCGACATATAATTTCTCCACTAGGTACCGAGGCAAGGCCTTTCTACTGCAAGGTCACTGCCATATTCCCAGCATGCAGCCTAATGATGTCAGGTGTTCTCATATCCCCGACAGAGCAAGAATCTCAAACTACTGCTCTGACATCTAAGAAAAATTCCCCAGTGAAGTCACCAAGCTTCTCAGGATCCCCCAGCAGAATCTCACAAAATCCCCAAGCGAATTACGGAGTTTCCCTTACCCAACAGATTTCTTCTCAAAACAACAAAACAAGAATTCCCCGTGGAAACATTCTAAATAAAGTAGATTCTCATCTAGAAACAGTTCAGGTACGATCCAGAGACGGATGTCATCCTGATACTTATTCAGATCATCTTCCAGAAACAGTTTAGGTACGATCCAGAGGCGGATGTCATCCTGATACTTATTCCAGACTATCTTCTAGCAACAATTCAGGTACGATCTAGAGACGGATGTCATCCTGATACTTATTCAGATCATCTTCTAGAAATGGTTCAGGTACGATCCAGAGACGATGTCATCTTGATACTTATTCCAGATATCTTCTAGAAACAATTCAATTCATGGAGTTCGCCTTCCCCAACGGAGTTTATTCCTCTAACAACGGAAATTCATCCGCCAACGTTTCAATTTCAATAGATCTGAAGACCTACATTCGTCACCCCTATCAATAATTAGGGATTTATTTTCCCTAGTTCAACAACACCACAATAGAACGACTGACACGTCCGCACATTGCATTCATACACTATTTTACAAACATCATAGCATATACATACAAATGCATATAGTACAGTCTCATTTATTTTTGGGAACATTACTACCCAATTCATTCCATGCATCATGACATTGCATACAACTAACTCTTTACCTTTTCAGGAAGGATCCACAAACGAATATCATCGACGATTTTCAACAGTTCCAGACTAATTCCTGAAACTAGACATGGCGACTATCTGTGAATAACTGATTGTAGATCAATTCTTGAAACAAGACGGGGTAGCTATCTGAGATAACAATTAACTTCTTCAATTACTGTGAAGCCTGGATCTCGACCATATAACATTTTAAGTTGCTACGAAGCCTGAAATCCGACCAGAAAGTAGTTCACTTCTTCAATTACCGTGAAGCCTGGATTTCGACCATATAACATTTTAAGTTGCTACGAAGCCTGAAATCCGACCAGAAAGTAGTTCACTTCTTCAATTACCGTGAAGCTTGTATTTCGACCAGATAACAGTTTAAGTTGCTACGAAGCCTGGAATCTGACCAGAGAGTAGTTCACTTCTTCAATTACTGTGAAGCCTAGATTTCAACCAGATAACAGTTTAAGTTGCTACGAAGCCTGGAATCAGACCAGAGACTAGTTCACTTCTTCAATTATTGTGAAGCCTGGATCTTGACCAGATAACAATTTAAGTTGCTACGAAGCCTGGAATCTGACTAGAAAGTAGTTCACTTCTTCAATTACTGTGAAGCCTGGATTTCAACCAAATAATAGTTTAAGTTTCTACGAAGCCTGGAATTCGACCAGAGAGTAGTTCACTTCTTCAATTACTGTGAAGCCTGGAATATGACTAGATAACAGTTTAAGTTGCTACGAAGCATGAAATCCGACTAGAGAGTAGTTCACTTCTTCAATTACTATGAAGCCTGGATTTTGACCAGATAACAGTTTAAGGTTCTACGAAGCCTAGAATCCGACCAGAGAGTAGTTCACTTCTTCAATTACTGTGAAGCCTGGAGTACGACCAAATAATAGTTTAAGTTGCTACGAAGCCTAGAATCTGACCAGAGAGTAGCTCACTTCTTCAATTACTATGAAGCCTGGATTTCGACCAGATAACAATTTAAGTTGCTACGAAGCCTGGAATTCGACCAGAGAGTAGTTCACTTCTTCAATTACTGTGAAGCCTGGAATACGACCAGATAATAGTTTAAGGTGCTATGAAGCCTGGAATCCAACTAGAGAGTAGTTCACTTATTCAATTACTTTGAATCCTGAAATACAACCAAATAATAGTTTAAGTTGCTGTGAAGCCTGGAATACAACCAAATAGCAGTTTAACTTCATTCACTGCGAAGCCTGGATTCCGACCAGATAAAAGTTCGACCTTAAGCAAACTACTGCGAAGCCTGGAAACTGACCAAATAACACTTAATTTCATATACCCCAGTAAGTCTTTGTGAAGCTTGGAATACGACCAGATAACAATTAACTTCATTATCCTCAGTAAGTCATTGTGAAGCCTGGATTTTGACCAGATAATGGCTAAATTTCATCTCCCTAATCTAGAGAAAACACTTCAGCAGAGTCTTAGACAAATGAAGTTCCTAGACTCTATTCCCCATAGATTTTTCCTCAAATAGGAGAACAACAGAAATCCATATTCCCCAGCAGACTCCTCCTCAAATAGCAGGAATAAGAGCCCTCAAAGGGATCATGTGTGAAATCATCATCTACTTTGGATGGCATCTTTAAGCCCATACCTGACGACACTCTGTCATCTTCTCAAAATGGCATCTATAAGCCCATTCTTGACATCATCAGCCATCAGGGTTACTTCATGTGAGTGCAAACTTCTGGGCACTCTAGTGTTCAATCATCTTTCACCTTCGGATCACAAAAGGCAGACAAGTCAATCTAAATCCTCAGGTTTAAGCAGATTGAACAGGGGCAGCTGTTGTACCCCAAAAATTTTCCCTCCCATTTTTACTCAAAGCATGCTCTTAGAGATCCTCAATTGCTCAAGGTTGACCAAGAATTGACCAGACAAATTCTCCTCATAAGCAATGAACCTCTAAATAGGGTTTCACTTCTCATCAAGATGTTTGATCTCCAAAGTTCTAAAATGTTTTCCATTGTCCTAATATGTCTTCAAGACTGTCCATGACAAGTTTCATGCCTTGCACTACATGTTTTCCCAGTCAATTGCTCAAATGCTTGGAAATTAACTATACTAAGGTCAAAAGTCAACTGTGGCCCATGTACAATCAAACTTCAATATTTTTGGTCAAAATAAACATTTTAAAGTGATATCCATCATTTGATCAAGGGTTGATCATGATTCCTCGAGAAATGTCCCTAATTCATCAAAAGTAAAAAATTGCTAAATTAGGGTTTCTATAGGAAAAGTCAACTGAACTTTGACCAGGCATAACTTTCACATACTTCATCCATTTTACCCAAACCAAAACTCATATTGAAGAGAATCTCATTCCCTACAACTTCTCTTCAGCCATCAAGTCAAAGAAATGCACCATTTGAAAGATACAAGATCAAACATTGCAGATCATTTTCAGAAAGTCAACAAAAGCCAGTTTTTACCAGGACCTTTTACATCAAGATAACATCTTCAAATGCAAAATTGATCAAAAGAGGGATTTAAGTAGACATCTTGGGATTTCCAAAATGTCCAATATCATCATCATGAGATTAAAAATTGAGCAAGTTATGGCTTGCCCAAGTTGGGAAAATTTGGAAATTTTCAAGAAATGTGCATTGAGCAAATTTGAACTTTTAAGGCAATGACATAACTTTTTGGACTTCAAACACTTTCATGACCTCATGAAGAGCCACTAATATCATTTTTACCATGCCTTACATTTTTTTTACGTATTTTGTACATATTTATTTTAATTTATTTCAAATAAATATAAAATAAAATGTATAAAATAATTAGAGGTGGGCCTTGACATTTGGGCTCGTGTTTTGGCTTGCCTTGAAGCCCAAGAATTTGTGCAAAATATCCAGGTACATTGAAAACTTGAAAAAAGACAAGATTCCACATATTTGGCCAACTTTCAAAATGACATTCATGGCTTTGAAAACACATATTTAAGGTTGTTTAAACCTTTGCTCTCTTGTCTCCTCCATCTCCACTATATATACAACATACTTGCAAGTCAAAATGACGAATTTGACAGAATATAGACCACATTCCAAACTTGAAATTTTCAAGAAAAAGTCAAACTCCATTTTTAAATTCCAAGGTAATTCAGAGGCTTTTGAGCCTTCAACAACCATCCTTGGACATCACCGAAGGTTTCACAATCACCCTCGAACCCTGAAACATCAGGAAATGATCCCTACACTTACGGGATGTAGCCACGACGGAAAACAATCACTAAAGCTTTTACCAATGGAAAGTCCGTCAGTAAAAGTCTAGTACAAAATGAAGAAGATGATGACTCAGCCCACACGTCTCCTTCCCATTGGATCATTCAAACAAGCACACATATTTTTATTTTTTTCAATATATCTGACTTGAATTTGTATATTATATTATTGTTTGATTTTATATAACGAATGACATGGTAGCTCAGTTGGCAAGGCGTATTGGTATGAAGGGAGAGGACTTGGGTTCGAGTATCAGGTCCAGCATTTTCTTATTTTCCTAACGTTTTCAGGTGGATCCATTGTTCCTCATGGCCTATTGTTCATCATTCACCATCCGTCTAAGCCATCAGATGTATATCTGATCTGGATCAGTGCATCCAACATACAAGTTCACCTTGCACTCTTTAGGCGCGTCCTCACTGGATCTGAGGGCAAGCTTGGCCTCTATTCAACTTGGGCCCAACGGATTCAACATCACACCCCCTATTTCTTTCAACACCCAGGCCCATTTTGCAATTATATTTGTTTTTATTTCTTTTTTTTCTTTGTCATTTATTTAATTCAACATAAAAAATAAATAAAAAATCACAAAAAACTTAGGACTAATTTCTCTTTAATCAAATAATTAATTTATTTAATTTATCAATTAATTAAACTTTAACTTTTTCTTAATCTAAAATAAATTAGAATTTAGGATCTAATTTAGTTTTTAATTATTTTTCTTTTCATAACGAAAACAATAAAAAAAACTTAGATCTTTTTCTTAAATTAATTTTATTTTCTAAATAGATTTTAGGACAATTTTAATTATTCTCTTAAATCAAAGACAACAACAACAAAAAATGAATTTTTACCTACTAAGTTTTTAGACGTACTTTCAATTTTTGCGCGTTATTTATTTTCCGCATATTTTTACATTATTGTAACTGTATATTGGTATGTAATAGTTAATAGGACTTTTTAACGCTTTCTTTATTTTTCTTCTCCCAAATTATTTGTACATTGTAAATATCCCCCTCCCCAAAGCCATCTAATAGCGTAGGGTTAATTTCCGCACTTTACATTTCTGTACATATTAACTGCTAGTAACTAGGATTGCATGGCAAGACTAAAAACAAAAACGTTAGCAAACCTAAATGCGCAAGATAAATAATTGAATTGAACGCAATTTCACATGCGCACCTATAGGGTACCCCACTTCGGTTGCCTTCGGAAAACGGTCACAATTCTCGAAACGTGAGAAGTTTTAGTGGTTATCCTCTAGTTTGAAAGACCACCAGTCCCTCGGTAACCATCTCGACGTTGCCTCTGTTAAAAGTAATCTTAGAACTTTAGGACAGTTACTAAAATTAGTTGCCAAGTTGCCTTCGTGACCGTAACTTCCCTTCGATTGTCCCTTAAAACATCCAACGATAGGGCTACCTACTCAATAATAGTAGGATAGCACTGTCTAAAGGATAGGAGGAAAAAAAGACTTTTCCAAGTACAAGTAGATAGTTGTTAGATGCTTGCTCAAATAAAAAAAACTTTTCACACTTACACATTTCAAAAACAACTTTAAGAAACATTTGCTTTATTAACACTCTTGAAGACTGATACAAGAGTTATCACAAAGCGAATCGCCGCACTAAGGCATTTTCAAACTACCTTTTTCAAAACATATAAAGCACAAGCAATTTTTAAAACATGATCTCGCATCTAAGAGCCCGTAGATAACTACGGATGGAAAGGGTGCTAACACCTTCCCTTTCTATAATCTACCCCACTTACTCAGAAAATTATCGAAAAGGTATTTTTCTATTCTTTCCACCCTTTCCTTAATTTGGATAAAAGAAAAGGGTGGTCGTAAAGGATAATGTCGCTTTCTCATTCAAAGATCCACTGGTGCTCTCGTTCTCAAGAAGACATTACTATCATTGACCGTTGTGGGGAGTTCCCTAATGTTCCACTCTTGGGCATTAGGGGAGGTATTACTTATAACCCTTATCTAGCTCTACGACAATTTGGCTATACCCGAAGAGATGGTCCCATGACCCACTCATTCAAGGTATTATATTCTACTACGAGAACGATGTTCAAGGTTATCATCGAATGTTTGTACATGCTTAAGGCATGGTAAGCAAGGTTGATAGCAAGACTTTGGGGCATATGAATTCCATCCCTCTTGAGCCTTATCTCAAATTGGTACGAGCTCGTGCTCAAAGTCTTATGATGCCATATCCAGCCATCCTACCATTGATTATGGAACCCATTTCCAAAGGGGGTATTCCTTATAACATTCTCCACTCTGACATACCTACTGACCATGAAAAGTTGCAGAAGTCGTGGATTCAACTCAAGGGAGAACGAGACACCTTCGAAGCTCGATTCTACGCAAGCGAGGAGAAAGTGTTGGAGCTCACAAAGCAACTTCACGAGGAGAAAAGCTTGAATGCCTACAACGACACAAAGAGGAAGCGTCCGTGGGAGACTTGAGTCTTAGGTCTTAGGAGTTTTCATTTTGTTGTCTCTTTGATACCTTTTTCTTTTTTTTGTAAGCCCAAGGGTAAATTGTAATTCTTGAACTTATTAATGTAATTGTTGCTTTTCTTTCCTTTTTGGCTAGAAAATTTAAATCTCCTAAGGTCCTTGAAAACATTACATTTGCAAATCATGCATCATATTATAAGCAGGTTTTCCGATACATGTTTCATCATCCTTATACTGTTTATTTCAGTATAAGATGGCTCTAGAGCAAACCATCAAAGATCTGCAAACTCAACACAGACAGTTCCAAGAGACTCTCCTCAATTTAGATAAAGGACAACAAGAAATGATGGCACTCCTTGCCACTAAAAATAAGACCAAGAAATGGGTTGTTATCCCTAACATGGGAAGAAATTTCAAAGGCCCTGCTCGACTGGCTCAAATAGAAGAGGCTTCTTCTGAGGAAGAAGACAATAAAGAAGTGGATGTTAGAAGCACCAGGGATGGGGGTGGAAATAACCAGATTTCTGAGGATGAAGACTACTCCAATGAGCAGTATCCACTGGCCGATGACAAATACAAACAACTAGAAGACCGACTTAAGGCTATGGAGATCCAAACAGTGTCCAGTTTTGACTTTGGAGACTTAGGTTTGGTCCATGGGGTGGTCATTCCCCACAAATTCAAGGTCCCTGTTGCTGTACCCCAAAATTTTCCCTCTTTATTTTCAAGACATTTCTAACAAAAGATCTCAAATGCTCATGGATTCTCAAGGGTTTGATCAGACAAGTTCACATCCTAAGCATTGAGCCTCCAAATTAGGGTTTTAAATTTCTCAAGAACAATTGGACTTTTGATTCCTCAATTGACTTTCATGGTTCATTATAGGTCTCCAAGAATGCTCATACCAAGTTTCAAGTCTTACATCACAAATTTGCTCAGTCAATTGCTCAGATGATTGAAAATCAGTTGTATTGAGTAAAAAGTCAAATGTAGTCAATATACAGTCAAACTTCATGATTTTTGGCAAACATCAACATTTTGAAGTCATATTCATCAATTGATCAAGTGTTGATCACAATTCTTCAAGAAAAGCACTCAAATCATAAAAGGGGCAAAATGGTCAAAATTTGGGTTTTGACTGAGAATGACTGATAATTGACTTTTGACCTAGTACATGACTCATTGACTTGAAGCATGATCTCAAGGATTCAAACACAACATTTTGACCTAACTTCATGGCTCAAATCATTTCTCAAGATCAATGGATTGATAGTTTAATTTTGGATCAACTGATGAAAAGTCAACTGATAGACAAAAAGTTAAGACTCATCAAGATACTCAAAAATATCAAACATGATCATCAAGAATCAAGAAAGTCAAGAAATTCCACAAAAAGTCAAAGTTTTCATTACTTCATTACATTTTTTTCACCAAGATGCAAGATGATTCAAGGAAAACTTTCAACATGAAAGTTGTAGATCTTGATGAATTCTACAACTTTGTATTAGAGGGTTGATGTCTAAAAATGCTTAGATTTAAAGATATAGGCTCATGAAGTCATGACATTTTTCATAAAACACTTAGTGAAATTTTTAACTAGTTCAGGCAGATTTTTTACCTAACTTCTTGACCAATTTTCACCTACTTCCAAGATGATTTAAACAAAGTGGTCAACATGAAGGTTGTATACAATGTTTCAAGATTTCCAAAATGTCCAAGAACTTGAAGAGATCACACTTGAGCTAGGAGAGTAGAAGAGAAGAAGTTGGGCATCCATTCTTGAAATTTAGGGCATTTTCATGAAGAACACATAACCAAATCTCAAGCCATGTTGTATAAATCTCATTTTGCAGGCTTCAAACTTGCAAATCACTCAATAATTAAATGCTTACACAACTGAGTATGCCATTGTCCAAGCATTCGAGTCATTATCCAAGTGATTAATCCATTTTTGGCACAAAGGTAACATTGCCATTTTGGAAAAGTGGCTTTAATCACAAAGTCCACTCTCCTTGAGCTTTGCACTTGTTCCTTATGCACATACATAATCTAAAAGCTAGAAGCAATTTGTCTAGATCCTATCAACCACCCTACAAGCCTTGTACTATGCATTAAAACCATGTTTATCAAGCTTGCTTCAAAAACAAGTCAAAAAACCATAACATGTGATCATGTGAATCTGATCACTTCAAGCCCTCAAACCTCTTGCCTATAAATAGAGGATGTATTTGCAATCTAATAGACGAATTCAAAAGCCATGAAACTCTCCCAAACTCCCTCAAATAAGAACTTGCACCAAAAATCCATTTTGTGGCATTTTTGACCTTGAACCTCCATCTCACAATCCACTCATGTGTTTCCTCTCCAAATAAATTATAAAGCATCTATGCATCAAATATTACTCATCCCCATCCCTGTTTCACAACTGTAACTCCATCTTCATCATTTTCCAAACTCAAAATTAGAGCTTTGCATATTGACTTCTACAGGAAGTTTCAGCCACTCTCAATTCAAAGTAAGAGTTGCATTATTTTCCTAGGGAGTCCAGTGAAGCTATTCAGATCATCATAACACATCCAAGAGTGCTCAAACTCAAAATACGATTTCCAGTTTTGAGGGTAAGTTTTCTCAACTTTGAACTCTCTCTACAAGCAACATTAATGGTTACTTTGTGAATAAAAAATGTAGACATCATAGCCCTGAAGCTAACCAGGTCCTTAGATTTCATTTATGTTGCCTGAGTGATGCGAATTTTGAGTTTGAACTTTTTGAAAAAATTAGGTTTTATTTGGTACCAAGCAAAATTCGTGTTCATCTTTGAGTATTAGCTTAAGTTATTTACATATTTGTAATCGTGATGAAATTTCTAACAAGTTTGATGTTTACACTTTTGAAAATGGTTGAGAAATGAGCAAGTTACAAATTTCAAAAATGTAACAATGGCTTCTGGCGCAAGGAAGAAGAAGTGACATATTCAGAACTGAGTTTATTTTAAATTTAGTGCAAGTTGTCTTAAACTGGATGTACAAGCCACCCAAGTGGCAGAGCGCGCACGTATAAGGCCTTGGTATTTTGGGACCTGGGTTCGAGCCCCATCGTCCCCTTTTGTTATTTTCTCATATTATTTTATCCTTTTTTGTTTGTTCCCGTGCGCCTGGGCCTCCAACCTTGGGCCTCTTGCATTTTTATTTTATTTTTCACCCGTCTGTTTGCTCATCACATCGCCGGCCCATAAGTTTTTTTTATTTGTTTTGTTTTCTGATTTCAAACAAACTTATTGTTCGGCCTAATATTTTTTCTATTTCCAAACACACTTGATTACTTTTCAAACACCACCATCCCAATACAATATTTCTATTTTCTTTTTGTTTTACTTTTTATTTATTTATTTTCTTTAATAAAAAATATAAAAATATGTTTTTATTAAATATTTAGACTAAATTTTTCTAATTTTATTTTATCTATACTTTATTTATTTTTATAAATAAAAAGTCCCAAAAACATTTTCTTAACTAATTAATTTCTTTTAGAATTAAATTTAAATTAGACTTAGGTTTATTTAATTTTCTTTCTTGAATTAACTTAGACTTTAGGTTTTGTTAAATAAATTAATTAAATTCTCTTGTAAATTAAATGGTTTAATTAGGTTAACCATAAAACCCTTTTCTATCAAAAACTCATCAAAAACAATTTCTTCTCTCTTTTCTATAATATACATTTCTTTGCGCATTTTACTATTTCACATTATAATTTATGTAACGGACAAAGCTTCGTAATAGTAATTAGGGTTTATTTTACTTGACATCCCCATTTGTAAATTTGTAGCCTCATTCCCAAAGTATTGTAATAGTGTAGGACATTTAAATTCCACAATTTATCGCTTTCCATATTATTGTTAGTAATTAGGGTTTGTATGTCAAGATTTAAATCAACATTAGACAACCCCTAATTCAAGATAAAATAATTGAAAACAATACACTTTGCACACATGCACCTATAGGGTAACCCACACTTGTTGCCTTAGATTAAAACAGTCATGTCCCTCGAACGTGGGATGTTTTAGCAAAGACCCTCGATTAAAAGAGCATAGTCCTCGATGGCCCTTAGACGTTGCCTTCGGTAAATGATCTTAGTCCCTTACAATAATTGCTAAAACATCTTACAAGTTGCCTTCTATAACTATACGATGTACCACGCCTGTCCCTTCACATCCAATGATATGGCTCTCTATCAATCAATGGTAGATAAACATTATCTAAAGGAGGAGAAAAAGAACAAAGACTTTTGAGTAGGTAGATTGCTCGTAATTTCTTTCTCACAAACAAAACCATTTACACTTCACACTTTCAAAAACACTTTTCAAAAAAACAATTTGTATATATTCTCAATGATACGAGAATTATTACAAAATGGCCTTATATTTGCATTTTCAAACATCTTTCTAAAAACCACTTCCCTTCAACAAATATTTTCAAAATTAACACATTGTATACATTCTCAACAATACGAGAATCATTGCAAAGTTTTGACAAACTTAGGCATTTTCAAAATATTTTCAAACATACACAAACATAAAGTATTTCAAAGTGATCAAGCAATTAAGAGCCCATAGATAACTACGGATGAAAAGGGTGATAACACCTTCCGTTTTCATAAGGTGTGTGATAGTATGTCGCTGCATGACGTCGATGTTCGCATTTTCGGATAACTTTGGAAATTCATATCTTGTGTTCTGAGTATCAGATTAATGTTCTGTTTGAACCTATGAGGAGATAGAAATATATTTTATCATTTGAGAGTGTTTTCAAATATGGTTGATGCATTCCCATATGGAGGAACTCTTAAGTCATTTGTGGAACTAGAGGCTTTTTGGGCATAAGTGATTATTATCGTAGTTGTTTGAGACGAGGTCAAGCATAATATGTTGTTGGAGAATAAATTGAGAAATGAGAAGTTCGGCATTAAAAATGATAATCGTTCATCATTTCAAGTATGGGATGTTGTGTGTGAAGAAAGTTTTGTAGAACTAAAGAAAAGATTGACGACTGCTCCAGTATTGGTTTTTCCTTATTTGAGTGAGTCATTTGTAGTGTATTATGAACACGTCTAAGATGGGACTTAGTGGTGTTTATGTTGAATATTTGGAGACATTGTCTTTTTGGTTCTAGATTTGAAGTGTTTAGAGACCATAAGAGTTTAAAGAATTGTTTGATCAGGAGGAATTGAATAAGAGACAACGAAGATGGTTGGAGTTATTGGAAGATTATAATTTCGGTTTGAATTAGCATCCAAGGTAAAGCTAATGTGGTGGTTGCTGCGTTAGGTTAAAATACAATACATATGTCAGCAATTATGGTTAAAAAATTGGAATTAATTGAACAGTTCAGAGATGTGAGCTTAGTTTGCGAAGTGACACCGAAGAGTTTTATGTTGGGGATGTTGGAGATTAACAATGATTTTATGGATAGTATCAAATAAGCTCAGAAGTTAAATGTGAAACTGGTAGATTCGGTGGTTGGACTCGATCAGTTTGAGAATGATTATTTCAAGTTAGATGTGCAAGGTGTGTTGAGATTTTGTAATCGAATTTGTATTCCTGATGGTACGAAGATGAAGAAAGTAATTCTTGAGTTAGAGAATGCTTAACCTTCAAGTATAGCTAAGTGAGTGTAATATGGACTATGTAATATGTTAAGCGTCGGTGTCTCATCGACAAAATCGAATGAGAAGGAAATTATGGGAGTATTTGTAAACCTCATTGGAAATTATTGGATTATGGTGTATTAGGTGACTTGAGTACAAGTTCTAAAGGAACACTATTATAGTTCGGTAATGATGGTTTATACTCCATTATGATTGTCGGCTATCTATCGACAAATTGAGGAACTGATCACCCTTAATCTCTTGTTGATAGTAGACGAGATCATGTTGGATGGTATAGACTTGTCTTGCCATCTTAGTGGTGAGTGAAGTGGTTAATGTTATATCATGAGGTAGCCTGTCACCAGTTTGTGTGAAGTAATAGAGGAATTTCTAGGAAAGAGTTGTGACGTATTGAACAATTCAGAGTAGCGGGTTTAAATGCGAGCTAACATCACAAAGTGAAATATTGAGAATATCGAGTGAATAATGGTTTTAAGGTGGATGTTGAGGAAAGTCTGGAACTAGAATGAGAATTATAAACTATATAGTTGGCAAAAACTTTAATGAGGACGATGACTTAAGATGGATTATCAGAGTTGCGCAGCTGAAGTTTATGTGGCGCAGTTTCTATGAGTGGTAGATTTGGTAGATTGTTGATGCAGGGATGATGTGCCAAGGTGTTGTGATATCTCAGAGATATTTGTTGATCCTATAAGGAATTTATTGTGGTTGTTAGTTGTTGGTGAGTTATGTGTGTATTTGTTGAGTTATATTGTTAAGTTGATGTTATAATAATTTTGTCCCCGTTGCTGCGATGTTGTTGTTAGTTACCGTAAATGATGGATAATACTCCATAATATGACGAAGTTGACTATGTTGGATATGTTGATGTCACTATAAGGGTGATACGAAGATATGAATAGAGTTGTTGATATTGTGTTGATAATTGACATACATATGTATATATGGGAATGAAATTATGTATGTGTTTTTGGTGTTGAAAATCTTGTTAAGATGATAATGTGATGTTGTATATCCAAGTATAAGTGTGTTACCAATTTAAATGTTGATATGTCAAAATATTGTTGAAGTGGTTGATAAGTTATTAATGATTGTGACGCGAAGTGTTGAATGATTGGCATGTGTGTAATCGATTTGAATCGTGTTGAGTTATTGAGTTATCAAGAAAGTAGTGGTCAAAGTGTTGTCAAACGCGACTTGGAAATCAATGAGTTGGATGCAAAAATCAAACTAAGGGTGGTAGTATCGAATAGATTTTCGAGGAAGAAAATATTCTAAGTGGGGGAGAGATGTAACGCCCCAATATTTAATTATTTATTTAATTAAATATTTTTGAATATTTTATATTAATTCGAATTTTTATCGTCGAAGTCTGAATTATTTTATTTAGTGGCATGATAAATAACCAGATTTAATTTGGTGGAATTAAGTTGAAGTATTATTTTGTTATTAAGCTTAAATATGATATTAAGAGAGTAAGTAATATAATAATATTATAGTAGAAATAGAATTAGAGGAGAAAGAGAGTTAGTGTTATCAGGAAAAGAAAGAAAAAGAAGAGAAAGAGGAATAGGATTTTGAGAGGAGAAGAAGAACAAGAGGAGGTTGCTACTAGTGCCAAATTCCACGAAATTCCATTGAAGTTTCTTAGAGCTGTACTCAATCCAAGGTAAGGGTGGGGTTCTTGCTAAATAAATGGGAGTATGATGAAATTTCATTGGGGTTTAGGGTATTAGTTTCACTACTATGTTGTGCTGAAAATTTGTTTGTGTTGCTATTGAAATTAACGATTGATTTGAGTTGTGTTGTTATTTGTTGTATTTGAACTGTGTTGGATTAATTCTAAGCTAGGATAAATGGGTAAATTGAAACAAGTAATGAACAAGAACAAGGCACATGTGTGAAGGGAGGCAAAACTGGTTTTTAAGCTCCAGGCCTCCTGACACGGTCGTGTCAGCTGACACGGGCACCCGTATCAGCCTCTGTACTCCACGCCTTCCCCCTTCCTTCTCCTGACACGGCCGTGTCAGGCAACAACGCCACCCGTGTCAGCTGTTGTAGCAAATTTTCTGAAAATTAGACTTATGCACTTTTTCTGACCCGATTCGTCCTGTTTAATTCTTCTGCAAACCAAGGCATAAAATATGGTGATAAGGAATAAAACATCAATTAGTTGAACGAAGCAATGACTACGTAACTACTAAAATTCCTGTGTAAAAACCACTGATCAGTAGCTGAATTAGGCGGTATAATTAGTTGTCCAGAATTTAATGAAATTTGACCGGGTAACTAAGTTTAATTAGTAGGTAATTGTGGATATGTCTTTTTGTTGAAATTATGTCAATTACGCCGAATTTCCGGTACAATTGGTTAAGTTGTTCCGTCCGGTTTATGGACATTGTTGATTATAGGTCTTATGACCAATGTTGTGTTATTTTGTGTTGATCGATGAATGTGTTGTTTTTGCGAGATATCATTGAGTATATATGGAATTCGCTTTTGATAATATGATTATGAATTATTTATGTGGGTAGCCTTATCGTGTGAATCCTAGAGAATATATAATGAATATGTTGTTGCCATGAATTATTGTTGATGACGTTGTAGGCCTATGGCCAGTGAAGTAGTGAGATAGGTGTATGCCTCGTGAAGTGTTTAATGAAGTTGTTGTATGTGTTGTACATTCATTCATTTGCATTTGTGAAGGCTTGTATTGACGGATTTTGTGAAGGCCTGTATTGGCAAAATGAATTATGTAGAAGGCTTATGCCTTGTGCCTCGAAATTACTGGAAAATGTTTATGTTGGGAGTTTTACTCCGATGGTACCACATGCATTTGCATAGTTTTGAGTTGCATATTCGAGTCGTATACGTTGAATTGTGGTGTTTATGATTTTTTAAGTGTTGAATTATTATTGTATGAAGTGGTGATTCTTTTTATCCTTTACTTAATATATTGTTTATCATAACCATATTTATATAGTTTGTTATATCACCCCTTCTGTTTGAATATTGCCTGTGATACGGTGGCAGAACCGACTGTTTAATACTGGTTTGTGTTTTGTATTCTCAAATGTTGCGGTAAGCAAGAGTCGCTGCCATATTTTCTTTTATCCAACAAAGGAAAGGGTGAAAAGAACAAAAAAAGACGTTTCAAGAGTTTTCTGAGTAAGGGGGTAGATTATGGAAAGGGAAGGTGTTAGCACCCTTTTCTTCCGTAGTTATTTATAGGCTCTTAGAGGTTTGCTCATTTTAAAATACCTTTTTGCTTTGTGTGTTTGAAAATGTTTTGGAAATGCCTTAGTGCGGTGATTTTATTTGCGTTTAACTCTGTATCGGTCCTCAAGAGTGTTAACAAAGTAAATGTTTTGAAAAATTGTTTTTTTGAAATGTTTTTGTGTAGGTGCAAAAAGTTGTTTTGAGCAAACTTCTAACAACTATCTACTTTTGTACTTGAAAAGGTTTGTTCTTTTCCTTCTATCCTTTAGACAACTCTATCCCACTATTAGTGAGTAGGTAGCCCTATCGTTGGATGTTTGAGGGACATTTGAAGGGACGTACAGTCATAAAGGCAACATATGGAGACGCTTTAGCAATTTTGTTTATGGACTAGATCATTTATCGAAAGGCAACTGTAGGGTCATCGAGGGACTACGATCTTTGATTTACGGGTCTTTGCTAAAGCGTCCCCGCTTCGAGGGACATGACTGTTCTTTCCGAAAGGCAACCAAAGTGGGCGTACCCAAGAGGTGTATGTTTGAAATGTGTGCTTGTTTAAGTTATTCATCTTTGAATTTAAGTTTGCTAGCATTTTTTTATTAGTCTTTCCATACAAGCCCAGTTACTAATAGTTAATATTTTGCAGAAATTTAAAGTGCAGGAATTTAAATCCTACGCTATTACAATGCTTTAGGACAGTTACATAAAAAAGATGCAAGAAAGTGAAGTGCGGAATTTAAACCTAGACTATTACATCCCATAAGCAGTTACATGAATATAAAAGATGCGAAGGTAAATAACACGCGCGGAATAAAGAAACATCTAAGAAATCCTAAGAATTAAATTTTTTGTTTGTTGTTTTTGTGTTTATTGAGAAAATACTTAAAATAAAAGTGAGAAAAATCTGATTCCAATTAATTAAATAAAAGAAAAAATGATTATCAATTAAAATTAATTCAAATAAAACTAATTCTACTATTTTTTTTGGTTTTTATTAAGAAAATATTTGAATGAAATAAATCTAAGTCTAATTGATTTTAAATTAATAAAATAATGTTAAAAAAATTAATTAAATTAATTTACAAAATTAAAATTAATTATAAAATCCCAAGTCTAATATTTTTTATGTTTTTGATTTTATGTTATTATAAAAAAAAGTGATTTAAAAGAAACTAAACAATAAAACAAATAATAAAAAACAATTGGGCCAGATGTGTAATAGTAAACAGGAGGATGTAAGATTTGAAATTCGCTAAGCCCAAGTTACTGTCAGCCCAAAGGTGCTATTGGATTCAGTGAGGGAGGTTGTTAAGGGTGCATGATGGACTGCACGTTGAGAGCACTGGATCTAATTGGATGGTGGTGATCTGATAGTATATGGTGCATACGCTTGGCTTTGAACATTGGATCTGCAAGTAAAATTAGAGGGAAAAAAACAAAATGCAAGAGGCAGGAGTCGAACCCCTTCCCTCACATGAAACACATAAAAATATTCACAATGATTGTTAATAGCACAAATATGGATGTAATAGGTATTTACTTGACGTGAATATGCAATTTTGGTTTCAAGAAATCTTACCAACCGGTGATGCATGGGTCCGGTGATCTAGAATGTTGCAATCCTTAGGAATGGATGGAATAAGTTCCTAGGAAACTTAAGAATACGACGGAGCAGTTGGTATGGATGGATGATGGCTGAAAAACTCAGTTTCGAATTTCACAACTTTTATGCTTTTTTTTGTGAAATTTGTGGGAACTCTCTAGCAATAATTTTCGTGTGTGTCTTCTCAAGCATTTTTTTTGTGTGTGTTTGGCTTGGAAATAGCTTGTACTTATAGTGGAGAGGGAAGAGACAAGCTTTCATGGCAAGAATCTTCACCATAATTCCATGCTTTTATGTCAAAATCAAACAAATTTAATAGTTTCCAAAACTTGAAAAATCTTTCCCTTTCCATGCTTGAATGTACCTGGACACTTTGGCACAAAATTATGGGCTTCTAGGCAGGCCAAATCAATAGCCCAAAGGTCAAGGCCCGTCTCCAAACATTTTGTACAATTTATTTTATATTTATTTGAAATAAATTAAAATAGATATGTAAAAAATAGGTAGAAAATGCAAGGCCATGCAAAAATAAGATTAGAGGTCCTCTATAAACTTAGGAAAATATTTGAACCTTAAAAAGTTAGGCCATTGACTCAAAATTTCAAATTTGCTCAATGCACCATTCTTGAAATTTCCAAACTTTTCCCAACTTGGGCAAGCCATAACTTGCTCAATTTGTATATCATGATGATGATCTTTGACTTTTTGGAAAGCCCGAGATGTCTACTTGAATCCCTATTTTGATCAATTTTGCATTTGAAGATGTTGTCTTGATGTAAAAGGTCATGGAAAAAATGGCTTTTGTTGACTTTCTGAAAATGACCTGTAATGTCCGAGCTTGTATCTTTCAAATAGTGCATTTCTTGGACTTGAGGGCTGAATATAAATTGTAGGGAATTGGATTCTATTCAAAATGAGATTTGGTGGAAAACTTTATGATAAAGTATGAGAAAGTTATGCCTGGTCAAAATTTGGTTGACTTCTCCTATAGAAACCCTAATTAACAATTTTTGACTTTTGATGCATTAGGAGAATTTCATGAGGAATCATGATCAACCCTTGATAAAATTATGTATATCAATTCAAAATGTTAATGTTGACCAAAAATCTTGAAGTTTGACTGTATATAGGCCACGATTGACTTTTGACCTAATACAGTTGATTTTCAAGCATTTGAGCAGTTGACTGAGCAAACTTGTTGTAAAAGGCATGAAATTTGGCATGTATAATATTGAGGACATATTAGGATCATGGAAAACATTTGAGACCATTAGAGATCAGACATCTTGATGAAAATTGAAACCCTAGTTAGAGGTTCATTACCTTAGGAGGAGAATTTGTCTGGTCAATTCTTGGTCATCCTTGGGAAAGTTAGAGACCTCAATGGGCATGTGTTGAGTAAAAAGGGAGGGCAATTTTTTGGGATACAACATTGCGCTTTGTTGTTAACGTGCAGGTAACCAAGATGAGTAGCCGATAGCATTGTTAGTTCAAGTTCGGTGTCATTTGATCTGATACGTAGCACCCAGGGGGGAAAATGAACGCTTGTCTTATTTTGTTTTTTATTTATTGAAAATTATGTTATTATTGAGGATTTATTATATTGATGTTGTTTCATGATTCAAAAGATGTTATATCTTATTTAAAGAATTATTATGAATCCGCTGCGTGATTAATCAAAGTTTGGCTTATGTTATGAAGACTTTATTCATGAGTTGTGTTTATTCCGCTTCTTTAAGTGTTATGTATCTATTTTAAAAGCATGACAAGTTTATGTGTTTTTGTTGAATATGTGACATCCCGATTTTATTGGAAATTTTTATACTCTGATTTTCCGATAATTGCTTGGGGTAGAATTGGGGTATTACAGGAGGAGTGGTCTTCACAAAGATATCGGGCATGGGTGCTTCACGGGAATACGGCATCTTCAACTGGATGGCTCTTGCTTATACCCACTGAAGATAAGGCTCCAAAGAAACAGCCCCTCTAGGCCCCAAGTCTTTCTTACCCTTTCTGTGAATACGACGCCAAGCCTTTGAAATCTCATCTTTAGCTTCCTTATGAACTTCTCCCTCTTTAAGGAAGAATCCACTCAGATGAATACTATTTGGCTTATCCCTTATCGGATATCCAAGTTGTCATCGTGCAAGAAAGGGGTTGTAGTTAATTCCTCCCTTTGTACCAAGAAGAGGTACATTAGGGAAACTACCACAATTGTTGACAATATCCACATCATGGTAAGCCTGATGATACCAAACAATATCTGAATAAGTGAGGGCCATAATCTTAGGAGCTCAACGAGGTTCCTTCCTGACATCCCAGAAAGCATCAGACCTAGGTAAGTGAGAAATAAACCACTGATACAATAAAGGTGTGCAACAAATGATGATCCCTCCATGGTAAGAATCCCGAAGATGAATAGAGTAATAGGCATCACCCAATAATGTAGGGACTGGGTTCACAATCATAAAGATCCTGATGGCATTGATATCCACAAATTTGTCGACATTGGGAAATAAGAACAATCCATAAGCAAGTAGAGCAAAGATGGCCTCAAAAGTAACCATACTCTTCATCCTAGCAAAGTAGCAAGCTTTCTCCAACAAGAACTGAGCGGGTAATCCTCTAATCCCTCCTTTGGTAGTCATGTGGATTTCAACCTCAAACTTCCCCAAATGGATCAAAGCAGCAATCTCATGAGATTTTGGCTCCACCTCTAAACCAGTAAAAGGAACACGATCGGTGATAGGTAAACCCAATAGATAAGAATACTATTCCAATGTAGGCATCAACTGATAATCAAGAAAAGTAAAGCATCGATACATCAAATAATAGAATTGGACCACAATCGAGAGAATACCCTCCTTCATCATGAGCCTCATCAGAAATGATAGACCCATACTTCCTCCGAAAATCTGTAGAACTCTCGAACTCAGGAATCAGACTCACCAACTCATCTATCTTGGGATTTCTGAAACTGTAATTCCTGGTCTATCTTTTCCCAGAATCCATAGTCAAAAAGTACCTAAGATATTTACAAAGAGTCAACTTTTAAGTCCCTTGAAACAAAAGGTTTTTATAAGATGTTCACGGGTGCATGAATGCATGATGCAACAATCACACACTAGATCACAAACATAGGATTCATAGGTTCAACGTCACGAGAATAAGGTCGAAGGTACTACCCATAAGGTATGATTCAAAATTTTATCACCTGCCGAACAAGGTTCTAAGAGGTTCCCAGAGTTTACATCCTTCCTTCAGATATTATCAACATCCCGATTGACTCGGTAATTATCAATATTCTCAGGAAAAACTAGTCTGAGCGTAGTATCGCGTGACAACCATTTTCGGATTAATCCTTCATAGCTTCCACACTACACCTAAAAGGCCAAGATGGGTTAAAGGTTCTACGGTCCTCAATTTCAGCAGGCTCCCAGATCGAAAGCAGTAAGTATTCCTGATTACTCGGTAAACGACACTACAATCAAAGGGGCCTCCACTGAGTGGGGGATCTCATGTCTCCTTTTTTGGGATTACTCCCTCAAAGTTAACATGACTATACTTCCCGTCCTATCTAAAGTTTTCCCAAGTCTGGGTATAGGAATTATGAGAAATCGCCAAGCACCCTGAAAACTAGGAAAAATCCAAACAAACATATATATAACATATAACATATACACAACAATAACACATACACAGATAAACAAAGATAGGCTCAACCCACTTAGGGATGGACCAACAATAGCTCGATCTGTCCCCAGTGAAGTCACTATTTTTCTATAGCAGTAGAAATGTTGAGACTAAGCCATTGATTGACTTAACTCACAGATCAAAATAAAAATCGTCGCCGCACTTTATTATTTCTAAAGGAAAGGGAAAAGAGTGAATAACCCAAAATAGGGGGAGAGAGTATAAGTTTTGGGGTTGGTTATGCAAAGGGAAGGTATTAGCATCCTAAACAACTACGGTTCTCCACAGGAACCTCTTTAAAAATCTGTGTATTTTGGCTATAAATGTTGTATAAGAAAATAGACGGTGGAGATGAGAAAAGAAATATTTTTTTGATATTTTTGCACCCTCCGCGGTTGCGAACCATTAGTGCCTACTGTTGTACCCCAAAATTTTCCCTCTCATTTATCAAGACTTTTCTCACAAGATATCTTTGACTCAAGACTGGATTAGGGTTTGGTCAGCTCAAGATATCTCATCATGCACTGATGACCCAAAATTAGGGTTTAAGTTTGCACAAGGATTTTTGGAATATAAATGCTTCATATGTCTTTCAAACATCATTATGGACCCCTAATATTACTCATGACAAGTTTCAGGCCTTGAACCATATTTTTTATCAGTCAATTAGACAGTTGACCTAAAAATCAGCTGTACTGGGGAAAAAGCCAACCATGGCCAATTTACAGTCAAAATTTATAATTTTTGATCCACATCAACATTCTAGACTCATATGTATCATTTGATAAAGTTTGGACCACAATTCCTCAAGAAATTTGATCAAATCATCAAAAGGGCAAAATGGTCAAAATTAGGGTTTTGACTAAGAAAGGGCAATTTCTGATTTTTGACCTGACAAATGACCAATTGATTTGAAGCATGATTTCAAGGTTTCATTTGTATCATCTTGACCTAATTACATGGTTCAAAACATTGCAAATCCATTGGATAGACAGATGAAATTTGCAATCAACTGATCAAAAGTCAACTGTATATTGAAAAGTCAAACTTTGACTTTTTGGTCAAAATCAAGTGCCAAGGATCATAATTCATCAAAACATGTCAAAATGTGAAACTTGTTCAACAAGGAATCAAAGATTGAAGATTTGATTTTGAAATTTGAATTTTTCTTAACTTAGAAATTTTTCTAAGTACAGAAAATTTCTTATTTTCTCTCAACTTTAAGCCATTTTTTTCACCATGATACAAGATGATTCAAAGGAAATTCCCAACATGAAAGTTGTAGACCTCCATGAAATATACAACTTTTCTTCACACATTTTATCTAAATATTCTTGGATCTCAAGATATAATTGTATGAATACATGCCCATGAACTAAAATAACTTAGTGAAATTTTGCCCTAATTTAGGCAGGTTTTGGACCCCACTTCATGGAAATTTTTCACCTAGTTCCAAGAAGAATCTTGAAATGCATTTCAAAGATGAGTTATAGAGCACATTTCAAGCTTTCCAAAATGTACTAGAACTCATTAAGATCATTTTTTAGTAGGGAGAATCGAAGAGATGAAGTTGGCAATTTCCCACTTTGAATTCAAGCTATTTCATGAAGAACAAAGTTCAAATCAGAATCTATGCTGCCTAATACATGATTTACATGTCCCAAACTTGTTTCTTACTCCAAAATTTAGTTCTTACTCAGTTGACAAAGCTTTAATCCAAGCCCAAAAGTCTTTATCCAAGCTTTAATTCCATAAATGGCACAAAGTTGCCATTGCCATTTTGGAAAAGTATGACTTTTGCAACTTTACAAATCTTGAGCATTGGACTTGTCTTCTCTGCACACACAAGTCCTACAGACCTGAAGCAACTTGTATATAGCTTATACCAACTCCAAGCAGGCCAGTACAAGCATGAGAAGACCTGTCTCTTCACTTTGCTTCAAAAGCAAGAAAGTGTGCAAAAAGCTTACAATTGAAAAATCTATTGAGAAGCTGACTTGAAACCTTTTCCATACTAATACACAAACATATCACAACTTATACCACGATTGCTAAAGGCCTGGAACACTAAAACACTCCATATCACAAAAACTGTCAAAACTTAAAGTTTGTGCATAAGCATAGCAATCCATAAATTGGCTCGTGCGTTACAAGTTTTAATCATCCAAACACTTTACCTACTTCATATCTAAGTGATCCAGGCCATCATCACTGCACTGTAACTCCTCCTTCTTCATTTGCCATTTTTGTTTTCAAAGCTTGCAGGTTGACTTGGATAGAGAGTTTCAGACACTTTCAAAGCAAGGTAAGGATTGGAACACACTCAGGGAGGTTCAAGCAAGCTCAAGCAATCTTTAGGACTTCATAAATCTCACTCAAACTCCATTCACGATCTCAACTGAAAGTGGTAAAAACTCCAACTTTTATCTTTTCATACAGGTATCCATTGACCAGGATTTGTGAATAAACAATGTAGACATCATTGCTACGAAGCTGTACATATCCATAACTTGCATTTATTTGGCCTGAGTTGAGAGAATTTTGAGCTTGAAGTTTCTGAAAAAATTAGGTTAAGAATTAGGGCCATTAAAATTCTCTTTAATCTTGGACTTATAGTTTTAGCTATGCACATGGTTAGCATCGTGAGACAAAATGCTATAACATTCATGTTATCAATTTCTATTTTTGTTGAGAGATGAAAGAGTTATAGGAGGTTTGGCCAGCTTGAGGAAGAAGATGAAGTATAGGGCCAAGGAAACGTTTTGTGTTATGTTTTTATTGTTTCATATAAATCAACGGATGTACAGCCACCCCAGTGGCAAGGTAGCGCATTGGCAAGGTCCAGCTCATGGGTTCGAACCTTGGCACTACCTTTTGTTTTTTCATACTTTTCCATTTTCATTTTTTGCTGTTTTGCAGGATGGGCTTCAACATTGGGCCTAGCGTTTTTTTTCTAACATAACACATCTTGATTACTCAGGATACCCCCTGGCCCATACATTTTATTTATTTGTTTTATTTTCATTTTTTTGTTTTATTAAATATTTTCTTTAACACATAAAAATCATGAAAAATATAAATATGGCAAATATTGCATTTTTATTATTTTATTTTATTTTACATATAAAATATATTTTATTTTATTATATACTAACTATTTTTCTTAAATAAATTTGTAAATATAAAAAAATAGAATTAGGTTAATTATTTTATTCCTTTTCATTTCATACTTGTAAAATATTTATTTTGTCATATAAAAACTAAATATTTTCATAGAATATTATTTATTATTTTTTATACAAAAATATACAATGAATAATGGTTAAAGAACTTCATTTCCTTTTAAATTAGAAAATTAGGGTTAACTTCTTTTTTTTTAAGAAATAATTTCTTTTTTTAATATTTTTAGGATTAGGTTAAAATTCCTCTTCATATAAAAAACAAAGCAAAAATCTTTTTCTTGCATATACATACCATTGCACATTTAATTTATATTATATTTTATTTATTTAAATATTTGTACAAATTCGATTTGGTTGTAATAGCTTAATTAGATTTACATTCTTGCAAATCCCCATTTATAATTTGTATTCTCCCTCCCATAAAATATTGTAATAGCGTAGTAATCTTTAAATTATGCAATTTACCACTTTTATATACCATGCTAGTAATTAGGGTTTGAATGGTAAGATAAAAACAAATCAAATAGAAAACCCTAATACAAGACAAACAAAGCATGAAAATAACACACTTGCACACAAGTATCCTTAGGGTTTCTCCACTTGGTTGCCTTATACAAAAATGGTCATATTACGCATGCGAAGTATCTTGGCAAAACAAACGAATATGAGATCATAGTCCCTCGATGACGCTATTCAAAGTTGCCTTATAAAATGATCTTGGTCCCTCAAAAACTGCCAAAGATACTTTGCAACATTGCTAATCATGGTTATACGATGACCCACGCCCGTCCCGTTTACATCCAAAGATAGGGTTACTTACCAAATCAATGGTAAGACAACAATGTCAAAGGAATAGAAAATGCATAAGAAAGACATTTGAGTAGGTAGATTGCTTCTAGTTATTTGCTCTATTTTCAAACAACTATCCTTGCTATTTTTCAAAACAAACACACACATTTCAAAAACATCTTACAAAAATTGAAAACATTTTCAAAAAGACAAAAATCTTTGTATACATTCTTACTGTTGTACCCCAAAATTTTCCCTCCCATTTTCTCAACATTTTCTCATCACAAGGCCCTTGGAGCTCAAAGATCCAGTTAGGGTTTCCTCTGCAAGACTTCTCCTAGCACTGTTGACCCAAATTAGGGTTTGTGTTTGCACAAAGATATTTTGACCTAAAATGCCTAAGATGACTTTCATGCTTCATGTTGGACTCCCAAGTTTATCCATACCAAGTTTCAAGCTTTGATTCCAACCTTTGCCCAGTCAATTGGACAGTTGACCTATAAATCAGCTATATTGGGGAAAAAGTCAACTGTGGCCAATTGACAGTCAAACCTCTTGAAAATTGACCCACATCAACATTATGAACTCATATGGACCATTTGATCAAGTTTGGATCACAATTCCACAAGAAATTTGATCAGATCACCAAAAGGGCAAAATGGTCATTTTTAGGGTTTTGACTACACAGAGGCAATTTTTTACTGTTTGACCTAGCCAATGGCAAACCAAGCTCACATATGGACTCAAGGACCCCATGGAATTGTCTTGACATACTCAACAAATTCAAAAGATCCCAAATGCACAAGATTGACAGTTGAATTTTCCAGTCAATTGATCAATTTTTGACTGTATACTGAAAAGTCAAACTTTGACTTTTTGGTCAAAATCAAGTGTCAAGATTCATTTTTCATCAAAACATGCCAAATCATGAAACTTGTTCATCAAGAAATCCAAAATCACAAATTAGGGTTTGAAATGAAGATTTTTCATAACTTAGAATTTTTCTAAGTTATGAAAAACCCTAATTTTTTCCTAACTTTGTCCCACTTTCTCATCAAGATGCATTTGGATTCAAGGAAAAGTCAAAACATGAAAGTTGTAGTCCATTGCAAAATATACAACTTTGATTCACAAAGTTTACTCAAAAGAAGCTTGTAGCTCAAGTTACAATTTTTGGAACAAGGGTACCAAACCATTCTTAACTTAGAGAAATTTGACCTATTTTAGGCAAGGTTTTTGCCTAACTTCAAGACCACTTTTCACATACTTTCACTTGGAATTTCAATTTTCATTACAAAGATGGATTGTAGTACACATTCCAAGCTTTCCAAAATGTCCAAAAACTCATCAAACAACCTCATGGTTAGGGAGAATCGAATTTGGCAAGTTGGGAAAAACTCACTTTGTTTATGGCCAATTTACATGTTCATACACTTGTGCCATTTTGAACTCAGCTTGCATTCCTTGATTACAGGTCCTATATCCCATTTGCACTCAATAATTTAATGCTAACCCATTGTGCCAATACCTTATTTTATGTGTTCAAGCATCGTATGCAAAATTAAGCCATAAGTAGAAAAAGCAAATTATCCATTTTAGAAAAGTTGAACTTTATGTCAAATGCAAATCCAAGAAGCATAGGCATAATCTTTTGAGCTGGTATTTTGTACACAAATCACTCTAACCAAGACTAAGGTATGCAGCATAGATTGGGGGCCTGTACAAGCTAGAAACACCAAGTTGATTTTCTTGCTTAAAGTTGAAGTAACCTTGCATAACGACTCCCAACTCTCATTCCTGTGAACCAGAGCTTAAGCAAAGATTGTGAACACTTTCCAAACACCAACCCTGACCTGAAACACGAGCCAACCATCTCCATTGCCTTCACAAACACAGAATCACCATAAAACTGCAAAAACAGGGCATAAGCTGCAGTTGGACTTCCATAGTTCATTCCACTTGTGCATTCTTGCTAAGACTTGTTCAAACACATTCCACACTATCCCTTGAAACTGTTCCAAGCCCTAAACACGACCTGTAACACCCCTAGCTAACATCACCATTTCCATATTTTCTGTTTTGCAGTTGAAGTGCCATAACACGATTCACTTGGTTTTGAAGCAAACTAAAGGTTGGAATAGCATCCTGGGACATCAAGGAAGCTATACAAATCATTACCTTGCCTTGTAAGCATCCCCATTGTTACACACGTTTCCAACTGAACAGGTAAGTTCATGAACTCTTATCTCTCTATCCAGGCATAGTTAGGTTTAGATTTGTGAAGAAATTATGTCACATTCATAGCCCTGAACATGCCCATATCATTAGTTTTCATTTATGTTATGTGTGCTTTGAGAATTTTAAGTCTGAACATTGAATAAAAACTAGGTCAGGAATTGGGGGAGAAGAAATTCTCTCTCATTTCTGAGAGTTAGGATGAGTTCTTTATATGTCCAGAATCGTGGTTTGATGCTCTATATTTCTTGTGTTGTGAGTTTGTGCTAAAAATCAGGGAATCTGGAGATAGCAAACGCGTGTTTTTGTTGAACAGAGATGCTGGAGGTTGAAGAAGACAGGGTATTGGGCTGGGCCTGAGATTTATCTTTTCTTTTCACACCACTGTATTGCACATGCACCCCCCTGGCCCATTTTGAAATTTACTTGTTATTTTCCATTTTCTCTTTTTGATTTTGTTTCCATATTTTTATTTAAATCATAAAAAACATTAAAAACATTTTTTCCATATTTTTTGCATTTATTTTGATATTTATTTGACTTTAGTTAAGTTTTGTAGATAAATAAATAAATATACCTTTATTTAAAAATACAAAAGTAAGACAAACATACTTTATTTCTTTTTATTTTATTTTTATGTTATCTCTTGAAAACCTCTTATAATAAAAATATATTTTTTCTATAATATTAAACGTTTTATTTTTGTACATATAATACATATTTAATAAATAAAGTAAAATACTTATACATATTTATTAATATATTTAGAAAAATACAAAGAATTAATACATTTTTGTTTTTATTAATATTTTGACCTCAAAAATACTTTTTATATAAAATACCTTCTTTTATTTATTTTTTGTAAATAATTAATAAATATTGCATATATCATACAATAAATACTTTTATTTGTAAAAATTAGGGTTTTTGCCCTAAATACATAAAAATACCAAAAATTGATTGATTTTATTTTTGCTTATTTGATACATGATAAATACTTTTTACATACATATGAAAAACCTTTTTTTTTTTTGCATTTTGCATATTTATCTTATTTTTATTTGAATATTGTGTAAATAAATACCTTGCAAAATTCCAAGTTTGATGTAATAGTCTAGGGTTTTAATTCTTGTCAAAATACCCCCATTTGAACATTTGTACCCCCCCTTCCCATATATTGTGTTGTAATAACTTAAGAACTTTATTTTTCGCACTTTAAAGCTTTCTAATTATGCCATGTTAGAATTAGGGTTTGTATGCAAATCAATTAACCAAAAATAGTTTGACCTAAATTCAAGATAAACAAGCATGAAAATGGACAACACCAATCACACTTGCACCCCTAGGGTATTCCACTTGTTGCCTTCAATAATGGGCCATATTGCATGTTAGGTCTCTTTGGGCAAAACAAACACAATTCAAATGATCATAGTCCCTCGATGACGCTTTCGAAAGTTGCCTAAAAATGATCAAGTCCCTTAAAGAAAATTTCCCAAAGATACTTGGCACCATTGCAATTATGGTCTAAACGATGACCCACGCCCGTCCCGTTCACATCCTAACACAAGATTGTCCACCAAATACAATGGTGGAACAAAATTGTTAAAAGGGTTAAAACATAGCAAAGATCTTTGAGAAATTTAGGGTTGATAGCTCTTGATTACTTGCCAACTTGCAAAATAAAACACTTGCCTATTTTTCAAACCACACATCAATACACTTTCAAAACAACTTTCAAAAACATTGAAAACCTTTTCAAAAGACATACACCTTTGTATACATCCCAACATGGATCATTACAAAAGTTGCCACCACATTGGCCTCTTTTCAAAACATTTTCAAAATCCACACACAAAGCACCATTTCAAACAATTGAAAATTAAGGCAAGTTGATCTAAGCAAGTAACTAAGAGCCCATGGATAACCATGGATAGAAAGGGTGCTAATACCTTCCCTTTCTATAATCTACTCCCCGAACCCAAGAAAACATCTCAAAGGTTTTTGCTGTGCTTTTTAACCTTTCCTTAGGATAAAATAAAAAGTCGGTGGCGACTCTTGCTCAACCGAAACATTTGCGAAAATAAACGCAAAACCCTAGTCAGTTCTCCCACCGTATCACAGAACTGGCGACTCTGCTGGGGATGACATTTAAGTGGAGTAACCTTAGGGCTTAGATCACCCTCTTGCATGACTAATTGTTTGATTTGATTGCTTTATATCTTGGCTCTTTTGTTTGGGTTTGCAATCCTACACCCGGATTTTGGGAAACATTCATAGATAGCAATACGTTGTGGAAACTGTGCGGGGTATACCGACACGGTCGAAGCAATAGCTATATTAGTGCGACATATTTGTGAGTACCGGTAACCCTTGAGTTCAATTAAGGAGAGTACGGGGCCGCTGAGTGATGTCACTACGCACTAATGACCTAGAACCTTACTTGACCATCTTGGCCTTTCATTAGGGGTAGTGAGATGACCGGCTTTGGTGCAGTCCGAAGTTGGTAGATACTCGATACTACAATCATTGAGGGTTGTTTTCTTGGAATATTTTGGTCGCTAGTTAAGTGGCTAAACCAAAACAATGAACAATGAAAACAATCCAGTGATATTGAGCTCCTTAGAACCCGGTTACTATTTATAGGACAAGTTTTTAAGCCAACTAAACTCAAGAGGGTACTTACCTATGAAACCCCATGCAAGCCTGAAACTAGGGTTTGGTGTGAATTGCTTGTACATATGTTTGTGCATACATCATGAACATCATAAGGCATCATATGCATTTACTAACCACTTCAAGGGTTTAGATCTTCATCTTTGTTCTTGTTTTGTAGGTCATGGAAATTCCTCGCAGAAAAACCATCCAAGTCAACCTTGTGAGAATCCCTCCTCAACTCAAGGAGCTCACATCAAGAATTCCGGAAAGCTCTCCCTTCAGTGAAAGACATGGTAGACTGCTCAGCTTAGTCAACACAAACATTGAAGAGGACATGATGAAAGTGCTATTCCAGTTCTTTGACCCTCTTCACCACTGTTTCACTTTCCCCGACTACCAGTTGGTGCCCACTTTGGAGGAATTTTCTCAACTCCTGAGAATTCCTATCCTTAATCAACTAACTTTCAACGGTACGGAAAAGGAACCAAAGCCTGAAGATGTTGCTCGAGCACTACATCTACAGCCATCCGACATCAAGGGGCATTGGGAAAGTAGAAGCGGTGTCAAAGGCTTCTTAGTAAAATTCTTGTTTGAAAAGGCACAAGAGTGTTGGAATTCATTGGACCTACAAGCCTTTGAAGAGATTGTGGCACTCCTTATCTATGGGTTGGTCCTGTTCCCAAATCCTGACCAGCTTGTAGAGGTCAACACCGTCAAAATCTTCTTGTCCAGAAATCCAATACCAACATTGCTTGGGGACATCATTCACTCATTTTACACACAAACAATGAGAAAGAGGGGTGTTCTCATGTGCTGTACTCCTCTCCTTGCAAGGTGGTTTATTTCGCACCTTCCACAATCTGTCTTGAAGAATGACCAAGGCTCAAGGTGGTCCCAACGGTTGATGACTCTTACTCACTCTGATGTACATTGGTGTTCTCGGTCCAGAGAAAATGTCATCATCGTCGATCATTGTGGAGAGTTCCCTAATGTTCCATTACTTGGCATTAGAGGGGGAATTACCTACAACCCTTGTCTAGCTTTGAGGCAATTTGGATATGCACGGAGGGATGGCCCTCACGACATGTTGATTCTTGACCTAGTTTTTAACTTCGACAACGATGCGCAAGGACTTCGCCAAAGATTCATCAGAGCTTGGAGGATGCCCAACAAGGTTGATAGCAAGACACTGGGGCACAAGAATTCCATCCCTCTTGAGCCTTATCTCAAGTGGGTACGAACCCGAGCCCAGAGTCTAATGATGCCTTATCCTCATGTTCTCCCTGTGATTAGAGAGCCCGTCAAGGAAGGAGAGGTTCCCTACACCATCCTACATCCTGACATGCCTACATCGTGGGAGGAGATGCAGAAGAGTTGGATCCAACTCAAGGAGGAACGGAACACTTTTGAAGCCAGCTTCTACGCCAGCGAGAAGAAGGTTCTAGAGCTCACCCGCCGACTCCATGAGCAAGAGACCCTTAACACCTACATTGCGCCAAAGAGGATGCGCAACGTCTTTTTACCTTGAGAAGTTGTTTTTGTAATATTTGGCCCATCTTTGCTTATCCTCACCAACTGCTTGCCTTTTGTTGAAAACATGAATTCAACGCTTGATAGACAACAAAGAGATTCTGTTTGAAAGTACTCCTGCTTTACCTGTTCCTGTTGAACTCATTTCAATCATCACCATCTTTTCCAATTCTTCCAGGGTCTCCAAAAGACCCGTTAGGATTACATCAGTTCCAAAAACTACTCCTCTTATAATCACAACGCCTGAGCCAGTCCCGTATGAATCAGACAAAACTGTGTCGTGGAATTACGGTGGGGACATCTACTACCATGGCATCAAACAAGATGGTCTTGCCTCCCAAGAGATGAGCTCCGAAGAAGAAGACTCCGACATTAGCAATATTGCCGGAACCAGTAAGATTACCCGAAGAGGTAGAATCTTCTCTCCAGAAATTGCCCCCCCAAAGGAAGTTTTTGGACCTGTGGCTGCTCCAAAGGTTACCTCCGTACCAATAGTCATATCTTCAAGTGCTCCTATTGACAAAAAAGACACAACCCCTGCTGTTATCCCTACCAACACTCCTACTGCCGAAACTCGAGGAAAAAGTATTCAAGTAGAACCTGTCCAGACGAAGGCTCAATCCCTGACTATCCCCGAGGGCTCCAAGAAGGAAATGGAGGAGATCCTGAATATAATAAAGAGGAGCGACTACGACGTAGTTGAACAGTTGGGGTAAACTACCTCTAAGATTTCCATGCTAGCATTGTTGCGGTGTGCTGAAGCGCATGCGAAAGCTCTAGTAAAGTTCCTAAAGACAGCCCATGTGCCTCAAGAGACATCGGCTGACCAATTTCAAGATTGCGTGGCCAGCTTGACGGCGGATAACGGCCTAGGCTTCTCGTATGCTGATCTGACACCAAGGGGAAGGAAGCATAATGAGGCATTGCATGTCTCTGTGGAATGTAGAGGAACAACTCTGGCCCATGTCTTGGTGGACACTGACTCATCTTTGAATGTTTTACCGAAGAAAGCTCTCGACAGATTAGACTGCGAAGGACTGACGTTGAAACCCAGTAACATAGTCGTGAGAGCATTTGATGGCTCAAAGAGGATGGTGCACGGGGAGGTGGATATTCCCATAAAGGATGGGACTCAGACTTTCAACTCAACCTTCTATGTAATGGACATCCACCCCTCTTACTCCTGTCTGCTAGGACGGACGTGGATCCATAATGCCAGTGTTGTCACCTCTACACTGCATCAGATGCTAAAATATCCGGTCCCTTGAAAGATTATCATTGTCCACAGAGAGGAAGAGTATATGATTATCCACCTCAATTCCTCCCCGTATATGGAATTGGACGGCGAGTTCATTGAAACTCCTTTTCAACATTTCGAAGAAGTTCTCCAAGAGGTAGAAGTAACCAAGACTATGTCCCAGATTCCCAAGATTACAAGACCTCCGCTCCAGATGTCATCTCTGAAAGACGCAAAAGCAGTAGTAGAGGAGGATGGATGAACCATCTGGGGGAAACTTCTGGATATTTCGTATAAATCTGACAAGTTTGGTTTAGGGTTCACTTCAAGTGCGCCGTGCCCGTGCGGGAGGGCCACCCTTGAAGATTAGCAACCGAGAGGTCAATGCGGTAGAAGATGGTGAAGAGGATTGCAGCTTGGAGGATTGGATCTTTCCTACTATCAACGGAGGACTCCTCAATTGGGAAGCCAAAGATTTTGTCCAAATAACTTTGATCCCTCAGTAATTTATCTTTACATTTCTGTTGGACTTGTAATATTCACAAACAATTCACACATTTAAAACCTTGTGTCTTGCCCGAGACACAATGGTCCATTTGTAAGGGTTTTTATTTCATCTTCATATGACATTCAATGAATCATGGACGTTTTTTCACATACAAACTTTTGTGCTCATTGTTTTTCTTTTACATTTTTATTTTTAAAGGATGGCTATACCCTTACACACACCCACACTCACAAATGCAGGTACCCCTCCATTCCGGATCCCATGGGTAACGATACTGTTATGGCCTTTTATGACTCTGAGGATCTAATCTACCAAGACGAAGGTGAGGAAGATTGTGAAGTACCAGGGGAATTGGCCAGACTACTACAACAAGAGGAAAGAGCTATTCGGCCTCATGAGGAACCGATGGATACAATTAACTTAGGTACCGAGGAGGATAAAAAAGAAATCAAGGTGGGTGCCAATCTGGAGTCAAGTGTTAAGGAACGTCGGATTCAGATGTTGCATGATTATGTTAAGATCTTTGCCCGGTCATATGAAGACATGCCAGGACTAGATACAGACATCGTGGTACATCGTCTGCCAACAAGAGAAGATTGTCCACCAGTAAAACAAAAATCCCGCCGCATGAGACCTGACATGTCAGAGAAGATCAAAGCGTAAGTCATGAAACAATTCAATGCTGGATTCTTGGCTGTCACTTCCTATCCCCAATGGGTTGCCAACATTGTTCCCGTGCCTAAAAAGGACGGCAAAGTAAGAATGTGTGTGGACTATAGAGATTTGAATAGGGCCAACCCTAGAGATGATTTTCCACTCCCCCACATTGATATCCTGGTTGACAATACGGCCCAGCATAAAGTGTTTTCCTTCATGGATGGATTCTTAGGTTACAACCAAATTAAAATGGCACCTGAGAACATGGAGAAAACTTAATTTGTCACACAGTGGGGCACATTCTGCTACAAAGTGATGCCATTCGGACTGAAGAATGCTGGGGCAACCTATCAGCGTGCCATGGTAGCTTTGTTTCATGACATGATACATCATGAAATAGAGGTCTACGTAGACGATATGGTAGCCCGATCACAAACGGAAGAAGAGAACCTTGATCACTTGCAAAAGTTGTTTGAAAGGTTGAGGAAGTACAAACTAAAGTTGAACCCAAACAAGTGCACATTCGGAGTACGGTCCGGTAAACTTTTAGGTTTTGTCGTCAGTAACAAAGGCATTGAGGTCGACCCTGCCAAGGTTAAAGCAATACAAGAAATTCATGCTCCTTGTACTTAGAAGGAAGTCAGAGGATTCTTGGGATGCCTGAACTATATTGCCAGATTCATTTCTCACCTAACAGCTACTTGTGAGCCAATCTTCAAACTATTGAAGAAAGATCAAGTAGTCAGATGGAACGATGAATGTCAGTTTACCTTTGACAAAATCAAAGAGTACTTACAAGAGCCTCTTGTTTTGATGCCACCGGTCGAGGGAAGGCCACTGATCATGTATCTGACCGTTTTAGAGAACTCAATGGGGTGTGTATTGGGGCAGCATGACGAGTCTGGCCGAAAAGAGCATGCTATTTACTACCTGAGCAAAAAATTTACCGACTGTGAAACCAGATATTCACTGCTCGAGAAAACTTGCTGCGCTCTGGCATGGGCTGCTCGCCGGCTAAGACAGTATATGTTGACTCATACTACCTTGTTGATATCTAAGATGGATCCGATAAAATACATCTTCGAAAAGCCTGCTCTATCTGGGAGGATAGCTAGATGGAAGATGATCCTAACAGAATATGACATACAATATACTACCCAAAAAGTTATAAAGGGTAGTGTATTGGCTGATCACCTTGCTCACCAAGCTGTAGAAGACTATCAGTCCATGAAGTTTGAATTCCCGGATGAAGACATCATGACATTAGACAACTGTGAAGAAATCAGACCATATGACGGACCTGAACAAGGATCCCGATGGACCCTGTTCTTTGATGGGGCATCCAATGCACTTAGTAATGGTATCGGCGTTGTGCTCATATCTCCGGAAGGGTGTCATACTCCCTTTACTGCCAGACTTTGCATCAATTGTACGAACAACATGGCGGAATACGAAGCGTGCATCTTTGGTCTCAGAGCTGCCATAGACTTGGGGATAAAATCTTTGGATTTTTTTTGAGATTCAGCATTGGTCATCAGTCAGATCAAAGGGGAATGGGACACTAAGCATCCAAACCTTATCCCTTACAAAGAACATATTTTGACATTGCTACCACATTTTGAGAAGATTACCTTCGATCATTTCCCGCGAGAAGAAAATCAGCTAGCAGACGCTCTAGTCACAATGTCATCTATGTTTAAACTTAATTGGGATAACGAGGCTCCCCAGATCACCATTGAGAAAATGGATGAACCAGCACACTGTCACGAGATTAATACTGAAGAAATAGTGGACCAGCCTTGGTTTCATGAAGTCAAGAGGTATCTCAAGGTTCAAGAATATCCAGAAGGAGGTTCAATCAATGATAAGAAGTTCTTAAGGAGATTCTCTGCTAAGTTCTTCCTTAGTAACGACATCCTGTACAAACGCAATCATGACTCCATTTTGCTTCGGTGCATGAATAAGGTTGAAGCTGAAAAGATCATGGCTGAATTACATGAAGGTACTTTTGGCACTCACTCCAGTGGGCATACGATGGAGAAGAAAATCCTACGGGCAGGCTATTATTGGTCTACCATGGAAGCAGATTGCTATCAACACTCTCAGAGCTGTTATAAGTGTCAAATTTATGCTGACAAGGTGCATGTACCTCTGGTTCCTTTGAATGTCTTGACGGCTCCTTGGCCCTTTGCTATGTGGGGAATTGATATGATTGGATAGATCAAGCCTACAACCTCCAATGGACACCGCTTCATCCTAGTGGTCATTGACTATTTTACAAAGTGGGTTGAAGCAGCCTCATTCGCCTCCGTTACCAAGAATTTCGTTGCCCGCTTCATCAAGCAAAACCTCATCTGCCGGTACGGTATCCCAGAAAGGATCATTACTAACAATGGTACCAATCTTAACAACACTATGATCACCGCCTTGTGCGAGCAATTCAAGATTCAGCATCACAATTCTTGCCCCTATCAGCCAAAGATGAATGGTGTTATCGAAGCTGCGAATAAGAACATTAAAAAGATCATATAGAAAATGACAGTCACATACAAACACTCGCATGAGATGCTACCATTCGCTCTCCACGGGTACCGTACCACGGCTCGTACATCAACTGGAACAACACCCTATTCTTTGGTATATGGCATGGAAGCTGTTTTGCCTATTGAGGTCCAAATCCCCTCTCTGAGGATTATGAAGGGTGCAGGTTTGAATAAAGATGATTGGATCGAGACTCGACTTGATCAATTGAACTTAATTGATGAAAAGAGACTTACTATTGTTTGCCATGGTCAAATGTATCAAAAGTAGATGATCAAGGCTTTCAACAAGAAAGTCAGACGCCAAGTATATCAAGTTGGGGATCTAGTGATCAAACGTATCATCTTACCACAAAGTGATCCCAGGGGCAAATAGACTCCTACCTATGAAGGACCATTTGTAATCAAGAAAATATTCTCCGGTGGGGCAATGATCTTGACCACCATGGACGGTGACGACCTACCACACCCTGTGAACACGGACATAGTCAAAAGATACTACGCATAAGAGACCCGCTAGGTTAACACACCTACGCAAAACAAGGGCATCCCGGCGAACCAAAAAGGTTCGGGCAAAAATTAGGGATAAAATAAAAAAATTTGTACACCCGGCAAGTTGAAAACCCGAAAGGGCGACTTGGACAAAAAAGGGTTTCCCGGTGGACTGAAAACCCGAAAGGGCGGTCCAGGAAAAAGTTAGGGAATTAAAGCGTATGATTATGTCCCGTCGGATCACTTACGCACAACCTTTGACCTCCACTGACAAACTCAGAGTTTCTGATCAATTCAATCATCTTCGGACAAAGAAAATAGACAAGATATTCAGAGATATGAAGGCTATAACAGAATGGGAACCCCATGGGATTATTACACATAATTATCTTTCTTTGTATAAATTTTTCTTGTTTTATGGCACCATTCTCTTACTAGAATGTTTGTCTCCTTTGTACAAAATACTTATTCAAAGTCAATACAAAGATCCCCCTTTGAAAGTGCAAAAACTATTTGTCTTTTCTTTACGATTGTGTTTTGTTTGCAAAAACGTCCAATGATTCATTGATGAACATATGCATTTGAACGTAATTACTGTTTACAAATAAATAAAATGAGAAAGACAATTATTGAGAGGTTGAAAGGACAGGAAAACGTCTCTAGGATATTCCATAAACTAATCCCCACAGTACGTCATTTAAATCCCCAGCGGAACAAATTTCAATTTATTAATCCCCAGTAGAAATTGTCAAATTTCTCAGGATTCCCCAAACAGATCTTACAAGCAGTACATGGCATTGCCCTCATGACATAATCTACTTCTCTCAACAAGAGTTCGTCAGTACTTCAACATCAAGACATGAAAAATCAACGTAGCCTCAGCAGAATTTAAGGATTTATTTTCCTCAATCATACAGCAATACAGCAAACCAGCTTACATACACGTACATTGCATCCATATATCATAAACATTGATAAAACAAATACATTGCATCATACATTTCATGCAACATAACTTTGTGTTTCAACTAACATTTTACCCTTTTCAGGATAAGATTAATAGCTACCATTAACAATATGCAATCAGATACAGTGCAGATACGCTCCAGACACAGATGCCATTCTATTACTCATTCAGATTCAACTATCAGATACAGTACGAATTCGCTCTAGACACGGATACCATTCTGATACTCATTCAGATTTCAACTTTCATATAGAGTTCAGATATGCTCCAGACACGGATGCCATTCTGTTACTCATTCAGATTTCAAGTTCAGATACAGTATGGATACGCTCTAGACACGGATGTTGTTCTGTTATTCGTTCAGATTCAACTTTCAGATACAGTATAAATACGCTCCAGACACAGATGCCATTCTGATACTCATTCAGATTCAACTCCCAGATACAGTATGGATACGCACCAAACACGGATACCTTTCTGGTACTTAGTCAAAATTAACTTTCAGATACAGTTCAGACACGCTCCAGACACGGACTCCATTCTGATACTCATTCTCTCAGCTTACAACTTACAATTCAACGACCATTCTTGGATGACATCTACAAGACCATCTCAAACAACATTCTATCACTTCTCCAAATGGCATCTTTAAGCCCACTCCCTCAACTATACATCGTCAAGTGCAAATTTATGGGCACTCTAGTGTCCAATCATCTTTCACCTTCGAGTCACGAATGGCAAAACAAGTCAATCTAACTCTTCAGATTTAAGAAGATTGAATAGGGGCAGCAGTTGTACCCCAAAATTTTACCTCTCATTTATCAAGACTTTTCTCACAAGATCTCTTTGACTCAAGACTGGATTAGGGTTTGGTCAGCTCAAGATATCTCATCATGCACTGATGACCCAAAATTAGGGTTTGAGTTTGTACAAGGATTTTTGGACTATCAATGCTTCAAATGACTTTCAAACATCATTATGGACCCCTAAGATTACTCATGACAAGTTTCAGGCCTTGAACCACATTTTTGACCAATCAATTGGATAGTTGACCTAAAAATCAACTATATTGGGGAAAAAGTCAACCATGGCCAATTTATAGTCAAACTTTATAATTTTTTATCCATATCAACATTCTAGACTCATATGTATCATTTGATCAAGTTTGGACCATAATTCCTCAAGAAATTTGATCAAATCATCAAAAGGGCAAAATGGTCAAAATTAGGGTTTTGACTAAGAAAGGGCAATTTCTGATTTTTGACTTGACAAATGACCAATTGATTTGAAGCATGATTTCAAGGGTTCATTTGTATCATCTTGACCTAATTACATGGTTCAAAACATTGCAAATCCATTGGATAGACAAATGAAATTTGCAGTCAAGTGATCAAAAGTCAACTGTATACTGAAAAGTCAAACTTTGACTTTTTGGTCAAAATCAAGTGCCAAGGATCATAATTCATCAAAACATGTCAAAATGTGAAACTTTTTCATCAAGGAATCAAAGATTGAAGATTTGATTTTGAAATTTGAATTTTTCTTAACTTAGAAATTTTTCTAAGTATAGAAAATTTCTTATTTTTTTCTCAACTTTAAGCCATTTTTTTCACCATGATACAAGATGATTCAGAGGAAATTCCAAACATGAAAGTCGTAGACCTCCATGAAATCTACAACTTTGCTTCACACATTTTTCCTAAAGATGATTGGATCTCAAGATATAATTTTATGAATACATGCCCATGAACTAAAATAACTTAGTGAAATTTTGCCCTAATTTAGGCATGTTTTAGACCCCACTTCATGGCAATTTTCACCTAGTTCCAAGAGGAATCTTGAAATGCATTTCAAAGATGAGTTATATATCATATTGCAAGCTTTCCAATATGTCAAAGAACTCCTTAAGATCATTTTTGAGTAGGGAGAATCGAAGAGATGAAGTTGGCAATTTCCCACTTTGAATTCAAGTTATTTCATGAAGAACAAAGTTCAAATCATAACCTATGCTGCCTAATCCATGCTTTACAGGTCCAAAACTTGTTTCTTACTCCATAATTTAATGCTTACTCATTTGACAAAGCTTTAATCCAAGCCCAAAAGTCTTTATCCAAGCTTTAATTCCATAATTGGCACAAAGTTGCCATTGCCATTTTGGAAAAGTATGACTTTTGCAACTTTACAAATCTTGAGCACTGGATATGTCTTCTCTGCACACACAAGTCCTACATACCTAAAGCAACTTGTATAGAGCTTATACCAACTCCAAGAAGGCCAGTACAAGCATGAGAAGACTTGTCTCTTCACTTTGCTTCAAAAGCAAGAAAATGTGCAAAAAGCCTACAACTGAAAAATCTATTGAGAAGCTGACTTGAAACATTTTCCATACTAATACACAAACATATCACAACTTATACCACGATTGCTAAAGGCCTGAAACACTAAAACACTTCATATCACCAAAAAACTGTCAAAACTTGCAGTTTATGCATAAGTATATCAATCCACAAATTGGCTCGTGCGTTTCAAGTTTTAATCATCCAAACACTTTACCTACTTCATGTCTAAGTGATCCAGACCATCATCCCTGCACTGTAACTCCTCCTTCTTCATCTTCCATTTTTGTTTTCAAAGCTTGCAGGTTGACTTGGATAGAGAGTTTCAGACACTTTCAAAGTAAGGTAAGGATTGGAACACACTCAGGGAGGTTCAAGCAAGCTCAAGCAATCTTCAGGCCTTCATAAATCTCACTCAAACTCCATTCACGATCTCAACTAAAAGAGGTAAAAAATCCAACTTTTATCTTTTCATACGCGCATCCATTGACCATGATTTATGAATAAACAATGTAGACATCATTGCAACGAAGCTGTACATATCCATAACTTGCATTTATTTGGCCTGAGTTGAAAGAATTAAGGCCATTAAAATTCTCTTTAATCTTGGACTTATAGTTTTAGCTATGCACATGGTTAGCATCGCGAGACAAAATGCTATAACATTCATGTTATCAATTTTCATTTTTGTTGAGAGATGAAAGAGTTACAGGAGGTCCGACCAGCTTGAGGAAGAAGATGAAGTACAGGGCCAAGGAAACGTTTTGTGTTATGTTTTTATTGCTTCATGTAAATCAACGGATGTACAGCCACCCCAGTGGCAAGGTAGCGCACTAGCAAGGCCCAGGTCATGGGTTCGAACCTTGGCACTACCTTTTGTTTTTTCATACTTTTCCATTTTCATTTTTTGTTGTTTTGCAGGATGGGCTTCAACATTGGGCCTAGCGTTTTTTTCCTAACATAACACATCCTGATTACTCAGGATACCCCCTGGCCTATACATTTTATTTATTTGTTTTATTTTCATTTTTTTTTGTTTTATTAAATATTTTCTTTAACACATAAAAATAATGAAAAATATAAATATGACAAATAATGCATTTTTGTTATTTTATTTTATTTTACATAAAAAATATATTTTATTTTATTATATACTAACTATTTTTCTTAAATAAATTTATAAATATAAAAAAATAGAATTAGGTTAATTATTTTATTCCTTTTCATTTCATACTTGTAAAATATTTATTTTGACATATAAAAACTAAATATTTTCATAGAATATTATTTATTATTTTTTATACAAAAGTATACAAAGAATAATGGTTAAAGAACTTCATTTCATTTTAAATTAGAAAATTAGGGTTAACTTCTTTTTTTTTTAAGAAATAATTTCCTTTTTAAATATTTTTAGGATTAGGTTAGAATTCCTCTTCATATAAAAAACAAAGCAAAAATCTTTTTCTTGCATATACATACCATTGCACATTTAATTTATATTGTATTTTATTTATTTAAATATTTGTACAAATTCGATTTGGTTGTAATAGCTTAATTAGATTTACATTCTTGCAAATCCCCATTTATAATTTGTATTCCCCCCTCCCATAAAATGTTGTAATAGTGTAGTAATCTTTAAATTACGCAATTTACCGCTTTTATATACCATGCTAGTAATTAGGGTTTGAATGGCAAGATAAAAACAAATCAAATAGCAAACCCTAATACAAGGCAAATGAAGCATGAAAATAACACACTTGCACACAAGCATCCTTAGGGTTTCTCCACTTGGTTGCCTTTTACAAAAATGGCCATATTACGCATATGAAGTATTTTGGCAAAACCAACGAATATGAGATCATAGTTCCTCGATGACGCTATTCAAAGTTGCCTTATAAAATGATCTTGGTCCCTCAAAAAATGCCAAAGATACTTTACAACATTGCTAATCATGGTTATACGATGATCCACGCCCGTCCCATTTACATACAAAGATATGGTTGCTTACAAAATCAATGGTAAGACAACAATGTCAAAGGAATAGAAAATGCATAAGAAAGACATTTGAGTAGGTAGATTGCTTCTAGTTATTTACTCTATTTTCAAACAACTATCCTTGCTATTTTTCGAAACAAACACACACATTTCAAAAACATCTTACAAACATTGAAAACATTTTCAAAAAGACAAACATCTTTGTATACATTCTTACGAACGAGAATCATTACAAAGATTGCCTAAACAATGGCCTCTTTTACAAAATACTTTCAAAAAACCACACAAAGCACAATTTCAAAACAAAAAGCAAGTGATCTAGCAAGTAACTAAGAGCCCGTGAAAAACCATGGATGAAAAGGGTGCTAATACCTTCCCTTTTCATAATCTACCCCCCGAACTCAAGAAAACATCTCAAAGGTCTTTCCTGTGCTTTTTCACCTTTCCTTTTGGATAAAAGAAAAGTCGGTGGTGTCTCTTGCTAATCGCAACATTTGTAATAAAATGAAAAACCCTCAAGTCAGTTCTCCTACCGTATCACACCTACGTACCACCTTCCATGCAATAGGGGATCAGAATACTCGTAGTTCACCTTTAAAAAAATTTAAAACACATGTGTTGGTTAATTTTAAGAGACAAGACGTCATCGTCTTATCCGAGTGGAAAACATACTTACTACCCACGATTATGAGAAAGGAGAAATTATGTTATCTCAAAGTGGACGATATGGCTTGGACTTTAAAATCAACAAAGCCTCGCTCAACACCCAAGTGGAAAATGTCTCACTTCACTACATATCATAGAAGTATAGCAGCTCACATCACTACAAGGATTGAGTAGAGTCTAATGTTTTTTGAGAAAATTTTAAAATAAAGAGCCAAGTGGAAAAATGGTTTGAATGAGAATAATTGACTTTTAGTCTTCTCACAAAATGTCAAAGTATTATTAAATTGATTAAGGTTTGATTAAGAAAATGGTTTTGAAAATGCATGGACCTAAGTACAAGTTTATTACGAAAGCGATTACAGTTTTAAAAACAAGAAGAGTTTTTAAAAGGAGGGAGAAGATTTTTGAAATTAAAGAAAATGAGAGGAGAAGAAGGGACTATCCTAAAGCATAAGATAAAAGCTTGGGAAAAGAATTGTCTAACCAACAAGAAGCCAACACTTGACACAATAAGCCAATGTAGAATTCCCATACTTTTAATTTGAAACCAAACAAGCAAATATAATAAACATCTTAAGAAAACCAAGCTTCAAATACATTAAGTCTTCACAAAAATTGGGAAGAGTAACGACTGTATACAGATGAGTTCCCGATCACAGACAAATCATGTAATCACAATAATCTGCATACAAAGCAAACAAACAAGACAATGTCTTGGGGTAAACCCCAAGAGCTCCAGACAAAATAACAATTGAGGTCATAACGTCTCAAGGTAGGTCAAGGTCTCTAATCCCAAGTCCAAGAAGTCCACCACTCCATAATGCCAAGGATAGTAACCAAGTAGCCCAAGTAACATTAAAGTATTTTATTTTTAAAGTTGGTTATTAAGTGTTTTAAAAAAGAAAATGAAAATCTCAAGGGAGAAAATAAAAATGACATAAAAGTAAATGCTCAAATGAGCAAAGATGAAAATAGCAAAAAGTAAAAGCAAAAAGCAAAAGCACAAAATAAAGTCAATTGTTAGAAATTAGAGTTTAGTTGAATGAATGTTGTACCCTAAAATTTTATCTCTCATTTATCAAATAATTTCTCACAAGATCTCCTTGGATTCAAGACTGCACAAAGTTTGATCAGCTCAAGACATCTCCTCTAGCACTGATGACTGAAAATTAGGGTTTGAGTTTGCACAAAGACAATTGAACTTTTAATGCCCCATATGACTTCCATGGATCACTTTGGACCCTCAAGATTTCTCATGTTAAGTTTCAAGTCTTGGATCAGATTTTTGCCCAGTCAATTGATCAGTTGACCTAAAAATCAACTATATTGGAGTAAAAGTCAATTGTGGTCAATTTACAGTCAAACTTCATAATTTTTTATCCATATCATCCTCATGAACTCATATATGTCATTTGATCAAGTTTGGATCACAATTCCTCAAGAAATTTGATCAGATCATCAAAAGGGCAAAATGGCCAAAATTAAGGTTTTGACTAAAAAGGTGCAATTTTTGATTTTTGACCTAGCAAATGATTGATTGGTTTAAGTTATGATCTAAAGGACTCAAATGCTTCATTTTTACCTAATGGAATGGCTCAAAATATCTCTCTAGTTTGATTGGTTGACAGATGAATTTCAGTCAACTGATGAAAAAGTCAATTGTACACTGAAAAGTCAAACTTTGACTTTTTGGTCAAAATCAAGTACCAAAGATCATAATTCATCAAAACATGTCAAAATATGAAACTTTTTTATCAAAAAATCAAAAATTCAAGATTTCATTTTGAAAAGTCAAAATTTCTAAACTTAGTAATTTTTCTAAGTGTTGAAAATTTCATATTTTTTCATAACTTTGAGGCAAATTTCCACCATGATGCAAGATGATTCAAAGGAAACTTACAACATGAAAGTTGTAGATCCCAATGAGACCTAAAACATTGTAGAACACAACTTCTCCTAGAAATTCATGGATTTCAAGTTATGATTTTGTGAATACATGTTCATGAAAATTGGAAACGTATTGAAATTTTGCCCTAGTTTAGGCAGAATTTTGACCTAACTTCATGGCAATTTTTCACATAGTTCCAAGATTAATTTTCAAAAATGTCTAACATAGAGGTTTTAGATGATGTTACAAGATTTACAAAATGTCCAAGAACTTATTGAGATCATGTTTGAGCAAGGAGAATCGAAGACAAGAAGTTGGGGTTTTCAAACTTGAATTACAAGCCATTTTGTGAAGAACACATGAACCAAATCCATGCTAGGATGCATAATCTTTGCTTTGCATGCCTCAAACTTGTTTTTAACTCCATAATTAAATGTTTACACAACCTTTAGAGCTTTAATCCAAGCATTTGAACCATTATCCAAGTTGCATTTCCATTTATGGCACAAAGTTACCATTCCATTTTTGAAAAGTTGCTTTAATCACAAAGTCAACTTGTCTTGAGCTTATAACTTGTTCTTTCTGCACACACAACCCCTATAAGCCAAAAGAAATGTGTCTAAGGCCTCTTGAAACTCAGAACATGCTTGTACAATACTTAGAGATTTGTCTTTTCACTTTTCTTCAAAAGCAAGTTATAGATCCAAAAGGCTAAAACTCTGAAGTCTTGAGTGCATTTGATTAAACACTACTAAAAAAATGACATTTGAGAAAACGTCCTTACATCAGGTATAAAAATAACTGATGTAAAAAATAAAATTTAAAAGTTATTACATCAGGTATTAATTTCCAATGAAATAAAAAATATTCTTTTTTATTAGAAAATAAAACACGGTGGCATTTCTGTAATTATGGAGAAAAATTTTTTGCTGGCCTATTACATCGGTTCTGGAGAATAACCGATGTAAAAGAATTTTTGCTGGCCTATTACTTCGGATATTCTATCAACCGATGTAATAAAGTGATTAAATTTAATAAAATAAATGGAATTTATTACATCGGGCCACGTCATACCCGATGTAAAAACCCTGCCACGTCAATACCTTTGCATCGGTCCACGTCATACCCGATGTAAAAACCCCTCCACGTTCATAGCTTTGCATCGGTCCACGTTATACCCGATGTAAAAGATACCATATAAATTTTTAAAACCCCTGACACTGTTCATTTCCCTTTTCTCAGAAAAACCCTATACACGCTCTAAACCACAAAACGGATCCCTCCCTTTGCCGTCATTGTTCTCCGCCCACGAACCCGCCGTCTCTCCACACCATCTTTGCTGTCTCTCCACAAACCGCTTCCTCCCTTCGCCGCCCACAAACCCGCGTCACTGTTCAGCCCACAAACATGCCGTCTCCGTCGTCTTCTCCACACCTCCACCGGTTCGTCTACTTCCGCCAGATCGTCTTCCTCCGCCGGTGCGTCTTCCTCCTCCGATTCGTCTTCCTCCGCCGGTTCGTCTTCCTCCTTCCGGTAAATCGCCTTCTTTTTCAACTTTTATCATTTTTTCCCGGTATTTTCTTTCTTTGTTCTTGAAAATTTGATAGTTTATGAAAATTTTACAGTAAAATTCAAATGAAAACTTATCCCAAATAACTCATTGATTAATATATTCCCAAGAATTTAGAGTAATTAAGTTTTCTCATATTCGACCTGTTAATTAAGAAACAAAAGCGTTTCTCTATTATATTATCTTGTTTAAAAAGTACCTGTGGTATATCGACTGAATATGTCTTGTATCAAAGGTGAGGAAAAATCATTCCAATCTTCCTGTTATATTTACTATCCATTACAGATTGCTTCTTCCTGGACAACGACCAAATGGATATATCACCCAGGAGTTCTTTAAGTGTTACCCAATAATATAATTATAATATTAGTAATCATTTGGCAGTTGGAATATTTGACATCTTCCGATACACATTTCATGTCATTGATTCTATTTTTCTTTCTCCGCAAAGCAGCGCAACTTGCGATCTCGGAATCTCCGTGAAGTAGCGCAGTCGCGGGCACACCTTTCGTCATACCTTCCTCCGTGCGAACATAGGTATGGATCGTAGTTGGATGAGAGCTAATCGATTAAGTGACGAATACGAACATGGAGTGATGGAATTTCTACAGTTTGCTGAAAGTAATGCTGAACAAAGTCTTCCTGCGCTTTTTCTCTATCCATGTGTTCGTTGTGCAAATAAAGAACCAAAACATAGTAAGAAAGAAATCATGGATCATCTAATTTGTCTAGGGATTTGTCAAAGTTATACAGAATGGATATGGCACGGTGAAGTAGTGGCAAAGTCAAATGTGTCTCAAAGAGATGATGTTAGTGTAGAAATGGATGATCGTCTAGAAGACATGATGCGTGATATTGGACAAGATTCGTTTAAGAGGGTACATGCGTATGATACTCTATGCAGTGACAAGGATAAACAATTGTACCCAGGATGCAAAAATTTTACACGTCTGTCAGCAGTGTTAAAGTTATTTAATCTGAAGGAAAAGAACGGGTGGACTGACAAAAGTTTTACCGAGTTGCTTGAATTGTTGACCGAAATGCTTCCAGAAGGTAACATAATGCCAAGTAGTTATTACGAGGCGAAGAAAATATTGTGTCCGATGGGTTTGGAGTATGAAAAGATACATGCATGCCCTAATGATTGCATATTATACAGAAAAGAGTATGTAAACTATATTCATTGTCCAAAGTGCAAGGCGTCACGCTACAAGAAGAAATATGGTGAATCAATTGATGATGAGGTGGTCAAAAAGGTCCCTCCTGCGGAAGTGGTATGGTACCTACCAATAATTCCAAGGTTCAAGAGATTATTCGCCAATGCAGATGACGCAAAGAATCTTAGATGGCATGCAGATGAAAGAAAATGTGATGGACAAATTTGCCATGTAGCTGATTCTTTGCAATGGAAGAAAATAGATTCTTTGTTTCCAAATTTTGGCAAAGATTCGAGAAACCTTAGACTTGGACTTGCTACTGATGGAATGAATCCGTTTGGTAACCTAAGTACTAACCATAGTTCTTGGCCGATTCTCTTGATGATTTACAACCTATCTCCTATGTTGTGCATGAAGCGTAAATATATTATGTTATCGATGATGATATCGGGCTCAAAACAACCCGGAAATGACATAGACGTTTATCTAAGTCCAATGATTGATGATTTAAGAGTGTTGTGGGAGGAAGGGGTGGATGTTTTTGATGCGTATTCTGGCGAACAGTTCAATATGCGTGCCATGTTGTTTTGCACCATCAACGATTTTCCGGCATATGGTAATTTGTCTGGGTATAAAGTTAAAGGGCATAAGGCGTGTCCTATATGTGAAAAAGACACATGTTACCATCAGCTTGAAAAAGGAAAGAAGACTGTTTATCTCGGGCATCGAAAATTTCTAAAACGTCATCATCCATATCGTAGATTGCGGAAAGCTTTCAATGGGGAACAAGAGCATGGTGTTGCTCCTAAGCCCTTGTCTGGAGAGGAAGTTTATCAGCGACAACAGGGACTTGATGTAGTCTTTAGAAAGTACCAAAAACGATCTACTGTGAAAAATGTATGGAAAAAGAGGTCAATTTTCTTCGATCTTCCATATTGGTCTAGTCTCGATGTAAGACATTGTATCGATGTGATGCACGTGGAGAAAAATGTATGCGATAGTGTAATAGGAACACTTCTCAACATTCAAGATTCGAGATTCGAGATACCCCTGAATTTAAGGTTAGTAGGAGTTATATGTTATTGTGTGCATATATAACATTTTTATTATATTTAGTGATTAATAACTTTTTAAGTTTATAATAGGAAAAAAGTCAAAAGGGTAAGGATAATGTGGCTAAGAATGTATACCTACACTTATTGTCTCGTGGAGGGTATCGCTTGCTTGAGGAGAAACTTATGAAAGAAAATTCATCATCGAGACATAATTCCACATTAGATGATGATGGTTATCCATCTCCACCATCACGCCATGAGTTATGGAAGAGAGCACGACAAAAGAAAGGGGGAGAATACACATCAAAATCTACACAAGAGGTTGCTGAAAAAATTGTAAGTAAACGATATCTTAATATTGGTTTTTGCATTTTGATTAATATTTGTTTTTTCATATTGATAAATATTGGTTTTTTCATATTGATTAATATTGGTTTTTTCATTTTGATTAATATTGGTTTTTGCATTTTGTAGGATTCTCTAGTTCAAGAAGCTGAAAAAGGTGCAATTGTGCTGGATGGACGTAATGATATCTTAACATTAGCCATTGGAACGTCTGAGCATGGAGGCCGTGTTCGTGGTGTTGGACAACGCCATAAACAAAGCACTTATTTTGGAAGGTCACGTCAACAACATCATATTGACGTATATGAACAACTTGCAACAATGGAAGCAAAACTTAGAGCTGAATTTGAAGAAAAGTTTGCTGAAGAACGTAAGATGTATCATCAATCTTTAATGGATACACTTAAGTCTACGGGTTTATCAAAAAGCACCGAAAATATTAAATGCATTAAAGAGATGGAATATGTCGATGGAAGCGGAAGAGGAAGTTGTTCAGCTGCAAAAGGAAGCGCAAAAGACGTGGAAGTTGATGATGCTCAGAGATTGTTACTCATGGTTTTAAAAATGAATGACAACCATTTGGAAGTACAATTAAGTCATTGTCCGAATGTCTCTAATTTTCTTATGTCAGCTAAGTGTATCAGAGAGTTATTGGTGGGTTTAGGGCATTGGCTTGACGTGTATGTTCTGCAAATTTGGTGCACGTAAGTACATTTTATTGTTTTATTAAAGTCAATCTCTATTAATATGTTATATCTCTCATCACTTTGATTCTAATGTTTATTTTAAAATTATTCATGTATACTCATCGTGTATGTCTTGAGAATTCCCTTTCAGAATTATATGGATTTATGGATCCTGCGAGGTGTATTTATAATGATAATGTACCGAAAACTCAAGTGGATGTTAAGAATTACGTACTACAAAAGTTTCGTGATGAAAATAGAGTGTGCACTTACTACCATTGATTCATGGGTAAGAGTTTTTATGAAATTGTGTTTTATATTATTTAATTTTGATAACATCTATATTTTATGTGACTTCTCTATTTCCATACACACGTACAGGAATCATTGGCAATTAATAGTCATGTGTCCAAGAGACGATTTAGTGGTCGTATTTTGTTCACTTCATCGGGAAATTGATCAGAACACGAAGAAAATTATTACAAAGTAAGTTTATCGTGTATGTCTTGAATTGGTAATTAATAGTTATGTGATTTTTCATTGGAAAATAAATTTAATTATGTGATGTTTGTATTAGTTCTTTTGGGGTTCATCAAATGGCAAATGGAAATAGAAAAAAGGATACATGGCTTCATCCCAATGTAAGTGTGATGTAAATTGTAATTTTATAGTTAAATTTATGATAAATATTCACTAATCGTGTCATTCAATTGTAGACAAGACAACAACATAACTCTAATGATTGTGGGTATTATGTGATGAAAAATATGTTGGATATTGTCTCTGCCAATATAACCGAGAATCGGATGCAGGTAATAACAATAACTTTACTTTGTTATTTACTTTGTGTTTTGCAACTTATTTATATTAAATTTTAAAGAATAACTCTACTGTTATATTTATGTATTATAGGTATTTGATGACCCAACAGAATTAACACAAGATGATTTGCATGCTTTACGACTTTGTTGGTCAAAATGTTTCTTTGAGTTATATAAAGATTAACCTTTATCGGGTGAGTTTTATAGAAAGATTAACCTTTATATGGTTTTTGCAAATGCATTGAGTTTCTTGATAATTTTTGTTGATGTTAATTGTTATTATTTATTGTCAGGCAATGTGATTTTGGTGTTGTCTACAGAAGCTACAACTCATCTACTTATGAATTTTATATTGGTAATTCAAGTTTGTAAAAAGACTTGTAAAAGTTTGAATATTTTTGTATGTTTTGTAGTATTTGTAAAATTGATGTGAGTTTCTTTGTTGTGATACAATTCAAGTTTGCAATATAATTGTTCATTTTGTAAATTTTGTTGTGAAAATATCGACCTAGATATGGTCTATTTTATGTTGGAAAGCTATGATATATATAGTGACCTAAATGGTCTGTGTGATATTGGAAAAATATGAAAAAATTGGTACCAATTTTTTCTTACAGGGAATCATCCAGAAAATAAATGTTTCATTAAAAATTTTTTTTTTACTTTTTACATCAGTCATTCTGTCAACCGATGTAAAAACCTTCAACGTGTGTTTTCTACATCGGGCACAGTGTAACAACCGATGTAAAAACCTCATCTATTACATCGGTCATGACTTCCACCTATGTGATATGTTGCGTCAGTTTTCAAAAAAAAAATATTGTATTTATTTTTCACATCAGGTATATATTATAACCGATGTAAAAGGTGTCCTTTTCACATCGGACCCAGAACCGATGTAAAAGGTCTCTTATTTACTACTTCGCCTGACTTTACATCGGACCAAGAACCGATGTAAAAGGTCAATTTCGCCCGATGTAAAAAGTCATTTCTGCACTAGTGAAAAAACTTTTCCATACATATACACAAGTCTATTGCAAGCAGAGGGATGATTGAAAACACTCCCAAACTCCTTGAAAACTCAGATTGCACAAAAAACTCCATTATTGTGCATAACCTGACCAGAAACTCCTATCTCTCAAACCACTCGTGCATTTCCTCTCCAAATCATCTCAAAAGCTTCCTTACTTCAAATACAACTCATCCTAATCCTCGTTCCTAAACTGTAACTCCATTTCCATCATCCTCCATAACCAAATACAGAGCATTGCAATTGGACTTCTCCAGGCCATTTCAGCCACTCTCAACTCAAGCTAAGCATTGCATTAGCTTCCTAGAGACTCAAGGAAGCTAACCGTATCATTGCAGCACCTTGAATCAAGCTCAAACTCATTTCACAATTTCCAGTTTTGAGGTATTTTTCTTGAACTTCTATCTTTTCATTTAGCCTTTGTTAGGCTTGCATTTGTGAAGATAAAATGTAGACATCATTTCCCTGGAACTATACATGTGCATAGATTTCATTTATGTTGCTTGAGTAGAGAGAATTTTGAGTTTCAACCTCTGAAAATATTTAGGTCAGAATTTGGTACTGTTAGAAATTCATGCTCATCTTTGAGAGTTAGCTTAAGTTATTTATATATTCAGAATCGTGAGGAAATTCCTAACAAGTTTGATGTTGGAAGTTTTGTGAATGGGTGAGAAATGAATGAGTTACATGTTCTTTGGCTGGAGGTTGAAGATGAAGTTCATTCAGGGAAAAATTTATGTTACATATTTATTGTTTTGTTTAAGTTAACGGATGTATCACCACCTCAATGGTTACAGCGCGCACCTCTCACCTTTGGGACCTGGGTTCGAGCCCCAGTGGTACCATTTTGGTTCTTTTTCATATTTTCCCTTTTTGTTTGAAAACAGGCGCCTGGGGTTCTCCCCCTTTGGGCTTTTTATTTTTGCTGACTTTTAACCCTTGTTTACTTTCACACCCTTGGCCCTTTATTTTGTTTTTTCTTTTTCTTTTTCTTTATTATATTTTCATTTCACATTATTTTTTATTATTACTATTATAATTTTAATTTTTTTTATTATTAAAAATATAAAAAAATATAAAAAAATTATTTATTTATGCTTATATATTTTATTTTCTTCGTAATATAAAAAACTAAAAAAAAAACATTTTTCTTAATAAATTTAATTTCTTTTTATAATTAATATTTAGATAATTAGGTTTAATTATTATAGTATTCTCTTGTAAACAAAAATTAAATTAGAACTTAGGTTTATTTTAATTAATTAATTTTCCTACTATTTTTATTAAGATAAAACCTTTTCATAAAACACTTTATTAGGTTAAAACCCTTTCATAAAAATCCAAACAAAAATCATTCCTTTTTCCATTTTGCACTTGTACATTATTATTTATTCAATTCTTGTACATTTACTCAATATGGTTGTAATAGTTAATTAGATTTAATTTTCTTGCAAAATCCCCATTTGTAAATTTGTATACCCCCTCCCCTAATGATGTAATAGCTTAGTATTTTTATTTTTCGCAATTTATCGCTTTATATAAATGCTAGTAAATTAGGGTTTGTATGGAAAGATTAAAATCAACAAGTTAGAAAACACTAATCCAAGATAAACAAGCATGTAAATCAAACACATTTGCACATTTGCACACTTACACCCTTAGGGTAATTCCACTTTGTTGCCTTACAAAAATGGCCATGTTATGCATGTGAGATATCTTAGCAAAAAGCAATCAAAATACAAGATCATAGTCCCTCGATGATGCTATCAATGTTGCCTTTTAAAAATGATCTTAGTCCCTCCAAGAGAAATGCTAAGATATCTCAACACATTGCTATCATGGCTATACGATGAGCCACGCCCATCCCTTTACATCCAAAGATAAGGCTTCTTACCAATCAATGGTAAGATAGCAATATCAAAGGAAAGGAAGAAATGAACTAAGACTTTTGAGTAGGTAGATTGTTCCTAGTTGCTTGCTCAATTTCAAATCAAACCTCCTTGCTTATTTTCAAAACAAACACCAAACACTTTCAAAACATTTTCCAAATATGAAACATTTTCAAAAGATCAACACTTTGTATATGTTCTTACGAATGAGAACTATTACAAAATTTGCCTAAAACAATGGCGTCTTTTCAAAATATTTTTCAAAACCACACAAAGCATATTTTCAAACAAAAGCAAGTGATCTAGCAAGCAACTAAGAGCCCATAGATAACTATGGATGAAAAGGATGCTAACACCTTCCCTTTTTATAATCTACCCCCCGAACTCGAGAAATAATCTCAAAGGTCTTTCCTGTTCTTTTCAGCCTTTCCTTTTTGGATAAAAGAAAAGTCGATGGCAACTCTTACTAACCACAACATTTGCGATAAAAATGAAAAACACCCAAGTCAGTTCTCCTACCGTATCACCGAACTGGCGACTCTGCTGGGGAATCAAAACTTAAAAGTGGAGTTACCTTAGGGCTAGATCACCTTTACTTGCTTTCATTGTTTGATTTGTTTGCTTTACATTTTTGTTCCTTGTTTGGGCTTGTTCTAATCCTCTACCCGGATTTGGGGATACCTTATAGGTAAGTAGCAATACATTGTGGAAATTGTATGGGGTATATCGACATGGTCTAAGAAATAGCTACGTTAGTGTGACATATTTGTGGGTACCGGTAGCCCTTGAGTAGACAATGAGAATACGGGGCCGCTAAGGGATGTCATAAAATACTAACTGACTTTAGAACCTTTACTTGACCAACTTGGCCATTAGGACGTAGTAAGATAACCGACTTTGGTGCAGTCTGAAGTTGGTTAATACTCGATACTACACTCATTGAGGTTTGACTTTTTGGGATATTTCGGTCGTCGTGAAAGAGGCTTGCGCTGAAACAATGCCCGAGGAGACAGATCAGTGATATTGAGATCCCTTAGAACCCGGTTAATATTTCTAGTACAGGTTTGAGCTAACTAAACTTCAAGAGGGTACTTACCTATGAGACTCCATGCAATCCTAAACCTAAGGACTTGTTTACCTTGTTTTTATATATTTACTTGTACATAACATCATAAACATCATAACATCATACTCATTCTAATAATTTCAAGGATTATTGGGATTTATCTTTGTTCTGTTTTATAGGACATGGCTTCTATCTGCAGGAATACTATCCAAGTCAATCTCGTAAGGATTCCTACTCAACTCAAAGAGTTAACATCAAGGGTCACTGAGAATTCTTCATTCACCGAAAGACTTGGTCGCCTCCTAAACTTGGTTACCTCTAACACTGATGAAGATATGATGAAGGTTCTCTTCAAATTCTTTGGTCCTCTACACCATTGCTTCACTTTTCCCGATTATCAACTTGTGCCTACTCTAAAAGAATTCTCACAACTCTTGAGGATTCCCATTCTCAATCAACTACCCTTCAACAGTACGGAAAGAGATCCAAAACCTTAAGAGATTTCCCAAGCACTACACTTGTAACAATCTGATATCACAACTAATTATTGGAACTCCTTGGACTTACAAGCTTTTGAAGAAATTGTGGCCCTTCTCGTCTATGGGATGGTTTTGTTTCCAAACCTTGACCAGCTCATATTTGTAAACGCTATCAAAATATTCATATCTCGCAATCCAATGCCTACTTTGTTGGGAGATATTCTACATTCTTTTCACTCTAGCACTATGAGGAAGAGAGGTATCCTCATGTGTTGCACTCCTCTCTTGGAAAGATGGTTTATTTCACTCCATAGGTTGATGACACTCAGAAATTCAGATATCCATTGGTGTTCTCGATCCTTTGAGAATGTTATTATCATCGATCATTATGGATAATTCCCTAATGTTCCCTTGCTTGGCATTAGAGAAGGTATCACTTACAACCCCTTCTTAGCCTTACGACAGTTTGGTTACGCCCGAAAGGATGGTCCACATGAGATTCTCATTCAAGGAGTGGTATTCAACTACGAGAACGACGATCAAAGCTACCGTCAGAGGTTTATCCGAGCTTGGAGGATGGTGAGCAAGGTGGATAGTAAGACGTTGGGACACAAGAATTCCATTCCCCTCGAGCCTTACCTTAAGTGGGTACGAGCTCGTGCTCAGAAACTTGTGATGCCTTATCCCTCCATCTTACCAGTCATCATGGAACCTGTGGTCGAAGGAGATGTCCCATACACTTACTCCATCCATACATGCCTACTTCTCTTGAAGATTTGCAAAAGGGTTGGATTCAGCTTAAGGAGGAACGAGATACCTTTGAAGCTCAATTCTATGCTAGCGAGAAGAGGGCATTGGAGCTTACAAAGCAGCTACAAGAAGAGCAAAGTATGAAATCCTACCTTGCACCGAAAAGGATGCGTTCAGTCTTTTTATCTTAGAAAGTTATTTTGTAAGCCCAAGAGGCATGATGTAATCTTTTCAAACTAATTAATGAAAATTGAAGTTTGTTAACTCTTTTGTCTATGCAAATTTAAATTCCATAAATCCTTGAAATCATTTGCATATACATCTTCCATGCATCATAACATGACAGGTTTTCACATAACAGGTTTCCTTATCTTTCTGCTATTTATTTCAGCAAGAAGGATCTAGAGAAAACTGTGAAGGATCTCCAGGAACAAAACTCTCAATTCTAATAGACTCTACTGGCCCTAGCCAAGGGGAAGCAAGACACAATGGCATTGCTGGAAGTTAAGAAGAAGCCCAAGAAGAAATCTCTACTCAACATGGGAAGAAGGTTCAAGGAGACAGTCTGTCAGATCCCGGTAGGGGAAGACTCATCCGAAGAAGACGGGAATAATATTGGCGAGGTTAAGAGAACCCAGGCTAACTGTGTTAATGATCAAGCGTCTGATGAGGATTATTTTGACGAGTAGTATCTACCCGCCGATATCAAGTATTAGCAGTTAGAAGACAGATTGAAAGCTGTTGAAATCCAAGTCGTCCCCGGTTTAGATTTTGATGATTTAGGTTTGATATTTGGGGTTGTCATTCCCCACAAATTCAAAATACCAGTCTTTGCAAAGTACGATGGAGTTTCTTGTCCAAAACTTCACCTAAAATACTATATGCGCAAGATACAGCCGCACACGGCTGATAAGAAGCTCTGGGTTCACTTTTTCCAAGAGAGCTTGGCTAGAATGCAACTTGAATGGTTTTATCAGTTAGATGACTCCCGCATCAATACTTGGGAAGATTTAGCTACCGCCTTCTACCATCAGTACCAGTATAACACTGACTCGGCGCCAACAAGAGTTCAGTTGCAAGATATGACCATGGGGAAGAATGAAGGATTTAAAGAATATGTGCAAAAGTGGAGAGACCTGGCCAGTAGGGTTCGACCCCATTTGACTGATAGGGAGCATATTTACATGTTTATGGGCACTTTATCTGATTCATTCTCTAATCTATTGGTTGGCTGTTCTTCTTCTAGTTTAACCGAGCTAATCTTAACCGGTGAAAGAGTTGAAAGCGACATCAAAAGTGATAAGATCTCTGTGGCATATGCCTCCACTTCTAATCCTGTCAAGAAACCTTTTGCTTCAAAGAAAGAAATCAATGTTGTGTACGGGGAACGGTACCGTACCAAGAAGAATGATCATCCATCTGTTAATGTTGTCTGAATATCCAATCCAACTCCTACTCCAAGACCATTTGCTAATCACCAACATTTTGAAACTCCAAGAAGACAATTTACGAGGTTAGGCATGTCATTATCTCAAGCCTTACAACACTTGCTCAAGTGTAATTTGGTGACATTGTGTGATCCTCCTACCAACCCAGATACCTCTTCACCAAAGTATAATCTGAACGCCAAATATGCTTATCATTCAAGTAGCCCCGGACATGAAACTGACCAATGTTGGGCCTTGAAGAGTAAAATCCAGGATTTAATCGATAATAAGACTATTGAGTTTGATCCTCCTCCAACTCCGAATGTAATCACCGCGCCTATGCCGAAGCATGGTAAGGATGTCAATGAGGTCAACGTTGTAGGTGATTCTAATGATGAAGTTGCATTTGAAGATTGGGTGTATCTAACTACAACGGAGCTGAAGAATTGGCATGCAAAGGATTTTGTGCCCATCTCCTTCATTGAGTAGTAATCTACTTGTTTATTGCTTCTTATTAATTCAAGAACATTTTGTCTGTAATATTTAACAATGACTTTTATGCCATGTGCCTGGCTCGGGGCACTTTAGTCCATTTGTCAAGGGTTTTATTTATGTTCATCTAATCATATGATCATTCAATACAAATCATTAGACTCTTTTGCATTCAAATATTTGTTGTTCATTGTCTTTCTGTTCCTTCAAATACATTTTTCAAAATAGCCATGTATCTTACATGCACACACACACACACACATTCTTGCATGTCCTCATCCTTTCTAGATCCTATTGCCAATGACTCTACTATTGCCGACTATGAATTCAAATGTCCAATTAACCAAGCCGAAGATAAAGGCGAAGAAGATTGTGAAATACCGGGAAAACTAGCCAGACTTCTTTTACAAGTGGAAAAAGCTATTCAGCCGCACGAAGAGTCAGTTGAAGTCATCAATCTGGGTACTGAGGCAGACAAGAAGGAAATCAAGATCGGTGTTAGCTTGGAAAGTAGTGTCAAGATCAGGTTGGTTAAAATGTTGCATGACTATGTGGAAGTATTTGCATGGTCTTATGAAGATATGCCAGGGTTGGATACCGACATCGTAGTTCATCGTCTGCCGAAAAAAGAAGATTGTCCTCATGTCAATCAAAAGATTCGTCACATGAGGCATGATATGTCTGAAAAGATTAAAGCTGACGTGATGAAACAATTTGATGCATGGTTCCTAGCTGTGACATCCTATCCCCAATGGGTTGCCAATGTGGTGCCAGTGCCGAAGAAAGACGAAAAAGTTCGCATGTGCATAGACTATAGGGATCTGAATAGGGCAAGCCCCAAGGATGATTTCCCTCTACCACACATTGACGTCTTGGTCGATAATACTGCTCAATATAAAGTCTTCTCTTTCATGGGCGGTTTCTCCGGCAATAATCAGATAAGGATGGCTCCCGAAGACATGGAGAAGATAACTTTCGTTACACAATGGGGCAACATATCAAAGAGTTATGGTAGCTTTGTTTCATGAAATGATCATCATGAAATAGAGGTCTATGTGGATGATATGATTTCCAGATCACAAACTGAAGAGGAACATCTCGATCACTTGTACAAACTATTCGAGAGGCTGAAAAAGTACAAGTTGAGGTTAAATACTAACAAGTGCACATTTGGAGTATGATCTGGAAAGATTCTAGGTTTTATTGTCAACAATAAAGGCATTAAAGTTGATCATGCCAAGGTTAAGGCCATCCAAGAAATACCAGTCCCTCACTCTGAAAAGGAAGTAAGAGGATTCTTGGGTCGTCTCAATTACATTGCCCACTTCATATCACACTTGAATGCTACTTGTGATCCAATCTTCAAACTCTTGAAGAAAGATCAGGTAGTCAGATGGAATGATGAATGCCAAGCTGCCTTCGACAAAATCAAAGAATATCTGCAAGAACCTCCTATTCTCATGCCTCCAGTTGAAGTAAGACCCTTGATCATGTACTTGACAGTTCTAGAGAACTTTATGGGGTGTGTTTTGGGCCAACATGACGAGTCTGGCCGAAAAGAGCATGTTATTTACAACCTGAGCAAAAAGTTTACCGACTATGAAACCAGATATTCACTGCTCGAGAAAACTTGTTACGCTCTGGCATGGGTTGCTCGCCGGCTAAGACAGTATATGTTGACTCATACCACTCTGTTGATTTCTAAGATGGATCCAATCAAGTAAATCTTCGAGAAACCCGCTCTTTCCGGACGGATAGTAAGATGGAAAATGATCGTGATTGAGTACGACATTCAATACACAACATAAAATGCCATCAAAGGAAGCGTACTAGCAGATCATTTGGCCCACCAAGTTGTGGATGATTATCAGTCTATGAACTTCGACTTCCATGATGAGAACATCCTACTTGTAACTGATTACACGAAACCTGGACCGTATGACGGACCTGAACAAGGATCTCGATGGACTATGGTCTTCGATGAGGCTTCCAATGCCTTAGGTAACAGAATTGTTGTTGTAATCATATCTCCTGAAGGGTACCACACTCCATTCACTGTCAGACTATGCTTCAATTGCACGAACAATATGGCCGAATACGAAGCGTGCATTTTAGGTCTGAAAGCTGCCATTGATTTGAGGATCAAGCATTTGAATGTGTTTGGGGATTTCGCTCTAGTGATCAGCCAAGTAAAAGAAGATTGGGACACTAAGCACCTTAATCTCATCCCTTACAAGGAACTTGTGCTATCCCTGATTCCCTACTTCGAAGAGATCACTTTTGAGCACTTCCCTAGAGAAGAAAGCCAGTTGGCTGACGCCTTGGCAACCATGTCTTCAATGTTCAAAGTCAGATGGGACAATGAAGCCCCTATGATTACAATTGATAGATTCGATGAACCTGCACACTGCTGTGAGCTTGACACTGACGTAGAAAAGCCATGGTACCATGAGGTGATGAGATATCTCGAAGCACAAGAGTATCCCGAGGGAGTATCCATCAATGACAGAAAGTTCTTACGAAGATTTTCGGCTAAATATTTCTAAGTAATGGTATATTTTACAAGCGCAGCCATGACTCTACTCTACTCTGATGTTTGGAAAAGAAAGAGGTAGAGGAAATCATGGAAGACATGCACGATGGTCTCTTTGGTACTCACTCAAGCGGACATATGATGGCTAAGAAAATCCTGAGATTAGGCTACTATTGGTCAAGAATGGAGACTGATTACCATCAACATTCAAGAACTTGTCACAAATGCCAAATCTATGCTGACAAGGTCCATGTGCCTCCTATCCATTTGAATGTCGTGACCTCTCCATTGCCATTTGCAATGTGGGGCATTGACATGATTGGAGAGATCAAGCCCACTGCTTCCAATGGACACCGCTTCATTCTTGTCGCTATTGATTATTTTACCAAGTGGGTCGAAGCCGCCTCTTTTGCCTCAGTCACAAATAATGTGGTAGCCAGATTCATCAAACATAACCTCATCTGCCGCTATGGTATCCCCGAAAGGATCATTACCAATAATGAGACTAACCTCAATAATGTTATGATTAATGAACTCTGCACTCAGTTCAAGATTAAGCATCACAATTCCATATAGACCTAAAATGAATGGCGCAGTCGAAGCGGCCAACAAAAACATTAAGAAGATTGTGCAGAAGATGGTAGTAACCTATAAGGACTGACATGAGATGTTACCGTTTTCTCTTCACGATTACCGCACCTCAGCTAAAACATCAACTGGGGCAACTCCCTTTTCCTTAGTCTATGGCATGGAAGTTGTTTTGCCAGTGGAAGTTCAGATTCCCTCACTAAGGATTATAAATGAGGCAGGCCTAGGCGAAGACGAGTGGATTCACACGAGGTTGGATCAACTGAACTTGATCGATGAAAAACGACTGGCTGCTGTTTGTCATGTTCAGACGTACCAAAAGTGTATGATCAAGGCTTTCAACAAAAAGATCAAGCCTCGAGTATATCAAGCTGGTGACTTAGTGAGAAAGCGCATCATTCTGCCATAAGGAGACCTTAGAGGCAAATGGACTCCCACCTACAAAGGGTCGTTTGTTGTCAAGAGAGTTTTCTCTGGCGGTGCCATGATGCTGACTACCATGGATGGTGGAGACTTCCCTCATCCTGTAAACACAGACATAGTTAAAAAATACTACGCATAAGAGACCCACTAGGTTGACACACCTAGGCAAAATAAGGGAATCCCGGCAAACCAAAAGGTTTGGGAAAAAATTAGGGATATATGCAAAAGATTGTACACCCGACAAGTTGAAAACCCAAAAGATCTATGGTAGCTTTATTTCATGACATGATTACAGCACCAATTCCATTACCTAAGGCGTTGGAAGCCCCATCGAAGACCATAGTCCATCGGGATCCTTGTTCAGGCCTGTCATACGGTCCAGGTTTCGTGTAATCAGTTACAAGCATGATATTCTCATCAGGGAAGTCGAAGTTCATAGACTAATAATCATCCACAGCTTGATGGGCCAAATGATCTTCTAGTATGCTTCCTTTGGTGGAATTTCGTGTTGTGTATTGAATGTCGTACTCAGTCAAGATCATTTTCCATCTTACTATCCGTTCGGAAAGAGCGGGTTTCTCGAAGATTTACTTGATTGGGTCCATATTAGAAATCAACAGAGTGGTATGAGTCAACATATATTGTCTTAGCCGGCGAGAAACCCATGCCAGAGCGGTGAACATTTAGTTTGACAGTCGGTAAACGTTTTGCTCAGATAGTAAATAGCATGCTCTATTCGTCCAGACTTGTCATGTTGACCCAAAACACACCCCATAGAGTTCTCTAGTACTGTCAAGTACATGATCAAGGGTCTTCCTTCAACTTGAGGCATGAGAATAGGAGGTTCTTGCAGATATTCTTTGATTTTGTCGAAGGCAGCTTGGCATTCATCATTCCATCTGACTACCTGATCTTTCTTCAAGAGTTTGAAGATTGGATCACAAGTAGCAGTCAAGTGTGATATGAAGCGGGCAATGTAATTGAGACGACCCAAGAATCCTCTTACTTCCTTTTCAGAGTGAGGGACTGGTATTTCTTGGATGGCCTTAACCTTGACAGGATCAACTTTAATGCCTTTATTGTTGACAACAAAACCTAGAAGCTTTCCAGATCGTACTCCAAATGTACACTTGTTGGGATTCAACCTCAACTTGTACTTTTTCAGCCTCTCGAATAGTTTGTACAGGTGATCGAGATGTTCCTCTTCAATTTGTGATCTGGCAATCATATCATCCACATAGACCTCTATTTCATGATGATCATGTCATGAAACAAAGCTACCATAGTTCTTTGACATGTTTCCCCTGCAATCAAAATACAAGATCATAGTCCCTCGATGACGCTATCAATGTTGCCTTTCAAAAATGATCTTAGTCCCTCCAAGAGAAATGCTAAGATATCTCACAACATTGCTATCATGGCTATACGATGACCCACGTCCGTCCCTTTACATCCAAAGATAAGGCTTCTTACCAATCAATGGTAAGATAGCAATATCAAAGGAAAGGAAGTAATGAACTAAGACTTTTGAGTAGGTAGATTGTTCCTAGTTTCTTGCTCAATTTCAAAGAAAACCTCCTTGCTTATCTTCAAAACAAACACCAAACACTTTCAAAACATTTTCCAAATATGAAACATTTTCAAAAGATCAACACTTTGTATATGTTCTTACGAACGAGAACTATTACAAAGTTTGCCTAAAATAATGGCGCCTTTTCAAAACCACACAAAGCACATTTTCAAACAAAAGTAAGTGATCTAGCAAGCAACTAAGAGCCCATAGATAACTATGGATGAAAAGGGTGCTAACACCTTCCCTTTTCATAATCTACCCCACGAACTCAAGAAATAATCTCAAAGGTTTATCCATGTAATTGACATCTGGCCAGTTTATTCTTGTCTATTAGGACGCCCCTGGATCCATGGGGCAGGTACCGTCACCTCCACCTTGCACCAAAAATTAAAATACCATGTAAAAGGGAAGGTTGTTATTGTCTGCGGAGAGGAGGAGTACATGATCAGCCACCTGAATTCATTCCGGTACATGGAGATGGACGAAGAATTTATCGAAACTCCATGTCAGACTTCTGAAGTGATTTCCCCAGCTGCTGTTAAAGATGTTTCTGCCATTCTAAAGACTACCAGGGTTCCGCACAAGCTAGCTTCCTTGAAAGATTCCAAAGCTACTATAGAAGAAGGTGGTTGTACTATTTGGGGTCAGCTTCCTGATATCCCCTACAAATATGACAATTTTGGTTTTGGATTTACTACAAAAGGTTAAAGGGTTGTTCGTCGCGCTCGAGCTGGAAGACCTCCATTTCGTATCAGCAACAACAGAATAAATGCTATAGAGGATGCTGACAGTGATTGTAACTTCAACAACTGGATCTTTCCTACCAGGGGCAACAGACTCAACAATTGGATGGCGGGAGACATTATCTCTATCTCCTTTAGTCAGGAGTAAGAGTTATTTTTGTTTTATCACTTTAAGAAGTTTGCTTATGTAATTTCTTTTAAAACAATGACTTTAAACCTTGTGTCTTTCCCGGGGCACAATGGTTCATTTGTTAAGGGTTATCATTTCATATGTCATATTTTCGTTTAATGAAAACATTGGATGTTTTGCATTCAAATTTTGTGATCTTTGTCTTTCCTTTACTTTATTGCATTTTCAAATTGCTATCTGTTCTTACACACACCCACACACTACCTTGCATATCCACATCCACTCTGGATCTCATTGATAACGATTCTGCTATTGCCACGTATGACTTTGAAAATCCAATCTACCAAGCCAAAGACGAAGGTGGGGAAGATTGTTACATACCTGGAGAACTTGCCAGACTCTTAATACAAGAAGAAAAGGCTATAAAATTGCACGAAGAGCCGGTCGAAGTATTAAACTTGGGTTTTGAGACAGACAAAAAATAGGTTAAGATAGGCGCCAACTTAAAGGGAAGTTTCAAGAATAGATTGATTCAGATGTTGCACGACTATGTTGAGGTATTGCTTGGTCATATAAAGACATGCCAGGGCTTGATACTGATATTGTGGTTCACCGTCTAAAAATTAAAGAGGGTTATTCTCTGATTAAATAGAAGGTTCGTCGCATGCGTCTTGAGATGTCAGAGAAAATCAAAGTCGAGGTTATGAAGTAATTCAACGCATGTTTCATGGGAGAGACATCCTATCCTCAATAGGTTGCTAATGTTGTTCCGGTACCAAAGAAAGATGGCAAGGTATATATGTGTGTAGATTACAGGGATCTGAACAGGGCAAGCCCCAAAGATGACTTCCCGCTGCCATATATTGATGTCTTGGTCGATAACACAGCTCAACACAAGGTATTCTCCTTCATGGATGGTTTCTTGGGTTATAATCAGATCAAGATAGCACCTAAAGACATGGAGAAAACAACCTTCGTCACACAGTGGGGAACTTTCTGCTATAAAGTTATGCCTTTTAGGTTGAACAACGTTGGGGCAACTTATCAGTGTGCTATGGTAGCTTTATTTCATGACATGATTCATCACAAAATAAAGGTCTACATCGACGTTATAATAGAAATGTCACAGACTGAAGAAGAACATCTTGATCATCTGTATAAGTTATTTTAAAGGCTGAGGAAGTACAAACTAAGGCTAAATTCGAACAAATTCACTTTTGGGATGATATCTGGAAAACTCCTAGGTTTCGCCGTTAGTGGTAAAGGTATTTAAGTTGATACTGCAAAAGTTAAAGCTATTCAAGAAATGTCGACTCCCCGTACTGAGAAGGAAGTCAGAGGTTTCTTAGGACGACTGAATTACATTTCTCGATTCATTTCTCATTTGACTTCTACCTGTGAGCCAATCTTCAAGCTGCTGAAGAAAGATCAAGTAGTGAAGTGGAACGACGACTGCCAAATAACCTTTGAGAAAACCAAGGAGTATTTACAAGAACCTTTGATTCTGATGCCACCAGTTGAAGGAAGACCTTTAATCATGTACCTAACAGTGCTAGAGAGCTCAATGGGGGTGTGTACTAGGGCAGCATGACGAGTCTGGTCGAAAAGAGCATGCAATATACTACCTTAGAAAAAAGTTTACTGACAGTGAAACAAGATAATCACTTCTCGAGAAAACTTGTTGCGCTTTGGAATGGGCTGCTCGCCGACTAAGACAGTGTATGTTAACTCATATTACTCTATTGATCTCTAAAATGGATCCCATCAAGTACATATTCGAGAAGCCAGCTCTCTCCAGAAGAATAGCCCGATGGCAAATGGTCCTAAAAGAATACGACATTCAGTACACCACTCAAAAGGCAGTCAAAGAAAGTGTACTGGCAGATTATTTGGCACGTCAAGCTGTAGACAACTACAAATCTATGAACTTTGAATTCCCAAATGAAAACATTATGCTAATTACAGGTTGTGAAAAACCTGGACCGTATGAAGGACCTGAGCTAGGATCCTGATGGACTATTGTTTTCAATGGAGCTTCCAACGCACTTAGTAACAAAATTGGTGCTGTAATTATCTCTCCTCAAGGTTGCCATACACCCTTCACTGCCATACTTTGCTTTGATTGCACCAATAATATGGATGAACATGAAGCGTGTATCCTGGGAATTAAAGTTGTTATTGACCTGAGAATCAAGTTCTTAAGCGTATATGGGGACTCAACCTTGGTAATCAGTCAGGTCAAGGGAGAATAAGGTACAAAGCATCCAAATATTATGCCTTAACGAGAACATGTGCTAACTTTGATTCGGAACTTCGAAGAGATTACTTTTGAGCATATCCCAAGAAAAGAGAATCAGTTGGCGGATGCATTAGTTTCCATGTCATCCATGTTCAAAATTAGATGGGACAATGAGGCTCCCAAAATTACCATTGAAAGATTCGACGAACCGGCACATTGCTACGAAAATGATACTGATGGAGTAGAGGAAAAACCTTGGTTTTAAGAAGTGAAAACTTATCTGGAAACCCAAGAATACCCTGAAGGGGCATCGATCAATGACAAGAAGTTCCTACGGAGGTTCTCGGCTAAGTTCTTCTTGAGCAATGGAATTTTGTACAAGCGTAATCATGATTCAACACTGCTCCTCTATGTAGACAAGAAGGAAGCAGAGAAAATTATGGAAGATATGCATGAAGGCATCTTTGGTACTCACTCATGTGGGTATAATATGGCTAACAAGATTCTGAGAGCGGGTTACTATTGTCAACTATGGAAACCAACTGTCACCACCACTCGAGGACTTGTAATAAATGACATATCTATACTGATAAGGTTCATGTGCCTCTGGTTCCTCTGAATGTTTTGACTGCTTCTTGGCCATTCGCAATGTGGGACATTCATATAATTGGAGAAATCAAGCGTACTGCTTCTTACAGACATCACTTCATTCTCATCGCCATTAACTACTTCACAAAATGGGTTGAAGCGGTCTCATTCACCTTTGTTACCAAGAATATGGTTGCCCGGTTCATAAAGCATAACCTTGTCAGTCGGTATGGCATCCCCGAGATAATCATCATGGAAAATGGTACCAATCTCAACAACAATATGATCATTTAACTCTGCATGCAGTTCAAGATCAAGCACCACAACTCTTCTATGTATCGACCAAAGATGAATGGCACAGTGGAAGCCGGAAGTCGCCAACAAGAATATTAAGAAGATCATACAGAAGATGGTTATGACTTACAAAGACTGGCATGAAATGTTACCATTTGCTCTTCATGGCTATCGAACTTTAGCGTGAACATAAACTAGGGCAACCACATTCTCTCGGGTCTACGGTATGGAAGTCGTCCTACCTGTCGAAGTTCAGATTCCTTCTCTGAGGATTATGAAAGACGTGGACTTAGACGAAGACGAGTGGATTCAAACCAGGATAGACCAGTTGAATCTGATTGACGAGAAAAGAATTGCTGCTGTCTGTCACGGTCAGATGTATCAGAAGCATATGATCAAGGCATTCAACAAGAAAATTAAGCATCGGGTATATCAGGCAGGTGACTTGGTAATAAAGTGCATCATTCTACCATAAGGTGATCCCATGGGCAAATGGACTCCCACCTACGAAGAGTCATTTGTTGTCAAGAAAGTATTTTCGGATAGTGCTATGATTCTAACCACCATGGACGGTGAAGATTTCCTGCACCCTGTGAACGTGGACATAGTCAAAAGATACTACGCATGAAAAAGACCCGCTAGGTTGACTGGCCTAGGCCAAAATAAGGGCCTTCCGTTGAGCCAAAAGGGTTCGGGAAAAAATTAGGGATATATATAAAAGATTGTACACCCGGCAAGTCGAAAACCTAGAAAGGCGACTTGGGTAAAAAAGGGTATCCCGGTGGACTGAAAACCCGAAAGGGCGGTCCAGGCAAAGTTAGGTATTAAAAGCGTTTGACTATGTACCATTAGAACACTTACTGCAAGCTTTCTTACCAAATTCAAAAGTTCAAATGGTACAGATCGGTTAATCAACTTCTTCTGACAGCAAGGGACGAGATGTTCGAAGACATAGGGGCAATAGCGAAGTTGGAACCCAATGAGATCATTTCCACATAGATATATATATTTTTGTCACTTTGTACTCTTTTCATTTCATGACAATTTCCTCTTACTAGGATTTATGTCTCTTTGTACAAAATTGCTTGTTTATAGGCAAACTATCAATACACATACACTCTAAAATTCAAACTTTCTATTTTTTAATTTTTCTATTTTGTTTGCAAAAAATGTTCGGTGACTAAAATTGAATAAACATATGCATGTGAACACAATTAACTGTTAACAAATATGTGCATAAGAACAAGAGTGAACATTTAGTCAAGACTCTAGGAGTCGGGATGACGTTCAAGCTGTCCACAAATCCCTACGGAGCCACTTCCATGAGATTATCCCCACAGAGTAATCTTCACAAATTCATCTTCAATGAAGATACATTCCCCGCAATTTCCCTGGCAGATCACTTTGGTGGATAAAGGAGTATGATCTCCTTCCTGGTAATATCAGCCACCTACGGAGTTCCAATCAGTACAGTTCATGGAAGTTCTCTTCCCCAGCCAAGTTTATTCCTCCAAGACTGTAAAAATCCCTACATATACCGTCTCTCAAGGAGAGTTAGTTTCCTCAACAAAGTATTTCTCCGTCAAACAGGGTTTATTTCCCAAACAGATTATAGTCCCCTCAGGTTGAGTCTATTCCTCAGATGGGTACGAATCAATGGCAAAATTCATGTCTAGTGAAGTCGCCGCTATCCCTAGAGAGTTGCTATAAAATATGGAACAGGACCAGATATCAGTTAACTTTATCCTCCCCAGAAGAGTCGGAAGAATAAATCTGTAATTAGATTGTATCTGCATTGTACCTAGAAGATGATAAATTGCCATCAATTTTCATCTGTTTGGGAACTGGCATAATGTGTGCGTCCGTTGGGAAAAGATCAAAATCCTCTATCCGCTGGTGAGTTTAACTATGTCATCGGCTGGAGGATTCCCCACTTTTGTTTGAAGATGCTTTTGTGCTTGTCAGGGATAACCTTGTAGGGGATTATACCCTTATCCGTAAAGATTAATCTGTAGGATAACCTTATAGAGGTGGCTCTGGAGACTTCACTCGGGATCACCTTAAGAAAGGGACTTTGTGGGGATTTGTCATTGTCCATAGTAGTAAGTGTTGTAGCACTTCCAGAAAATGTTTGCTTGGTCGTACATGACCCTTTATTGGAATTCATGTTCAATGCCCTAAGTGATTCCGATGGAGACCTGCCCCTGGCTATTCAAGACTTTATGAGAGATTTCTCGAAATCTTGACTTGACTGCCACAAGTGAGTAAGACAATAACATGTCATGTCCCTTGAGTATGGAGGGTTTTTAATTGGATTTGAAGTTATTATGTTCATTAAGAAAATTTTCGTTCATTGGATACTCACCGTGCGAATTTCTCTATTGTCAAACAATTAGCTATATGCAAACAGCGGTATTCAAACAATGCAAAGTTTATGTTTGTCTTGAAATTTTGAAAATTCATTTTTAGAAGATAAAAGAATTTTATAAGAATATGATTTCGACTAAGGATTCACAGTAAGCCTTACAGGAGTCAGGATACCTTTTGTAACAGTATGCTTTCGAACTAGCCCATGCTTCAATTAGGACTTTTAAGGGGTTGTAATGTGGCCTAGTTCACGGTTTATGAAATAAAAGGATAAGGCTCAAAGTTTATTTATACCCACCCGTTCTTCATGATGTTCTGCAGTCCTAAACTCAGTTAATTGTGCGTTTGAACTCCTATTGAATCTGGAATGATATTTTGGTGATGGTTTGGATAAGTTAAGTTTATTGAAGAAGGAAATTATTTTTGCAACATTTTCTGTTGTCGAGGATTCATAGCAAACTATTTTTTTATTTATTATCCCTAATTTTTGTCTGACTGTTTTTGTTTTGAGACTACAGTCAGCGGGATGCCCCAGTTTTTCTTAAGTCTTCTTCGTAAGTTTTGACTCAGTGGGCTTTTCTTTTAAGAAATAATGACTGCCTATTTTATAGGGAACTATCGTCGTCTTTTGATTCAGAAGGATATTTTTGATGTCATTCGTTGTGTATAAAGTGAAAGCTTGCGACTGAATGCGTATTTGAATTAACTGAGAAACTACCCTGCCCCGGGTTATGATTAAAGGTTTCAATTTGTGCGAAAATAAACCTCCTACTTCTTAAGATCAAAGGGGTTGACTAGGGATTATCTTCCTTATAACTCCACTATTTGGGATTTGAAACAATACATGCACGTTGTCATTAAAGTCTGTCCAAAAGCATACTGTATGAGATTATGGTATTATTTTCATCATCCTCCTTCTAAAGGCTTAAAGGCTTGTAGTCGAGAATTGAATATCATACAAAAAGAGGTAAAAGCATAATTTTAGTATAGTGAAAACAAATGGATTAACTCAAGACAAACATATGCAATGCATTAGTGAGAATAACTAAAGACTGGCATAAAGATAAGTGTTTAAGCAAACAAAGAAATTACAACTGAAAATTCGAATGAACAAAAGCTTCTCCGCCTAAATTTCTCACTCCATATGGTGTGTCTTTGAAGGGTGACAGAAAAACTCCAGTTGACCATCTTGTATAAATTCCAACACTCCTTAGTAAATCAGGTCTTGAATCTTGTTCTTCAATTCCCAACAGTGGTTAGTGTTGTGTCCCCGACTGTTGGAGTGGTATGCGCACCTTTCATTGTGTTTGTAGCGGGGAGCAAAAGTATTAGGTTTTTGAGGAGGTTCCTTTAATGTAACCAGTTTGGCTTCCAACATATGACGCAAATTTTGAGCCAAGGACACGTTGTTCTCTGTAAATTGTCTTTTGGGTGTATCTTGCTTACACTGACCACCCTGTTGCGGTTGGCGAGATCGTTGTTGGACTTGCAGTGTAGTAGCCATTTTGAAAGGTGTTCTCTCGACCAAACCAACTTCTTGTCTTATCGGGGGATGATTAATGACTTGATCCCTAATCTTAACTGTTTGTTTCATACGGTTACATCCATCTTGATGAAGCTTGTTGACGATAATTCTCAACTCTTCTTGTCCCCGAGCTAAGTTTTGGATAAAAGCCATCTGTCCTAACATCTGGATTCTCATCGTTGTTATCTTCGCTTGCAATTGTCTTATCTGGCCCTCCTTGTTGTCTTCAGGATTGTCACTGGTCATGCTCTCAATGAGAAGTGCTTTCACTTCTTCTTGCCCCTTGGACAGGTTTAGAAACAAATCTTGAAGCTGGTCATTTTGGGTCGGAAGATCTTGAATAGCCTGCTCGAGAGCCATTTTTACGGACATAAATAGTAAGCGGATGAGAAAACCTGTATGGGGAAAACCTGTCATGATATGATGCATGGTATGTGGATGCAATGTTATCAAGGATCTTATGGGGTAAACACAAGAAGATGTTAGAAGGTGAACTTTGATTACAGCTTTCGCATCGTTGAATGTCCTTCTACGATAATCAAGCTCACCATGTCGAGTGGGTCATAGCCCTTGAATCAAGCTATTGTGCTTTGGTCTTTGAGAGTATTTGGTTAGAGGAAAATGAATCCTTTTGCCTCTTGATAGATGTCTAGTTCGATACAACCCTGCATAATAGGCCCTTGAGATCCTTGAAATGGTTATTGAAAATGCTATGGTATGATGTCATGATGTTATGTACGAATAAACATATACAAACAAAGCAAACAAGTCCTTAGGTTTAGGCTTGCATGAGGTTCATAGGTAAGTACCATATCAAAGTTTAGTTGGTTCAACCTGTCCTAGAAAGTAATCGGGTTCTAGGGAATCTCAATATTATTGATCTTTCTTCATCGGGCATTGTTTCAGCGCAAGCCTCTTTATTAGCGACCGAAATATCCCAAAAGAAAGATCTCAATGAGCGTAGCATCGAGTATCAACCAACTTCGGACTGCACTAAAGCCGGCTATCTCACTACTTCCTAATGGCCAAGTTGTTCAATTAAAGGTTCTACGGTTAGTTAGTGCTTCATGACACCACACAGTGGCCCCGTATTCTCCTTAACTGGACTCAAGGGATACCGGTACCAACAAATGTGTCACACTAACATAGCCATCGCTTCAACCATGTCGGTATACCCCGCATAGTCCCCATGATCTATTGCTACTTACCTAATAATGTTCCCCAATCTGGGTAGAGGATCAATAAAACCCAAACAAGGACCAAAAATGTAAAGTAAACAAGTAAAATATTGAAAGCATCTGAAGATGATCTAGTTTATAAGGTAACCCTGCTTTTAAAAACAAAGTCCCCAGCAGAGTCGCCAGTTCTGTAATACGGTGAGAGAACTGACTTGGGTATTTTGTGTTTTATCATAATTGTTGCGGATAGCAAGAGTCGCCACCGACTTTTCTTTTATCCAATAAAGGAAAGGGTGAAAAGAACAGGAAAAACCTTTTGATAATTTTCTTGAGTTCGGGGGGTAGATTATGAAAAGTGAAGGTATTAGTACCCTTTTCGTCCGTAGTTATCTACGGGCTCTTAGTTGCTAGCTCACTTTGAAAATTCTTTGTTGAAATGTGTTTGTGATTGTTTTTAAAAGTATTTTTGAAAAGTTCCTTCGTTTCGGAAAACTTTGTAATGATTCTCGTCTCTATAAGAATGTATACAAAGTGTTGACTTTTGAAAATATTTCATTTAAAAGTATTGGTGTGTTTTGAAAGATGTTTTGAAAATGGTTGTAAGCAAGCAACTATGAACTTTCTACCTACTCAAAAAGTCTTAGTTCTTTTCCTCCTCCTTTAGATGTTGATATCTTACTATTTATTGGTAAGAATCCATATCATTGGATGTGAAGAGACGGGCGTGGGTCGTCGTACAGTCATAGAAGGTAACATTGTAGGATACCTTAGCAAGTTGTCGTAAGGGACTAAGATCTTTTATCAAAGGCAACATCGAAGGGTCATCGAGGGACTGTGATCTTGTAATCGAGGGTCATTGCTAAAGTACCCCACGTTCGAGGGACATGATTGCTTATTCGTGGGCAACAAGTATGGGTTACCCTAGATGTGCGTATGTGAATTGTGTTTTGATTTCATGCATTTTTGTCTTATAATTAGGGTTCTCTAAGATTGATTTTATCTTACCATACACACCCTAATTATTAACAATTATATTAAAAGCGATAAATTGCGGGAATTTAAAGTCATAGGCTATTACATGGACTTGGGAGTGTGTGTGTGTGGGGGGGGGGGGGGGTACAAGTAATAAAAATGCGATAAAAGTAAAAAAAATCCTAATTACTTATTACAACCAAATTGAATGAAAATAATAGCAAAAGGTCAAAAAATCAAGACTTTTGGTGTCTGGTCTGACACGGGCCGTGTCCTGTGACACGGGCCGTGTCCTGTGACACGGCCACCCGTGTCAGGGCCCTGTCATAACCCATGCGTTTTTTTCTTTTGTCCCAACTGAGCTGACATGGGCCATGTCCTATGACACGGGCACCCATGTCAAGACCTTGTCTTGCCAATTTGTCATGTTTTCAAGTCTAGTAGATCTGACACGGGCCGTATCCTGTGACACAGGCACCTGTGTCAGCACCTTGTCCTCCTTATTTGCACGCTTCCAGTTCCAATAGATCTGACACGGGCCATGTCCTGTGACACGGGCACCCATGTCAGCACCTTGTCCTACATTTTTTGTCAGGATTTAAAACAACTGAGCTGACACTGGCTGTGTCGTGTGACATAGGTACCCGTGTTATCCCCCTGTCTTGACTTTTTTGCTGAGTTTTCTTCTTTTGATCTATCCTTTTTATATATATTTTGAACATAAAAAAGCAAATGATGTATGTATAAAGATATCACAGTTTGGAAAAAAGCTTACCTCTCGAAGCGAAAACTTTGGAACATGTACGGATGTCTCCCGGCGCAAAGTGGTGATTGGTCAAGCTCCTTTGAACCTTCTTGGAGTTGCTCTAAACCTTACTCTGTGCTGCAAAGTTTCTGAATCGCTCCAACCCAGTCAAATTGCAAAATATTGTTTTTGTTTGCGTTTGGAAGGTGATGATAATAGTGTAATTGCAAGCTTCTCAAGTCATATTTAAAGCATGTGTTTTGATGAAGACAACATGGACATCAACATTCAATGGATGTGCAAAAAGCTTATCAACATCATATAAAAGTCTTGAAGAATTATTGAAGAATCATCAAATGTCAATATGGTATAAATAATTCTTAATCTTGAATATAGATGTTCACAAAAGTATGCATTCATCAACATATACATATCCCATAACTTTAACATCAAGAAAAACTTTGTTTAAAATATTTTTCAAAAAGAATTTTTGAAAATAACCCTTTAGGAACCGGTTCCTCCCTAACAGGGAACCGGGTTCTAGACTTTCTCAAAAATCATGTCCCTGGTTTTTGTACCAGGAACCGGGTTGTACCAATAGGGAAACCGGTTCCTGCGTGATATTTTTGAAATCTGACTTATAACGTTCACTAAGAACCGGGTTCTGTCAGTGTCGGAACCGGTTCCTAGCGAACCAGTGCAGCTTTCTTTTGTTTTTTAAATATTTTTCAAGTAGTATCTTTTCATGAATGCATTGCAACTTTTCATATGAATTGGCATGAATGAAGAGGTTCTTATGACTTTATAAAATGCAGATTTTCAGATTTTAAAAATAAGAACACAATAACATTTTCATACAACAAAAAACCTTCTTCAAATAAGCAATTTTCTCATTCACTCACATTTGAATTTATACTTTCATGTGTTCATAATTTTGTGAAACTTGCCATATACACTTTCATTATCATTACAAGTTTCATACATACATTGTGAACATTTATATACATTGTTTGAGAATTGTTTTTATCTTGAAGAAGAAGATCAATTGAAGATTGATAAAGCTCTCCATATACTTCAAATAAATCATTGTATTACTTAAAGAAATTATTCCCTTACTATCCAGGATTGTTGGAAGTAAGTGTTGTGATTTGAAGAGGATTGTTCTTCATTCACATTAGTGTTTGTTTGGTCTTAAAGGTGTTAAGAACCTTTGATCACCCTATAGGTTAGATAGTAAGCATAGGCTGTACAATCATTCTAACTATAGTGAAATCTCTTTCATGTTGGAAAGGGGACTGGAGTACTCTCGGATTGTGAGGGGAACCAGGATATATCATCGTGTTCTTTACTTTTCCGCATTTATCGCTTTCATCACCATAATCAGGAAAAGATAAAGATATAATCAAAACCTTCAAACACTTAACCAAAAATTACTACCAAGCATTCTCATAAAACCGAATAAATTTTTATAAGACCTAATTCACCCCCCCTCTTAGGCACTCTGAGACTTACAATTGGCATCAGAGCAAGTTATAGGTAAATTGTTCCTAAAGATCCAGAATGGCTTCCGCAAATCATCAACCAGTTTTCAGAGATGGTGGTAGTAACAACAAGCCTCCTCTATTCTGTGGTGAATATTTTGACTTCTGGAAAATACGCATGAAGGCGCATTTAGAAGCACAAGGAGAGGAAGTATGGGATGCTGTTGAAAATGGTCCATTTATCCCAATATCAGTAATCAATGGCATTGGTTCTGCAAAGCCCAAAACTGCATGGGACGACGATGATAAAAAGAAAGTTCTCTATGACAAAAAGGCAATAAACCTTCTTCAAGGTGCACTCAGTATGGACGAATTTTTCCGTGTCTCGAACTGCAAAACAGCCAAAGAAATATGGGATACTCTGGTTCAAACTCATGAAGGAACGACTGAAGTAAAAAGATCAAGGCTAAATACCTTGAGTCAAGAATATGAACTATTTCGAATGCAGCCCGGAGAATCCATTCTTGACTTACAAAAGAGATTTGTGCATTTGACAAATCACTTAAATGCTCTTGGTAAAACCTTGAAAAATGATGAACTCAACTTGAAAATCCTTAGATCATTGACTAGGGAATAGCAACCAAAGGTAACGGCAATCTTGGAAAACAAGAGTCTCTCCGCAATGACTTCCGCTACATTATTTGGCAAACTTCAAGAATACGAAACGGAACTCGGTAGACTTGAAAAACATGAAAATTTAGAGAAGAAATCCAAAGGCATTGCTTTGAAAGTTGATTCAAAAGAAAGTCAAGATAAAGATGCATCGGAGGAAGATGAAAACTTCTTGCTTCTTGTAAAAAGGTTAGGAAAATATTTTGGTCATAAAAATAATCTTCATAATGCTAACTTTGTCAAAAGGAAGAAATTTTATAATCATAAAGATAAAGAAGCCTCCACATCAACACAAGATGTCACATGTTATGAATGTGGAAAGCAAGGTCACATAAAGCCGGATTGTCCAAAACTCTCCAAGAAAAATGGATTCAAAGGCAAAAAGGAGTTCAAGAACAAAAAGGCTTATGTTGCATGGGAAGAAAATGAGATAAGTTCTTCAACCGATTCGGAAAGCGATGAATGTGCAAATCTAGCATTAATGGCTTCACATCACTCCGACGATGAAGAAGAGGTTAGTAATGAATTTAATATTTTTGATGATGATGTTCAAGATGCTATTGATGAACTCTTGAAAGAATGCAAAAGTTTATACAAAAAGGTGTCAAATCAAGAAAAAGACCTTCTAAGTTGCTTAGAAAAAATTGACACCATGACTAAAGATTTTGATCTTCAAAAACAGAATTTTATTAAAGAAAAAGAAAACTTTGCATGCTCCAAGTGTGAATCAAATGTCTTTCAAATTGTTCAATTGAAAAGGGTCATTGAACGATATGAAAAAGGACAAATAGGATTGGAAGGATTACTAAGCCAACAACGTTATCCAAATGATAAAAGGGGTCTTGGTTATGTGAATTCTAAGAAACCAAGTAACAATCCCACTATTTTTGTAAAGGCTAGTAATAGTTCCAATCCCAAGAAAGTAGAAAAGAAGCAAGTTGTTCATAATCATCAAAAGAAAAAGGCTAATATATCGAAAAAGAAAACATTTCCTAAGAAGAAATCTTATCCTTCTAGATATAGAAGCAACTTTGAACCTACTTGTTTTTATTGTGGTATTAAAGGCCATACACCTAATGCTTGCTATGTTAGAAACTTTAGTATAGCAAGTGGGCATTATGTGTGGGTGAAAAAGGGAACTAACTATGAAGGACCCAAGGCAACTTGGGTACCTAACAAAGAATAATTTGTGTGTGTAGGTATGCTTGAAATCCACATCAAATGTTTGGTATCTTGATAGTGGATGTTCAAAGCATATGACAGGAGATGTACACCAATTTTCATATCTAGTACATAAAGCCAAAGGGTATGTCACCTATGGAGACAACACCAAAGGAAAGATTCTTGGCGTTGGAATAGTTGGCACACCTCCATCCATTCAAATTGAGGATGTTCTCTATGTTGAAGGATTAAAGCACAATCTTCTTAGCATAAGTCAACTTTGCGATAGAGGGTTCAAGATCAAATTCAACAAAGATGAATGCCTTATTATGGATGAGGCAACCAATGAGGTAAAACTCAAAGGTATAAGAACTAACAATATTTTTATGATTACTTTAGATGATTTATCTCTGAAGGTACAATGTCTTATGGTAAACAACAATGACGCTTGGTTATGGCACAAGAGGATTGCTCATATTCACATGGAGCACTTGAACAAATTGGTTAAGCATGACTTAGTTATTGGTCTACCAAAGATGAAGTTCATCAAAGACAAATTATGTAATGCATGCCAAAAGGGCAAACAGACCAAAACAACTTTCAAATCTAAGAATGTGGTGTCTACTACAAGACCACTACAATTGTTACACATGGATCTCTTTGGTCCATCAAGAACAAAAATCTTCGGAGGTAATGTATACGCTTTGGTCATTATTGATGATTTTTCTAGATATTTTTGGACTTTGTTTCTTGTGCAGAAAAGTGATGCTTTTAAAGCCTTTAAGAAGTATTCTAAGCAAACCCAAAATGAAAAATCCCTAAAGATTGTATCCATAAGAAGTGATCATGGTGGAGAATTCCAAAATGCTCAATTTGAAGAATTTTGTGAAGAACATGGTATCTCTCATAATTTTTCAGCACCTAGAACTCCACAACAAAATGGAGTAGTTGAAAGAAAGAATAGGTTTCTTGTGGAACTTGCAAGAACAATGCTTAGTGATGCAAATCTTCCTAAATATTTTTGGGCGGATGCGGTTAGTACGGCATGTTATGTTGGAAATCGAGTTATCATTAGACCTATAATAAAGAAGACTCCATATGAACTCTTCAAAGGAAGAAATCCAAATATTTCTCACTTTCATATCTTTGGATGCAAATGCTTTGTTCTTAATAATGACAAAGATAATCTCGGTAAGTTTGACGAGAAATCCGACGAAGGTATATTTCTTGGTTATTCGCTTTCTAGTAAAGCATATAGAATTTATAATAAAAGAACTTTAACTATTGAAGAATCTATGCATGTATATTTTGATGAAACTAACCCCTCCAAGGAGGAAGTAGTTGTTTGTGATGATGATGATCCTATAGATTTACCCCCGGAAGATCTTTCAATTGATCAAATTAAGAAATCACCGGAAAATTCAGAAAACATTGTTCAACAAGATTCAAACATCAATGATCTACCAAAAGAATGGAGAACTCATAGAGACCATCCTATTGACAAAATTATTGGTGACATTAGCCAAAGAGTATCAACAAGATTGAATCTAAAAGATGCTTGCTTAAACATGGCGTTTGTTTCTCAAATTGAACCTACCAAAGTTGATGAAGCCTTAGGAGATGATCAATGGATTATTGCTATGCAAGAAGAATTAAATCAATTCGAGAGAAATCAAGTTTGGGAAGTTGTTCCTAGACCAAGTGGCAAACACATCATAGGTACCCGATGGGTGTTTAAGAACAAACTTGATGAGAATGGTCTAATTGTTCGAAACAAAGCAAGGTTGGTTGCCCAAGGTTACAATCAAGAGGAAGGAATCGACTTTGAAGAAACATTTGCTCCGGTTGCAAGGTTAGAAGCTATACGTCTTTTCTTGCTTATGCTTGTTCATTAAATTTTCAGCTTTTTCAAATGGACGTCAAAAGCGCATTCTTGAATGGATACATCAATGAAGAAGTCTATGTCAAACAACCCCCGGGATTTGAAGACTTCAAACATCCTTCACATGTCTTTAAGTTGAGAAAGGCTCTTTATGGCTTAAAGCAAGCACCAAGAGCATGGTATGATAGACTTAGCAATTTTTTGTGTGAAAAAGGTTTCGAAAAGGGTAAGGTTGATAAAACCTTGTTCATTAAGAAAATCCAAAGTAACACTTTATTGGTTCAAGTCTATGTTGATGATATCATTTTTGGATCGACTAACAAAGAAATGTGTGAGGAATTCTCATTGATGATGCAAGGAGAATTCGAGATGTCTATGATGGGAAAGATGAACTACTTTATTGGATTACAAATCAAGCAACTATAAGATGGAATCTTCATCAACCAATCTAAGTATTGCAAAGAATTATTGAAAAAGTTTGATATGGACAACTGTAAAGCAATGAATACTCCTATGGGCTCCGGTACATATGTTGATCAAGATGAATCTGGTACTCCAATTGATATTACAAAGTACAGAGGTATGATTGGTTCTTTATTGTATTTGACGGCAAGTCGTCCTGACATCATGTTTAGTGTTTGTCTTTGCGCTCGCTTTCAAGCAAATCCAAAGGAATCACACCTCATGGCTGTTAAAAGGATCATGAAGTATCTAAAAGGAACAACCAATGTCGGCTTATGGTATCCGAAAGGTAGTATTTGCACTTTAATTGGTTATTCTGACGCGGATTATGCAGGTTGTAAAACTGATCGTAAAAGCACAAGTGGTACTTGTCACATTATTGGAAATGCATTAGTATCATGGGCTTGTAAAAAGCAAGCATGTGTTGCTCTTAGCACGGCCGAAGCAGAATACATAGCAGCGGGTAGTTGTTGTGCACAAATTCTTTGGCTCAAGCAACAACTCCGTGATTATGGACTTGATCTCGGATGTATTCCTCTTCGATGCGACAATACAAGTGCTATCAATATTACAAAGAATCCGGTCATGCATTCAAGAACCAAACATATAGATATTCAACATCATTTTCTTCATGATCATGTACTTAAAGGAGATGTCGAAGTCACTTCTGTGGATACTCATAACCAACTCGCAGATATCTTCACTAAACCGCTTGCTCGAGAACCTTTCTTCAAAATCCGAAGAGAACTTGGTATTTTGGATGAAGGTGATATCTAATGTTTCTCTTAAGATGCACGTCTTAATTGTTATATGTATTTATTTCACTCTTTTTCCCCATCCTTTTTGATGTTAACAAAGGGGGAGAAGAATAAGCATATGTGTTGTTTTGTTTCAACGAAATTGCAGGCCCAAATATCTATTATACTAACTCCAAAATTCAAAGAATCATGGACTTAGGGGGAGCCTTGCATTTGCTCAACATGTTTGATATACAAAACAACATAAACATTTCAAGAAATCGTTTTCAAGACTTGGTTGTCATCATTAAAAAGGGGGAGAATGTAATTGCAAGCTTCTCAAGTCATATTTAAAGCATGTGTTTTGATGAAGACAACATGGACATCAACATTCAATGGATGTGCAAAAAGCTTATCAACATCATATAAAAGTCTTGAAGAATTATTGAAGAATCATCAAATGTCAATATGGTATAAATAATTCTTAATCTTGAATATAGATGTTCACAAAAATATGCATTCATCAACATATACATATACCATAACTTTAACATCAAGAAAAACTTTGTTTGAAATATTTTTCAAAAAGAATTTTTGAAAATAACCCTTTAGGAACCGGTTCCTCCCTAACAGGGAACCGGGTTCCAGACTTTCTCAAAAATCATGTCCCTGGTTTTTGTACCAGGAACCGGGTTGTACCAATAGGGGAACCGGTTCCTGCGTGATATTTTTGAAATCTGACTTATAACATTCACTAAGAACCGGGTTCTGTCAGTGTCGGAACCGGTTCCTAGCGAACCAGTGCAGCTTTTCTTTTGTTTTTTAAACATTTTTCAAGTAATATCTTTTCATGAATGCATTGCAACTTTTCATATGAATTGGCATGAATGAAGAGGTTCTTATGACTTTATAAAATGCAGATTTTCAGATTTTAAAAATAAGAACACAATAACATTTTCATACAACAAAAAACCTTCTTCAAATAAGCAATTTTCTCATTCACTCACATTTGAATTTATACTTTCATGTGTTCATAATTTTGTGAAACTTGCCATATACACTTTCATTATCATTACAAGTTTCATACATATATTGTGAACATTTATATACATTGTTTGAGAATTGTTTTTATCTTGAAGAAGAAGATCAATTGAAGATTGATAAAGCTCTCCATATACTTCAAATAAATCATTGTATTACTTAAAGAAATTATTCCCTTACTATCCAGGATTGTTGGAAGTAAGTGTTGTGATTTGAAGAGGATTGTTCTTCATTCACATTAGTGTTTGTTTGGTCTTAAAGGTGTTAAGAACCTTTGATCACCCTATAGGTTAGATAGTAAGCATAGGATGTACAATCATTCTAACTATAGTGAAATCTCTTTCGTGTTGGAAAGGGGACTGGAGTACTCTCGGATTATGAGGGGAACCAGGATATATCACCGTGTTCTTTACTTTTCCGCATTTATCGCTTTCATCACCATAATCAGGAAAAGATAAAGATATAATCAAAACCTTCAAACACTTAACCAAAAATTACTACCAAGCATTCTCATAAAACCGAATAAATTTTTATAAGACCTAATTCACCCCGCTCTTAGGCACTCCGAGACTTACAAATAGTATTATAGAAATTGTTCTTGTGTTTGAACAATCTCTATGTGATGTATATGAAGTGTTTGGATAGTTGGTTTAGGGGAAAACTTGCAAGGTTGAACAATGGGTTGAGGTTTTTTTTTTGTTTGAGTTTTTGTTTTGTCAATGAAAATAGAGTTGAAGATGAGCAGAGTTTATAAAAAATTCTGTTAGATTTTTTCAGATTTCTTTTCTTTTCTCTTTCAACAAAAACCTCCCTTTTGTGTATTGTGAAACAGCTTATTTGTAGCTGAAATTGAGTGAAATTTGGGAGGGAAATAGATAAGTTTTTGAACTGTTTGGGTACACTATTTTATTGATTTTTAAATGCGGCTCTTATGTGCTAATTTTTTGCAAATATGAGACTGATATAGTGCAAGTTTGGACAGGGTTAGGGGCAGCATAACAAAGCTATTTTGTAGCAGTTTTGGAGTGGAGTGGCAGCTTGGTGCAGGGCTGGCTTTGTACAAGACAGCAGACTGTTTTTGACATGGTTTTGGGCTAGTAGCAGCAGGCTTGAACTTGGCAGCTTATCAGATTTGGGGGCTTTCTGGACATCAACATTTGTAGCATGATACAATTCTAGTTTTGTGGACAAATTTATGCAGCTTGTAACAAAGACAAGTCATATTTGTGGACAACATAGTGGCAAAGTTTTGAAGATTGAGACAAAGGGAAAAGTTAAAACAAGATAAAGCTTACCATTTATAACTTGCAATTTTTTAAGCTTAAAAATGCAGCCTTGTTGTTTACTTAAAAACTTGTAACAACATGAATTATATTGAATTATGGTGAAAAGATGTCATGAAGTAATGAAATTAACATGTATGAAAACACTTAGAAAAATCTCTAAATCTTGCAAAGTTTGACTTTTTAAAATGACTTTTGACCTTCTTGATTTCTTGATGATCAAATTTCATATTTTTGAATGTCTTGATGAAATGTGATCTTTGAAACTAGAATTTAATCAAAAAGTCAAAGTTTGACTTTTCAGTGTATAGTTGACTTTTTCATCAGTTGACCAAATTTCATCTATCAATCCACTGATCACAGGAGATGAATTGAAATATGGGATTAGGTCAAAATGATGTAATTGAATACTTGAGATCATGTTTCAAACCAATAAGTCATGTACTAGGTCAAAAGTCAAAGATTGGTCATTCTTAGTCAAAACCCTAATTTTGACCATTTTGCCCTTTTGATGATTTAAACAATTTTCTTGGAGAATTATGATCCAATCTTGATCAAATGATACATATGACTTCAAAATGTTGATATTGGTCAAAAATATTAGAATTTCATTGTAGGTTGACCATAATTGACTTTTTCCCAATACAGTTGATTTTTAGACCATCTGATCAATTGACTGAGCAATTTTGTGATCTAAGACTTGAAACTTGATAGGAGCAATCTTGAGGGTGCATAATGATCCATTAAAGTAATTTGAAATATTAGAAACTCAAACCCTAATTTGAGGCAAAATTGTTGAGAAGATGGCTTGACCTAGTCAATATTTGTGCAAGCTTGAATCATTGAAGATCTTTGTGAGAAATATCTTGAGAAAAGCGAGGGAAAATTTTGGGGTACAACAGTGAAGTACCAACATAGGGTTTGTGTGATACGGTGGGAGAACTGACTTGGGTGTTTTGTGTTTGATCGCAAATATTGCGGTTAGCAAGAGTCACCACCGACTTTTCTTTTATCCAAAAGGAAAGGTGAAAAAGCACAGGAAATACCTTTGAGATTATTTCTTGAGTTCAGGGGGTAGATTATGAAAAGGGAAGGTATTAGCACCATTTTCATCCATGGTTTTCCATGGGATCTTAGTTACTTGCTATATCACTTTCTTTTGTTTGTAAATTGTGATTTGTGTGGTGTGGGTTTTGAAAGTATTTTGAAAATGTAACTTCGTAATGATTCTCGTTTCTATAAGAACGCATACAAAAGTGTTTGTTTAAAAAATGATTCAAAAATAAGTGTTTGTGAGATGTGTTTTTGAAAGTGATTTTGTAAAGGTGTCTTTGTAATGATTATCGTCTCTATAAGAACGCATACAAAGTGTTGTCTTTTTGAAAATGTTTCAAAGTGAGTGTCGGTGTATAAAATGTTTTTGTTGTGAGCAAGCAAGTAACTAGGAGCGAATCTACCTACTCAAAAGGTCTTTATATGTTCTTTTCCTCCTCCTTTAGGTGTTTCTATCTTACCATTGATTTGGTGAGAAGCCCCATTGTTGGATGTGAAGGGACGGGCGTGGGTCATTGTATAGTCATAGAAGGCAACCTATGGATGTTTTAGCAATGTTTTTAAGGGACTAGATCGTTTACCGAAGGAAACATCGAGGGTCATCGAGGGACTACGATCTTTTATTGAGGGTCTTTGCTAAAACACCCATGTTCGAGGGACATGACTATTTTTTTGATAGGCAATAAGTGAGATTCCATTAAGGTGTGCATATGTGAAAAGTGTGTTTGATTGCATGCATTTTTGTCTTGATTAGGGTTCTCTATTTGTTGATTTCATGTTTTGCCATACACACCCTAATTACTAGCAATATATTAAAGCAATAAAAAGTGCGGAAAGTAAATATCCTACGCTATTACAAACATTAGGGGGATGGGGTGTACAGATTTACAAATGGGATTGCAAATAAAATTAAATCCTAAGTTACTATTACAACCATATTGAAAGGATAAGAATGTACAAGAAAATGTGAAATGGACTTGTTTTGTTTAAGAAAATATTTTTGATCTTTTTGTTTAAAGAAATAGAATAAAGCATGTAAAATGTAAAATGGTTTTTGTGTTTTTGATTAGTGAAAATAGAAGTGATAGTAAAAATAGTAAGGAAAAAGAAAATAGAATCAGCACATTGCTGGACTAAAAGAGATCAGAAGTTGACACTGGCGTGCTGCAAAAACAGAAATCATATTAGTAGAAATAGGTAAAGTCAAAAGTTCTGGGTCCGCTGGGAGCAAAGAAAATTTCAGAAGTTTTGATGCCACTGGCAGAACTTAGTCTCCCTCTTCATGCTAGTCAGAACATCTGCAACTTAGTCATTTCTCAACAAAACAGAAGATGCGCATGTAACAGTTATGGCAGGTTTCATAATGTTTCAGAAACAAGAGATATCAGAACTATAAATCAGAAGCAACCATTAATTTTCTAATCCTAATTCTGAGTCCTAACTTCTTCAAGAAGTTCTGGACTGAAATTCTTCCTACTTAGGCAAACATACATGGAATATATGAATATATACTGAATCAGAGTCGGGATGTCTACATTGTATTTTTGAACGTGCAAATCTAACAATGTTTAAGTAATATGACGAGAGTCAGCAGAAGCTTACCTTGCAGCTGGAAAATGTTCTGTGGACTGGAGTCTGGTTCTGACTGCTTGTGATTTTCTGACAAATCTTCCTCACGTGCTTAATAGGCTAGAAACTTTCAACGTGGGCTATGAATGATTGGAAAATTCTGGAAAAGCCAAAGAGCAAAGTTCTGACTTCTTTGAGAGGGATGAGATGGAGAATGTGTTACAGTTTGACTGCATAAGTTAGGATAGCTTCTAATATGTGAATCAGAAATTGTATGGATGGTTTTGGTCAAGAAACCCTTGAGGAAAAAATGGAGTTTGAATGCAAGAAATCAAAAGTTAACCGGTTTTGTATTTTGTGTTTGCAGTTTTGGATTCTTGGAATTTTAGTAGGGGTTCAAGGCTTTTTCTTTCTCAATTTTTCGACCCTTTTATAGTTGCCAATATAGTTTAATTTATAGGCAAAGGTTTAGTAGCTTGGAGAGGTCAAGTAGCACCACCATCATAAGCTAGGCGCTGACTTGCTCTTGAAGTAAGTTCAAATAGGTATGGTGGTTAGAAGTTTTAGCAACACCTAAGCTGGATTTGTAAGCAGGAATTAAGGAAAGGTAACCTCAAAAGCAAAAGCAACGTATGGGCCCAACACACTTTTGTACATGAGTTTTCTTTACCAAGACAGTAAAGGTAATTATATGCCACACGTGGGGAAATCTTTTGGATAAAGACTTAAAAGTGGTTGTGAGCATTAAATGATGATGAGATTTATCAAACCAGAAATCCTGCAAATGTGAGATTTTGCATCATTTCTTAATTCTGGGTCAGAGGTTCAGCTTCAGCATAATTTAGAATAAACATCCAACTTCCGATCTTTGTATCTCCTTGCTCCAGCATGTTCTGAAGGAGCTCTCAGACTTTCCAGGAAGCTTGCAACACGCTTTGTAAACCTTTTTTTGAATCACCCTTGCAAATTCTGACTGAATCTTTGTGAAAACTAGCCCAGAAGTTGTAACCAAACTCTGTCTTGGAACTGTCCAGAATTTGCTGAATGCTTCAGTTTCATGGACGTGTCTTTGAGGAGTCATAACTTGAAATCCCAATATTTCTAGGAGAAGTTTTGTTCTACAATGTTTCAGATCTTGTTTGAGTCTATAACTCTTGTGTTAGAAGTTCTTCCAGAATCAACTTGAGTCATGGTGATAATCTGATCAGAAGTTCTGAGCTCATCATATTCCCTAAACACTTAGAAAAATTTCTAAGTATTTGGAATTTTGACTTTTCCAATAGCAAATTTGACTTTTGACTTTCTTAATGAAACAGACTTCATATTTTAACATGTCTTGATGAAATATGATTCTTGAAACTTGATTTTGATCCAAAAGTCAACGTTTGACTTTTCAATGTGCAAATGACCATTTTGCCCTTGTGAATGACTTTCTTGAAAAATTTGTAATTCAAGACTTGAAATTGGCTGGGAACAAACTTGAGGGTTCAGGGTGATCCTTTGAGAAATGAGAGGGAAAATTTTGGGGTATAACATTTGCCCTTGTTCAATCTTCTTAAACCTGAAGAGTTAGATTGGCGGATTTGCCATTCGTGACTTGAAGGTGGAAGATGATTGAACACTAGAGTGCCTAGAAATTTCCACTCAATGATGTTGTGGTTGATTATATAGGGAATGGGCTTAAGGATTCCATTTAGAGAAATGATGGATAGTTGTTGGAGATGGGCTTGTAGATGCCATCCAAAAATGATTGTTGAATCGTATCTGTAAGTTGAAACTAAATGGGTGTCAGAATGGCGTCCGTGTCTGGAATATATCTGAACTGTATCTGAAAACCGAGTCTGAATGAGTATCAGAATGTCATCCATGTCCGGAGCGTATCTGAATTGTATCTGAAGTTGAAATTTGAATGAGTATCAGAATGGCATCCGTGTCTGAAGTGTATCTGAACTGTATTTGAAGTTGAAATTTGAATGAGTATCAGAATGAAATCCGTATCTGGAGCATATTTGAGTTGTATCTGAAGTTGAAATCTGAATAAGTATCATAATGGAATCCGTATCTGGAGTGTATCTGAAATGTATCGAAGTTGAAATCTGAATAAGTATCAGAATGGCATCCGTATCTGGAGCGTATCTGAATTGTATCGAAGTTGAAATCTGAATGAGTATCAGAATGGCATCTGTATCTGGAGCATATCTAAACTGTATCGAACAAGCCTTTAAACGTTGTTAATGGTATCTGTTGATTAACCTCATCCTGAAAGGGGTAAAGTATTTAGCTAATATGCATAGTCATGTTGTATGAAATGCAAGGTATAAATGCATTTGTATATGGATGCGATGTATGCGTATGTGAGTTGATCTGCCACACTGCTCATTGGATTTGGGAAAATAAATCCCTGAATATTGCTGAGGATATGTAAATCTTCATGTCTTGAAGTTGAAGTGTTGATGAATTTCCATTTAGAGAAATGAACTTTGTTGTAAGGGAAATGTCGGGTATTGCTTGTAAAATCCTGTTGGGAAATCCTGAGAAATTGAACGACTTCTATTGGGGATTGATAATTGGAGGCTCTGTTCCACTGGGGATTAAAATGTACACTGCGGGGAATTTTTATGGAAAATAACTTAGAGATATTTTCCTATCTCTTAAAGCCATCAGTAATTGTCTTTTACTTTGTTTTATTTGTAAACAGTAATTATGTTCAAATGCATATGTTCAACAATGAATCATTGGACGTTTTTGTAAACAGAACACAAGAGTAAAGAAAATAGATAGTTTTTTGCACTTTCAAAGGAATATATTTGCATTGACTGTGAGTAAGTATTTTTGTACAATGAGACGAACATTCTAGTAGGAGAACACCGTCGTGCGGAAAAATGAAAATTTTAAAGAAAAGATAGCTATGTGCAATAATCCCATGGGGTTCCCATTCTGCTATAGCCTTTGTATCCCTGAGCATTTTGTCTACTCGTTGCCTCGTCCGAAGATGATTGAGTTGGTTGGAAATGTCGAGTTCACAAGTCGAAGCCAAAGGTTGTCCTCAAAGTGATCCAACGGGACATAGTCATACGCTTTAATTCCCTAACTTTTTCCTGGACCGCCCTTTCGGGTTTTCAGTCCACCGGGAAACCCTTTTTTGCCAAAGTCGCCCTTTCGGGTTTTGAACTTTCCGGGTGTACAGATTTTTGTGTTTTATCCCTAATTTTTGCTCGAAATTTTTTGGTTCGCCGGGATGCCCTTGTTTTTCCTTGATATGTCAACCTAGCGGGTCTCTTATGCGTAGCATCTTTTGACTATGTCGGTGTTCGCAGGATGCAGCAGGTCATCACCATCCATGGTGGTTAAGATCATTGCCCCACCAGAGAAAATGTTTTTGATCACAAATGGTCCTTCGTATGTAGGAGTCTATTTTCCCTTGGGATCACCTTGCGGAATTATGATGCGTTTGATTACCAGATCCCTAACTTGATACACTTGGCGTCCGACCTTCTTGTTGAAATCCTTGATCATCCGTTTTTTATGCATTTGACCATGGAAAACAGCAGTAAGTCTCTTCTCATCAATCAAGCTCAATTGATCAAGTCGTGTCTGGATCCATTCTTATTTTTTCAACCCTTCATCCTTCATAATCCTCAGAGAGGGGATCTGAACCTCAATAGGCAAGACAACTTTCATGACGTATACCAAATAATAGGGTGTTGCCTCGGTCGATGTGTGAGTTGTGGTACGATACCCGTGGAGAGCAAATGGTAGCATCTCATTCCAGTCTTTGTATGTGACTGTCATTTTCTGTATGATCTTTTAAATGTTCTTATTTGCAGCTTCGACATCACCATTCATCTTTGGCCGGTAAGGGGAAGAATTGTGATGTTGAATCTTGAATTGCTCGCACAAGGCGGTGATCATAGTGTTGTTGAGATTTGTACCATTGTCAGTGATGATCCTTTTTGGGATACTGTTGTACCCCAAAATTTGCCCTCGTATTTTTTCCACAAGAAATCATAACTTCAGGCTTTTCCTGATTTTTCAGATTGGCTCAAGAATCGGTCAAACAGACTTTTCTCGTCAGTCAGACAAAATTAGGGTTTTCATTGGTTTTCATGGCTCTGGAACAGTTCATACAGTTTGCTTAGGGTTTGGTTGATTTTGGCTCAACTTTGATCAGGCGAACGTTTCTTTGACATTTGGCCAGGAATTAGGGTTTTTTATGCGCGGTTCCTCATAAAGGTTTAACTCTACAGTGTTTTTCAAGATATGCTGAGATGTGGATTGAAACATTTGGATTGAGTTTGCATTGTGTGATTAAATCAGTGAAAGGATACATTCGGATTGAATTTGCAGTGTTTGGTAAAAATCAGTAAAAAGGAAAATACGTCTGGGCAATTGTTGTGATTGACTGTTGTTTTGCTTTGGATGTTGGAAGTGTCAAGTTTATTAATTGATCAACGCTGAAACAATGTTTAGTTAATTATTTATTATTCTAAAGATTAAATAGTTGGAATTTATTTTCAATTATTTTAATTTAAAGAACTATAAATAATAAATAAACATTTGAAAGGAAGGAAAGGAATTAACTGATAAAAAAGTGGATTTTTATTCATCTTTTAATTATTCGTTACAATTATTGTTTGAATACGGTATTTATTTACAATGTATTCATAATAATAAATGTTTACAAGTGATTAAATTTGGAATAAAACTATCCTATTTTTTCTAAGTTTCCTAATATTCATTCTTCTATCCAATGCTCCCTCTGCTTCATTTGATTTTATCTGCAAAGAATAAGAAACAAAAGAAAAGAAAAAGTCAATTGCAGATAAATATTTAAAAAAGGCAGACAATTAATTCGGGTTCATCATTAAAAGCAAATGGCTGGGATCAGTTCGCCCTCTTTGCAAATCACGGGATTTCTCCCGGTTCACAAAGAGGGATGAAAATGTTTGCAAATTAAATGTGAATGCACAAAGTCAAAAATTGCACATTTCAAAGTTGTCAAAACTGCATAATTTCCAAAGCCTCAAACAGCATGATACAAAGTCCAAATCCAAATCAAACTACAGAGTCCAAAGGCAAACAGAATGGCCTAACTAAAGTCACAAACTAAACAAAAGTTGCCCAAAAGATGTCAAAGTACAAAAGGCCATCAAAGCTGTCAAAAGAAGATATGCAAATATCAGGAAAATAGAAAGTATGCAGAGAAAGGATAGAAGTGCAAGCAATATCGTTTCATCATTTCCCAGCTGTTTGCTTTTTCAGAAAGGTACAAACACAAACATTTTTTATTGTTTTAAGTTGTACTGGAGAGAGAAGAAGGAGAGAAAAAAGAAATAGGGCTTACAGTTTAGGCTGGAGACAGAGAAAAAAAACAAAAACTGCAAATGACAGAAGATATCAAAGCAGAAGATATCAAAGCAGGAGATATCAAAAGAAAAAGGCAGAACTGAGAAACAGATTATAACCACAAGCTGTCAAGCCTTCGCCTAAAAAGGAGAACCTTATAACCTGTTAAGGCCATAGAGGAGCAAGCCAAAACCATATCCAAACAGCATAACCTGTAACCCGTGTCAAACCTGCAAGGCCATAACCAGTTCACAACAACAAACCTAATGCAAGCCTCAGCCAAAACCTCTTATATCCTGCATCAAGCCTAAGAAAAAGCCATAACCTACTCAAAACAACAACCCTGTCAAGCCTTAACAACCAACGAACAACCAGTAAACCTCACCTGTCAAACAAAGCCCACAAGCCTAAACTTGTACCAAAACAATAAACCAGCATATGCAGATAGCAAAACCATAACCATACAAATCCCAACCTACAACACAAAGCCATAAGCCTGAAACCTTTCAAGCTTCCAACCAAAGCCCCTGCAAAATCCAATCGAGCCTGAACCAGTTTCCAACACAAAGAACCCTCAGAACTCAGGGAGCTCATCACTTGGTTAGCATATAAGGCAACCAGAAGAAAGTGAAACAATGAACTAGGCAACCCTAACAAGCATACCAAGGCATCAAGGCATATCAGAGAAGGCACAGGGTGGAGGAGAAAAAGCATACTCAGAAAAGCAACATAAACCCTCAGAACCCTAGGTTCATCATTGGGCTAACAAGCCAAATCATACAATAGTCAGGCAACTCAAGGTAACATAGGCAAAGATATAGAAGGAAAAGAAGTGACAAAGAGGCTTTCAGCATGCATCATTAAGCAATAAAGAAGACAAAGAACACAGAGTATCGTGGATACCCCAACAAGTTAGCTCAAGTGTTCATCAGTGCCTTCCCCTCGCCCCTTTGGCCGCCTGAAGCAACTTCCAACCCAGCTCTTCCTCCATCCCCCAAAAGTCTCCATTCCACAAAAGGTATAACCCTTTTTTTTCTCTCACGCACCTCCAATAACAATAACAACATAAATTTAATCAGAATCAATACATAAAACATGCAAGACATTTAAAGATTGAAACCTTAAACGCGTTTTAAAAAGGAGGCAGAAAACGTCACCTTAATCTCGTTTTGTGGAACCAAGGAGGGAAGAAGAGGACGAAGGAAGCAGCCGGTGGCCATGGGCGAAGGTTGAGTTGTTCAGTAAGCTTGGGCGAAGCAAACGAAGTGAAGACGAAAACGGCGCTGCAAACCCAACCCTAATCCGTTTTTCCCCAAATGCAAACGAATCCAATTAACCCTAAGCAAATGTTATGAGACCCAGGGGGCCTTGCCCTTTTTTTTTCCAGCGCTTAGGCCCAAATGCATTCTAATTGGCATCCCCCCCCCCCCCCCCCCCTTTTGGCTTCCAATTATGACTAAGCCCTAATTCCCTTTTGGCCCATTTACCCCTTTTCTTCATCTTTTTTTTTCTTACTAAAATTTGTTTGGATTAATACATAATACATTGGAACTTTGTTTAAAAACTTGAAAACTTTTTTTTGTGTTTTACTAAAACATTAATATTTGTACATTAATACTTTAATACATAAAATACATAAAAATACATTATTTAAAACACCTTTTCTTATTTTATTAAAATTATTTTGATTTATACATAACTATTCTTTAATTTAATACATTTTTCTTTTCTTAAAAATGATTTGTACATAAATACATAGTTACATAATTTTTCTTTTAAAGATAAATACTTTTCTTTTTCAAGATATTATCTTTGTACATTAATACTAAAATACAAATAATATATTTATTTAAACTTAAAAACATTTTCATTTAAACTTTTGTACATAAACATACTTAAAAAATACATTTAAGATCACATACATTTACAACCTGTAAATAAATTACATACACATATACACTTACACTTACACTTACACAATACATTTACATTGATACATTATACATTTGCTATACATTGCTATACGCTACATTTACACTTTGATCGCAATTCAATTTGGTTGTAATTATTTAAGTCTCATCCCCATTTGTGAATTTGTACCCCCACTCCCGGATACTATTTGTAATAGCGTAGACTTTAAATTCTTGTAATTTACCGCTTTCCAATTATACCATGATTAGACCTAGGGTTTGTATGTACATAAAATCAAACGCTAGATAACCTAATACAAAGACAAATACATGAAATCAATACACAATCACACTTGCACCCCCTAGGGTAATCCCACAAGTTGCCTTCCAAAATGGGCCATGCTTGCACGTCGAGTTTCTTTGGCAAAACAAATTCAAATGATCATAAGTCCCTCGATGACGCTTTCGAAAGTCGCCTATCAAAATGATCAAGTCCCTTCAAGCAAATTGCCAAAGACACTTGGCACCATTGCATTCATGGTCCATACGATGACCCGCGCCCGTCCCGTTAAACATCCTAAACGCAAGATTGTCCATCAAATTCAATGGTGGAACAAAATTGTTAAAAAGGGTTAAAAACATAGAGAAAACCTTTGAGTACAATAGGGGTAGACCAAACTCTTAGTTACTTGAGATCAACTTGCAAAAACACTTGCCTCCTTTTCAAAAACCACACTTCACAAACACTTTCAAAACAAACTCTCAAAAACATTTGAAACATCTTTTCGAAAAGATACACACCGTTGTATATACTCAAACACGAGTCATTACAATGGTTGCCGAAACAAAGGCGTATATTTCAAAAACATTTTCAAAACACACACACACACACACACCACAATTTCACAGCGATCGAAAATCAAGGCAAGTGATCTAAAAAACCAAGTAACTAAGAGCCCATGGATAACCATGGATGAAAAGGGTGCTAATACCTTCCCTTTTCATAATCTACCCCCCGAACCCACGAAATATCTCAAAAGGTTTTTGTTGTGCTTTTTAACCTTTCCTTTAGGATAAAATAAAAAGTCGGTGGCGACTCTTGCTAAACCAAAAAAGTGTGAATACAAACGCAAAACTCAAGTCAGTTCTCCCGCCGTATCACAGATACCGTACCGACAAATGAGATTTTGTTTGATGAAACGGGCAACAACATTGTTGGTAACGGAAGCAAAGGAGGCTTCCTCGACCCACTTTATAAAATAGTCAATGGCCACTAGGATGAAACGGTGTCCATTGGAAGTTGTTGGTTTAATTTCCCCAATCATATCTATTCCCCACATAGCAAAGGGTCAAGGAGCCGTCAAGATATTCATAGGAACTAGAGGTACGTGCACCTTGTCAGCATAAATCTGGAATTTATGGATGGTTCGAGAGTGTTGATAGCAATCTACTTCCATGGTAGACCAGTAATAGCCTGCCCATAGGATTTTCTTTGCCATCGTATGCCCACTGGAATGGGTGCCAAAAGTGCCTTCATGTAACTCACTCATGATCCTTTCTACTTCAACCTTGTCTATGCACCAAAGTAACAGAGTCATTATTGCGTTTGTACAGAATGCCATTACTAAGGAAGAATTTAGCAGAGAATCTCCTTAAGAACTTCTTATCATTGATTGAAGCTCCTTCTGGATATTCTTGAGCCTCGAGATACTTCTTGACTTCGTGAAACCAAGGCTGGTCCACTACTTCTTCAGTATTAATCTCGCGACAGTGCACTAGTTCCTCCATTCGTTCAATGGTGATCTGGGAAGCCTCGTTATCCCAATTAAGTTTAAACATAGATGACATTGTGGCTAGAGCGTCTGCTAGCTGATTTTCTTCTTGCGGGAAATGCTCTAAGGTAACCTTCTCAAAATGTGGTAGCAATGTCAAAACATGTTCTTTATAAGGGATAAGGTTAGGGTGTTTTGTGTCCTATTCCCCTTTGATCTGGCTGATAACCAAAGTTGAATCTCCTTATACATCCAAGGATTTGATCCCCAAGTCTATGGAAGCTCTGAGGCCAAAGATACATGCTTCGTATTCCGCCATGTTGTTTGTACAATTGAAGCAGAGTCTTGTCGTAAAGGGAGTATGACACCCTTCCGGAGATATGAGTACAACACTGATACCATTTCCAAGTGCGTTGGATGTCCCATCAAAGAGCAGGGTCCATCAGAATCCTTGTTCAGGTCCGTCATATGGTCTGAATTCTTCATAGTTGTTTACCATCATGATGTCTTCATCTGGAAATTCGAACTTCATGGATTGGTAGTCTTCTACAGCTTGGTGAGCAAGGTGATCAGCTAGTACACTTCCCTTTATTGATTTCTGGGTAGTATATTGTATGTCATATTGCGTCAGGATCATCTGTCATCTCGCTATTCTCCCAGAGAGAGCAGGCTTCTCAAAGATGTATTTTATCGGATCCATTTTAGATATCAATAGGGTAGTATGAGTAAGCATGTATTGTCTTAGCCGGTGAGCAGTCCATGCCAGAGGGCATCAAGTTTTCTCGAGCAGTGAATATCTTGTTTCACAGTCGGTAAACTTTTTGCTCAGGTAATAAATAGCGTGCTCTTTTCGGCCAGACTTGTCATGCTGCCCCAGCACACACCCTATTGAATTTTCTAAAGATACATGATCAATGGTCTTCCCTCGACTGGTGGCATCAACACAGGAGGCTCTTGTAAGTATTCTTTGATTTTGTCAAAAGCAACTTGGCACTCATCATTCCATTTGACTACTTGATCTTTCTTCAATAATTTGAAGATTGGTTCACAAGTAGCTGTCAGGTGAGAGATGAATATGGAAATGTAGTTCAAACGCCCCAAGAATCCTCTGACTTCCTTCTCAGTACGAGGAGCAGACATCTCTTATATTGCTTTTACCTTGGAAGTATCTACTTCAATACCTTTTTTGATGACGATAAAGCCTAGGAGTTTACCAGACCGTACCCCGAATGTGCATTTGTTTGGATTCAAGCTCAGTTTATACTTCTTCAGTCTCTCAAACAGTTTTTGTAAGTGTTCAAGGTGCTCTTCTTCTGTTTAAGATCTGGCTATCATGTCTTCCACATAGACCTCTATTTCATGATGTATCATGTCGTGAAATAGAGCTACCATGGCACGCTGATAGGTTGCCCCAACATTTTTCAGTCCAAATGGCATCACCTTATAGCAGAAAGTGCCCCACTGCGTGACAAACATTGTTTTCTCCATGTCCTCAGGCGCCATTTTGATTTGGTTGTAACCTGAGAAACCGTCCATGAAGGAAAACACTTTGTGTTGTGCCGTATTGTCAACTAGAATATCAATGTGGGGGAGTGGAAAATCATCCTTAGGGGTTTCCCTATTCAAATCTCCGTAGTCCACACACATTCGCACTTTGCCTTCCTTTTTGGGCACGGGAACAACATTGGCAATCCATTGGGGATAAGAGGTGACAGCCAAGAATCCAGCGTTAAATGGCTTCATTACTTCTGCTTTAATCTTTTCTGACATATCAGCCCTCATGCAGCGAACCTTTTGCTTTACTGGCGGACAATCCTCTCTTGTAGGCAAACGATGTACCACAATGTCTGCATCAAGTCCTGGCATGTCTTCATACGACCAGGCAAAGACTTCAACATAATCATGTAACAACTTAATTAGACGCTCCTTGATACTGGGTTCCAGATTGGCACCCACCTTGACCTCTTTTTTATCTTCTTTGATACCTAGGTTGATTGTATCCACGGGTTCCTCGTGAGGCTGAATGGTTCTCTCTTCTGGTTGTAGTAGTCTGGCAAGTTCTCCTGGTACTTCACAATCTTCCTCAACTTCGTCTTTGGCTTGTTAGACTAGATTCTTAGAGTCACAAAAGGCCATAGCAGTATCGTTACCCATGGGATCCCGAATGGATGTATACCTGCATTGTGAGTGTGAGTGTGTGTAAGGGTATAGCTATCCTTGAAAGAAATAAAAATGAAAAAAAGAAAAACAGTGAGCACAAAACTTTGTATGCGAAAACGTCCATGATTCATTGATGTCATATGAAAATGAGATAATAACCCTTACAAATGGACCATTGTGCCTCGGGTAAGACACAAGGTCTTAAGAGTGCGAATTGTTTTAATATTACAGATCCAATAAAATGTAAAGACAAATTATTGTGGGATAAAAGTGATCGGGACAAAATCTCTAGCCTCCCAGTCGTTGAGCCCTCCATTAACAGTTGGGAATATCCGGTCCTCCAAGTCACAGCTATCTTCATTGTCTTCTACGGTGTTGACCTCGCGGTTGCTGATCTTCAGGGGTGGTCCTCCGGCACGAGCGCGGCGTACAACCTTCTGAGCACTTAAAGTGAAACCCAGGCTAAATTTGTCAGACTTATATGGGATATCTGGGAGTTATCCCCAGATAGTGCACCCACCTTCTTCTACAACTGCTTTGGCATCCTTCAGAGATGACATCCGGAGTGGAGGCCTTGTGATCTTGGGAACAGCCTTGGTTACTGCCACATCTTGAGGGACCTCTTCAAAGTGTTGGAATGGAGTTTTAATAAATTCACCATCTAATTCCATATATCTGAAGGAATTGAGATGGCTGATCATATACTCTTCTTCTCCATGAACGGTGATAATCTTCCCTTGAATCGGATATTTCAACATTTGGTGCAATGTAGAAGTGACAGCGCCAGCATTGTGAATCCATGGTCGGCCTAGCAAGTAGGAATACGAGGGACGGATATCCATTACATAAAAAGTTGAATCAAAATTTTGTGTTCCAACTTTTATGGGAATGTCTACTTCCCCATATACCATCCTTTTCGAGTCGTCAAAAGCCCTTACTACTATGTTACTTGGCTTCAATGTCAATCCCTCACAGTCAAGCCTATCAAGAGATTTTTTAGGCAATACGTTCAGAGATGAGCCAGTGTCTACCAAAACATGATCCAGGGTTGTGCCCCTACATTCAACTGAGACATGCAATGCCTCATTATGCTTCCTTCCTCTTGGCGTTAAATCAGCATCCGAAAAACCTAGACCATTATATGCAGTCAAGTTGGATACCCAGTCTTGAAACTAATTGGCAGATGTCTCTTGGGGTACATGGGTAGTTTTCAGGAATTTTACCAAGACTTTTGCATGCGCCTCGGATCATAGTAGTAATGCCAGTATGGAAATTTTGGAGGGAGGTTGCCCCAGTTGTTCAACTATATCGTAGTCGCTTCTTTTTATGATCTTCAGAATTTCCTCCATCTCTTCTTGGGAGGTCTCAGGGATAGCCAATGACTGAGCCTTCGTCCGGACATGCTCAATCAGAATACTTTTACCTCGAGTCTTGGTTAACTCAGCAGTAGGAGTGTCTGTAGGAATGATAACAGGGGTTATAACAGCTTTGTTAGTTGGAGTATTGGCTGAGATGATTGTAGGACCAGGAACAGCTTTTGGGGGAGCAACATCAGGAATGATTACGGGTCCATAAACTGCTTTTGGGGGAGCAATTTCTGGAGAGAATATCCTTCCGTTTTGGGTAATCTTACTAGTTCCTGCAATATTACTGATGTCGGAGTTGACTTTCTCGGAGCTTGAATCTTTGGCGGCTGGCCAGTCTTGCTTGATACCATGGTAGTAGACATCCCCTCCATAATTCCATGGTTTGGTTTTGTCTGACGAATATGGGACTGGTCCAGGCATTGTAATTATTAAAGGAGTTGCTTTTGGAGCTGATGTAATTCTAACGGTTCTTTTGGTGGAGACCCTAGAAGAATGGGCGGAAATGGTAATGATAGAAACATCTCCAAAAGGAATAGGTGGAACAGAAGTCTTCTCGAATAAAATTTATTTGTTATCTATTAGGCACTGAACGCCTGCTTTCAGCAAAGGACAGCTGGTTGGTGAGGACAAACAGAAATGACAAACTTCATCACAGCCCGGGAACACACCAGCATTCAACAAGTTCACTTTAATAGTCAGAAGTGGGGTCATAAGCTCATCAACTGAAGTAACAAACATTTCTTCTTCAATGGAATTGGTATTATGGCCATGTTTGGGCATAGGGGCAGAAATGACATTTGGCTTTTCGGGTGCATCAAACTTAATCTCTTTTGCTTCAATAAGGTCTTGTATTTTGTTCTTTAGAGCCCAACAGTTATTTGTGTCGTGGCTGGGACTTTCAGAGTGGTATGCACAACGGGCATTGGGATGATAGTGAGGAGATGTTGTGATGGGGTTTTTCGGAGCTTCTTTCAAGGTCACCAAATTGGATCTTAGTAGATGCGGTAATACCTGAGATAGAGTCATGTTAATTCTAGTGAATTGTTTGACTGGACTTTCCATCCTTGGTTGGTTATTTCTTTGCTGATCGGGTGCTGGTTTAGGAATCATAACAGCCCCCACCATTGGTCGGCGTTCGGCCCTATCTTGATTTCTTTGAGGATAAACAGCAACCACTTCTTTCTTTCCGATAAATGGCTTCCTTACAGCTACAGAAGAGGATGTATCTTTATGAATCTTTCCAATCTTTATACTGGCTTCCACCCTTTCTCCGGTCAATATTAGTTCAGTAAAACCTGCAGATGAACTTCTGATTAAATGATTGAAAAAGGGACCAGACAAGGTGCCCAAGAACATGTCTACCAATTCTCTCTCAGATAGAGGGGGTTGAACTCTTCCAGCCAAGTCTCTCCATTTTTGCGCATAGTCCTTGAAACCGTCATTGGAAACCATGGCCATACTCTGGAGTTGAGTACGGGTAGGCGCAAGATCAGCATTGTATTGATATTGTTTGTAGAAGGCTGCAGAAAGGTCTTCCCAGTTATGAACATTGGCTCTTTCTAACTGGTAAAACCAATCAAGTTGAGTTCTAGACAGGTTGTCTTGGAAGAAGTGTACCCATAAGTCTTTGTCAGCAGTATGGGGCTGGATTTTCCTTACATATGATCAGAGATGCATTTTAGGGCATGAGACTCCGTCATACTTGGCGAACACAAGTGCTTTAAATTTCGGAGGAATGACAATCCTCGACACTAACCCCAATTCCTCAAAGTCCAAGCCAGGCACTTTTTGGATTTCCATTGCGCTCAACCACTCTTCGAGATGTTTATACTTGTCATCAGCTGGAGGATATTGTTCTTCAGAATAGTCTTCTTCTTCCTCTTCCTCTTCTGATTTTGATGGGACAACTATTTCCTTGCCTTTCCCATCTTGATTGTCTCTTTCATCGGAAGTCGTTGCAGAGTCTAAGGTCCTTCTTGTCTGCCCATGAAATCTTCTTCCCATGTTTAGGACTCTGGTTACCTTCTTTGTTTTCTTTTTCTTATCCTCATCCAGAAAAGTCTTCAACTCTTCTTGTCCTTTGGCTAGGGTCAAGAGCAACTATTGAAACTGTGTGTTCTGAGCTTAGAGGTCCTTCACTGTTTACTCGAGATCCATCTTACTAAAATAAACAGTAGAGAGATAAGGAGACTTGTTGCAAAAGACCTGCTTATGTTATGATGAATGGTATATGCATATGTAATTATTTCAAGGATTTCGAAGATTCAAATTTGTTTTAGACAAAAAGGAAACACACGTTATATTAATAAGTTAAAGCTTGAGTACATCAATGCCTTTTCGGGCAAAATAATACAAAAAAACTCTAAGATGAAAAGGTAGTTGGCATCCTCTTTGGTGCGATGTAGGAATTCAGAGTCTGTTCCTCATGACGTAGCCTAGTGAGTTCCAAAACCTTCTTCTCGCTTGCGTACAATTGGGCTTCGAAAGTATCTCGCTCCCCCTTGAGTTGTATCCAATCTTTTTGCAGGTCTTCAAGAGAGGTGGGCATATCAGGATGTAGGAAAGTGTATGGAACATCTCCCTCCATGACAAGCTCAATGATTACTGGGAGAATGGAGGGGTAAGGCATCATAAGACTTTGAGCACGAGTTCGTACCCATTTGAGGTAAGGCTCAAGAGGGATGGAATTTTTATGCCCCAAAGTCTTGCTATCCACCTTATTCAACATCCTCCAAGCTCGGATAAATCACTGGTGAAAACCTTGATCGTCGTTGTCGTAGTCAAATACCAAACCTTGAATCAGCATCTCGTGTGGGCCATCCCTTCGGGCGTAACCAGACTGTCTTAAGGCTAAACATGGGTTGTAGGTGATACCTCCCCTAATGCCAAGTAAAGGGACATTAGGGAATTCTCCACAATGATCGACAATGATAACATTCTCTTTGGATCGGGAGCACCAATGAATGTATGAATGTTTGAGCGTCATCAACCTTTGTGACCACCTTGAACCTTACTCATTTTTCAATACAGATCGGGGAAGATTCAAAATAAACCATCTTGCCAAAAGAGGAGTGCAACACATAAGGACACCTCTTTTCCTCATTGTGCGAGTGTGAAAAGAGTGTAGGATATCTCCTAGCAATGTAGGCACCGGGTTGTGAGATATGAAGATTTTGACGGTGTTGACATTTATGAGTTGGTCAGGATTTGGGAACAAAACCATCCCATAGATGAGGAGAGCCAAAATTTCCTCAAAGTCTTGCAAATCCAAGGAGTTCCAACAGTTTCGGGCTTTCTCAAACAAGAACTTTGCTATGAAGCCTTTGACACCACTCCTTGTTTCCCAATTAGTTGTGACATCAGATGACTGCAAGTGTAGAGCTTGAGCAATATCTTCTAGCTTTGGGTCTCTTTCGTACCGTTGAAAGGTAGTTGATTGAGAATGGGAATCCTCAAGAGTTGGGAGAATTCTTCCAAAATAGGCATAAGTTGATAGTCGGGAAATGTGAAGCAATGGTGTAAAGGATCAAAGAACTGAAAAAGAACCTTCATCATATCCTTATATGTGTTGGAGGTGACCAAGTTGAGTAGGCGACCATGTCTCTCAGTGAATGGAGAGTTTTCAGAAATCCTTGAAGCTAGCTCATTGAGTTGTGGAGGGATCCTTACAAGATTGACTTGAATAGTTTTCCTGCGAAGTGAATCGATATCCTACAAAACAAGAACAAAGATGAATCCAAAAAATCCTTGAAATGGTTAGTGGATGTATATGATGTTCATGATGTTATGTACAAGTATGCATATACAAACAAAACGAACAAATCCTTAGATTTAGGCTTGCATGGAGTTTTATAGGTAAGTACCCTCTTGAAGTTTAGTTGGCTTAAACATGTCCTATTAATAGTAACCGGGTTCTAAGGAGCTCAATATCACTGGTTTGTTTCCTTGGTCATTGTTTCAGTACAAACCTCTTTAATGGCGACCAAAATATCCCAAGAAACTAAACCTCAATGAGTGTAGTATCGAGTATCTACCAACTTCAGACTGTACCAAAGCTGGTCATCTCACTACATCCTAAAGGCCAAGTTGGTCAAGTAAAGGTTCTAAAAGTTCATTAGTGCTTCATGACATTACTCAGCGGCCCCGTATTCTCTTTGATTAACTCAAAGGCTACCGGTACCCACAAATATGTCGCACTAATGTAGCTATTGCTTAGACCATGTCGGTATACCCTGCACAGTTTCCCCAATGTTTTGCTACTTACCTATAATGTATCCCAAATTCGGGTAGAGGATTCAAACCCAAACAAAGAACCATAATGTAAAGCATATAAGTCAAAACAATGTAAGCAAATAAATGTGATTTATCCCTAAGGTAACCCCACTTTTAGAATTTTCCCCAGCAGAGTCGCCAGTTCTGTGATACGGTGGGAGAACTGACTTGGGTGTTTTGCGTTTGATCGCTAATATTGCGGTTAGCAAGAGTCGCCACCGACTTTTATTTTATCCAAAAGGAAAGGTGAAAAAGCACAGGAAATACCTTTGAGATTATTTCTTGAGTTCGGGGGGTAGATTATGAAAAGGGAAGGTATTAGCACTCTTTTCATCCATGGTTTTCCATGGGCTCTTAGTTACTTGCTAGATCACTTGCTTTTGTTTGGAAATTATGCTTTGTGTGGTGTGGGTTTTGAAAGTATTTTGAAAATGTAACTTCATAATGATTCAAGTTTCTATAAGAACGCATACAAAAGTTTTTGTTTCAAAAATGATTCAAAAAGAAGTGTTTGTGAGATGTGTTTTTGAAAGTGATTTTGAAAAGGTGTCTTTGTAACGATTCTCGTCTCTATAAGAACGCATACAAAGTGTTGTCTTTTTGAAAATGTTTCAAAGTGAGAGTGTCGGTGTATAAAATGTTTTTGTTGTGAGCAAGCAAGCAACTAGGAGTGAATCTACCTACTCAAAAGGTCTTTAGATGTTCTTTTCCTGCTCCTTTAGGTGTTTCTATCTTACCATTGATTTGGTGAGAAGCCCCATTGTTGGATGTGAAGGGACGGGCGTGGGTCATCTTTTAGTTATAGAAGGAAACCTACTCAAAAGGTCTTTAGATGTTCTTTTCCTCCTCCTTTAGGTGTTGCTATATTACCACTAATTTGGTGAGAAGCCTCATTGTTGGATGTGAAGGGACGGGCGTGGGTCATCATATAGTCATAGAAGGCAACATATGGATGTTTTAGCAATGTTTTTTAGGGACTAGATCGTTTACCGAAGGCAACATCGTGGATCATCAGGGGACTACGATATTTTATCGAGGGTCTTTGCTAAAACGCCCATGTTCGAGGGACATGACTATTTTTCCGATAGGCAACAAGTGAGATTCCCTTAAGGTGTGCATATATACAAAGTGTGTTTGATTGCATGCATTTTTGTCTTGATTAGGGTTCTCTATTTGTTGATTTCATGTCTTTCCATACACACCCTAATTACTAGCAATATATGAAAGCAATAAAAAGTGCAGAAAGTAAATATCCTACGCTATTACAATCATTAGGGGGATGGGGTGTACAGATTTACAAATGGGGATTGCAAATAAAATTAAATCCTAAGTTACTATTACAACCATATTGAATGGATAATAATGTACAAGAAAATGTGAAATGAACTTGTTTTGTTTAAGAAAATATTTTTGATCTTTTTGTTTTAAGAAATAGAATAAAGCATGTAAAATGTTTTTGGTGTTTTTTATTAGTGAAAATAGAAGTGATAGAAAAAATAGTAAGGAAAAAGAAAATAGAATCAGCACATTGCTGAACTAAAAGAGATCAGAAGTTCTGACAATGGTGTGCTGCAAAAACAGATATCATATTAGTAAAAATAGGTAAAGTCAGAAGTTCTGGATCCGCTGGGAGAAAAGAAAATTTCAGAAGTTCTAATGCCACTGGCAGAACTTAGTCTCCCTCTCCATGTCAGTCAGAACATCTGCAACTTAGTCATTTCTCAACAGAACAGAAGATGTGCATGTAACAGTTATGGCAGGTTTCATAATGTTTCAGAAACAAGAGATATCAGAACTATAAATCAGAAGCAAGCATTAATTTGCTAATCCTAATTCTGAGTCCTAATTTCTTCAAGAAGTTTTGGACTGAAATTCTTCCTACTTAGGCAAACATACATGGAATATATGAATATATACTGAATCAAAGTCGAAATGTCTACATTGTTTTTTTGAACGTGTAAATCTAACAATGTTTAAGTAATATGACGAGAGTCAGCAGAAGCTTACCTTGCAGCTGGAAAATGTTTTGTGGACTGGAGTCTAGTTTTGACCGCTTGTGATGTTCTGACCAGCTTCCTCATGTGCTTAGTAGGCTGGAAACTTTCAACTTGAGCTATGAATAATTGGAAAATTCTAGAATAGCCAAGGAGCAAAGTTCTGACTTCTTTGAGAGGGATGAGATGGAGAATATGTTACAGTTTGACTACAGAAGTTAGGATAGCTTCTAAAATGTGAATCAGAAACTGTATGGACGGTTTTGGTCAAGAAACACTTGAGAAAAAAAATGGAGTTTGAATGCAAGAAATCAAAAGTTAACCGGTTTTATATTTTGTGTTCGTAGTTTTGGATTCTTGGAATTTTAGCAGGGGTTCAAGGCTTTTTCTTTCTCAATTTTTCAACCCTTTTATAGTTGCCAATAAAGTCTAATTTATAGGTAAAGGTTTAGTAGCTTGGAGAGGTCAAGGAGCACCGCCATCATAAGCTAGGCGCTGACTTGCTCTTGAAGTAAGTTCAAATAGGTATGGTGGTTAGAAGTTTTAGCAGCGCCTAAGCTGGATTTGTAAGCAGGAATTAAGGAAAGGTAACCTCAAAAGCAAAAGCAACGTATGGTCCCAATACACTTTTGTACAAGAGTTTGCTTTTCCAAGACATTAAAGGTAATTCTATGCCACACGTTGGGAAATCTTTTGGATAAAGACTTAAAAGTGGTTATGAGCATTAAATGATGATGAGATTTATCAAACCAGAAATCCTGCAAATGTGAGATTTTGCATCATTGCTTAATTATGGGTCAGAGGTTCAGCTTCAGCATAATTTAGAATAAACATCCAACTTATGATCTTTGTATCTCCTTGCTCCAGCATGTTCTGAAGGAGCTCTCAAACTTTCCAGGAAGCTTGCAACATGCTTTGTAAACCTTTTTTTGAATCACCCTTGCAAATTCTGACTGAATCTTTGTGAAAACTAGCCCAGAAGTTGTAACCAAACTCTGTCTTGGAACTATCCAGAATTTGCTGAATGCTTCAGTTTCATGGACGTGTCTTTGAGGAGTCATAACTTGAAATCCCAGCATTTCTAGGAGAAGTTTTGTTCTGCAATGTTTTAGATCTTGTTTGAGTCTATAACTCTTGTGTTAGAAGCTCTTCTAGAATCAACTTGCGTCATGGTGATAATCTGATCAGAAGTTCTGAGCTCATCATATTCCCTAAACACTTAGAAAAATTTCTAAGTATTTGGAATTTTGACTTTTCCAATAGCAAAATTGACTTTTGACTTTCTTAATGAAACAAACTTCATATTTTAACATGTCTTGATGAAACATGATTCTTGAAACTTGATTTTGATCCAAAAGTCAAAGTTTGACTTTTCAGTATGCAAATGACCATTTTGCCCTTGTGAATGACTTTCTTGAAAAATTTGTAATTTAAGACTTGAAATTGGCTGGGAACAAACCTGGGGGTTCAGGGTGATCCTTTGAGAAATGAGAGGGCAAATTTTGGGGTATAACAGTTTGGTATTAATCTCTAAAGATATATTAAGTAAATACTCAAGAAATCCTTCAATATGAATCCTTATGTCGATTACCTCAGACGCAATTGGTTCTGAAGGTTCCAAAGTTATCTATTTAGTTATCCCAATTTTTTTCATGGGTTGTTCTATTTAAGGGAGATCCGATAACCACAACCATATCTTCTTGATTAAGAGAATAAGCAAGATTACTTTCCAGAAGAATGTCTGAGATAAGTCTTCTGAAAGGAATGTTTTTCTTCTTCTTGGATCCTTCATCTCTTGATTCAATAATGGTGTTCTTCAGATGATTGAAAAAAACCGGTGGTAGGTTTATCTTTTCATTAGTGTAAATAGCATGCATAAGATACTTTTGATTTGCATTGATGTAGTCTGAATACTATGTAACACATCGATGAGAAATTCTACCCAGAAATATCCAGAAACAAACCCTAAGCTTATCATGGAGGAGTTTGGGTTTCTGTTCCGAAAAACCTTCTTGGAAGATGACCTATGCTTTTCCAGAATTCTTAAAACCATCAAGAGACATATTTATTAATCTGGATCCAGTTCTATCATCACTGTACAATCTTGCAATATCTCCTTCAGTAATGAAGATCTTTTTTCCATAGACACTTTAGCAAACATGTCCACTGACAGATACATAAGCATGTGTCCAAAAATCTTAAACCATGTCAATAAGAATTGGACAAAGAGACTATCAAAGTAGATTGCCCAACCTTAAAGAGTTACAACATCTAGAAGATTGAAACCATTAGCAGCAAGGTTTTTGAAGTCCACTAAGGCTTCAGATAGAACAAACAACTCATTGACAGGAGTGGATAAATAGACAACAGAGGTTTATTGATTTTGATGATGAACTTCTGCAGATTGTTGTTGAGAAGCCATTGGTGAATATGAACATACACGAGCACAAACTTGAACAAAGGATTTTAGGGTTTGAATAATTTTGGGCTAGAAAGAAGAAAGTGTAGGATAAATGTAGGGTAAGTGTGTGAAGTGGAGTAATTGGGTTATATATAATTTTTGCAATGATGGAAAAGATTTTGAATAGTGAAAAAATCTGACAAGATGTAAAGCAATGTGATTTATTATTTAATCCCAAGATTATTTTGTTTCCTAATGTGTCACATCAAGTTCTTAGGTGTGGTTCAGAAAAACAGTTTTCTTTACTTTGAATCACATACCTTTCACTATCCTGACACCTTATTTAATGAAGTAAACTCTTCAATTTCCAACGGGGAGAGGTATTGTCAAAAGAATATTCTGACCATGGATACTTCTGATATATGATAACTTCACTAGTCTGAAGCATCACATCCTAGAACAAACCAAAAAAAATAATACATACCTCAAAATTCCATACATCATTATGGAAAGATGCACTTTGAAAGCACGTCTTTCCAATACAAGCCATCATTTTCTGAGAAGCGATTGAGTTCTTCTTGTATAGCCATTATAATATTTGTCTAGAAGCGCTTCATGAATAGATGTAGGCTCTATTGGGGACACCAAATCCATAAGCACCGCTTCAGAAGGTTTGAAAGATGATCTGGTTATGATAGGTTCAGTCTTGTCACCCAGAATCAATTCCTCAGAATGTGATGATCTCTGTATGTGCTTCCTCAGATGTGTTTATGCTTCAACAACTTCTGGATGAGCATATTCTGATTCTTTGACCTCTTGTTCTTAAGTAGCAAATTCATTGCCTTCAGCGACTGAATAGATAATCTCCAGATCTGCCAACTTTTCAACTAGCTTTGACTTTTCAAGGTCAAACTTATCATCAAATCTAACATTGATTGATTCTTCAGCAATAAGTGTTTCATTAATATACACTATGTAGCCTTTTGAGCATTCAAAATATCCTAACATGATACAACTTTGAGCTTTAGAATCAAACTTGTTAAGATTGTCTTTAGTGTTTAAGATAAAACAAGAGCATCCAAAAGGATAAAAGTAAGAAATATTGGGCTTCTTGTTCTTCCATAATTCATAGGGAGTCTTACCCAAAATAGGTCTTATAGAGACTTTGTTCCAAATGTAACACCCGGTGTTTACAGCCTCCACCCAGAAGTGCTTTTCCATGTTGGTTTCATTTATCATAGTTCTAGCCATTTCTTGCAAAGTCTTGTTCTTCCTCTCTATAACTCCATTTTGTTGTGGAGTTATAGGGTAGGAGAAATCAATTGGAAATGCCATTCTCATCAAACAGCTTATCAAAGTGTTTGTTCTCAAATTATCCACCATGATCACTTCTAATCTTAACAATTTTGAGACTCATTTCATTTTGCAATTGGCTAGAGAAGGTGGTAAACACAAAATGTGACTCATCTTTGTGTCTAAGAAAATTAACCCATGTCCATCTTCTATAATCATCAAAATTGACTAATCCATACTTTTTTCCATTGATTGACACAGTTTTCACTGGTCCAAACAATTCAACATGCAGAAGCTCCAACAGTCTGGTGGTAGAAACAACATTATTTTCTTTAAAAGAAGTTTTTGAAAACTTTTCCTTCTAACATGCTTCACAAAGAGCTTCTGAAGAGAAATTCATATTAGGAAGGCCACTGACTAAATTAAACTTGTTTAGCTGAGATATCCTTATCATACTAACATGACCCAATCATCTATGCCAAGTCCATTGCTTTTCATTAACAGACATATGATATTTTACATTTGGCTCTTTAAGATTAGAAAGTCTAATCTTATAGATGTTGTTCTTCCTTTTACTGGTGAATAGGATAGATCCATCCTTCTTACTAACAACTTTACATGATCCTTGATTAAAGACAATATCATAACCATTGTCACTTAATTGACTTATGGGTAATAAATTATGCATTAATCCATCAACAAGTAAAACATTAGATATAGAGGGAAGAGAACAACTACCAACTATTACATAGTTTATGATCTTTCCTTGCTGATCACCTTGGAAACCCATGACACCTCCAGGCTTAAGTTCCAAGATTTATAACACATGCCTTCTTCCCGTCATGTGTCGCGAGCAGCCAGAGTCCAGGTACCATGATTGGTGTTTCAACTACGCTGCTAAGGATATCTTAAACATAGATTATATGTTTCTTTGGTACCCACAACTTCTTGGGTCATATCTTGTTATTTCTCTCAGAGTTATTAACAACTTTGGGTTTAGCAGCAGAATAATCATATTTACAGGTATTAAAGCGAGAAGGTTTAGCCAAAGGTTTTACCTTAGGTTCAGAAGTAGATTTCTCTTTTTCTTTTTCTTTATTTTTAGGCACTAACCCAGCAGAGACAAAATGGGAATGAAGAGTATTAGGTTTGTCTTCCTTATCAGAATTAGATTAATCATAGGAATTATAATAAACACCATTAGTCCCATTTCTCCTAACGCCATAGATCATATAATCTATCATGCTTCTCCTTATGCTTCTGGCTAGGGACTTCTAAAAATATTTGTCATATTTTTTAATGACATCATCATTACTCTCAGAAGCTTCTGGAAGAGTTCTCGTGCCTTTAAGGGAAGAGCTCTCATCTTTAAGAAAAAATATTTCTTCATTAATAATGAATAGATCTTCCTTAAGCTTACTGTTTTTAGAAGATATGGATTCATGGGACTTTTTAAGTTCCTTGAATCCAATCTTGAGTAACTCATGTTTTTCCATAATTTCAAGTAAAGAAGAAGTTAATTCAGAATGAGTAAGGTCAGAAAATACTTCTTTAGAAAAAACCTCTTCTCTGTCTGAATCAGAGTCTGCTTCATCTTCTGGAGGGATCTTCACATCAAAAGTTCCAACATGAGAAATCAGCGCCACATTAGAATTTTCCTTTTCTGAGTCATCTTCTAAAGAATAAAAATCATCTCAGGTTGCCATCATCCCTTTCTTTTTACTCTTGAGATATTTCTTCTTGGGCTCGTGCTTTTGAAGTTTACGACAATCGTACTTGTAATGTCCTGGCTTATTGCACTCATAAAAAGTGACTTCTTTACCACTAAACTTTCTTTGACCAGAAGTTGACTCGAAGCAACCATCATTCATTCTAGTACTTTTGAACATGTTGCCTTGATTTCTTTTCCAAAGACGTTTAACCCTTCTGGACTGCAGTGACAACTCATCTTCATCATCATCATAATCTTCTTTTGGAATCCTTAATCTCTTCATCTTAAAGAGATTTGGAATTCTCAAATCTTCTGAGAGATTTGAGTAGAACAAATTTGCCTCTCTTCTGAGGTTCATCCTATTCTAGCTCAATCTCGTGAAATTACTCACTAGTTCTTCTTGAGAAATGTTGTTAAGATCCTTTGCAAGTCTGAGTGCAGTTACCATATGGCTCCATTTAGATGACAAGATTCTGATAATCTTCTTCACGTGATCTGACATTAAATATCCTTTGTTCAGAACTCTCAGTCCCGCAACTATGGTTTGAAACCTTGAGAACATAGTCTCAATTGTTTCATCATCCTCCATATTGAAGGCTTCATACTTCTAAATCAAGGACAGAGCCTCAGTCTCCTTGAGTTGATCATTTCCTTCATGAGTCATTATGAGAGAGACAAATATAGACTTAGTTGAGTCTCTATTTGTGATATTCTCATACTTAGTATAAGAAATAACATTCAGCAAGTTGGTTCTTACTTTATGATGATTCTTATAATCCTTTTTATGTTGATCAGTCATAGCTTTCCTTTCAACCTTCTTTCCCGCAACATCTGTCGGGGGATTGTAGACATCAACTACCATATCCTAAAGATCAACATCATGACCTATAAAAAAACTTTATAGTATTTATTTCCAATATTCAAACTTTTCACCATCAAAAACGGGAGGCTTAGCATTGTAGTTATCTTTATCATTTGAAATTGAACAGATGGTGGTGGTGTAGGATCAACCATAGTGTTTATAAAACTCATCTGTATCTTTATCGGACACGGGAAAGTGTTTGATAATAATCAATACCAGAACTGGAGCTTTAATTCCAATTGAAGGTGCAAAAAACACAAGAAAGGGGGTTTGAATTGGGTTGCACCAAATATAAACTTTTCACAACTCAAACACAATAGCTAACAAGTGAATAAAAATAAATGAACACAATTATTTTTATCTTGGTTCACTGTTAACTAAGCTACTCTAGTCCACCCTGCAAGGAGATTTTCCTTATCCACAAGGACTTAATCCATTATAATCCATTGATTACAGACAGCCACAATAAGTCTGATCAACTTTGTTAATAACCACAACAAGTCTATCGATCCTTATTGCCAATCCACAACAACCGCAACCAAAGTCTTCTTGAGAATCCTTACTATACTTAGTCTCTCAATGAACCTATCAACAACTGTTGATTACAAAGATATGTATATAAAGATGCTTCTAACAAGCAGATTAAACAATGTTTAAGTACAACAACACAAAAGTGTTGATAGCACGATATGAACAAAATCTCCTTGCTAATTTATAAAACTACACAAAAAATATTTCAAAATAGTTGTGCATCGTTTTAGTGTAGTTTTGTAGAACCAAAAGTATTATATCCAATTCTTCTAAGTCCTCCTTTTATAGCTGAAAAAGAGATCTATTTGAGGGTAGAATAGGAAACATAAAACCAAATGTTTTGTCCATAACAATCATAGTGGGAATGGTAGACAACATAGTACAAAAGAACTGTCCTTACGCCACCCTAGCAGGGTAATGGTCATAATGTGCTTTGTTCTTTTATACTCACCACCACACGTAAACCAGTCTTGATATTTATATTCTATTTCTTCATAGGCTTCTTATTTTACCCCAAAATTTGTCCTCCCATTTCCTTTAAGACAGTCTCCTAGGTTTCTCAAATGCTCAAGGTGGCTTAAGAATTGATCAGATAAATTCTACTCCTAAGCAATGGACTTACAACTAGCGTTTTGTATTTCTCAAGGAATATTGAGTTTCTAAGGTCTCAAGTGGTTTTCATGGTTCTTCATATGTCCCTAAGAATGCTCATTTCAAATTTCAAGTCTTGCATCATAAGTTTTCTCAATCAATGGTTCAAATGACTAAAAATCAATAGTATTGGGCAAAAAGTCAACTATGGTCAACATATAGTCAAACTTCAAGATTTTTGGTCAACATCAACATTTCAAAGTGATATTCATAATTTTATCAAGGGTTGATCATGATTCCTCAAGAAAATCCCTCAAATCATCAAAAGTCAAAAGTTGCCAAATTAGGGTTTCCTTAAAAGAAGTCAACTGAACTTTGACCAAGTATAACATTCACATGCTTCATCAGATTTTCCCCAACCAAAGCTCATTTTGAAGGAAATTAAGTTCTCTACATCTTTGAAACTATAATTTCAAGTCCAAAAAATGCTTCATTTGAGAGATATGAGTCAATACATTACTGGCCATTTCAAAAGTCAACAAAAAGACACTTTTTGTCAAGACAACTTACATCAAGATAAAGTATCCAAATGCAAAAATGATCAACATAGAGATTGCAGAGGACACCTTGATATTTCCAAAAAGTCAAAGATCACCTCTAAAAGATGAAAATTGAGAGAGTTATGGCTAGTGCAAGTTGGTAAATTTTGAGCAAATGCATGAAGTTCAAAGTAAGCAAGCTTGATGTTTTGGGCTATTGGGCCATGGTTTAAAGTCCAAACGTGTATTATACTCCTCATATACCTCAAATATTATTCTTACAACCCTTGAACTATTTTTATTTTAATTATTTTTTATTTATTCATTAATAATGCAAAATAAATAAAATAAAATACATAGGCTTCTACAAGGTCTAAGCCCATATTTTCTTTGCCCTAATTTCCCTTATATATTCTCATACATTATCTTCATACAAGGACATGAAAAACCCTTGCTTAAAATACTTGTCAAAACATCAAAATTTTCAAGAACCCTAGAAATCTTGAAACCCTTGTTACAAACCCTTTCACCACAAACTAGTCATCCCAATCAACTTCGTTCATTCCCAGGGTAAGATTGGATCAAGTTTGATGGTCCAAAACACATGAAATATCATTGCATGGCATCATGATTCCATCCTTACTTGAATTTCATATTTTTTGTTTTTATTGCATTCTAACAGCTACTGATGCTTTTTATGTGTTTATGAGATTCAACTATGCAGGAATGACCCATCATGGAGGTCCCATGCAATCGAAATCATAAAACACCATGTTTGAACCGATCTGGGTTGTTTTCACCATAGCTCCCAAACCATTGAGTTTCAGACCAAGATAATCCTTCCATTGGACTCGCAGCCCTTAATTTAGGGGGGTATGGTGCTTTTGATGTGCTAACATCCTTGATTTTGCAAGTTTTGGAAGTAACAGGCTACCGGAGAAGACGACCAGAGCTAAGGCTCCGGCGCCTCTCTGGTCAATACATTCATGTTTATATTATATATTTATTGTTTCATTTAAATAAATAGAAGTATAGTTGCCCCAACTGTAGCAGCACGCATAATAAGGCATTGGTCTCCCAGGTCGCGGATTCGATCCCCGATTTTACCAAAATTTTCATATTTCCTAACTCTTCCAGATCCAGTACAACGCTTTTATGCCTCAGCCACGAGCCCTTAACTCTCAAGCCATTATATCTCATCACCATCTAATCCAACGCTTCTGGTTGTCTCCTCATGGTGAACCCTCCTGGAGCAGTAGACTAGATCAGGCGGATCAAGCTTGTTGGGCCTTGGATATGCTGCTCTTCACAACCCCCAGATTTACTACCTACAGGCCCAATCTCTCTTTTTTTATTTATTAACTATTATTTATTTTTTTAGCATAATTAGGTTAATTAAGTTTATAAAAATTAAAATTAATTTAGACTTTAGGTTTTAATTAACTTAATAAATTATTTTTTAATAATAATTAAACTAATTCCACTTTTTATTTATTAAGTTCTTTTTTAAAACCTTTCTTTTTTTAATTAAAATTAATTTAGGTTTTAGTTTTAATTTATTAATTCTCTCTTAATTAAAACTAATTAGGGTTTTAGGTTAATTATCAAACCTTTTTTTCATCAAAACAATCAAAAAACAATTTTCTCTTTTCTCTTTTCTCTTTCTTTTTACCGATTCGTGTACTTTATTACATTCGCGTTCTTTTTTACAATCATGTAATTGCTTATGATTGTAATAGTTTAATTAGGGTTTACTCTTTCCCCCCGATTTTATTGTTTGTACCCCCACTCCTGAAGCCTTGTAATAGCGTAGAGTTTTATTTCCCGCACTTTACTACTTTTCGTTATTGCTATTTTGCTAGTAACTAGGGTATGTAAGGAAAGACCTAAAAATAAACGATAGTTAACCTAATTTCAAGACTAAATAACTGAACATGAATCACTCTTCATACACGCACCTCTAGGGTAACCTCACTTGTTGCCTTAGAAAACAGTCATGTCCCTCGAACGTGGAGACCCTCGGTTAAAAGATAGTAGTCCCTCGATGACCCTTCGATGCTGCCTTGGTAAACGATCTTAGTCCCTTACGATAAAATTTCTAAAGTGCCCCTACAAGTTGCCTTTATGACTGTACAATGACCCGTGTCTGTCTCTTCACATCTAACGATAGAGCTTCCTACTAACTAATAGTAGGGTAGCACTATCTAAAGGAAGAGGAAAATAACACGAAAGACTTTAAGTAGGTAGATAGTTCTTAGTCGCTTGATCACAAAAACAAAATATCTTTTTCACATCACTTTCAAAGAAATATTTTTAAAACACTTTGTAGCATTCTTGAGGACTGATATAAGAATCATTACAAAGTCAGCCTTACATTGTCTTTTCAAAATATTTTCAAACAAATCACAAACACAAAGCAAGTTTTCAAAAGTGAGCTAGAAATTAAGAGCATGTAGATAACTACATATAAAAAGGGTGCTAACACCTTCACTTTTTATAATCTACCCCCCAAACTCAAAAATCTCAAAGGTCTTTTCTGTTCTTTTCAACCATTCCTTATTGGATAAAAGAAAAGTCGGTGGCGACTCTTGCTATCCGCAACATTTGCAATAAAATGCAAAACCAAGTTGGTTCTCCCACCGTATTATAGAACCGGCGACTCTGGTGGGGTGAACTAAAAGTGGGATTACCTTTAGAGTTAGATCATTTTTAAATTATTTCCTTGTTTGTCTTGTGTGCTTTACATTTTGGGGCTTGCTCGGGTTTATTTTCTAGCAAAGATCCTACACTCGTATCTAGGGGCATTTTAGGTAAGTAGAAATAGATCATAGAAACTATACGGCGTATATCGATATGGTTGAAGTGATGGCTATGTTAGTGAGACACATTGGTTTGTACTGGTGTCCCTCGAGTCACTCTGGGAGAATACTAGGCTTCCACGTGGTGTCAAAAGCACTAATTGACCTTAGAACTTTAATTGACCTAACTTAGCCAGTAGAAGGTAGTGAGATAACCGGCTTTGGTGCAGTATGAAGTTGGTTAATACTCGATACTACACTCATTGAGATTCGACTCTCGGGTTTTGTTTGGTGGCAAGTCAGTTGTCGTGCTAGACAAAATTTGTGGGGAAAATTAGTGATATTGAGATCCCTAGAACCCGGTTACTTCTTAAGGACAGGTTGAGCCAACTAAACTTCAAGAGGGTACCTACCTACAAACCCCATGCAAGCCTTAAACCTAAGGCCTTTGGGTGCTTTGCTTATGTTTAATTATCTATTTGAACATGGCATCATGATATCATAACATCATAACATCATATCATGACTAACCATTTCAAGGATCTAGGGGATTTATCTTTATTCTGTGTTGCAGGGTCATGGCTTTCAGTCGTAGGAATACTATCCAGATCAATTTCGTAAAGATACCTTCCAAGCTTGAGGAATTAGTCTCAAAGGTTCCCGAAAATTCTCAATTCACCAAGAAACATGGTCATCTACTCTGTTTGGTTACTATTGGCTTCCAGGAAGACATGATGAGCGTTCTTTTCCAGTTCTTTGATTCTAAGCACCATTGTTTTACTTTCTCAGATTATCAACTGGTGCCCACAATGGAAGAATTCTCTAAGTTGCTCGAAGTGCCTATTCTTGATCAGATACCCTTCACCAGTTTAGAGCAAGTTCTGAAACCTAAAGATGTTACAGTAGCCTTACATCTGAAACGATCGAACATTATATCTAATTGGGAAGAAAGCAATGGAGTCAAGGGGTTTTCTCCTAAATTTTTGATAGAGCAGGCTCAGTTGATTCTAGATGCCATGAATTTTTTTGCTTTTGAGGATATTTTGGCTTTGTTGATATATGGTTTGGTATTGTTCCCTAATCCAGACCAATTCATAGATGTGAATTCTATCAAAATATTTCTCTTTCATAATCTGGTACCTACTTTGCTTGGAGATATCCTGCATTCCCTCCACACTCGTACTATGAAGAAGTGAGGAACTCTTATGTGTTGCATACCTCTACTGTCCAGGTGCTTTATTTCACACCTTCCTCGATCAGTGATAAAGAACGAAAAAGGTTTAAGGTGGTCTCAAAGGTTGATGTCGCTCACTCATACAAATATCCATTGGTGTTCTCGGTCTCAGGCAGATGTCACTATTATTGATCATTGTGGGGAATTACCTAATGTACCACTCCTTTATATAAGAGGGGGAATTACTTACAACCCTTCTCTAGCTCTGCATCAGTTTGGTTATGATTGAAGGGACGGTCTTCATGATATGCTCATCCAGGGTATTACGTTCGACTATGAGAACAATCCTTAAAATTATCATCAAAGGTTTATACGTGCTTGGGGCACGGTCAACAAGATTAATAGCAAGACTTTGGGACACAAGAATTCCATTCCTCTAGAGCCTTACCTCATATGGGTGTGGTCTCGTGCTCAGAATCTTAAAATGCCATATCTTACTATCTTACCAGTGATCGTAGAGCCTCTTGTTGAAGGGGATGTATCTCGTACCATTCTTCATTCTGATATGCCTATTGACTTCGAAGAGCTACATAAGTCCTGGATTCAGCTCAAGAAGGAAAGAGATACCTTCAAGGCTCAGTTCTATGCTAGTGAGAAGAAAGTACTGAAGCTGACAAAACGACTCCACGAAGAACAAAGCCTTAACACATATGTCAACACAAAGAGGAAGCACCCGTGGGAGACTTGAATTAACATTTTGTTATTTTGTAACTCTTTTTATTGAAAGCAATTATAATTTGAGCTTGTTACTAAAATTTCTTTTATTTCTTTTTGTTTAAACAAATTTAAATCCTGCAAAGGTCCTTGAAAATATTACACTTGCATTTGCATATCATGCACATCATCACATAACAGGTACTCTATAAGAAGATTTTCTCATCTTCTTGTTGTTTATTTCAGTAAAAGATGGCTCTAGAATAGACTGTCAAGGAACTCCAAGCACAGGATTCCCAATTCCAGGAAACACTCTTGAACTTACCCCAGGGGATGTAAGAGATGATGGCGCTCATCTCCAAAAAGAAGAAGACTCAGAAGCCAGTTTATTATCCTCAATGTGGGAAGAAGGTTCAAAGTCCCGCTAAACCGGTTCAAACTACTGATATCTCCACTAATGAAGATGACAATTAAAAGGAAGACGATAGAAGTGTTAAGGCTGAAGGTGGAAGCAATCAAGGTTCTGGGAAAATTCCTGGGGACGAAGACTATTCTGATGAAAAGTATCCTTCCACGGATGATAGATACAAACAGTTGGAAGATTGCCTCAAGGCCATGGAAATCCAGAAAATGCCTGGATTGAATTTTGAAGAGGTGGGTCTTGTTTCGGGGGTAGTTATCCCTCACAAGTTGAAAGTCCACACTTTTTCTAAATATGATGGTGTTTCGTGTCCCAAACTTCATCTGAGGTCCTATGTTCAGAAGATCCAACCCTATATTGCTGACAGAAAGTTATGGGTTCACTTCTTTCAGAAAAGTTTGTCTGGTACACAACTCGAGTTGTTATATCAGCTGGAGGGAACCAACACCCGTACTTGGGAAGACTTGGTTGTTGCTTTTTACAAGCAGTATCAATATAATGCTGACCTTGCACCAACTCGTGTGCAATTACAAAATATATATATATGGCTTCAAATGAAGGGTTCAAAGAATATTCCCAAAAGTGGAGAGATCTGGCTAGACGAGTTTATTCTCCACTGTTTGATAGGGAGTTGGTGGGTATGTTCATGGGCACTTTGACAAAGTCATTCTTTAACCATCTGATTGGAAGCTCCTCATCTGGTTTTACTAAGCTGATTCTAACTGGAGAACATGTCGAAAGTGGTATCGAGAGTGGAAAAATTCAAGTGGTTGCGTCTTCAAGTGTTGTGAAGAAGACATTCAGTGGTAAGAAGGAGACCAATGTTGTTTATGGCCAGAAGGGCCGTGTTAAAAGTGACTGCAATCAGTCTATAGGAGCGGTGCTAATTTCTAATCTTGCGCATGTCCAACAATAACAACAACAGGGCAATCAGTGTAGGTCAGACGCTTCAATAAGACAGTTTACGAAGATCCATATGCCACTGGCTCAGGCATTGTAAAATTTACTGAAAGCAAAGCTGATAACATTATCGGGGCCTCCTTAGAACCCCAACACCTACTCTCCTCATTATAATACGAATGTGAAGTGTGTTTACCATTCCAACCGTCCTGGGCACGATACCAACAACTGTTGGGCCTTGAAAAACAAGATTCAAGATATGATTGACAACAAAGAGATTGAGTTTAATCCTCCCGGAACCCTGAACGTAATTATTGAACCTATGCGAAGCATGACAAAGGCATAAGCGCTATTGATGATGTTCTTTATGTTGCTACTATAAGTGAATTAATTACTCTCCTACCAATTATCAAGAAGAATGTGTTGTAGGCCGATTTATTTCTGGGTTATATTGAAAGATGCTATTGTTGCGCAGCCCAAGCCAATGGCTGCAAGTTACTAAAAGAAAGCATTCAACGTCTAATGGATAATCAAATAATTCTAGTTGAGAAGATTCTGTCTGCTGAAAATCTGTTTCAAGACTTATCAGTAATATCTGGCCCTCCTGTCAGGATCACCTCCAAAGGTCCTATAAGGGTTACTTCCAATCTGAAAGTTGCTCCCCTGATCATCACTACACCTAGACCTATCCCATATTCTTCGGATAAATCTATTCCTTAGAACTATGGATCTGATGTCTACTACCATGGAGTCAAGCAAGAACTACTGACTGTTAAAGATGAAGTCACTGAAGTTGTTGATCTCGACATTGACAATATTGTTAGGACCAGTAAGGTTACTAGAATTTGAAGGGTTTTCTCCATGGAAATATCTCCGGAGACTATCGCTACACATGTTCGAGTTATTGTGACTGAGTCAACTACTAAGGCTCGAGGCAAAGAGCAAACGACGGAACCTGCCCAGACAGAGGCGCCTAAAGAATCTACAGATGAAAACACCTCTAGATAAGAGTTGGAATAGGTATTGAAAATCATCTGCAAGAGCGACTATAAGATTGTTGAACAGCTGGGGAAAACCCCATCTAAGATATCCATGTTATCCCTGTTACTGTGTTCTGAAGCTCACGCACATGCTTTAGTAAAATTCTTGAAGACTGCTCACATGCCACAAGAGATTTCTTCCGATCAATTTGGAAGTTATGTTGCTAGCTTAATGAATGATAATGTATTAGGTTTCTCTGATGCTGATCTGACTCTAGAAGGAAGAAATCATAATAAGGCCATGTATGTCTCCATTGAATGCAGGGGCACTACCTTGGCTCATGTATTGGTTGATATTGGTTCCTCGTTAAATGTTCTACCAAAAGGTGCTCTGGACAGACTTGATTGCAAACGGGTTGTATTGAAACCCATTGATATTATAGTTCGAGCCTTTGACGGTTCAAAGAGGATGGTACATGGAGAGGTGGATATTCCGATCAAAATGGGTTTACAGGTATTCAAATCTACCTTTTATGTAATGAATATTCGACCAGCTTATTCTTTCTTATTGAGACTCCCCTGGATCCTTGGGGCATGCGCTGTTACCTCTACCCTTAACCAGAAGTTAAAGTATCTCGTGAACAGAAAGGTTGCTATTGTCTGCAGTGAAGAGGAGTATATAGTCAGTCACCTGAACTCATTCTGGTATGCAGAGATAGATGGATAATTCATCGAGACTCCATGTCAGACTTTTGAAGTTATCCCTCCATCCCTTACTGAAGATGTTTCTTCCATTCCTAAGGTTACCAGGGTTTCGCCCAAGATGGCTTTGTTGAAATATGCTAGAGCTGTTGTAGAAGAAGGTGGTTGAACTACTTGGGGTCAACTTCCTGACATTCCCTATAAATCTGACAAATTTGGTTTGGGTTTCAGTGAAGAGGATCAGAGGGTTGTTCGTCATGCTCGTGCTGGAAGACCACCATTCCATGTTAGCAACAATGGATTCAACGTGATAGAAGACGTTGACAGTGATTATGACCTTGACAGTTGGATCTTTCCTACCATCGGCAACAGGCTCATCAATTCGAAGGAAGAAGACATTATCTCTATCTCCTTTAGTCAGGAGTAATAGCTACATCTCTGTTTTTATTGATTTCAAAGTTTGGTTATGTAATTTTTTTAAACAATAACTTTAAACCATGTGTCTTACCCGGGGCATAATGGTTCATTTTTTAAGGGTTGTCATTTCATAACATATTTTCATTCAATAAAAGCATTGGACATTTTGCATTCAAATTTTGCGCTCTTTGTTTTTCATTTTACTTTATACACTTTCAAATAGCTATGTGTTTGTTGTACCCCAAAATTTTCCCTCTTATTTCTCAAGGATTCTCTCACAATATCTTCCATGACATCAATTTGGGTTTTGAATTGGCACAAGGGCAAAATGGTCAATTGCACACTAAAAAGTCAAACTTTGACTTTTAGATCAAAAGCAAGTTTCAAGAATCATATTTCATCAAGACATGTTGGAATATGAAGTTTGTTTCATCAAGAAAATCAAAAGTCGAAATTATTTTGGAAAATTCAAAATTCTAAATACTTAGAAATTTTTCTAAGTGTTTAGGAAAGATGATAAGTTCAGAACTTCTGGCCAGATTTTCACCATAGTGTAAGCTGATTCTGGAAGAAATTATGACACAAGAGTTGTGGATCTCAATGAGATCTAAAACATTGCAGAACAGATCTTCACCTAGAAATGCTGGGATTTCAAGTTATAAATCTTTGAAGACACGTCCATGAAACTGAAGCACTAAGTAAATTTTGGACATTTCCAAGACAGAATTTTGTTAGAACTTCTGGACCAGTTTTCATGTAGGTCCAATCAAAATTTGCAAGAGTAATTCAAATAAGATCTATAAAGCGTGTTACAAGCTTTCTGAAAAGTCTGAGAGCTCCTTCAGAACATGCTGGAGCAGGGAGATTCGAAGATCAGAAGTTGGATGTTTGTTCTAAGTTATGTTGATGCTGAATTCTAACCCAAAATTAAGCTATGATGCATAATCTCATATTGTAGGATTTTTTGTTTGATAAATCTCATCATCATTTAATGCTCACACCCACTTTTGAGTCTTTATCCAAAGGATTTCCCCACGTGTGGCATAGAAGTACCATTGATGTCCTTGAAAAGCAAACTTTTGTATGAAGTTTATGCTAGCCCCATGCTCTACTCTTGCTTCTGAGGGTACTTTTCCATAATTCATGCTTAGAAATTCAGATTAGGCACGGCTAAAAGCTGCTAACCACCCAACTTTGTGCCTTGAACCATACTTGTTAGAACTTACTTCAAGAACAAGTCAGCGCCCTAGTGTATGATGGTTGTACTCTTGGCTTCTCTTAGCTCCAAAATCCTTGCCTATAAATTGAACTACATTTTAAATTGTTAAAGAGGTCGAGAATTTGAAAATTAGCCTTGAAACCTTGCTGAAATTTCTAAGAATTTGAAACTAAAAAATATAAACACAAAAACCTGCTAAGCTTCTGTTTCTTTTTTTACACCCAAACTTCTTGCACCTCTCTTGGCCAAATCACACACTCAGTTTCTAACATACATTTATAAACAATCCCAACTTCTGTTTACAGACTGCAATTCAATCTCCATCAACTTCCATTTCAAAAAACAGAACATTGCTTCTTGGCTGCTCCGAAACATTACAGCCATTCATAACTCAAGTGGAGGTTTGTATCAGCTTTTTGGGAAAGTGAGAAAGCTAACCAGAACATCACAGCAGTCAGAACCAGGCTCTAGCTCACAGAACATTTTTCAGCTGCAAGGTAAGCTTCTTCTGACTTTTATCATATTACTTTGGCATTGTTAGGCTTACATTTTCAAAAATACAATGTAGACATCCTGACTCTGATTCTGTACAAATTTATAGATTTCATGTATTTTTGCCTAAGTAGAGAGAATTTCAGTTCAAAACTTCTTGAGGAAATTAAGATTCAGAATTAGGATTAGCAAAATTCATGCTTGCCATATTTACGGTTCTGATACTTTACATTTCTGAAACCATGATGAAATCTTCCATAACTGCTATGTGTGCATTTTCTGTTTTGTTGAGAAATAACTAAGTTGCAGATGCTCTGGTTGGCATGGAGAAGGAGATGAAATTCATCATCAGAACTTTACTTTGTAATATATGTTTATGTTTTTGCTTCTGATACCGAATGTATAGCTACCCCAGTGGTAGAGAGTGAACGCTTAAGATGTTAGTGTTAAGGGTCCTGAGATCTAGCCCCAGAAATGCCTTTTTATGTTTATTTCCTGACATTTTTATCTCATTAGTAGGATCAGAACTTCTAAATCAATCCCTTTTAAATTACTTGTTAAAACATTGATCCTGGACCAGAACCTCTAGACATTCCCATCCAACAGCATTGACACCTCACATACCCATTATCAGAACTTCTAGCTTGTCAGTGATACTAGAACTTCTAGGTTTCCAGCTACATCAGGACTTCCAGACTCTCTCAACAACTAGAACTTCTGACCTTCCAGTAACATTAGAACTTCTAGGCTGTCAGTTACATCAGAATTTCTAGGATTTCCCTCGTTCCCAGCAACCCCAAAACTTTAGTGTACCCGGACCCAAAACTTCTGACCTTCCCTTTTTCTACTAACATTTTTTTCTTGTAGCGTATCAGAGTCAGAGTTTTTGCCCCTTACTTTTGTTCTCTCTTATTTCAGGAATGCGCTGATTATGATTATTTTCCCTTTTATTATTTTTATTATCACTTCTATTTTCATTAGTCAAAAATACCAAAAATATTTTTATATTCACATACTTTATTGTATTTCTTTTGAAACAAAAAAGACTAAAATATTTTTCTTAAACAAATTTATTTCTTCTCTTAACAAAAACAAAACAAGCCTAGTTTACATTTCTTGTACATTATTTCAATATGGTTGTAACAGATAATTAGGACTTTAATTTCTTGAAATCCCCATTTTTAAATTTGTATGCCCCATCCCCCTAATGATTGTAATAGTGTAGAATATTTACCTTCCGCAATTTATCGCTTTCATATAAATGCTAGTAAAGTAGGATTTGTATGGGAAGATAAAATCAACTAGTAGACAACCCTTAATCAAAGACTAAGTGCATGCAAATCAAACACATTATTCACACATACATCCCTAGGGTAATTCCACTTGTTGCCTTATAAAAATGGTCATGTTATGCATGTGATATGTCTTAGCAAAAACAATCAAAATACAAGATCATAGTCCCTCGATGACGCTGTGAATGTTGCCTTTCAAATGATCTTAGTCCCTCAAGATAAATGCTAAGATATCTTACAAAATTGCTATCATGACTATACGATGACCCACGCATGTCCCTTTACATCCAAAGATAAGGCTTCTTACCAATCAATGGTAAGATGGAAATACCAAAGGAAGAGAGAAATGAACAAAAGACTTTTGAGTAGGTAGAAACGTTCCTAGTTGCTTGCTCACTTTCAAAAACAAACATCCTTGCCAACACACACCAAAAACTTTCAAAACATGAAATATTTTCAAAAGTCCAACACTTTGTATACGTTCTTATAAGACGAGAACCATTACAAAGTTTGCCTAAACGAAGGCTCCTTTCAAAAATACTTTCAAAAACCACCACAAAGCACACTTTCAAACAAAGTAAGTGATCTAGTAAGCAACTAAGAGCCCATAGGTAACTATGGATGAAAGGGGTGCTAATACCTTCCCTTTTCATAATCTACCCCCCGAACTCGAGAAAATAATCTCAAAGGTCTTTCCTGTTCTTTTCACCCTTTCCTTCATTGGATAAAAGAAAATTCGGTGGCGACTCTTGCTAACCGCAACAATTGTGATCTAACGCAAAACATCCCAAGTCAGTTCTCCCACCGTATTACAGAACTGGCGACTCTGCTGGGGAAAAAGGTGGGGTTACCTTAGGGTTAGATCACCTTTACTTGCTTTCATTGTTTGACTTGTTTTCTTTACATTATTGGTTCCTTATTTAGGTTTATTTGTGATCCTCTGCCCGGATCTCGGACACCTTTTTAGGTAAGTAGAAATTTAATGTAGAAACTGTGCGGGGTATACCGACATGGTCTAAGCAATAGCTATGTTAGTGTGACACATTTGTTGGTACCGGTAGCCCTTGAGTAGTCAAGGAGAATACGGGGCCACTGTGTGGTGCCATAAAGCACTAACTGACTTTAGAACCTTTACTTGAGCAACTTGACCATTAGGAAGTAGTGAGGTAGCCGACTTTGGTGTCGTCCGAAGTTGGTTGATACTCGATACTACGCTCATTGAGATCATACTTCTCGAGATATTTCAGTCGCCATTAAAGAGGATTACGCTGAAACAATGCTCGATGAGGAAAGATCAATGATATTGAGATCCCTTAGAACCCGGTTACTATTACTAGGACAGGTTGGGCCAACTAAACTTCAAGAGGGTACTTACCTATAAGACTCCATCCAAGCTTAAACCTAAGGGTGTGTTTGATTTATGTGTATATGCATACTTGTACATAACATCATAACATCATACCATTTCATTTCACACTAACCATTTCAAGGATTATTGGGATTTATTTTTGTTCTGTTTTGTAGGATATGGCTTCCACCCGCAGGAACACTATCCAAGTCAATCTCGTAAGAATTCTTTCTCAACTCAAAGAGTTAGAATCAAGGGTTCCTGAGATTTCTTCATTCACCGAAAGACATGGTCGCCTCCTCAACTTGGTTACCTCAAGCGTCAATGAAGACATGATGAAAGTGCTTTTCCAGTTCTTCGATCCTCTACACCATTGCTTTACTTTTCCCGATTATCAGCTTGTACCTACTTTGGAAGAATTATCTCAACTCTTGAGGATTCCTATTCTCAATCAACTACCTTACAACGGTACTGAAAGAGAACCAAGCCTAGAAGAGATTGTTCGTGCACTACACTTGCAACAATCCGATGTCACAGCTAATTGGGAAACAAGAAGTGGTGTCAGAGGGTTCTTAGCCAAATTCTTATTTGAAAAAGCTCAAGATTGTTGGAACACTCTAGATTTACAAGATTTTGAAGAAATCTTGGCCCTTCTCATCTATGGGATGGTTTTATTTCCAAATCTTGACCAACTCAAAGATGTAAATGTTGTCAAAATCTTCATGTCCCGCAATCTGGTGTTGATATTGTTACGAGATATCCTACATTCTCTCCACTCTCGCACTATGAGGAGAAGAGGGACCCTTATGTGTTGCACTCCTCTATTGGCTGGGTAGTTTGTCTCGTATCTCCCCCCGATCCATACTGAAGAACGAGCAAGGTTCGAGGTGGCCCACTAGGTTAATGTCACTCAGACATTCGGATATTCATTGGTGTTCTCGGTCCTTAGAGAATGTTACTATCATTGACTGTTGTAGGGAATTCCCTAATGTCCCTTTGCTTGGCATTATGGGGAGGTATCACTTACGACCCTTTCTTAGCTTTGCGACAGTTTGGATATGCCCGAAGGGATGGTTCTCATGATATGCTCATCCAAGGAGTGGTGTTCGACTATGAGAACGACGATCAAAGCTACCGCCAGAGGTTTGTGCGATCTTGGAGGATGGTAAACAGAGTGTATAGCAAGATGCTGGGACACAAGAATTCTATTCCCCTTGAACCTTACCTTAGGTGGGTACGAGCTCGTGCTTAGAAGCTCGTGATACCTTACCCCTCCATCCTACCAGTTACCGTGGAGCCTGTGGCTGAAGAAGATATCTCGTACACTGTCCTCTATCCCGACATGCCTACTTCTCTTGAGGACTTGCAAAAGGGTTGGATTCAGCTAAAGGAAGAACGAGATACCTTCTAAGCTCATTTCTACGCAAGTGAGAAAAGAGTTTTGGAACTTACAAAGCAACTCCATGACGAACAAAGTTTGAATGCCTACCTTGCGCCGAAGAGGATGCGTTCGACCTTTTAGTCTTAGAGATTTATTTTGTAAGCCCAAGAGGCACGTTGTAATCATTTTGAATTAATTAGTGCAATGTAACGTCTGTTCATTCTTTGTCTAAACAAATTTAAATTTCATAAATCCTTGAAATCATTTGCATACACATCTTCCATGCATCATAACATAACAGGTTTTCCACGACAGGTTTCCTTATCTTTCTGTTGTTTATTTCAGTAAGATGGATATCGAGAAAACAGTGAAAGACCTACAAGCACAAAACTCCCAGTTTTAAGAGACTCTATTGACCTTGGCCAAGGGACAACAAGAGTTGATGACGTTGCTGGCATCCAAAAAGAAACCAAAGAGGAATTCCCTAGTTAACATGGGTAGAAGATTCAAAGAGCCGATCTGTCAGATACCGGTAGTGGAAGACTCGTCTGAGGAAGACGAATATCAAATTGGAGAAGCTAGGAGTACCCAGGATGCGTGTATCAATGATCAAGTGTCTGATGATGAGGACTATTTTGACGAGCAGTATCCTCCTGCCAATGTTAAGTACAAGCAGCTAGAGGATAGGTTGAAGGCCGTGGAGATTCAACCCATCCCTGGTTTGGATTTTGACGATTTGGGTTTAATATCTGGGGTTGTCATTCCCCATAAATTCAAAATACCAATCTTCATTAAATACGATGGAGTTTCCTGCCCAAAGCTTCACCTGAAGTCTTATGTGCACAAAATACAACTACACACCACTGACAAGAAGCTCTGGGTTCACTTCTTTCAAGAAAGCTTGGCTGGGACTCAACTAGAGTGGTTTTACCAGTTGGAGGGTTACCGTATCCATACATGGTAAGCATTGGCCACTACTTTCTATCACCAATACCAGTACAATGCCGACCTGGCGCCAACAAGAGTTCAGCTGCAAGACATGACGATGGGGAAAAAATGAAGGGTTCAAAGAATACGCCCAAAAGTGGAGGGATCTTTCCAGTAGGGTCCAACCTCCGTTAACCGATAGGGAACACATTGATATGTTTATGGGAACTTTATCTGGTCCATTTTTCAACTTATTGGTCGGTTGTTCTTCACCCGGTTTCACCAAGCTAATATTAACCGGTTAAAGAGTTGAACGCGGTATCAAAAGCGGGAAGATTCCTATAACATCTGCTTCCACCTCCAATCCCGTAAAGAAACCCTTCAGTAGGAAGAAAGAAATCGATGTTGTGTATGGGGCAAGGGCCCGTACCAAGAAGGATGACCGCCAGTCCATTAATGTTGTCCGAATTTCCAATCCAACTCCTGTTCAGAGACAATCTTCCAATCATCAATGGTTTGAGGCTCCGTGAAGAAAATACACAAGGATAGGCATGTCATTATCTCAAGCCTTACAACACCCGTTAAAGGCTAATTTGGTGACACTGCATGATCCTCCGGCCAATCCAGATACCTCCTCACCTAAATATAATCTGAATACCAAGTGTTCATATCACTCGAATAGTCCCAAGAATGAGACTGACCAATGTTGGGCACTAAAGAATAAAATTCAAGACTTAATAGACAACAAGACCATCGAATTTGATCCTCCTCCAATTCCTAATGTGATAACGGCACCAATGCCAAACCATGGCAAGTGTGTCAATGCAATTGAAGACACCATTTTTGTTTCCTCCGTCGAAGACTTGACTACTCTGTTGACCATTATCAAAAAGAATCTGCTGAAAGCCGGGATTTTCCCTGGCTGTTTGAAGGATTGTGATTGTTGCGCCACACAACTCAATGGATGCAAATGGCTGAAGGAAGGCATTCAATGTTTGATGAATAGACATGAGATCCTATTTGAGAAGACTTCGCCCGCAAAAATTTTGACCAATAAGATTGAAGACCTCTCCATCATAACGATTTAAAATAAGCCTATTAGGATCTCCTCCAAGGGTCCTATGAGGATTTCAAATGAACCGACTGTTGCTCCTCTGATAATTACCGCCCTTGGGCCAATTTCGTACTCATCCAATAAACCAGTGCCATGGAACTATGGTGCTAAGGTGTTTTACCATGGAATAAATCAAGATGCTTGAATTGAAGAAAGCAAGGTTGTTATACCCCAAAATTTTCCCTCCCATTTTACTCAATATATGTTCATTGAAATCCTTAACTTGCCCAAGGATGCCCAAGGATTGATCAGGCAAATGCTCTCCTAAGACAATGAACCTCAAACTAGGGTTTCCATTTTCATCAATATGGGTAAACTCCAAAGATCTCAAACCTTTTCCATGGTCCTAATATGTTCTCAAGATCATCCATGCCAAGTTTCATGCCTTGCACAAGAAGTTTGCTCAGTCAACTGCCCAAATGCCTGAAAATCAACTATGTTAGGTCAAAAGTCAATTGTGACTCACATACAGTCAAACTTCAAGATTTTTGGTCAACATAAAATTTTTGAAGTAATAACCATCATTTGATCAAGGGTTGATCATGATTCCCCAAGAAATGCTCCTAATTCATCAAAACTCAAAAGTTGCTAAATTAGGGCTTCTAAGGAAAAGTCAACCAAACTTTGACCAAGCATAACTTTCTCATACTTTATCAGAAATTTCTCATCCAAGGCTCATTTTGAATAGAATCCAATTTCCTGCAACTCATCTTCATCCCTCAAGTTCAAGAAATTCACTCATGAAAAGATATAAATTTAGACATTATAGGTCATTTTCAAAAGTCAACAAAAACACCTTTTGGGTCACAGCTTATTACATGAACATGGAAGATCCAATTGAGATGAAACCAAAGAGGTTGCTTAGGGGACATCCTAAGATTTCTAAAAAGTCCTAGAACACCCTCATAGGCTTAAAATTGAGAGAGATATGCATTGTAAAAGTTGGCCAATTTTTGAAAAAATGCATGAAGCAAATATTGACCAAACTTGGATTTTTTCCAAATGGGTCTATCTTTTCAAGTTTGAAACTCATTCCTAACATGGTCCATGGCCTCTAAGCTCATCCATACATTTTTCTACTACTTATGCTATTTATTTTGATATTTTATTCATTAAAATTCAGAATTAAATAAATAAATAATAAAAATAATGTAAATTTTGATGTGAATCCATTTTGGGCAAGTTTTGTGCTGGTTTGTGTCAATTGATTCCGTGAAATAACCCTTCAAATATGTTCAGGTTCATCCACATGTGAAAATGGCATAAAATCATCAAATATGGCATTTTTTCAAATTTTGATCATGGTCTTAAAACACAACATTATGAGGGAGATTCTTTCCATGCTTTCTTGTGTCCTCATTATCACCTATAAATATAGAGCCATACAAGCTTGAAAGACACGAAATTCCTCTCTAAAAAGCTCTCAAAAAGCTCTTCAAAAAGCTCTCCAAAAGCTCTTCAAAAAGCTCTCCAGAAATCAAAGAATTGGTGCAAGTCATATCTCGAGGTTCTGGTCTCTCTCGATTGACATCAAGCCTCAAACCATCCTCCTGAAGTCCTCAGGAGTCTTACAAGGCCCAAGAGAAATCCATCACACGTTTGGTAAAATTTTAAACTTCGAATCTCTAATTTTAATCACATTTCATGGTATGCTAACGTTTGTTTGAGTTTATATAGAACAGTTATGGATGGTTGAATCAAAGGTTCCACGCAAGAATATGAAAACACCATGGTTAGGGCATGAAGCCTTCGAAGATTTGGGCCTAGGGATTTCTGATGATTGCACCCCCTGTTTACGTTTGCTACTAGGCCCATCTTTGTTTTCTTGTTTTATTCATTTCATTTATTTCTTTTAATCCTTTTTTTTAATCAATAAATAAATATAAAAATCACATAAAAATAGATTTAAGATTTTTCTTAATTAAATTTTAATTTTGGTAAATTAATTAACTAATCACTTTAACTTTTTTTTAAATTAAAATTAAGAGAACTTAGGTTTAATTTCATTTTAATTCATTTTCCTTTTCGTAACAAAAATACCAAAAAACTATAGAATTAATTTCTTTTATTTAAATTTCATGTTTCTTTAATAATTAAATTTTTTTAAAAATATAGATCTAGATCAATTTTTTTAACTTAAACCATTTTCATAAATTAAAACAAAAAACAACAAAAAGATTTAGGATTTTTAGACGTCTTTTCAAATTTTCGTGTTATTATTCTTTTGCACTTCCTTTTATTATTATAACTATATATTGGGATGTAATAGATGATTATTAGGACCTTTACCGCTTTTATTTATTCCCCCCCCCCCCCCCAGTTTTGGATATATACATAATCCCCCTCCCTAAAGCCTTGTAATAGCTAGGTTTTATATTTCTGCACTTTTAAATTACTGCAATTATTAACTGCTAGATGTATGACTAATAGGATTGTATGGCGAGAATAATCAAACATTAACAAACTTAACACAAGACTAAAATAACTGAACATAACACACCTTGCACATATGCACCCTTAGGGTATACCTCACTTAGTTGCTTCGGAAAATAATGATCATGTCCCTCGAACGTAGGGATGTCTTAGCAAAGACCCTTAATTCTAAAGTCATCATAAAGATCATGATCTCTAACGTCCCTCGAGTTGCCTACAAGAAATGATCTTGTCCCTCGATGTTGCCTATATGATGACAGTCCCTTCGAATGCTAAGATATCTTTACATGTTGCCTTTAATGACCATAGCGTCCCTTTCGATAGTCCCTCAACATCCAAAAATAGGGTTACCTACTCACTAATAGTAGGATAGTGTTGTCTAAATGAACGAGAAAATGAACAATCTTTTTCAAGTAGGTAGAAAATCTTAAGTACTTGCTCAAAACAACAAAACTTTTTCACAAACACCTTTCAAAACAGTTTTCAAAAATGACTTCGTCACACTCTTGAGGATGGATACAAGGGTTATCACGAAGTTAAACAAAAACCTTCCAAACACATACACAAGTAATTTCAAAATGAGCAAGTACCTAAGAGCCCATGGAAAACCATGTATAGAAAGGGTGCTAACACCTTCCCTTTCTATAATCTACCCCCCGTACTCAAAAACATCTCGAAAAAGGTTTTTCCTGTTCTTTTTCCTTTTCCTTTGTTGGATGAAATAAAATTCGGTGGCGACTCTTGCTTACCGCAACATTTGCAAACAAAAAATGCAAACCAGTATTAATAGTCGGTTCTGCCACCGTATCACAGAACTGGTGACTCTGCTGGGAAATTAATAAGTGGAGTATACCTTAGGATCTAGGTCATTTCTAAAATTTCTTTCTTGTTTTGCTTTTCCTGTTTTATATTCAAGGGTTTTGTTGGGGTTATGTAGATCCTACACCCGGATCTGGGGACACCTTTTAGGTAAGTAGGAATAAACTGTGAGGGAACTGTGCGGGGTATACCGACACGGTTGAAGCAGTAGCTAAGTTTATGTGACACTTTGGTTGGTACCGGTTCAACCGTGTACCAATCCAGCTTCAAGAGGGTATGACCTTAAAACTCATGCAGGCTTTAAACCTAAGGCTACTTGTGTGACTTGTTTGCTTTCTTTACCTAACAATTTGAACTCCTTGCAGGGATTTGTTTGTATTCCTTGCAGGACCTTGTTTGTATAAATCTAATAAATTGGTTTCTTACCCTGCATTCTTGCTTGATGCATAGCATACACATCATAGCATCATAACATGACATATCATACTAACAATTTCAAGGATCTCGAGGGCCTGTGATGCAGGTTATGATGAACCAGACGTCTAGCAAGGGGCAAGGGGATTTATTTTCCTCTAGCCAATGTCGTCAAAAGATCAAAACACGACAACTTGAGTCAGGGGTTATGACCCACTTGATATGGTGAGCTTGACTCTTGTAGAAGAACTCTCAATGATACAATGTTCTTCAATCAAAGCTTCAAAATTTCAACTTCTGACATTTCTTGTTTACCCCGTGAGATCCTTGAAAACATTGCATACATATGTCATACACATCATTGCATAACAGGTACCATAACAGGTTTCTCATCTTCTTTGTTGTTTATTTTAGCAGTAATGTCTTCTGAATAAAGCATCAAGGATCTACTGGCACAAAATTCCCAATTTCAACAAATGTTCGTAGCCTTAGCTAAGGGGCAGGAAGATCTGGAGGCCCTTATTCTGAAGGAGAAGAAGAAGAAGAAGAAGAAGAAGAAGATTGTTGGTGTCCTAAATCTGGGCAGAATATTTAGGGGACCATTGAAGCAAACGGTTGATCTGACCTCTTCATCCAAAGAAGGGGAGAACCAAGAGGGCGACACAAGGGGGAAGACCCTAGTCTGAGAGTTTCTGAGGATGAATCTGACTACAATGATGAACAGTATCCCCCGGCTGAGGATAGGTACAAACAATTAGAGGATCGTCCGAGCGCGATGGAGATCCAAAGAATACGAGGGCTGGATTTCGAAGAGCTGGGTTTGATATCTGGGGTAGTCATCCCACAGAAGTTCAAGGCTCTGATATTTGCGAAGTATGATGGGGTGTCTTGTCCTAAGCTTCATCTTTGTTCCTATGTGAGGAAGATTTAGCCTCACACTGCTGATAGGAACTTGTGGGTCCATTTCTTTCAGGACAGTCTATATTGGACTCAACTAGAGTGGTTCTATTAACTGGAGGGAACCAATGTCCGCAACTGGGAAGATCTGGATGCTGCTTTTTACAAGCAGTATCAATATAACGCTGACCTTGCTCCTACCCGTATTCAACTCCATAGTATGTCCATGGGTGCAAGCGAAGGTTTCAAGGGCTATGCGCAGAAGTGGAGAGATATGGCAGGGAGAGTTGAACCCCCTCTGTCTAATAGGGAGTTGGTGGATATGTTCCTTGGTACATTGTCTGGTCTGTTCTTCAATCACTTGATTGGTAGCTCCTCAGCTGGTTTCACTGAGCTGATATTGAATGGAGAAAGAGTAGAAGCTGGGATCCGGAGTGGCAAGATCCAGAAAAATACCTCTTTGAGTATAGAGAAGAAGTCATTTGGTGGCAAGAGGGAAGCCAATGATGTGCACGGCCAGAAGGGGCGTAGCAAGGCAGACTACCACCAATCTGTGGGGGCAGTGTTGATCTCTAATTCGGTATGCACACAACAACCACAACAACAAAACAATTAGCCAAGGGTGGAAAGACCTCAAAGGCAGTTCACCCAAATCAACATGCCATTGTCACAAGAATTGTAACACATGTTGAAGATAAATCTAATTACGGTGATAAACCCTCATCCGAACCCTAAGACTTCCTCTCCTAACTACAATCAGGATGCAAGGTGTGCTTATTATTCTGACAGCTCGGGTATGATACTAACGATTGTTGGGCGCTGAAATACAAGATTCAGAACATGATTGACGCCAAGGAGATCAAATTCGACCCGCCTGAGACTCTCAACGTGATCACTGCTCCCATGCCAAAACATGGCTAGGATTGAAAGCATTTTTGTTCGTTTAATTCTCAAGTTGTATTTACTTTGCTTATTCAGACAATTATTGTCATGTCAAAACTTTTTTATTTCATTAATGCATTACACATGTTTGCCTTGAATTAATCTGTTTTCATTATGCTTAAACTGCTTTATACTTCCTTTTTGTGATATTCAACTCTTGATTAAGAGCTCTGAGCCTTAAAGGGAGGATGAAGAAAATGATACCATAATCTCTACAGTATGCTTTTGAACAGACCCTGCTGACGATGTACATGCATTGTTTCAAATCCCAAACAGTGGAGTTATAAGGAAGATAATCCCTAGTCAACCCCTTTGAGCCAAAGAAGTAGGAGTTTTTCTTTCACACAAATTAAAACCCTTAATCATAACCTGGGGTAGGGTAGTTTTCTCAGTTAATTCAGGAGCGCATTCCTTCGCGATCTTCCGCTTCGTACACAATAAATGGCATCGAAGACGTCCTTCCAAAACAGAAGATGGTGATAGTTACGCATAATCATCAAGACATGCAGTCATTATCTCTCAAAATAAAAGCCCATTAAGTCAAAACCTATGAAGGAGACTTAAGAAAAAAACTGGGGCAGCCCGCTGACTGTAATCACAAAAGAAACAATTCAAGAAAAAGACAGGGATAATAAAATCAAAAAGAAAGAGGTCCTACAAATCCTCGACAAAAAAGATTACAAAAATGAATGACTGCCTATTCAAAACAAACTTTTAGTATCCGAACCATTACCGGAACATCAAGGATAGTACTTCAGGACCCAATTGGGATTCTAAACATGCAATTAACTGAGCTTAGGACTGAAGGACAACACGACGAACGGGTGGGTATAAATAAATTTTGAGCCTTTATCCTTTGTTTCTTAAATCGTGAACCAGACCACGTTATAACCCTTAAAAGTCCTAGCTGAAGCATGGGTTAGTTTGAGATAATACTGTTACAAAGGTATCCTGACTCCTGTAGGACTTGTTACGAATCCTGAGTTGATATCGCATTCTTACAAATTTTGTTTTACTACGCAAAACACATTTTCAAAAAATTTTCAAGACATACATGAGTTTTGCATTCTTTAAATGACATTGTTTGCATATGAGTAATTGTGTGACAGCAGAGAAATCCGCATAATGGATATTCAATAAACAAACATCCTCTCAATAGACAGAATCACCTCGGCATGAAAGATACTTCCAATAACAGGTCTTCCACAAGCAAGGGGCATGATATGATGTCTAACACAGCTGGGGCGGTCTCTCTAAAAGTGCCAAATAACCAGGGGCAGATTTCCATCTGAATCACTTGGGGCATTACGCACGCATTCTAGCAACGAATCATGTGCCATCAAGAAAACATTCTTGACAGTACCACAAAACTACTATGGACAGTGACAATTCTCCATACCTGGTGAACGTGGACATAGTCGGAAGATACTACGCAGGATAAAAAACCTGCTAGGTTGACTGGCCTAGGCAAAAATTAGGGATAAAGACAAAAAAAAATATGTACACCCGACAAGTCGAAAACCTGAAAAGGCGGCTTGCGCAAAAAGGGTATCATGGTGGACTGAAAATCTGAAAAGACAGTCCAGGCAAAAGTTAGGGATTAAAGCGTACGACCATGTCCCGAAGATTTATCATTCTGATCGGAAGTTACCAAGCACCTCATGAGTTGGGATAACACTCAAGATATCTACAAAGCCTCTGCAGGTACTTTCTCCAGCAAGTACAGAGGCAGAAAAATCCTGATGCAAAGTCATTACCGTATCCTCAGCATGCATCCCAATGACATCTACACTCCCAACAGAGTAGAGACAACTAAATCTTTGACAACGGCTTCCCCAAACAGGAGTTACTCTCCCCAGCCGGGTCCCTTCAGAAAACTGACATCTATATTCCCCAGCCGAATTTCATAATCATAAGCGGGTCATAAAGTTTTCTCTGGAGCAGAGTTTATTTCTCTGAATATAGAATCTCAATCCCTGACAGAGCTTATCACTTCAGCTATGGAAGTTCACCTTCCAACAATTTTTTTCCCCGAAGAGTTATTCTCAAGCAGAGTCTCTCCCCCGGCAGAATATCCATAAACAAGGAGCAAATCTCCAGCATAGTCATCTTCGTTCACCATCCCCAGCGGAAGTAGAAGAACCACGATTTTCTATAACAGTCAGGAATACTACTTCCAATACTCTCCAACAGTCATGGATTTATTTTCCCAGACTCGGATATGTCATAGTAGCATCTCATGTTCATACATCATGACATGCGCATACATATCGCATACAGCATAATCTCATTTATTTTGAGAACATCATGCCACCATGCATTTCATGCATCGCATATAATTAACCATGTTATCTTTTCAGGAAAGACAATTATCATCAATAATCCCAGCAGTTATACATGTCACATCTGTAGACAACTAATGCAAAATTAGTTCCTGAAACCAAACGGGTCAACTAATCTACATGATCAAATGAAGCAACCTTACCTAGGTTCCTTCTCGGTTAAGATGCAGTTTTACCCAAACTCCTCACGAAGCAACCTTACCTAGGTTCCTTCTCGGTTAAGATGCAGTTTTACCCAAACTCCTCACGAAGCAACCTTACCTAGGTTCCTTCTCGGTTCCAATGCATTTTTATCCAAACTCCTCACGAAGCAACCTTACCTAGGTTCCTTCTCAGTTCAGATGTAGTTTTACCCAAACTCCCCACGAAGCAACCTTACCTAGGTTCCTGCTCGGTTCAGATGCAGTTTTACCCAAACTCCCCATGAAACAACCTTACCTAGGTTCCTTCTCGGTTCAGATGCAGTTTTACCCAAACTCCCCACGAAGCAACCTTACCTAGGCTCCTTCTCGGTTCAGATGCAGTTTTACCCAAACTCCTCACGAAGCAACCTTACATAGGTTCCTTCTCGGTTCAGATGTAGTTTTACCCAAACTCCCCATGAAGTAACCCTACGACCCAGGTTCCTTCCCATAAGCCCTACTATCCAGGCTTTCATTTTGAAGTAACCCTACTATCTAGGTTCCTTCCCATAAGCCCTACTATCCAGGATTTTATTCCGAAGTAACCCTACTATCCAGGTTTCTTCCCATAGCCCTACTATCCAGGCTTCCACCTTGAAGTAACCCTACTATCCAGGTTCCTTCCCATAAGCCCTACTATCCAGGCTTTCATCTCGAAGTAACCCTACTATCCAGGTTCCTTCCCATAAGCCCTACTATCCAGGCTTTCATCTCGAAGTAACCCTACGACCCAGGTTCCTTCCCATAAGCCCTACTATTCAGGCTTTCATTTCGAAGTAACCCTACTATCCAGGTTCCTTATCATAGCCCTACTATCCAGGCTTTCATTTCGAAGTAACCCTACGACCCAGGTTCCTTCTTATAGCCCTACTATCCAGGCTTTCATTTCGAAGTAACCCTACTATCCAGGTTCCTTCTCATAGTCCTACTATCCAGGATTTCATCTCGAAGTAACCCTACAACCCAGGTTCCTTCTCATAGCCCTACTATTCAGGCTTTCATCTCAAAGTAACCCTACGACCCAAGTTCCTTCTCATAGCCCTACTATCTAGGCTTTCATCTCGAAGTAACCCTACGACCCAGGTTCCTTCTCATAGCCCTACTATTCAGGCTTTTATCTCGAAGTAACCCTACGACCCAGGTTCCTTCTCATAGCCCTACTATCCAGGCTTTCTTTTCGAAGTAACCCTACGACCCAGGTTCCTTCTCATAGCCCTACTATCCAGGCTTTCATCTCGAAGTAACCCTACGAACCAGGTTCCTTCTCGTTAGCCCTACTATCTAGGATTTCATTTTGAAACAATCCTACTATCCAGGTTCCTTCTCCCTTATTTCCAGACAACAGTTTACAACACTGTAAGACTTGGACCCGACCAGATACGGTCGATCTCACATTTCCCCGGTAAGTCGCGGTACAGCCCGGACCCTAACCAGATATGCAGCTTACTCACCACCTCCTCAATCAAGAGTTAATTACCCAATAGAGTAGTGGATAACCAAAGCTCCTATACTCTATCTCCCAGGACGTAAATCGACATTCCCCGGTAAAGCCTCTCTCAACGGCAGGTACAAGAATTCTCGCAAAGGAATCTCTTTTGCAACTGATATCTTTTCTGGATGGCATATTTAAGACCATCTCTGACGATTCTCTGTCGACTTCCAAATGGAATCTGTAAGCCCATTCCTGATATCACCAATCAGTGTTACTTCATGCGAGTGCAAATTTATGGGCACTTTAGTGTTCAATCATCTTCTACCTTCAGATCATGAAAGGCAGACCAGCCAATCTACGTCCTCAGATTTAAGAAGATTGAACAAAGGCAACTGTTGTACCCCAAAATTTTCACTCCCATTTTACTCAGAATATGTTCACTGAAATCCTCAACTTGCCCAAGGATGCCCAAGGATTGATCAGGCAAATGCTCTCCTAAGACAATGAACCTTAAACTAGAGTTTCCATTTTCATCAATATGGGTGAACTCCAAAGGTCTAAAACCTTTTCCATGGTCCTAATATGTTCTCAAGATCATCCATGCCAAGTTTCATGCCTTGCACAAGAAGTTTACTCAGTCAACTACTCAAATGCCTGAAAATCAATTGTGTTAGGTCAAAAGTCAATTGTGAATCACATACAGTCAAACTTCAAGATTTTTGGTCAACATAAACATTTTGAAGTAATACCCATCATTTTATCAAGGTTTTATCATGATTCCCCAAGAAATGCTCCTAATTCATCAAAACTCAAAAGTTGCTAAATTAGGGTTTTTAGGAAAAGTCAACCAAACCTTGACCAAGCATAACTCTTTCATACTTTATCATAAATTTCTCATCCAAGGCTCATTTTGAATAGAATCCAATTTCCTACAACTCATTTTCATCCCTTAAGTTCAAGAAATGCACTCATGGAAAGATATAAATTTAGACATTATAGGTCCTTTTCAAAAGTCAACAAAAACACCTTTTGGGTAAAAGCTTCTTACATGAACCTGGAAGATCCAATTGAGATGAAACCAAAGAGGTTGCTTAGGGGACAACCTAAGCTTTCTAAAAAGTCAAAGAACACGCTCATAGGATTAAAATTGAGAGAGATATGCATTGTCAAAGTTGGCCAATTTTTGAAAAAAATGCATGAAGCAAATATTGACCAAACTTGGATTTTTTCCAAATAGGCCTATCTTTTCAAGTTTTAAACTTATTCCTAACATGGTCCACGACCTCTAAGCCCACCCATACATTTTTATACTATTTATTCTATTTATTTTGATATTTTATTCATTAAAATTCAGAATTAAATAAATAAATAATAGAAATAATTTAAATTTTGATGTGAATCCATTTTGGGAAAGTTTTATGCTGGTTTATGTCAATTAATTTCGTGCAATAACCCTTCAAATATGTCCAGGTTTATCCACATGTGAAAATGGCATAAAATCATCAAATATGGCATTTTTCAAATTTTGATCATGGTCTTAAAACACAACATTATGAAGGAGATTCTTTCCACGCTTTCTTGTCTCCTCATTCTCCTCTATAAATATAGAGCCATACAAGCTTGAAAGACATGAAATTCCTCTCTAAAAAGCTCTCAAAAATCTCTTCAAAAAGCTCTCCAGAAATCAAAGAATTTGTGCAAGTCATATATCAAGGTTCTGGTCTCTCTCGATTGATATCAAGCCTCAAACCGTCCTCTTGAAGTCCTCAGGAGTCTTACAAGGCCCAAGAGAAATCCATCACACGCCTAGCACGCCCCCATTTGACAACACCGATTTGGTAAAATTTTAAACTCCGAATCTCTAATTTTAATCACATTTCATGGCATGCTAATGTTTGTTTGAGTTTATATAGAACAGTTATGGATGGTTGAATCAGAGGTTCCACGCAAGAATCTGAAAACACCATGGTTAGGACATGAAGCCTTCTAAGATTCGGGCCTAGGGATTTCTGATGATTGCACCCCCTATTTACTTTTGCTTCTAGGCCCATCTTTATTTTCTTGTTTTATTCATTTCATTTATTTCTTTTAATCCCTTTTTTTTATTTTAATCAATAGACAAATATAAAAATCACATGAAAATAGATTTAAGATTTTTCTTAATTAAATTTTAATTTTGGTAAATTAATTAACTAACCGCTTTAACTTTTTTTTAAATTAAAATTAATTGAACTTAGGTTTAATTTCATTTTAATTCATTTTTCTTTTCATAACAAAAATACCAAAAAAACATAGAATTAATTTCTTTTATTTAAATTTCATGTTTCTTTAATAATTAACTTTTTTTAAAATATAGATCTAGATCAATTTTTTTTAACTTAAACCATTTTCATAAATTAAAACAAAAAATAATAAAAAGATTTTTTATATCTTAGGATTTTTAGACGTCTTTTCAAATTTGCGCGTTATTATTCTTTCGCACTTCCTTTTATTATTGTAACTGTATATTGAGATGAAATAGATGATTAGTAGGACCTTTACCGCTTTTATTTATTTTTTCCCCGAATTTTGGATATGTAGATAATCCCCCTCCCTGAAGCCTTGTAATAACTAGGTTTTATATTTCTACACTTTTAAATTACTGCAATTATTAACTGCTAGATGTATGACTAATAGGATTGTATGGCAAGAATAATCAAACATTAGCAAAATTAACACAAGACTAAAATAATTGAACATAACACACCTTGCACATATGCACTCTTAGGGTATACCTCACTTGGTTGCCTCGGAAAATAATGGTCATGTCCCTCGAACGTAGGGATGTCTTAGCAAAGACCCTTAATTCTAAAGTCATCATAAAGATCATGGTCCCTAACGTCCCTCGAGTTGCCTACGAAAAATGATCTTGTCCCTCGATGTTTCCTATATGATGACAGTCCCTTCGAATGCTAAGATATCTTTACATGTTGCCTTCGATGACCATAGCGTCCCTTTCGATAGTCCCTCAACATCCAACGATAGGGCTACCTACTCACTAATAGTAGGATAGCGCCGTCTAAAGGAAACGAGAAAATGAACAATCTTTTTCGAGTAGGTAGAAAATGTTAAGTACTTGCTCAAAACAACAAAACTTTTTCACAAATACTTTTCAAAATAGTTTTCAAAAATGACTTTGTCACACTCTTGAGGACGGATACAAGGTTTATCACGAAGTTAAACAAAAACTTTTCAAACACATACACAAGGAATTTCAAAATGAGCAAGTACCTAAGAGCCCGTAGAAAACCATGGATAGAAAGGGTGCTAACACATTCCCTTTCTATAATCTACCCCTCATACTCAGAAACATCTCGAAAAAGGTTTTTTCTACTCTTTTTCCTTTTCCTTTGTTGGATGAAATAAAAGTCGGTGGCGACTCTTGCTTACCGCGATATTTGCAAACAAAAAATGCAAACCAGTATTAACAGTCGGTTCTCCCACTGTATCACAAAGGCTGATGGCATTGGTAACATTACTGGCTCTAGTAAGGTAACCATAACTGGGAGAATATTTTCACCCAATATCTCACCACAAACTACTGCAAAGGCATCTATCTACATCATCACTGCTAAGCCTAGTGCTGACATAAGGTGGAAAGAGAAAGTAGTTGAGCCTGCTGAGACAAAAATACCCATAAAAGACATTGCTGCTAAGGAACCTTCCGCTCGAGAGATGGATGAGATCTTGAAAATTATAAAAATGAGTGATTTCAAGATAATGGAGCAGCTGGGGAAAACCCCTTCCAATATTTCCATGTTATCTCTGCTACTTTGTTCCGATACTCATGCTCGGGCGTTAATCAAGTTCTTAAAGAAGGCTCATGTCCCTCATGAGACCATAACTGACTAGTTTGAAAATTGTGTGAAAAGCTTGACGGTCGACAACGGTTTGGAGTTCTCGGATGCTGATCTGACACCACTTGGAAAGAACCATAACAAAGCTCTGCATGTTTCTGTTGAATGTAAGGGGACTACACTAGCACATGTTTTGGTTGACACTGGATCTTCCTTAAACGTAACACCTAAAGGCGCTTTAGACCGTTTAGACTGTGAAGGACTGGTATTGAAACCAAGTGATATTATTGTGAGGGCTTTCGATGGGTCCAAAAGGACAGTTCATGGATAGGTGGATCTCCCGATCAAGATGGGCTCACAGATTTTCAACTCTACTTTCTACATCATGGATATTCGTCTTGCTTACTCCTGTTTGTTGGGTCGACCTTGGATTCATGGAGCATGGGCGATAACGTCAACCCTTCATCAAAAGCTCAAGTACCCGATCAAGGGAAGAATCGTCATTGTTTGTGGTGGGGAGGAGTTCATGGTAAGCCACCTCAATTCTTTCAAATATGTGGATATGGATGGCGAATTTATAAAAACCCCGTGTCAGGCTTTTGAAGTTGTGCCACCAATGGTTGCTACTGCCAAGTGTTCCTCTGATGTGTCCAAAGTTGATAAGGTCGTGCCAAAGATGGTTTCATTTAGAGATGCTCGTGCCGCAGTCGAAGAAGGAAGTTGTGATACTTGGGGGAAACTCCCTGAGATCCCATTCAAAGAAGACAAATGTGCTTTATGATTCACTATTAAGGCTCAGAAAGAAGTGAGGCACGCTCGTGCAGGGAATCCCCCTCTCCGTATTAGAAATCATGAAGTAAATGCTTTGGAGGATTTTGATGATGAGTGTGCATTTGAAGAATGGGTATACCCTACCACAACATAGCTCAACAATTGGCACACAAAGGACTTCGTTCCTATCTCCTTCATTGAGGAGTAATGACTTGTTTATTGCTTTCTATTAATTCAAGAACCTTTTGTCTGTAATATTAAACAATGACTTTTAAGCCATATGCCTGGCTCGGGGCACTATGGTCCATTTGTTAAGGGTTTTATTTATGTTCATTTTATCATATGATCATTCAAGACAAATCATTGGACTTTTGCATTCAAATCTTTGTGCTCATTGTCTTTCTTTTTCTTCAATGCGATTTTCAAAATATCCATGTATCTTACATGCATACACACACACTCTTGCTGGTCCTCGTCCATTCCAGATCTCATTTCCAATGACTCTACTACTGCCAACCATGATTTCGAATGTCCAGTTAACAAAGCCTAAGACGAAGGTGAGGAAGATTGTGAAATACCGGGAGAACTAGCCAGACTTCTATTGCAAGAGGAAAAAGCTATTCAGCCGCATGAAGAGTCAGTTGAAGTCATTAATCTAGGTACCGAGACAGAGAAGAAAGAGGTCAAGATCAGCGCTAACCAAGAAAGCAGTGTCAAAAGAATATTGGTTCAGATGTTGCATGACTATGTGGAAGTGTTTGCTTGGTCGTATGAAGATATACCAGGGTTGGATACCGACATTGTAGTTCATCCTCTACCGACAAAGGAAGATTGTCCTCCTATCAAACAAAAAGTTCGTCGCATGAGGCCTGACTTGTCGGAAAAGATAAAAGCTAAAGTGATGAAACAATTTGATGCAGGATTCCTAGTTGTGTCATCTTACCCCCAATGGGTTGCCAACATGGTTCCAGTACCAAAGAAAGCTGGAAATGTTTGTATATGCATAGATTACAGGGATCTGAATAGAGCAAGCCCCAATGATCATTTCCCTCTACCTCATATTGATTTTGTTAGAACAAGATTGGTTCTGATCATATCTCAAAGTTTTGATGATAACAATAAAATATATTTTATATAATTGATACTCTGATGAGCATATTTATTTGTTTCAGATAATGTTCTGACTAAAGTATTTTCCTAGATGAAAATCATTTTGACATGCTGAGCTGAAAATAAATGAAGAAGTTCTTTGATGAAAGAACTATTTGTTTTAGCGCAAGTTCTAATGCTGAATCTGATAAAAAAAACTATTTTATGCATCTTCTAAAGCTTAGCAAGTTTCCATGTAAACTATGTTCATAAGTACTTTGAAAGCAAGCACTGATAAGAAGTTATTTACAAGCATATTCTGAAGCAAGATGTGAAGCTAGTTCTGATAGAATAAAGAAGCTAACAAGTCTTGTCAAGTTTCAGGAAACATGCTCTGACAAGTGCCGTTTGTTCATTTAATGCAAAGACGGCTACATGCACTCAAGTGTCTACGCTTGTTCATTGGAAATGCAATACTGCAAGCAAACATGCAAACATTAATTGCTCTCCACTTTTGAAGGCAGCAACGGTCGTTTTCTTCATGCTATAAATAGAAGATCATTTATTGCAAGCCAACAACCCAACTACTTGAAAATATTCTGCTGCTCACAAATTATTTCACAAACACTTTGTGCAAAACTAATCTTAGTGAAAAATCACAGTTTGTGATATAGCTTTCTAAAAAGAAATTTGTTTCACTATCTGTAAAGATTTAATTCTTGTATTTATTCCTTGAGAGACCAAGCTTGGTCATATTTCTCAAGAAGGCTAGGACTAGTTTGAGTCTTAGTGGTGTTAGTCACTTGTAATTTTACTTGTGCTTTGAATTGTTAGTCACAACAGTTTGGTTATGTGATTGTAATCTATTTGATTATAGTGAATTAAGTCCTTGTTGAGAAAGGAGAAATCACCTTGGCGGGTGGACTGGAGTAGTTTGATTTCAAACGAACCAGGATAAAAATAACGGTGTCTTTCCATTATTGTTGAGCCTTTAAGAAAAATAAAAAGAGAAACTTATTCAACCCCCCCCCCCACCTTCTAAGTGTTTTCTCACCCTTCAATTGGTATCAGAGCTTGACTCTGAGCGCAAACACTTAACCGTGTCAGGAAAAGATCCAGAAAGAAAACACAATGGCAACTGAACAAAACAATAATAACTACACCAAACCTCCAGTGTTTGATGGAGAAGATTTTGATTATTGGAAAGATAGACTAGAAAGTTTCTTTCTAGGTCATGATAGTGATTTATGGGATATAGTCTTGGATGGTTACACACATCCTATAGACTCGGAAGTAAACAAGATTGATAGAAAAAATATGGATAGACAACAAAAAGCTGATTTCAAAAATCACCACAGAGCTAGAAATATTTTTCTAAATGCTAACTCTAAAATGGAATATGAGAAGATCACAAATAGAGATACAGAACATGATATGTTTGAGTCTCTCAAAATGACTCATGAAGGAAACGCTCAAGTGAAGGAGTCTAAAGCTCTGGCTCTCATCCAGAAGTATGAAGCCTTCAAAGTAGAAGAAAGTGAATCTATAGAAGTTATGTTCTCAAGGTTCCAAACTCTGATCATTGGCCTGAGAGTTCTGAATAAGGGATACACTAAGGCAGACCATGTTAAGAAGATCATCAGAAGTTTACCCAGAAGATGGGCACCTATGGTCACTGCTTTCAAAGTATCAAAAGATCTGAACAACGTGTCTCTTGAAGAACTCGTCAGCGCTCTAAGAAGTCATGAGATAGAACTTGATGAGCACGAGCCTCAGAAGAAAGGTAAGTCTGTTGCCCTTAAATCAATTAAAAAATATGAAACTAACGCTTTTCAGGCTGAAGAAGGAAACTCTGAAGAATTTGCGTCAGAAGAAGATGAACTATCCTTGCTCTCCAGAAGGATCAACCAAATGTGGAAGCATAGACAGAAGAAGTTCAGGAACTTCAAGAAGTCAGAAGATAAACTAGAATCCTCTGGACATAAAAAGTCAAACAGAAGAGAGATAATCTATTATGAATGTAAAGAACCTTGACACTACAAGAGTGATTGTCCAAAACTTCAAAGAGAAAGACCAAAGAAAAATTTTGGTAAAAAGAAAGGCATGATGCCCACCTAGGACGATTCAGAATCCTCTGATGATGAATCTGATTCTGAAGATGAGAACGCCAACCTAGCTCTGATGGCTACCACAGCAGATGACTCAGACTGTGAGTTAGAACCAAAAGAGGTATTCTCTGAATTTACTAGAGCTGAACTTGCTGAAAGTTTATCAGAACTTCTGGAAAACTATAGTAAACTCAAAATCAAATACAAGAAACTCAAAAAGAGTCTTGCATCTGATCTTGAGAAACATGAAACATAAAAATCTGAACTCAAAGAAAGTAATTTTAAACTTAAAGAGGAAATTCAAAAAGTTCAAAAAATTTCTAGTTCAGATTCTGTGTCAAGTTCAAAAGATATTCTTAAAGAATATGACTGTAGCTTTCAAACTTTTCTTGCTAAAAGAATAGATAGAAGCAAAATGGCTTCAATGATCTATGGAGTTAGTGCGAACAACAGAAGAGAAATTGGATATGAAACTCCCAAAGGGAAGGAAACATATATACCAAAACCTGTTGCTAAGATGACTTTCACATATAAACCTCTGAACAAACAATTCAAATTTGGGCACACACATGATATTAAATATACATTTCACTCTGGAAACTCTTATGCTAATCCAAAGTTCAAACAGAACTTTAAATACTTTAACCCAAGAGGACCCAAAAAGATATGGGTATCTAAGGAGAAAATAATATTTGTTGCAGATGTCCTTAACAGCTCAATTGAGATACCAGTCATGGTACCTGGACTCTGGGTGCTCACGACATATGACGGGAAGAAAGTCTATGTTCCAAAACCTGGAATTTAAATCTGGAGGATACGTCAAGTTTGGAGGTAATCAGAAAGGGAAGATTATTGGTTCTGGAACCATTGGAAACGGTAACCTTCCTCATATCTCTAATGTTTTATTAGTAGAAGGATTAGCGCATAACCTGCTGTCCATAAGTCAATTAAGTGACAACGGTTATGACATTATCTTTAATCAAAATTCCAATAGAGTTGTTAGTCAAAAAGATGGAACATTCCTCTTTTCTGGCAAGAGAAAGAACAACATCTATAAAATTGATTTGTCAGATCTTAAAACTCAGAATGTAAAATTCCTGTTGTCTGTTAGTGATGAGCAATGGGTTTGGCACAGAAGATTGGGACATGTCAGCTTGAGAAAAATCTCTCAATTAAATAAATAAAATTTAGTCAGAGGACTTCCCAATCTGAAGTACAACTCAGAAGCTCTATGCAAAGCATGTCAAAAAGGAAAATTTTCAAAACCTTCTTTTAAATCAAAAAATGTTGTTTCTTCTTCTAGGCCATTAGAACTACTTCATATTGATCTGTTTGGGCCAGTTAAAATTGCATCCATCAGAGGCAAGAAGTATGGATTGGTCATTGTTGATGACTACAACAGATGGACATGGGTTAAGTTTTTAAAACATAAGGATGAGTCACATTCTGTGTTTGTTGACTTCTGTAACCAAGTGCAAAACGAAAAAGATTTTAGAATTATAAAAGTTAGAAGTGATCATGGAGGAGAATTTGAAAACCATTATTTTGAAAAATATTTTAAAGAAAATGGTATTGTTCATAATTTCTCTTGTCCTAGAACTCCCCAACAAAATGGAGTTGTAGAACGAAAGAATAGAACGTTACAAGAAATGGCCAGAACCATGATCAATGAAACAAATATGGCTAAGCACTTTTGGGCAGAAGCTGTGAACACAGCATGTCATATTCAGAATAGAATCTCTATAAGACCTATTCTTGAAAAGACTCCCTATGAATTATGGAAAAACAGAAAACCCAACATTTCTTATTTCCATCCTTTTGGATGTACTTGTTTTATTCTGAACACTAAAGATAATCTGAACAAGTTTGATTCTAAAGCACAAAAGTGTTTTCTGATTGGATATTATAAACGCTCAAAAGGCTATAGAGTATACAACACAGAAACTCTGATTGTTGAAGAATCAATCAAAGTCAGGTTTGATGATAAGCTTGGCCAGCAACAGCCAAAGCAAATTGATATTCTTGTAGGTATAGAAGATCTTCTCTCAAACTCTGATAAGTTAGAAGCAAAGGAAGACTCAGAAGATCCTCCTCTTGACAATGCTCTGGATAATCTCAGAATCTCTGAACAACCCACTCAGAAAAGGTTTCCCAAAATCTCTTTAGCTCATAAAGAAGACGTGATTATTGGAAGGAAAGAAGATCCCATCAGAACAAGATCCTCTCTCAGAATCAATGAAGAATCATTGTTTGGATTGGTATCTCTGATTGAGCCAACCTCTATTGATGAAGCTCTGGAAGACAATGATTGGATCCTAGCCATGCAAGATGAACTCAATCAATTTTCCAGAAATGATGTATGGGATCAAGTTCCAAGTCTTAAAGGATTCAACATAATAGGAACTAAATGGGTTTTCAGAAACAAACTAAATGAGCAAGGAGAGGTGGTCAGAAATAAAGCACAACTGATTGCACAGGGTTATAGTCAATAAGAAGGAATTGATTATAATGAAACCTTTGCCCCAGTCGCCAGGTTAGAATCTATTAGATTATTAATTTCTTTTGCTATTCAAAATAAAATTTCATTACATCAAATGGATGTTAAAAGTGAATTTTTAAATGGATATAGAGAAGAAGAAGTCTATGTCCATCAACCTCCTGGCTTTAATGACTCAAAGTATCCAGAACATATTTTTAAATTAAAAAAGTCTTTATACGGTTTAAAACAAGCTCCAAGAGCTTGGTATGAATGTTTGATTAATTTTCTTTTAGAAAAAGATTTTACCAGAGGGAAAGTGGAAACAACTTTATTCAGAAAGACATTTAAAAATGAAATTTTAATTTGTCAAATTTATGTTGATGATATTATTTTTGGAATCTCTAATATCTCTCTTGGAAAAGAATTTGCTGAGACCATGCAGGCAGAATTTGAGATGAGCATGATGGGAGAATTGAAGTTCTTTCTGGGAATACAAATTAACCAGACTCCGGAAGGTACTTACATACATCCGATGAAGTATGTTAAAGAACTTCTGAAGAAATTTCAGATGTCAGAAAGCAAAGATGCTAAGACACCAATGCTTCCAACATGCATTCTGGGAAAATATGAGGTAAGTATAAAGGGAAATCAGAAGCTCTACAGAGGTATGATTGGATCTCTTCTCTATCTAACTGCATCCATACCTGATATATTATTCAGCTTATGTTTATGTGCTAGATTCCAATCAGATCCTAGAGAATCTCACTTAACTTCTATTAAGAGAATTCTGAGGTATCTGAAAGGTACTACTAATCTAGGTCTATGTTACAGAAGATCAAAATATTTCAGATTAGTAGGTTATTGTGATGCTGACTTTGCTGGAGATAGAATTGAAAGAAAGAGCACCTCTGGAAGCTGCCAGTTTCTGGGTGACAATCTTATCTCATGGTACAGCAAGAAGCAAGTAACAATTGCACTTTCAACAACAGAAGCTGAGTATATATCTGCTGCTGGATGTAGTTCTCAGGTGATCTGGATGAAAAGTCAGCTAGAAGATTTTAATCTTTATGAAAGTAAGATTCTTATCTTCTGTGACAATACCTCTGCAATTTGTCTTTCTAAAAATCCCATTTTGCATTCTAAAGCAAAACACATAGAAATTAAATATCATTTTATAAGGGACTACATTCAGAAAGGAATTTTAAATTTAAACTTTGTAAAAACAGACCATCAATGGGCTGATATTTTTACCAAACCCCTTTTAGAAGATAGATTTAAATTCATTTTGAAAAATATTTGTATGGAATTATGTCCTGAATAAAATTGTATTTATCTTATGTGTTTGCCTTCAGAATATTCTGAAATGAATGTTCTGATTAACAACTCTTCAGAAGTTAGAAGAGAAGTTACATCAGAAGCTATATATAATGTTCTGAAATGTTCTAACATTTCATTACAAGTATAGTTCAGCAGTTCATTATATCAAACAACTGTCCCATGCAACCTTTAGGAGATGAACACGTGTTGTGTTTCTGAAAGGTCACGCGTGTTAAGCTATTGACGTCGTTCCTAGGTAACTGTTATGATTCTCTTTCAAAATTCAACCGTCTCTGTTTATTTTTCTCTGCAACCCATTTTCTTCTCTCAACCTAAGTGCTCAAATGGCTTCCTCTTCTACTCATTCTGGAAACACCCAATCTGAACAATACATCATCCCTGAGAGAACTACTCTCAATCCAGTGGATAGTCTAGAAGTTATAAGTGAATTGATGGTGGATTTTGATAACCTAAAAGCAAATGGCTTTGACCTTCTTCCTACTGTGGAGTTTCAAGGATGGGGAAACTTATGTGGGAAACATTCAGAAGAACCTTAGATGTTGATTCACTAAAGTTACAAGACTTATGTCATTCTCAGGTGCTTGAGAACTTCTCCAAACATATGCATGCCTTCCAGTCAGAAGTTGCTGATATTTGGGACAAGAAGTCGACTCTGATGATTGCTAATGCTTCAGCTGATCAAATGGACATTTCAGAAGATGAGTCTGAAGATGCCTCTGAAGATTCAAATCCTCTGGAAATTGTTCTGTTTAATCAACCTTCTGCTAAATCTGCACCTGAACCTGTGCCAACTCTTATGGTGGATCTGGGCACTCTTCTTTCAACTTTTGTTCGTTCTGACTCAACGATTTCTACTCCAAAGGCTGTATCTGCTAAAGCTTCTTCATCCTCTGCTCCTACTTCACTTGTTATGGATACTCTGAATGAGCTTAAGAGGGAAAATGAAGCTATTCATGAGCGCTTGGACAAGCAAGATGAGACTAACAGAGAAATTAGAAACTGGATGATGAAACAAGAGGAATCTGCATCTGAGATCAAGAATCTTCTTATGGCTCTTGTTTCTAAAAAATCTTAGTGTCGTTCTGTTTCTTGTTTTCGTTTGTTGTTTTGTACCTCTGAATCTTTTTTATTAAATCCTTTACGCTCTTCAATTATTTTTATATACTTTTTGATTATGCCAAAAAGGGTGAGAAAATGAGTATTTTGATCTAATCTCTGATTAACAGTTATGGGACTAAGTCTCAAACATTCTAACAAAATACAAAGATTTCTTTCTATGTTTAAAAGAATTTTGCAGGTATCACTAAACTCTGGAAGTTTAATTCAACTGAACATTATCTTCAAAAGACTTACTGAAGAAATCCTAGAAGAAAATTTCAAAGCTTTGATGAAAATTCTCAGGAAGTTTTTCTTATAGAAATATTTATTTCAGGGGGAGATTCTTATCTCTTGTTCAATTTTATTTCTAAATCTGAATATTTTTGTCATCATCAAAAAGGGGGAGATTGTTAGAACAAGATTGGTTCTGATCATATTTCAGAGTTTTGATGATAACAATAAAATATATTTTATATAATTGATACTCTGATGAACATATTTATTTGTTTCAGATAATGTTCTGGCTGAAGTATTTTCCTAGATGAAAATCATTTTGACGTGCTGAGCTGAAAATAAATGAAGAAGTTCTTTGATGAAAGAACTATTTGTTTTAGCGCAAGTTCTGATGTTGACTCTGATAATAAACTATTTTATGCATCTTCTAAAGCTTATCAAGTTTCCATGTAAACTATGTTCAGAAGTACTTTGAAAGCAAGCGCTGATAAGAAGTTATTTGCAAGCATATTCTGAAGCAAGATGTGAAGCTAGTTCTGATAGAATAAAGAAGCTAAAAAGTCTTGTCAAGTTTCAGGAAACATGCTCTGACAAGTTTTGTTTGTTCATTTAATACAAATACGGCTACATACACTCAAGTGTCTACGCTAGTTCATTGGAAAAGCAATACTGCAAGCAAACACGCAAACATTAATTGCTCTCCACTTTTGAAGGCAACAACGGTCGTTTTCTTCATGCTATAAATAGAAGATCATTTATTGCAAGCCAACAACCCAACTACGTGAAAATATTCTGCTTCTCACAAATTATTTCACAAACACTTTGTGCAAAACTAATCTTAGTGAAAAATCACAGTTTGTGATATAGCTTTCTAAGAAGCAATTTGTTTCACTATCTGTAAAGATTTAATTCTTGTATTTGTTCCTTGAGAGACCAAGCTTGGTCAGATTTCTCAAGAAGTCTAGGACTAGTTTGAGTCTTAGTGGTGTTAGTCAGTTGTAATTTTACTTGTGCTTTGAATTGTTAGTCACAACAGTTTGGTTGTGTGATTGTAATCTATTTGATTATAGTGAATTAAGTCCTTGTTGATAAAGGCGAAATCACCTTGGCGGATGGACTGGAGTAGTTTGAGTTCAAACGAACCAGGATAAAAATAATTGTATCTTTCCATTATTGTTGAGCCTTTAAGAAAAAGAAAAAGAGAAACTTATTCAACCCCCCCCCCCCCTTCTAAGTGTTTTCTCACCCTTCAGATTTCTTGGTCAATAACACTGCTCAACACAAAGTTTTCTCTTTCATGGATGGTTTCTTCGGCTATAATCAAATTAAGATGGCTCCTGAAGACATGGAGAAGACCACCTTTGTTACGTAATGGGGCACCTTTTGTTACAAGGTCATGCCATTCGGGTTGAAGAATGCAGGGGCAACATATCAAAGGTTTATGGTAGCTTTGTTTCATGATATGATCCATCATGAAATAGAGGTCCATGTGGATGATATGATTGCAAGATCACAAACTGAGGAAGAACATCTCAATCACTTATACAAGCTATCTGAGAGGCTGGAAAAGTACAAGTTGAGGTTGAACCCTAATAAGTGCACATTGGGAGTACGATCTGGAAAGCTTCTAGGTTTTGTTGTCAGTCGTAAAGGCATCAAAGTCGATCCTGCCAAAGTGAAGGCCATCCAAGAAATGCCAGTTCCCCACTCTGAAAAGGAAGTTAGAGGATTCTTGGGTCGTCTTAACTATATCGCCCACTTCATATCTCACTTAACTGCTGCTTGTGAGCCAATTTTCAAACTCTTGAAGAAAGATCAAGTAGTCAGTAGGAATGATGAATACCAAGCTGCCTTCGATAAAATCAAAGAATATCTGCAAGAACCTCCTATCCTCATGCCTCCAGTTGAAGGAAGACCCTTGATCATGTACTTGACGGTGCTAGAGAATTCTATGGGGTGTGTGTTGGGCCAACATGACGAGTCTGGCCGAAAAGAGCATGCTGTATACTACCTGAGCAAAAAGTTTACCGACTGTGAAACCAGATATTCACTGCTCGAGAAAACATGTTGCGCTCTAGCATGGGCTGCTCGCCGGCTAAGACAGTATATGTTGACTCATACCACTCTACTGATTTCTAAGATGGATCATATCAAGTATATCTTCGAGAAACCCGTTCTTTCCGGACGGATAGCTAGATGGAAAATGATCTTGATTGAGTACGATATTCAATACAACGCAAAAGGCCATCAAAGGAAGTGTATTAGCATTTCATTTGTCCCATCAAGCTGTCGATGATTATCAGTCTATGAACTTTAACTTCCCGGATGAGAATATCATGCTAGTGACCGACTGTGCAAAACTTGGACCAAATGCCAGACCTGAACAAGGATCCTGATGGACTATGGTCTTCGATGGGGCTTCCAATCCTTTGGGTAACGGAATTAGTGCTGTGATAATCTCCCCTGAAGGTTGTCACACTCCTTTCACTGCCAGACTGTGTTTTAATTGCACGAACAATATGGCTGAGTACGAAGCCTGCATTTTGGGACTGAAGGCTGCCATTGATTTAAGAATCAAGCATTTGAGTATGTTCGGGGATTTTGCTCTAGTGATTAGCCAAGTAAAAGGAGATTAGGACACTAAAAACCCTAATCTCATTCCTTACAAGGATCTTATGCTATCTCTGATTCCTTACTTCAAAGAGATCACCTTTGAACACTTCCCTAGGGAAGAAAATCAGTTAGCCGATGCTTTGGCCATAATGTCTTCTATGTTCAAGGTCAAATGGGACAACGAAGCTCCTATGATTACAATTGAGAGATTCGAAGAACCTGCGCACTATTATGAGCTTGACACTAACACATAAAAGCCATGGTACCAGGAGGTGAAGAGATAACTTGAAGCACAAGAGTATCCCGAAGGAGCTTCCATCAATGACAGAAAGTTCTTACAAAGACTCTCAGCCAAAATTTTCCTAAGTAATGGAATCCTGTATAAATGCAACCATGATTCTACTCTACTCCAATGTGTGGACAAGAAGGAGGTAGAGGAAATTATGGAAGACATGCATGATGGTCTCTTTGGGACTCACTCTAGAGGGAATATTATGGCCAAGAAAATCTTGAGAGCTGGTTACTATTGGTCAACAATGGAGACTGATTGCCATCAACACTCAAGGATTTGCCACAAGTGCCAAATCTATGCTGACAAGGTCCATGTACCTCTCATTCCTCTAAATGTCATGACCGCTCTGTGGCCATTTGCAATGTGGGGCATTGACATGATTGGAGAGATTAAACCTACTACTTCTAATGGACATTGCTTCATTCTGGTCGGTATTGATTATTTCACCAAATGGGTCGAAGCCGTCTCATTTACCTCAGTCACAAAGAACGTGGTATGCAGATTCATCAAACATAACCTCATCTTCCACAATTGTATCCCTGAAAGGATCATCACCGACAATGGGACTAACCTCAACAATGCTATGATTATGGAACTTTGCACTCAGTTCAAAATCAAGCATCACAATTCTTCTCCGTATAGACCTAAAATGAATGGCGTAGTGGAAGCAGCCAACAAAAACATTAAGAAGATTGTGCAGAAGATGGTAGTGACCTACAAGGACTGGCATGAGATGTTACCGTTTTCTCTTCATGGCTACCACACTTCAGCTAGAACATCAACTGCGGCAACTCCCTTTTCTTTGGTCTACGGTATGGAAGTTGTTCTTCCAGTAGAAGTTCAGATTCCCTCCCTAAGGATTATGAATGAAGCAGGCTTAGGCGAAGACGAATGGATTTAGACAAGATTTAATCAGCTGAACTTGATTGATGAACAACGACTGGCTGTTGTCTGTCATGGTCAGATATACCAAAAACATATGATCAAGGCTTTCAACAAAAAGATCAGGCCTCAAGTATATCAAGTTGGTGACTTGGTGATAAAGCGCATCATTCTTCCACAAGGCGACCCCAAGGGCAAATGGACTCCCACCTACGAAGGGCCATTTATTGTCAAGAGAGTTTTCTCTGGTGGTGCCATGATGTTGACTACCATGGACGGGGAAGATTTCCCACATCCTGTGAACACGGACATGGTTAAAAATACTACGCATAAGAGACTTGCTAGGTTGACACACCTAGGCAAGATAAGGGCATCCCGACAAACCAAAAGGTTTGGGCAAAAATTAGGGATATATGCAAAAGATTGTACATCCGGCAAGTTGAAAACCCGAAAGGGCAAAAATGGGTATCCTGGTGGGCTAAAAACCCGAAAGGGTGGTCCAGGCAAAAGTTAAGGATTGAAAGCGTATGACTATGTCCCGTGGAATCACCACAGTCAACTTTATTACCAAGGTCAAAGTTCAAATGGTCCAAGATCAATCCGATCAACTTCTATCAATGGCAAGGGACATTTGAAGACATTGTGGCAATAGTAGAGTTGGAACGCAATGAGATCACTTCCACATGGATATTATCTTTGTTCTCAATTTTGTTTTCCTTTTGACGATTTCCTCTTACTAGGATCTCCTTCTCTTTGTACAAAAACGCATATTTACGGGCAAAATATCAATACAAATATACTTTGAAGTGCAAACTTTTTGTTTTTTGTTTTGAATGCAAAGATGTCCAATGACTAAAATTGAACGAACATATGCATGTGAACATAATTAAAACTATTTTGCACAGTTGTCTTGCCAAGCAGCAACAAGCATTTGTTTAATGCAGTTGAGATATCCCTAGAGTTATCTTATTAGCATTATCCCTGCAAGGTCGGCTACAATAAACCTTTCCCCGACATAGTTATCTTTTCAAAGTCCTTTTCATAAGGTAGTCCCCAGCCTGAGTCTCAATCTCTTGACAGCCTTCTCCCCAATTGAGTTGGTCCTAAAAGAAGAAACCTTGTGGATCTCTTCCTAAAAGAACTCACTTTGTCAGCAGTTTGTCAAATATTCCTCAAACAAGGTTTATTTCCCCAGCTAAGTCTGTCTTCCCCGGCCGAGTCTATCCTCTCCATCTTGAGTTTGCCTCTCATACTATTACAAATCAGAGGGCCATAACCCCTAATCCCCGGTGAAGTCGCCAACAAAGTCATCTCTATCTCCGAAAGTTACTGTGAAGCCTGGACCCGACCAGATAGCAGTTTATCTCCGAAAGTTGTTGTAAATCCTGGATCCAACTAGATAACAATCAACTTCATCCTTCCATACAAGTTACTATGAAGCCTAGACCCGACCAGATAATAGTTAACTTCTCAAGAAACTATGAAGCCTGGACCCGACCAGATAATAGTGTAACTTCTCCAAGTACTATGAAGCCTGAATCCGACCAGATAATAGTACAACTTTCAGTAACTATGAAGCTTGGACCCGACTAGATAATAGTTAACTTCTCAAGACACTATAAAGCCTGGACCCGACCAGATAGTAGTATCACTTCAAGTTACTATGAAGCCTGGACCCGACCAGATAATAGTACAACTTTCAGTCACTATGATGCTTGGACCCGACAAAATAATAGTTTAATTCCTTAAAATATTATGCAGCCTGGACCCGACCAGATAATAGTTTAACTCTTCGAAATATCAAAAAACCTAGACTCAACCAGACAAGGGTTTAACTTCTTCTCCCCAGTAGAGTTTGCCTCTACCCCAGCAAGTTACTGTGAAGCCTGGACCCGACTAGATATCAGTTCAACTTTATCGTTTCAAGCAAGTTACTGTGAAGCCTGGACCCGAACAGATATCAGTTCAACTTTATCTTTTCAGACGAGTTATTGTGAAGCCTGGAATCCGACCAGATAGCAATTAACTTTATTCCCCCAGAAATTTGTTGTGAAGCCTGGAATCTGACCAGATAACAACTAGTTTCAAGCAAGTTATTGTGAAGCCTAGACCTGACCAGATATCAATTCAACTTTATCGTTTCAAGCATGTTACTATGAAGCCTATACCCGACTAGATATCAGTTCAACTTTATCTTTTTAAGCAAGTTATTGTGAAGCCTGGATCCAGACCAGATAGCAATTAAATTCAACTTCAAGAAATTTTCTATGAAGCTTGGAATCTGACCAGATAATAGTTAATTTATTCTTCCCCAGTAAGTCATTGTGAAGCTTGGAACCCGATAAGATAACAGTTCAACTTCAAGCAATTTTCTGTGAAGCCTGGATTCCGACCAGATAGTAGTTAATTCAGATCTTCCCCTGCAAGTCATCGCAAAGCTTGGAATACGACCAGATAGTAGTCAACTTCATTATCCCCAACAAATTACTGCCAAGCCTGTATTTCGACCAGATAACAACCAACTTCCGAGGCTCTTCAATCAAGAATGATTCCTAAGTAGGGCATTGAACAATCAAAACTCCTAAAATATTTTCCCTAAGCAGAGATCAGTACTCTCCACAAAGTCTTCTTAAACAAGCCAGTATTCCCCAGCGGAGTTTCTCCTCAAACAACGGAACAGGAATTCCCAGCAGAAACATACTAAAACAAGATGAGCATACTCTTCATCCCCAGCAGCAGTCTGGGAGCTCATTTCCCAAGGCTCATCAGCATGTTGTCAAGGATTTATTTTCCTAGACAAAGGCTCTCTACAAGGAACGCATCACATTCATAAACCATAACTCATACATGACAAATGCATACAGCATAATCTCATTTATTTTGAGAACATCATTACACCATTTATACATCTGCATGCAACTAATCGTTTCCCTTGCAAAAAAATGTACAGACAAAGACATCTACCGCTCCAGTTTAAATCAACCAAAATATTTGTCTTGGTACCTTCCCCAGTCACTCTGAATGGCGTCTCTAAGCCCATTCCCTACACAGTCAACTAACACATCATCGAGTACAAATTTCTGGGCATTCTGGTGTTCAATCATCTTCCACCTTCAAGTCACGAATGGCAGACTCTCCAATATAACTCTTTAGGTTTAAGAAGATTGAATAGGGGCAGCTGTTGTACCCCAAAACTTGCCCTCTCATTTCTAAATGATTCTCTCACAAGATCTTCCATGATATCAATTTGGGTTTTGAATTGGCACAAGGGCAAAATGGTCAATTGCATACTAAAAAGTAAAACTTTGACTTTTGGATCAAAATCAAGTTTCAAGAATCACATTTCATCAAGACATGTTGGAATATGAAGTTTGTTTCATCAAGAAAATCAAAAGTCGAAATTATTTTGGAAAAGTCAAAATTCTAAATACTTAGAAATTTTTCTAAGTGTTTAGGAAAGATGATAAGTTCAGAACTTCTGGCCAGGTTTTCACCATGGTGCAAGCTGATTCTAGAAGAACTTCTGACACAAGAGTTGTAGATCTCAATGAGATCTAAAACATTGCAGAATAAAACTTCTTCTAGAAATGATGGAATTTCAAGTTATAAATCCTTGAAGACATGTCCATGAAACTGAAGCACTCAGTAAATTCTGGACATTTCCAAGACAGAATACGGTTAGAACTTCTGGACCAATTTTCATGTAGGTCCAATCAGAATTTGCAAGAGTAATTCAAAGAAGATATGCAAAGCGTGTTACAAGCTTTCTGAAAAGTCTGAGAGCTCCTTCAGAACATGCTGGAGCAGGGAGATTCGAAGATCAGAAGTTGTATGTTTGTTCTAAGTTACGTTGATGCTGAACTTATGACCCAGAATTAAGCTATGATGTATAATCTCGTATTGTAGGATTTCTGGTTTGATAAATATCATCATCATTTAATGCTGGCACCCACTTTTGAGTCTTTATCTAAAGGATTTCCCCACGTGTGGCATAGAAGTAACATGGTTGTCCTTGAAAAGCAAACTTTTGTACAAAGTTTATGATGGCCCCATGCTTTACTCTTGCTTCTGAGGGTACTTTTCCATAACTCATTCTTACAAATTCATATTTGGCACGGCTGAAAGCGGCTAACCACCCTACTTTGTGCCTTGAACCATACTTGTTTGAACTTGCTTCAAAAACAAATCAGCGCCCTAGTGTATGATGGTTGTGCTCTTGGCTTCTCCAAACTCCAAAATCCTTGCCTATAAATTGAACTACATTTGCAACTGTTAAAGAGGTCGAGAATTTGAAAATTAGCCTTGAAACCTTGCTGAAATTTCAAAGAATTTGAAACTAAAAAACATAAACACAAAAACCTGATAAACTTTTGTTTCTTTTTTTACACCCAAACTTCTTGCACCTCTCTTGGCCAAATCACCCACTCAGTTTCTAACATACATTTAGAAACAATCCTAACTTCTGTTTAGAGACTGCAATTCAATCTCCATAAACTTCCATTTCAAAAATCAGAACATTGCTTCTTGGCTGCTCCAGAACATTACACCCATTCATAACTCAAGTGGAGGTTTGTTTCAGCTTTCTGGGAACGTGAGAAAGTTAACCAGAATATCACAGCAGTCAGAACCAGGCTCTAGCTTATAGAACATTTTCCAGCTGCAAGGTAAGCTTCTGCTGACTTTTATCATATTACTTAGGCATTATTAGGCTTGCATTTTCAAAAATACAATGTAGACATCCTGACTCGGATTCTGTACAAATTCATAGATTTCATGTATTTTTGCCTAAGTAGAGAGAAATTCAGTTCGTAATTTCTTGAGGAAATTAAGATTCAGAATTAGGATTAACAAAATTCATGGTTGTCATATTTACGGTTCTGATACTTTACATTTCTGAAACCATGATGAAATCTGCCATAACTGATATGTGTGCATTTTCTGTTTTGTTGAGAAATGACTAAGTTGCAGATGCTCTGGTTGGCATGGAGAAGGAGATGAAATTCATCATCAGAACTTTACTTTGTAATATATGTTTATGTTTTTGCTTCTGATATCAGATGTATAGCCACCCCAGTGGTAGAGAGTGAACGCTTAAGATGTTAGTGTTAAGGGTCCTGAGTTCTAGCCCCAAAAACATCTTTTTATGTTTATTTCCTGACATTTTAATCTCATTAGTTGGATCAGAACTTCTAAATAAATCCCCTTTAAATTGCTTTCCAAAACAGTGATCCTGGACCAGAACCTCTAGGCATTCCCATCCAACAGCATTGACACCTCACATACCCATTATCAGAACTTCTAGCTTGCCAGTGAAACTAGAACTTCTAGGTTTCCAGCTACATCAGGATTTCCAGACTCTCTCAACAACCAGAACTTCTGACCTTCCAGTAACATTAGAACTTCTAGGCTAGCAGTTACAAGAGAATTTCTAGGATTTCCCTCGTTCCCAATAACCCCGGAAATTTAGTGTACCAGGACCCAGAACTTCTGACCTTCCCTTTTTCTACTAACATTTTTTTCTTGCAGCGTATCAGAGTCAGAGTTTCTGTCCCTTACTTTTGTTCTCTCTTATTTCAGCAATGCGCTGATTCTGATTCTTTTCCCTTTTATTATTTTTAATATCACTTCTATTTTCATTAGTCAAAAACACCAAAAATATTTTTATATTCACATACTTTATTGTATTTATTTTGAAACAAAAAGACTAAAATATTTTCTTAAATAAACTTATTTCTTTTCTTAACAAAAACAAAACAAACCTAGTTTACATTTCTTGTGCATTATTTCAATATGGTTGTAATAGATAATTAGAACTTTAATTTCTTGTAATCCCCATTTGTAAATTTGTATACCCCATCCCCCTAATGATTGTAATAGTGTAGAATATTCACCTTCCGCAATTTATCGCTTTCATATAAATGCTAGTAAAGTAGGATTTGTATGGGAAGATAAAATCAACAAGTTGACAACCCTTAATCAAAGACTAAGTGCGTGCAAATAAAACACACTATTCACACATGCACCCCTAGGGTAATTCCACTTGTTGCCTTATAAAAATGGTCATGTTATGCATGTGAGATGTCTTAGCAAAAACAATTAAAATACAAGATCATAGTCCCTCGATGATGCTATGAATGTTGCCTTTCAAATGATCTTTGTCCCTCAAGAGAAATGCTAAGATATCTCACAACATTGCTATCATGAATATACGATGACCCACGCCTGTTCCTTTACATCCAAAGATAAGGCTTCTTACCAATCAATGGTAAGATGGAAATATCAAAGGAAGATAGAAATGAACAAAAGACTTTTGAGTAGGTAGAAACGTTCCTAGTTGCTTGCTCACTTTCAAAAATAAACATCCTTGCCAACACACACCAAACACTTTCAAAACATGAAATATTTTCAAAAGTCCAACACTTTGTATACGTTCTTATAAGACGAGAACCATTACAAAGTTTTCCTAAACGAAGGCGCCTTTCAAAAATACTTTCAAAAACCACCACAAAGCACACTTTCAAACAAAGCAAGTGATCTAGCAAGCAACTAAGAGCCTATAGGTAACTATGGATGAAAGGGGTGCTAATACCTTCCCTTTTCATAATCTACCCTCCGAACTCAAGAAAATCATCTCAAAGGTCTTTCCTGTTCTTTTCACCCTTTCCTTTATTGGATAAAAGAAAATTCGATGGTGACTCTTGCTAACCGCAACAACTGTGATCAAACGCAAAACATCCCAAGTCAGTTCTCCCACCGTATTACATTATTCTTACACACACCCACACAATACATTGTAGATCCACATCCATTTTGGATCATGTTGATAACGATTATTTTATCGCCACTTATGACTTTGAAAATCCGACCTACCAAGACGAGGACGAAGGTGAGGAAGATTATCAAATACCTGGAGAACTTGCCAGACTGTTAGTGTTAGGAGAAAAGTTCATACAAGCGCATGAAGAGCCGATTGAAGTTGTAAATCTGGGTATTGAGACAAACAAAAAAGAAGTCAAGATAGGCGTTAACTTAGAGGACAGTGTCAAGGACAAATTAATGCAAATATTGCATGAATATGTTGAGATCTTCACTTGGTCATACGAAACATGCCAGGGCTCGATACCGATATTATTGTTCACCATGGGTTGTTCTCTGATAAAGCAGAAGGTCTGTCGCATGCGTCCCAAGATGTTAGAGAAGATTAAAGTCGAGGTTACAAAACAATTTAATGCGGGTTTCTTAGCAGTGACATCCTATCCTTAATAGGTTGCAAATGTGGTTCCGGTACCGAAGAAAGACGGCAAAGTACATTTGTGTGTAGACTACTGGGATCTGAATAGGGCGAGCCCCAAAGATGAATTCCCACTGCCACATATAGATGTTTTGGTCGACAACACCGCTCAACACAAGGTATTCTCCTTTATGGATGGTTTCTCGGGTTATAATCAGATTAAGATGGCACCCGAAGATATGGAGAAAACAACCTTCGTCATACAGTGGGGCACTTTCTGCTACAAGGTTATGCCTTTTGGGTTAAAGAATGTCGGCGCCACATACCAGCGTGTTATGGTAGCGTTATTCCATGACATGACTCATCACGAGATAGAGGTCTATATCGATGATATGATAGTCAGATCTCATATTGAAGAAGAGCATCTCAACATCTACACAAGTTGTTTGAGAGGTTGAAAAAGTACAAGCTGAGATTGAATCCAAACAAATGCACCTTTGGGGTGAGATCTAGTAAACTCTTGGGTTCATCGTCAGTGGTAAAGGTATTGAGGTTGATCCTTCTAAATTCAAAGTTATTCAAGAAATGCCCATTCCCCGTACTGAGAAGGAAGTCAGAGGTTTTTTGGGATGACTGAATTATATTGCCTGATTCATTTCCCATCTGACTGCTACTTATGAACCAATCTTCAAGTTATTGAAGAAAGATCAGGTAGTAAAGTGGAATGACCATTCTAGACAGCTTTTGACAAAATCAAGGAGTACCTACAAGAACCTCTAATTCTGATGCCACCAGTTGAAGGAAGACCTTTAATCATGTATCTAACAGTGCTAGAGAATTCAATAGGGTGTGTATTGGGCCAGCATGACGAGTCTGGTCGAAAAGAGCATGCAATATACTACCTTAGCAAAAAAGTTTACCGACTGTGAAACAAGATATTCATAGCTTTATAAAACTTGATGCGCTTTGGCATGGGCTGCTCGCCGACTAAGATAATATATGTTGACCCATAATAATTTATTGATATCTAAAATGGATCTCATCAAATACATATTCGAGAAGCCCACTCTCTCCGGAAGAATAGCCAGATGGAAAATGGTCTTGACGAAATACGACATTCAGTACACCACTCAGAAAGAAATCAAAGGAAGTGTACTGGCGGATCACTTGGCTCATCAAGTCATAGATGACTACCAATCTATGAACTTCGAATTCTCGGACGATAACATTATGCTAGTTACAGATTATGAAGAGCCTGGACCGTATCAAGGACCTGAGCCAGGACCCCGATGGACTATGGTTTTTGATGGAGCTTCCAGCGCACTTGGTAACAGAATTGGTGCTGTAATTATCTCTCCTCAGGGTTTCCATATGCCCTTCACTGCCAAACTATGTTGTGATTGTACCAATAACATGCCTGAATACGAAGTGTGCATCATGGGTATTAAAGCTGCTATTGATTTGAGAATCAGGTTCTTAAGTGTATACGAGGACTCATCCCTGGTGATCAACCAAATTCAGGGAGAATGGGATACGAAGCATCCAAACCTCATTCCTTATAAAGAGCATGTGCTGACCTTAATTCCATACTTTGAGGAGATAACTTTTGAGCACATCCCACGAGAAGAGAATTAGTTGGCAGGCGCGTTAGCTACCATGTCATTTATGTTCAAGGTCAGATGGGAGAACGAGACTCCCATAATTACCATTGAAAGTCTAGATGAACCGCCACACTACTATGAAGTTTACACTGATGGAGTAGAAGAGAAGCCTTGGTTTTAAAAAGTGAAAAGATACCTTGAGGCTCAAGAGTACCCTGAGGGAGCATGTATCAATGACAAGAAATTCCTACGGAGGTTCTCTGCTAAGTTCTTCCTGAGCAACGGAATTTGATACAAACGCAATCATGATTCGACTATGCTTCGTTGTATGGATAAGAAGGAAGCTGAGAAAATTATGGAAGATATGAACGAAGGTATCTTCAGTACTCACTCCAGTGGACATACTATGGCTAAGAAGATTTTGAGAGTAGGTTATTATTAGTTAACTATGGAAACCGACTGTCACCAACACTTAAGAACTTGTCACAAATGCTAGATCTATACTGACAAAGTACATGTGCCTCAAGTACCTCCGAATGTCTTTATTGCTCCTTGACAGTTTGCAATGTGGGGCATTGATATGATTGGAGAAATCAAGCCCACTGCTCCTAACGGACATCGGTTCATCCTCGTCGTCGTTGATTATTTCACAAAATGGGTTGAAGCAACCTTATTTTCCTCTGTTACTAAGAATATGGTCGCCCGGTTCATTTAACCATAACCTTGTATGTCGGTATGGCATTCCAAAAAGCATTATCATAGATAATAGTACCAATCTTAACCACACTATGATCACAGAACTCTGCATGCAGTTTAAGATCAAGCATCACAATTCTTCTCTGTATCGACCAAAGATAAATGGCGCAGTGGAAGCCGCCAATAAGAACATTAAGAAGATTATACAGAAGATGACAGTGACATATTAAGATTGGCATGATATGTTATCATCCTCTCTTCATGGCTATTGCACTTCAACTCGGACATCAACTGGGGCAACCCCATTCTCTCTGGTATATGGTATGGAAGTTGTCCTACCTGTCAAAATTGACATTCCTTCTCTAAGGATCACGAAAGATGCAGATTTGGACGAAGAGGAATGGATTCAGACTAGGCTGGACCAATTGAATTTTATTTACGAGAAGAGGCTTGCGGCTATTTGTCACGACCAGATATATCAGAAGCGTATGATCAAAGTGTTCAATAAGAAAATCAAGCATCGGGTATATCAGGCTGGTGACTTGGTAATAAAGCATATTATCCTGTCACAAGGTGATCCTAGGAGAAAATGGACTCCTACCTACGATGGGCCATTCGTGATCAAGAAGATATTTTTGGGCGGTGTTATGATACTTACCACCATGGACGGTGAAGATCTTCCACACCCTATGAACGCGGACATAGTCAAAATATACTACGCATGAAGACGACCCGCTAGGTTGACTGGCCTAGACAAAAATAAGGGCACCCTAGCGAACCAAAAGGGTTCAGGAAAAAATCAAGGATATATATAAAAGATTGTACACCCAACAAGTCGAAAATCTGAAAAGGTGGCTTGGGTAAAAAAAAGGGTATCCCGGTGGACTGAAAACCCGAAAGGGCGGTCCAGGAAAAAATTAGGAATTAAAGTGTACGACTATGTCCCGTTGGATCACTTACAGCCAGCTTTACTACCAACGTCAAGTTCAAATGGTGTCGATCAATTCAATCAACTTCTTCCAACAGCAAGGGATGAGATGCTCGAAGACATAGGGGCAATATTAGAGTTGAAACCTGACGAGATCATTTACACATAGCTAGATGTTTGGTTTTACTTTATACTTCTTTCATTTCACGACGATTTCCTCTTACTAGGATTTCTGTCTCTTTGTACAATAATCTCCTGTTTATAAGCAAACTATGAATATAAACACAATTTCAAAATTCAAATATTGTTTTACTTTTTTTATTTTGTTTGCAAAAACGTCCAATGACTAAATTGAATGAACATATGCATATGAATACGATTATTGTTAACAAATTTATGCATAAAAACATGAATAAGTATTTACTCAAGACTCTAGGAGACAGGGTAACGTTCAAGTCGTCCACAAATCCCCACAGAACAACCTCTATTGAATAGTCCACACAGAGTCATCTTCACAAACTCGACACATTCCCCGCAAGTCTGAAATACCTTAATCATACTCACCAACAGATCCCCCTAGCGGACAAAGAAGTATGATCTTTTCTCCGGCAATGTCGTCAACCTACAAAGTCCTAATCCTTGTCAGATATTATGACATTAGCACAGTTCACATGGATTGTTTTCCCCAGCTGAGTTTATTTCTCCAACACTGTAAAATCCCCTGCATAATTCTCTTCTCCAGAAGGGCTCATCCCCTCAGCAGAGTATTCCTCAGCAGAGCATATTTCTTCAGCAGGGTTTATTCCCCAGCAGGGTTTATTTCCCTAACAAATCCAGTCTCCCTAGCTTGAGTCTATTTCCCTGACTATTACAAATCCCTGGAAAAAAATCCTCTCTTTAGCGAAGGGCAGTCCGGGTTGCTATCCCCAGAGAGTTGCTACAAAATCTGAAACTGTACCAGATATCGTTTAACATTATCCTCCCTAGACAAGTCGACATCCATATCAGAAACTCGGTCAGACAGCACCTCGGAAGGTTGTCCATCTATTTTATCCCCAATCAGGGTATATAAGAATTAAATTCCCCAATAGAAGTGATGAGCGACCAATGTTCTTGAATTCTTCTCCCCAAGAAGAAATCAAATTCCCCAGTGAAGTTTCCTCAAACGGAAAGCATGAATACCCAGTGGAGACATTTTAAACAAAGGTTGAAGATTACACATATTCTTCATCCCCAACAACAATCAGGGATTTATTTTCCCCAGTCAGAGATGTTATACAAAGTTACCAATACGCTTCAACGACATTTTACATTCATACATCATTTACAAATATCATAGCATATGCATACGAAATGCATATAACAAACTCTCAATTACTTTGAGAACATCATTACGGAATGCATTTAATATATCATGACGTTGCATACAGATAGCTCTTTATCTTTCCAGGTAAAGTTTACAAACAGACGAGTATCATCAACAATTTTCAAACAGGTCACAGATTAATTCCTGAAACAAGACAGAGCAACTATCTGTATGGCCAGACATAGGTTAATTACTGAAACAAGACAGGGCAACTATCTGTGAAAACAAATTGTAGATCAATTCCGGAAACAGGACGGGGCGACTATCTACATGAACAGATTGAAGATTAACTCCTGAAATAGGATGGGGAAACTATCTATAGGACCGAGCAAAGATTAACTCCCGAAACAGGACAGGGAAACTATCTTTCTATCTTTATGGCCAGATGAAGATCAATTCCTAAAACAGGATGGGCGATTATCTTTATCACCAAGTGGTATGAACTCCCAAAACAGGACGGGTTTACCAACAAAAATAGATTCTAGATCAATTCCTGAAACAAAACGGGGCGACTATCTACATGACAAACACTTCCCTTCAGAGACTGAATTCTGAAAAGCATTTCCCTTCAGAGACTGAATTCTGAAAATCATTTCCTTCAGAGGCTTCATTCTGAAAAATATCTCCCTTCAGAGATTTATTCTGAAAAGCATTTCCCTCAGATAAGATCGGATAGATTCATTATGAATAACATTCCTCATATACAGTCAATCGTAGACTCATTATGATACTTCTATCAATAGTTACTTAGGATGGAATCTATAAGCCCATCTCCGACGACATTCCACTATCTCTCCGAATGGAATCTTTAAGCTCATTCAAGCAATACCATCAACCAACAGTGTTACTCTTTACACAAGCGAGTGCAAATTTCTGGGCATTTAAGTGTTTAATCATCTCATACCTTCAGGTCACGAATGGTGAACAGGCCAATCTAACTCTTCAGGTTTAAGAAGATTGAACAAGGGCAACTGTTGTACCCCATTATTTTCCCTCCCGTTTTCTTCAAGACAGTCTCCTATGTTTCTTAAATGCTCAAGGTGGCTCAAGAATTGATCAGATAAATTCTCCTCCTAAGCAATGGACTCACTACTAGGGTTGTGTATTTCTCAAGTAATATTGGGTTTCCAAGGTCTCAAGTTGTTTTCATGGTTCTTCATATGTCCCTAAGAATTCTCATGTCAAATTTTAAGTCTTGCATCACAAGTTTGTTCACTCAATGGTTTAAATGATTGAAAATAAAATGCATTGGGCAAAAAGTCAACTATGGTCAACATACAATCAAACTTCAAGATTTTTGGTAAACATCACCACCTTGAAGTGATATTCATCATTTTATCAAGGATTGATCATGATTCCTCAAGAAAAGCCCTCAAATCATCAAAAGTCAAAAGTTGCCAAATTAGGGTTTCCTTAGGAGAAGTCAACTGAACTTTGACAAAGCATAACTTTTACATGCTTCATCATATTTTCCCCAACAAAAGTTCATTTTAAAGGAAATTCAATTCTCTGCAACTTTGTATTTCTAAGCTCAAGTCCAAAAATGCTTCATTTGAGAGATATGAGTCAATACATTACAGGTCATTTCAAAAGTCAACAAAAAGACACTTTTTGTCAAGATAACTTACATCAAGATAAAGTCTCCAAATTCAAAAATGATCAACATAGAGACTGCAGAGGGCATCTTGAGCTTACGGAAAATTCGAAGATCACCTCTAAAAGATGAAAATTGAGAGAGTTATGGTCGGTGCAAGTTGGGAAATTTTGAGCAAATGTATGAAGTTCAAAGTAAGTAAGCATGATGTTTTGGGCTACTGGACCATGTTTTAATGTCCAAACGTGTATTATACTCCTCATACACCTCAAATATTGTTCTTACACCCCTTGACCTATTTTTATTTTAATTATTTTAATTATTTTTTATTTATTCTTTAATAATGCAAAATAAATAAAATAAAATACATAGGCTTCTACAAGGTCCAAGCCCATATTTTCTTTGCCCTAATTTCTCTTATATATTCTCATCAATTCTCTTCATACAAGGACAATTAAAACCCTTGCCTCAAATACTTGTCAAAACATCAAATTTTTCAAGAACCCTAGAAATCTTGAAACCCTTGTTACAAACTCTTTCACCATAAACTATCCATCCCAATCAACTTTATTCATTCCTAGGGTAAGATTGGATCAAGTTTGATGGTCCAAAACACATGAAATATCATCGCATAACATCATGATTCCATCCTTACTTGAATTTCATGTTTTTCGTTTTTATTGCATTCTAACAGCTACAGATGCTTTTTATCTGTTTATGAGATTCAACTATGCAGGAATGACCCATCGTGGAGGTCCCATGCAATCGAAATTATAAAACACCATGTTTGCACCGATCTAGGTTATTTTCACCATAGATCTCAAACCTTTGAGTTTCAGACTAAAATAATCCTTCCATTGGACTCACGGTCCTTGATTTAGGGGAGTAGGGTGCTTTTGATGTGCTAACGTCCTTGATTTTGCAGGTTTTGGAAGAAACGGGCTACCAGAGAAGACGACCGGAGCTAGGGCTCCGGCACCTCTCAAGTAAATACATTGATGTTTATATTATATATTTATTGTTTCATTTAAATAGATGGAAGTATAGTCGCCCCAGTGGTAGCAGCGTGCATAATACGACATTGGTCTCACAGGTCGCGTGTTCGATCCTCAGTTTTGCCAAAATTTTCATATTTTATAACTCTTAAAGATCCAGTACAGTGCTTCTATGCCTCAGCCATGCGTCCTCAAATATCAAGCCATTAGATCTCATTATCATCTAATCCAACGCTTCTTATTGTCTCTTCATGGTGAACCCTCCTAGAGCAGTGCACTGGATCAGGCGGATCAAACTTGTTGGGCCTTGGAGATGCTGCTCTCCACACCCCCCAGATTTACTACCTACAGGCCCAATCTCTCTTTTTATATTTCTTAACTATTATTTCTTTTTTAGCATAATTAGGTTAATTAATTTTATAAAAATTAAAATTAATTTAGACTTTAGGTTTTAATTTTACCTTAATAAATTATTTTTTAATAATAATTAAATTAATTCCATTTTTTTATTTATTAAGTTCTTTTTTAAAACCTTTCTTTTTTTTAATTAAAATTAATTTAGGTTTTAGGTTTAATTCATTAATTCTTTCTTAATTAAAACTAATTAGGGTTTTAGGTTAATTATCAAACCTTTTTTCATCAATGTTTTGCATTTGATCGTAAATGTTGCGGTTAGCAAGAGTCGCCACCGACTTTTCTTTTATCCAAAAGGAAAGGCTGAAAAGAACAGGAAAGACTTTTGAGATGTTTTCTTGAGTTCGGGGGGTAGATTATGAAAAGGGAAGGTATTAGCACCCTTTTCATCCATGGTTTTCCATGGGCTCTTAGTTACTTTCTATATCACTTGATTTTGTTTGAAAATGTGCTTTGTGTGATTTTTTGAAAGTATTTTGAAAAGGCTCCATCGTTTAGGCAAACTTTGTAATGATTCTCGTTCGTAAGAATGTATACAAAGTGTTGATCCTTTGAAAATGTTTTGAAGTTTGAAAGTTGTTTTTGAAAGTGTTGGTGTTTGTTTTTAAAATAGCAAGGATGTTTTTGTTTTGAAATTGAGCAAGTAACTAGGAACATTCTACCTAATCAAAAGTCTTTCATGTTCATTTCCTCTTTCCTTTGACATTGTTATCTTACCATTGATTTGGTAAGTAATCCTATCTTTGGATGTAAAAGGGACGAGTGTGGGTCATTGTATAACCATGATTAGCAATGTTGTAAGATATCTTAGCATTTTCTTTAGGGACTAAGATCATTTTGAAAGGCAACATGGATAGCGTCATCGAGGGACTATGATCTTGTATTTTGCTTGTTTTTGCTAAGATACCTCACATTCATAATATGGCTATTTTTGTAATGCAACAAAATGGATTTACCCTAAGGGTGTTTGTATGCAAGTGTATTGGTTTTCATGCTTGATTTGTCTTTGAATAGGATTTTCTAAGCATTAGTTTTAATCTTTCCATACAAAACCCTAATTACTAGCATTTGTATATAAAGCAATAAATTGCAGAAATTAAAATTACTATGCTATTACATCATTTAGGGGAGGGTGTACATATTTACAAATGGGGAATTGTAAGAAATTAAATCTAAATAATTATTACAACCATATTGAATTTGAATAAATGTACAAAATGAATAAATAAAAATGCAAGAATGTAATTGTAAAAAGAAATGTGATTTTTGTTTAGTTTTCATGAAAAAGGGTTTTTTAACCTAATTAATAAAATAATTAACTAAAAATAAGAAAATTAAGATTAAGTTAGTAAAATGAATTAATTTAAAGAAAACAAGTTTTTTAGGGTTTTTTTGTGAATTTAATTAAATTAGTAAATAAAAATAATTAAATAAGAGTCCTAAATTCTAAATTGATTTTAATTTACAAGAAAAATAATATAATATAATAATTAAGATTAATTATCTAAGTATTAAAAAAAGGTAAATTAATTTATTAAAGGAAATTTTTTTTTTGTTCTTTTAGATTTTATGAAGAAAATAACTAAATAAAATATAAATAATATAAATATAAATATTTTTGGATTTTTATTGATAAAAGTAATAGTAAGAATAAAAATAATATTAATAATAATAATAAAAGATAAAATAAAAATAATAAAGTCAGAGAGGTTAAAATTGAATTTGGAGGTTTGTTAGCAAAATAATTTTCTGAATCTGGCCCAAAATGAAGTTTTTGTTTGGAAATCAGAAAATAAAAGGTATATGGGTTGCGTGGTATGAGAAAACAGGGGGGATTAATGAGAAAAAATGCAAAGTCCAGGAGGGGAAGGCCCAAGCGCTTCCTATAACAAAAATGTCAAAAAAAAGTGAAAAATGCAAAAGGCAGCGTGCTGAGGTTCGAACCCATGACCTCCTGATTACCAGTGCGCAACCTTACCACTAGGGTGGCTATACATCCATTAATATAACTGAAATGATAAATATATAATACAAAACAAGTCCTGAATACACTTCATCTTCAACCTCTAGCCAGATCACTTGTATCTTCACCATTTCTCAACAAAAATGGAAAATGCAAACATGAAAGTTGCTCCATTTTTCCATACGAATCCAACCATATAAATATCATAAGCTATAAATCAAATATGAATGAGAATTTTTGAAAGTACCAAATTTTTACCTAATTATTTTCAGAGGTTCAATCCTAAAATTCTTCTAGCTCAACCAATATAAATAAAATCTATGGACATGTACAGCTTCAGGGCAATGATGTCTACATTTTATCTTCACAAATGCAAGCCTAACAATGCCTAAGTAATGAGATAGAAATTCAAGAAAAATACCTCAAAACTAGAAATCATGAAATGCAAATGAGCTTGATTCAAGGTGCTGCAATGATCAGGTTAACTTCCTCAAGTTCCTAGGAAGCTAATGCAATGGTTTGCTTGAGCAATGGATGGCTGAAATGGCTTGGAGAAGTCAATGTGCAGACTTTGTTTTTTGGTTATGGAGGTTATGGAAAATGGTGTTACAGTTATGGAATGAGGATGGGGATGAGTAGTATTTGATGTAAGGAATCTTAAGGAACCAAAATGCAGAGAAACGCACGAGGGAAATATGAGTTTGGTGTTCAAGGTCAGAAACTGTGCAACAATGGAGTTTTTGGGCAGTTTCTTATTTGAGAGAGTTTTGGTGTGTTTCAGGGTGCTTCAGCTCGTGTTCTAGCTTACAAATAGTGCCTCTATTTATAAGCAACAAGTTTGGAAGCTTGTAGTTGATCAGAATTCAAAATCACAAGTTTAAGCATAACATGTGATTTTTGAAAAATCCAAGTTTCAAAGTCTTGTGTACTTGCTAAGATAGAGTGGTTATGCTTTAAACACACTTGCTTCTAACTTTGTAGATGTAGTGTGATCAGAGGGAACAAGTTAGAGGCTCAAGAATTGACTTTGTGCATAAAGCTTGCTTTTCTAAAATGAAAGTGTTCAATTTGTTCCATTAATGGAAATGTGAATTGGATAAAGCTTAAACCACTTGGATTAAAGCTCAAAAGTTTGTGTAATCCATTAATTATGGATAAATTCACAAGTTAGAAGGCCTGCAAAGCAAGATTATGCAGCCTAACATTGAAATTGCATTTTTGTTCATCATGAAAATGACCTATAATTTTAGTTTGAAACCCTAACTTCCTCTCTTCGATTCTCCTTGCTCAAGAATGATCTCAAGGAGTTTTTGGACATTTTAGAAAGCTTGTAATGTGATCTACAACCCATATTTGAATCACTTTTAAAATTCTCCTTGGAACTATATGAAAATTTTCCATGAAGTTAGGTCAAAATCCTCCCTAAACTAGGGCAAAACTTTCACTAAGTGTTTAGTTTCAAGATCATGACTTCATGGATTAATAACTTGAGATCCAAGCATTTCTAAGAGAAGTTGTGTAAATCAATGTTATAGATATCATGGATATCTACAACTCTCATGTTGAAAGTTTCTTTTGAATCGTCTTGCATCATGATGAAAAATTGGCTCAAAGTTGTGAAAAAATATGAAGTTTTCAACACTTAGAAAAATTTTCTAAGTTTGAAAACTTTGACTTTTCAAAATGAAATCTTGACTTTTTGATTTCTTAATTAAAAATTTTCATATTTTGACATGTTTTTGATTAATTGTGATCTTTGACACTTGATTTTGACCAAAAAGTCAAAGTTTGACTTTTCAGTATACAATTGACTTTTGATCAGTTGACTGAAAATCAACTATCAATCCAATTGATCTTGTGCAATGTTTTGAGTCATGCCATTAGGTCAAAATGATGCAATTGAACTCTTGAGATCATGCCTCAAACCAATTAACCATTTGCTAGGTCAAAAATCAAAAATCGCCCTTTCTCAGTCAAAACCCTAATTTTGACCATTTTGCCATTTTAATGATTTGATCAAATTTCTTGAAGAATTATGGTCCAAACTTGATAAAATGATACATATGAGTTTATAATGTTTATGTGGATCAAAAATTATGAAGTTTGACTGTAAATTGGCCACAGTTGACTTTTTCCCCAATATAGCTTATTTTTAGGTCAACTGCTCAATTGACTGAGCAAAAATGTGATCCAAGGCTTGAAACTTGACATGAGTAATATTGGGAGTCCATAATGATCCATGAAAGTCATATGAGGTATTCAAAGTTCAATTATCCTTGTGCAATCTCAAATCCTATTTTCAGTCATCAGTGCTTAAGGAGGTGTCTTGAGCTGATCAATCCTTGTGCAGTCTTGAACCCAATGAGATCTTGTGAGAAAATATTTGATAAATGAGAGGGAAAATTTTGGGATATAACAGCTGCCCCTGTTCAATCTTCTTAAACCTGAAGAGTTAGATTGGAGGATCCTCCATTCGTGACTTGAAGGTGAAAGATGATTGGACACTAGAGTGCCCAGAAATTTGCACTCGAAGATGAAATGGGAATGGGCTTATAGATGCCATTTGGAGGAATGGTGGAGATATTCCGGAGATGGGATTGAAGATGCCATCCAAAGGTGATTGTTGACAGAGAATGTACTAATTTTGAACTTGATTTCAACCGGAAAAGAATCAGAACAAATCTTTGGAGCGATTTATCTGAACCAAGAGAAGTCTTGTATGTTGTTTGACTGGGAAGAATCGGAATAAAACTTGGAGCGATTTATCTGAACCAGAAGTTTTCCTTTGGAAAGTATCAGGATAAACTGTTGAGGGGTTTAAACTGAACCAAAAGAAGATCTTGAATATTCTTTAACTGGAAAGAATCAGAGCAAATCTTTGTGTGATTTATCTAAACCAGAGAAAGTGTCTGCGGGAAAGAATCAGAATAAACCATTGAGAGATTTATATGAACCCGAAGTGTTCCTTTGGAAAGTATCAGGATAAACTGTTGAGGGGTTTAAACTGAACCAAAAGAGGTCTTGAATATTCTTTAACTGGAAAGAATCAGAGCAAATCTTTGTGCGATTTATCTGAACCAGAGAAAGTGTCTGCAGGAAAGAATCAGAATAAATCATTGAGAGATTTATCTGAACCGGCAGGGATCTGGAGAAGAACCAGAACAAATCATTGAGATATTTATCTGAACCAGAGAAGACAGCTGCGAGAAAAGAATCAAAATAAATCGTTGAGAGATTTATCTAAACCGGAAGGGATCTGGAGAAGAATCAAAACAAATCATTGAGAGATTTATCTGAGCCAGAGAAGACAACTGCAGGAAAAGAATCAGAATAAATCATTGAGAGATTTATCTGAACCGACAGGTATCTGGAGAAGAATCAGAACAAATCATTGAGAGATTTATCTGAACCGGAGAAGACAGTTGCGGGAAAAGAATCAGAATAAATTGTTGAGATATTTATCTGAACTGGCAGGGATCTGAAAGAAACATTTGCTGTGTAGATGGTTTACCAATCTTTATTGGAAATTAATTTGTAGTTGATTTGTTGAAAATTTGATGACAATTTTCTGTTTATTGATCTTTCCTAAAAAGATGAAAGATTAGTTGCATGCAATGCCATGATGTATGAAATACATGGTGCGATGATGTTCTCAAAATAAATGAGATTGTGTCGTATGTATTTGTGTTGTCAATGTTACGACGTGTGGATGCAATGTATGGACACGTTAATTGTTATGCCGCAGTGTTACTGGGGAAGATAAATCCTCGAGTACCGCTGGGTACAAAGGGTGTAAGTCTTCATGTTTTAAAGTGTTGATGAGTTGATGAGCTTCCATTTGTTAGAGAAATAAACTCTGTTGTGTAAAGGAAACGTCGTGTATTGCTTGTGAAATCCTGTTGGGGAATCCTGAGAAATTGGGCGACTTTTAATGGGGAGTGATAACTGGAAGTTTTGTTCCGCCGGGGATGTGAGAGAGCTTGATACCATTAAGCTGCACATTGTGGGGGATTTTATGGAATAGTCTAAAGATATTATCCTATTTCTTAAAGCCATTAGTGATTGTCTTTCTATTTTCTATTCCTTTTTTGTTCATTTGTAAACAGTAGTTATTTTCAAATGCATATGTTCAAAAATAAATCATTGGACGTTTTCGCAAACAAAACACGGAAAAAGAAAAAAATAGATAGTTTTGCACTTTCAAAGGGATATCTTTGTATTAACTTGAATAAGTATTTTTGTACAATGAGACAAACATTCTAGTAATAGAACTTCGTCGTAGAAAAATGAAAATTTGATACAAAGAAAAGATAGCTATGTGAAATAATCCCATGGGGTTCCCATTCTACTATAGCCTTTGTGTCTCTGAGTGTCTTGTCCACTTGCTGCCTTGTCCGAAGTTAATTGGATTGATCAGAACCGCCGAGTTTGTCAGTCGAAGCTAAAGGTTGTCTGTAAGGTGATCCAACGAGACATAGTCATACGCTTTAATTCCCTAACTTTTCATGGACCGTCCTTTTGGGTTTTTAGTCCATCGGGATACCCTTTTTTGCCCAAGCCGCCCTTTCGGGTTTTCAGCTTACCGGGTGTACATATTTTTTGTTTTATCCCTAATTTTTGCCCGAACCTTTGTGGTTCGCCTGGATGCCCTTGTTTTGCCTAGGTGTGTCAACCTAGAGGGTCTCTTATGTGTAGTATCTTTTGACTATGTCTGTGTTCACAGGGTGCGGAAGGTCGTCGCCATCCATAGTGGTTAAGATCATTGCTCCACCAGAGAATATGCTTTTGATCACAAATGGTCCTTCGTACGTAGGAGTCCATTTGCCCCTGGGATCACCTTTTGGCAATATGATACGCTTGATAACCAAGTCACCAACCTTATATACCTGACGTCTGACCTTTTTGTTAAAAGCCTTGATCATACGTTTTTGGTACATCTGGCCATGACAGACAGCCGTAAGCCTCTTCTCATCAATTAGGTTTAACTGGTCAAGTCGAGTTTGGATCCAGTCGTCTTCACTCAGCCCTGCATCCTTTATAACTTCCATGTTGTATACCAAGGAAAAGGTAGTTGCCCCCGTTGATGTACGTGTCGTGGTACGGTAACCGTGGAGAGCGAATGGTAGCATCTAGTGCCAGTCCTTGTAGGTTACTTTCATTTTTTGTATGATCTTCTTGATGTTCTTATTTGCGGCTTCGACAGCTCCATTCATCTTTGGCCGGTAAGGGGAAGAATTATGGTGTTGGATCTTGAATTGCGCGCATAGTACGGTGATCATAGTATTGTTAAGATTCGTACCATTGTCTGTGATGATTCTCTCTGGGATGCCATACCGATAAATGACATTTTGTTTGATGAAACGGGCCACGACATTCTTGGTAACGGAAGCGAAAGAAGCTGCCTCAACCCACTTCGTGAAATAGTCAATGGCCACCAAGATGAAGCGGTATCCATTAGAAGCTGTAGGTTTGATTTCTCCAATCATATCGATGCCCCACATCGCGAATAGCCAGGGAGCAGTCATGACATTTAGAGGAAATGGAGGCACATGCACTTTGTCATCATAGATCTGACACTTGTGACAAGTTCATGAATGCTGATAGCAATCTGCTTCCGTGGTAGACCAGTAATACCCTGCCCTTAGGATCTTCTTAGCCATCGTATGCCCACTGGAATGGGTGCCAAAAGTGCCTTCATGTAGATCATCCATGATCTTTTTTGCCTCAGCCTTGTCTACGCAACGAAGCAAAATAGAGTCGTGGTTGCGCTTGTAGAGAATGTCATTACTAAGGAAGAACTTAGCAGAGAATCTCCTTAAGAACTTCTTATCATTGACTGAAGCTCCTTCCGGATACTCTTGAGCCTTGAGATACCTCTTAACTTTATGGAACCAAGGTTGGTCCACTACTTCTTCAGTATCGATCTCGTGACAATAAGATCATTCGTCCATCCGTTCAATGGTGATCTGGGGAGCCTCGTTACCCCACTTGAGTTTAAACATGGATGACATTGTGGCTAGCGTGTCTGCTAGTTGATTTTCCTCTCATGGAAAATGCTCAAAGGTAATTTCCTTAAAATATGGGATTAATTTCAACACATGTTCTTTGTAGGAAATGAGGTTAGGGTGTTTTGTATCCCATTCTCCTTTGATCTGACTGATGACTAAGGCTGAATCTCTGAACACACTTAAGGACTTGATTCCCAAATCTATGGCAGCTTTGAGACCAAAAATACACGCTTCGTATTCTGCCATATTATTAGTACAGTTGAAGCAAAGTCTTGCTGTAAAGGGAGTATGACATCCTTCAGGGAATATGAGTACAACACCTATGCCATTGCCGAGTGCGTTGGAGGCTCCGTCAAAAACCAGGGTCCATCGGGATCCTTGTTCAGGTTCGTCATATAGTCTGAGTTCTTCACAATTGTTTACCATCATGATGTCTTCATCTAGGAATTCGAATTTCATAGACTGATAGTCATCAACAGCTTGATGAGCAAGGCGATCGGCTAGTACACTGCCCTTTATTTCTTTTTGGGTAGTGCACTGAATGTCGTATTCAGTCAGGATCATCTGTCATCTCGCTATTCTCCCAGAGAGGGCAGGCTTCTTGAATATGTATTTAATTGGATTCATCTTGGATATCAATAAGGTAGTATGGGTTAGCATATACTGTCTTAGCCGACGAGTAGCCCATGCCAGAGCGCAGCAAGTTTTCTTGAGCAGTGAATATCTTGTTTCACAGTCGCTAAACTTTTTGCTCAGGTAGTAAATAGCATGCTCTTTTCGGCCAGACTCGTCATGTTGCCCCAGCACACACCCCATTGAATTTTCCAAGACAGTTAGATACATGATCAAGGGTCTTCCCTCGACTGGCGGCATCAAAACAGGAGGCTCTTGTAGGTACTCTTTGATCTTGTCGAAGGCAGCTTGGCATTCATCATTCCTACTGACTACTTGATCTTTCTTCAGTAATTTGAAGATTAGTTCACAAGTAGCTGTTAATAGAGAAATGAATCTGGAAATGTAGTTTAGTCGTCCTAAGAATCCTCTGACTTCCTTATCGATGCGAGGAGCAGGCATTTCTTGTATTGCTTTCACCTTGGCAGGGTCCACTTCGATACCTTTACCGCTGACGATGAAGCCTAGGAGTTTACCGCACCTCACCCCAAATGTGCATTTATTTGGGTTCAGCCTTAGCTTGTATTTCTTTAGTCTCTCAAATAGTTTCTGAAAATGGTCAAGATGTTCCTCTTCAGTTTGAGATCTGGCTATCATGTCGTCCACATAGACCTCTATTTCGTGATGGATCATGTCGTGAAATATATCTACCATGGCACACTGATAAGTTGCCCTGGCGTTCTTCAAACCGAATGGCATAACCTTGTAACAGAATGTGCCCCACTGTGTGACGAAGGTTGTTTTCTCCATGTCCTCAGGTTCCATTTTGATCTGGTTGTAGCCTGAGAAACCATCCATGAATGAGAACACTTTATGTTGTGCGGTATTTTCAACCAGAATATCAATGTGGGGAAGTGGGAAATCATCCTTAGGGCTTGCCCTATTCAAATATTTGTAGTCCACGCACATGCATATTTTGCCTTCCTTTTTAGGCACTGGAACAACATTGGCGACCCATTGTGGATAGGAGGTGACGGCTAAGAATCTGGTGTTGAATTGTTTCATGACTTCAGCCTTGATCTTCTCTGACATGTCTGGCCGCATGCAACGGACTTTCTGTTTTACCAGAGGGCATTCTTCTTTTGTCGGTAGACGATGGACCACGATATCAGCATGAAATCCTGACATGTCTTCGTACGACCAGACAAAGACCTCAACATAGTCATGTAGTAACTGAGTTAGATGCTTCTTGACACTGGGTTTCAGATTGGCACCCACCTTGACTTCTTTCTTGTCCTCTTCGGTACCTAGGTTAACTGTGCCTACTGGTTCTTCGTGGGGCTGTATGGTCCTTTCTTTCTGTTGTAGAAACCTGGAAAGTTCCCCCGACACTTCACAATCTTACTCACCTTCATCTTCGGCTTGGTAGATTAGATTTTCAGAGTCACAAAAGGCCATAGCAGAATTGTTACCCACGGGATCCTGAATGGATGTAGATATGCATTTTGAATGTGAGTGTGTGTAAGAGTATAACTATCTTTGAAAGAAAAAAAATGTAAAAAAATAAAGACAAAGAGCATAAAGTTTGTATGCAAAAACGTCCATGATTCATTGTTGACATATGAAAATAAGGTAACAACCCTTACAAATGGACCGTTGTGCCTCGGGTAAGACACAAAGTTTTAAAAGTCTGAATTGTTTAATTATTACAAGTCCGACAAAATTTTAAAGACAATTACTGTTGGATAAAAGTAATTGGGACAAAATCTTTAGCTTCCCAGTTGCTGAGTCCTCCATTGATGGTTGGGAAAATCCAATCTTCTAGGTCACAACTGTCATCATCATCATCCTCCACTGTGTTGACTCCGTGGTTGCTGATCTTCAAAGATGGTCACCCGGCACGAGCACGACGAACAACTTTCTGGGCTCCTGAAGTGAAACCCAAACCAAATTTTTCAGATTTGTAAGAGATATCCGGGAGTTGGCCCCAAATAGTACACCCACCTTCTTCGATCACTTCCTTGGCATCTTTCAGAGAAGACATCTTTAGCAGAGGTCTTTTAATCTTTGGGACTTATGAAATAGTCTTGGTAGCTGCCATTGTCTGTGGGACTTCCTCGAAATGCTTAAACGGAGTTTCAATGAATTCACCATCCAATTCCACGTATCTGAAGGAGTTCAAGTGATTGACCATATATTCCTCTTCTCCATGAACATTAATGATTTTCCCTTTGGTTGGGTATTTCAGCATCCAATGTAATGTAGAAATGACGGCATCAGCGTTGTGAATCCATGGTCGGTCCAACAAACAGGAATAGGAAGGGTGAATGTCCATCACGTAGAAAGTTGAATCAAAGGTTTGAGTTCCAACTTTAATGGGGATGTCCACCTCCCCATGCACCATTCTCTTTGAACCGTCGAAGGCCCTTACCACTATGTTGCTGGGTTTTAAGGTCAAACCTTCACAGTCGAGTCTATCAAGAGCCTTCTTAGGCACCACATTCAAAGACAAATCGGTATCAACCAAGACATGGGCCAAAGTTGTACCCCTGCATTCGACAGAGACATGCAACGCCTTGTTGTGTTTCCTCCCTCTAGGTGTCAGGTCAGCATCAGAAAAGCCTAAATCATTATCAGCGGTCAAGTTGGCCACACAGTCTTGGAACTGATCAGCAGAGGTTTCTTGTGGTACATGAGTAGTTTTAAGAAATTTTACCAAGGCCTTCGCATGAGCCTCGAAGCACAACAATAAATCCAGCACGGAAATCTTTGACGGAGTCTGCCTTAGCTATTCGACTACGTTGTAGTCACTTCTCTTTATAATTTTCAGAATTTCTTCCATCTCCTTTTGGGAGGCTTCTCGGATAGATACTGATTGCACCTTCATCTGGACAGGCTCAACCAGAATGTCTTTGTCGCGAGTCTCAGTTGACTCAGTGGTAGGGGTATCAGCAGGGGTAACCACAGGAATTGTAGTAGTGTCAACAAGAACAAAAGCAGGGATGATCACAGGACCGGTAACAGTTTTCGGAGGAGCAATCTTCGGAGAGAATACTCTTCCACTTTAGGTTATCTTGCTGGTTCCCGAAATGTTGCTAATGTCGGGGTCAACCTTCTCAAAAATTGAGTCTTCATCAACTAGCCAATCCTGCTTGACTTCGTGATAGTAGACGTCGCCTCCATAGTTCTAAGGGACAATTTTATCTGAGGAGTATGGGATCATCCCTGGCATAGTAATTATCAGTGGAGTCACTTTAGGAACTGATGTAATCCTAACAGCTCTTTTGGTGGAGACCCTGGAATAATTGGCGGAAATGGTTACTATTGAAACATCATTGTAAGAAATGGTTGGAACAGGAGTCTTCTCAAACAAAATCTCTTTGTCATCCATTAGGAATTGGACACCTGCTTTCAATAAATGACAACCAGTTGATAGGGATAAACAGAGGTGGCAGCTTTCGCCACAGCCCGAAAATAAACCGGCTTTCAACAGGTTCTTCTTGACAATTAGGTGAGGAGTAACAAGTTCATCAATAGCAGTAACAAACATATCATCTTCAACAGCGTTAACATCACGGCCATGCTTGGGCATAGGAGCGGTGATAACATTTGGGATCTCAGGAGCATCAAATTCAATTTCTTTTGCTTCGAGAAGGTCTTGTACTTTGTTTTTCAAAGCCTAGAAGTTGTTGGTATCATGGCCTGGACTTTCTGAATGGTGAGCACAGCGAGCATTAGGATGGTAATGAGGAGATGCGGTGTTGGGATTCTTCGGGGCTTCCTTTAAAGTTACCAGATTAGATCTCAACAAATGTGGCAGGACTTGAGATAATGTCATATTAATCCGGGTAAATTGTCTTACTGGTCTTTCTGTTCTAGGTCGATGGCTCCTTTGTTGAGTAGGTGCAGCCTTAGGGCTCATGACAGCCTCTACCATTATATGGTGTTCAGTTCTATATTGATTCCTTTGAGGATACACAGCACCAACTTCTTTCTTCTTGATAAATGGTTTTCTCACATCACTGGAGGATGTGCCTTTTTGGATCTTTCCACTCTTAATCCCAGCTTCCACTCTTTCCCTGGTCAAGATTAATTCAGTGAAGCCTACTGAGGAGCTTCCAATTAGATGATTGAAAATGTACCAGACAAGGTCCCTAGAAACATATCCACTAGTTCCCTTTCAGATAGGGGAGGCTGGACTCTTCTTGCTAGGTCCATCCATTTCTGAGTGTAGTCTTTGAAACCTTCGCTTGAAACCATAGCCATACTCTGAAGTTAAGTATGGGTGGGAGCAAGGTCTGTGTTCTATTGATACTGTTTATAAAAAGTGGCGGCAAGGTCTTCCCAGTTATGGATATTGGCCCTTTCCAGTTAATAGAACCAATCTAGCTGAGTCCCGGATAGACTATCTTGAAATAAGTGGACCCACAAATCTCTGTCGACAGTATGAGGTTGTATCTTCCTCACATAATATTGGAGGTGCATCTTGGAACACGAAACCCTGTCGTACTTAGCAAACATTGGTTCCTTGAATTTTGGTGGAATAACAATCCCAGACACCAAACCCAGCTCTTCAAAGTCCAGCCCGGGCACTTTTTGAATTTCCATTGCACTTAGACGCTCTTCCAGATGTTTGTATTTGTCGTCAGCTGGGGGATACTTCTCTTCAGAGTAATCCTCTTCTTCTTCCTCTTCAGATTTTGGTTGGGCAGTCACTTCCTTGCCTTTCCCTTCTTGATTATCCTTTTCACCAGATGATGTCGCGAGTCTAGGGTCCGTCTGGCTGGCCCTGGGAACCTTCTTTCTAGATTCAAAACATTGGTTGCTTTCTTTGCTTTCTTCTTCTTTTCTTCAATCAGAAAAGTTTTCAAATTCTCTTGTCCTTTGGCTAGAGTCAAGAACATCTGTTGAAATTGAGCATTCTGCACCTGGAGGTCTTTTACTGTCTGCTCGAGATCTATCTTACTGAAATAAACAGTAGAAAGATGAGGAGACTTGTTATAAGAAACCTGCTTATGTTATGATGAATGGAGATGCATATGCAATGATTTCAAGGAAATTAGAGACTTAAATTTGCCTTAAACCAAAAATGAACACACGTTATATTAATAAATCAAAGTTTGAGTACATCATGCCTCTTTGGGCTTACAAAGAAATACAAAAACTCTAAGATAAAAAAGTTGTGCACATCCTCTTTGGTGCGATGTAGGCATTCAGGCTCCGCTCCTCATGAAGTTGGTTGGTGAGTTCTAGAACCTTCTTCTTGCTGGCGTAGAATAGGGCCTCGAAAGTGTCTCGCTCCCCCTTAAGCTGTATCCAATCCCTTTGTAAGTCTTCAAGAGAGGTGGGCATGTCAGGATGCAGGATAGTGTATGGAACATCTCCTTCCGCAACAGGCTCTTTGATAACCGGGAGAATGGAGGGTAAGGCATCATAAGAATTTGAGCACGAGTTCTTACCCATTTGAGGTAAGGCTCAAGAGGGATGGAATTCTTGTGCCCCAATGTCTTGCTATCTACCTTGTTCAACATCCTCCAAGCTCGGATAAACCTCTGGCGGTAACCTTGGTCGTCATTCTCGTAATCAAATACCAAACCTTGAATAAGCATCTCATGTGGGCCATCCCTTCGGGCATAACCAAACTGTCTTAAGGCTAAGCAGGGGTTGTAGGTGATACCTCCTCTAATGCCATGTAAGGGGACATTAGGGAATTCTCCAAATGGTCGATGATAGTAACATTCTCCACAGATCGGGAACACCAATGAATGTCTGAATGTTTGAGTGTCATCAACCTATGTGACCACCTTGAACCTTGCTTGTTTTTCAATACAGATTGGGGAAGATGCGAAATAAACCATCTTTCCAAGAGAGGAGTACAACACATAAGGATACCTCTTTTCCTCATAGTGCGAGCGTGAAAAGAATGTAGGATGTCTCCTAACAAAGTAGGAACTGGGTTGTGAGACATGAAGATTTTGACGGCATTTACATCTATGAGTTGGTCAGGGTTTGGAAAAAAACCATCCCATAGATGAGGAGAGCCACAATTTCCTCAAAAGCTTGTAAGTCTAAGGAGTTCCAACAATTTTGGGCTTTCTCAAACAAGAACTTGGCTAAGAAACCTTTGACACCACTCCTTGTTTCCCAATTAGTTGTGATATCAGATGATTGCAAGTGTAGGGCTTGAGCAATCTCTTCTGGATTTGATCTCTTTATGTACCATTGAAAGGTAGTTGATTGATAATGGGAATCCTAAAGAGTTGAGATAATTCTTCCAAAGTTAGCACAAGTTGATAATTGGGAAATGTGAAGCAATGGTGTAGAGGATCAAAGAACTGGAAGAGCACCTTTATCATGTCCTCATCAGTGTTGGAGATGACCAAGTTTAGGAGGCGACCATGTCTTTCGGTAAATGGATAATTTTCGGGAACCCTTGATGCTAGCTCTTTAAGTTGAGGAGGGATCCTTACAAGATTGACTTGAATGGCTTTCTTGCGAATAGAACTCATGTCCTACAAAACAGAACAAAGATAAATCCCAAAATCCTTGAAATGGTTAGTGGATATGAGTATGATGTTATGATGTTTATGATGTTATGTACAAGTAAATATATACAAAAAAAAAAAACAAGTCCTTAGGTTTAGGCTTGCATGGAGTCTCATAGGTAAGTACCCTCTTGAAGTTTAGTTGGCTCAAACCTGTCCTAGCAATAGTAACTGGGTTCTAAGGGAGCTCAATATCACTGGTTTGTTTCCTTGGGCATTATTTCAGTGCAAGCCTCTTTAATGGCGACTGAAATATCCCAAAAAAGCAAACCTCAATGAGTGTAGTATCGAGTATCTACCAACTTCAAACTGCACCAAAGTCGGTCATCTCACTACGTCCTAGTGGCCAAGTTGGTCAAATAAAGGTTCTAGAAGTTAGTTAGCGCTTCATGACATCACTCAACGGCCCCGTATTCTCCTTGACTACTCAAGGGCTACCAGTACCCACAAATATGTCACACTAGCGTAGCTATTGCTTAGACCATGTCGGTATATCCCGCACAGTTTCCACAATGTATTGCTACTTACCTATAAGGTATCCCAAATCCGGGTAGAGGATTCAAACCCAAACAAAGAACCAAAATGTAAAGCATACAAGTCAAACAATGAAAGCAAGTAAATATGATCTAGCCCTAAGGTAATCCCATTTTTGGAATTTTTCCCAGCAGAGTCTCCAGTTCTGTAACGCGGTGGGAGAACTAACTTGGTCGTTTTGCGTTTGATTGCAAATGTTGCAGTTAGCAAGAGTGGCCACAAATTTTTCTTTTATCCTAAAGGAAAGGCTGAAAAGAATAGGAAAGACCTTTGAGATGTTTTCTTGAGTTCTGTAACGCCCCGATTTAATTACGCATCTTATTTGTTTTATTATTATTTTTGATGTTGTCGATTAATCGGCCGATAATTATTTAATCAGGATTAATTGAGTTTTGGCGTGTTTATGATATTAATTATAATTAATTATATTTGATTGAAATTATATTAATTATATTTGTTGAATTAACTATATTAATTAAATTATATATAGATTATATATTAAATATATAAGTTATATATATACTATATATTCATTACAGTACTATATATATATATATATATATATATATATATATATATATATATATATATATATATATATATATATATATATATATATATATATAAAAGAACGTTGGTTTGCTGTTAGTATTATGTATAAGGCATGTTAAGTATGTTAATATTTTCATATATTAAGTTAGTATGTAACATATATGTTATGTTAATAAATATATGAGTTATTATAATATAAAAGTAATGTTTACTGTTAAGTATTATAATATATAATAGTTAGTAATGGTTGACAGTAAGGCAAGGCGTGGTGAGAAAGCTGTTAGAAAATAAATATGTTATTTTATTTAAAATGAAAAAGTAAGTATAGAAAAGAAAAAAGTTAGTAAGTCAGTAAGGGTTAGAAGCTGTATGTTAGAAACAGAAAACAAAATCTTAAAAAAAAAAAACAAAACAGAGTTAGAAGCTTAGAAAGAAAAGAAGAGTTTTGAGGGTTTTGAAGAAGAAAAAGAGTATACAGCAAGCTAGGATTTTCGGTAGATCGTGAAGATAAAGTCGGTAAAGCTCGATTAAGGTAAGGGTTTGACTTTCACCAATTATTTAGTGTGTGATTTTATAGTTTTGATTTTGAAATAAATTAGGGGTTTAGGGTATTTGTTTTGGCCACTGTAGCGAATTGAATAAAGTAGCATTTGGTAGCATGGTTATGCTTGCTGTAGCATGAAACACAAAGTAGTGCTTAGAAGCACATGTTTACAATACATTAGCATAAAAGGTATATGCTTGCAAAGCTGTGAAGTGATGAAAAGAATTAATTTGTTTTGCTCACTTACTATAGCGATGAAATATATATAAATATTAAATGGTACTTGAGTTACTTGTTGTATGCATAGAAGTGTAGTAGCATCTAAGGTGTTTGTTTTAGATACTGTAGCGACATTTGGAATTCCAGTTTAGTAACATTGCTTGCTCATATACTATTTATTATATAATACTTTATTTGTTATAACAATGTATTATGCTAAATAATAATAATAATAATAATAATAATAATAATAATAATAATAATAATAATAATAATAATAATAATAATAATAATAATAATAATAATAATAGTAGTAGTTATATTAATAATTTAGTATTACTAATATAGTGATTTAAGAGTTGAGTTAGAAATAAGAAATTTAGTATAAAGTAAAAATAATAGAATTTTTGGCCGATAATTAATTAACCGATTTTAGCCAAAATAGTCCGAATAATTATGCGGTTTATGGTAGTAATTTTGGTTGATCTGTTGGGTGACATTTTTGTTGAAAAATGGAATTTTTGCAGGTGAAGTCGAATTAAGTTGAATGCTTCCAGTTTATGAAATTGTGTTTGATTTGAATAAATCATGGAAGTAACATTGTTTAAATGGTACAGTACTTGATTTGTGAATTATAATTGCAATGCATGTACAATTGTTGGCATTTCATTGTGTTGGAATATGTGGTATGTGTATGTTAAGGTCGGAAGTGGTCTTAATTGCATACGAGTTGTTGGTTGTACATTGCATGGCATGGTTGGTCTTGAAATAGAGACGGTGAAACAGTGGGTTCATATTTTATAGACGTTGATCCTTGAATGGAAATAGACGTAGTGGCTTTGACCCGGAAAGGGAACATAGGCGGTGAAACATGGGTTCACAAAAATAGACGTTGATCCTATAGTGGAAATAGACGTAGTGGCTTTGACCCTATGTGGAAAAATAAGCGGTGGAACTTTGGGTCCACAAGTCGGTACCGCATTCACATGTGTTGAGTCGTGTTGTGAGTCACATGCATAATTGTGTATATTGTGTATGTGTGTTGATGTGTTTGGTTATGTGCCAATATTGTTGTTGTTCGAATAATGGTTATGTGTCAATGATGTGAGTATTCGGATAATTGGTTTATATGGTTAATGTGTTGGAAATGGCTTCCTTGAGTACGGATACTATATGTGATAAAATGAATATGATCATGATGTGTTGCTTTATTTATTGCCATTGCTTTACCTTAATTACATGTTATATGATTATTGGAATTCTTACCCTTCTGTTTGAAAATGCTTTTGATGGCATTGTTCAGGTACCGAGGATGGTAGCGCGAGGCGCTAGTTAGCGGATTCATTGGATTGCAATCTGTTTTATTTTGATTAGAGTCGAGTCGATGCTCTGGTAGTAACACCTGGGGGGGGTATATTTAGTGTCGAACTCATCTATTTTGTATTCGGATTATGATGTATATAATCCTTACTTTGTGTATATTATTTTGTGTATGTGAGACTTGATAACATATGCTTTATGTGAATTATCATGGCTTGATGCCTTGAATTATGTTTTGATTCCTCCATGAATGGAGATGAAGTTAAATATTGAAACTCCATTGCGTTTTCACGAGAGAAAGAAGTTAAATATTTATGTATGTTTGTTTTGTGTTGATATGCTTAAATTTACAAATGTACCCTGTCCGTTTTTCTTTAAAATTTTGGAATGTGAAGTGTGTTGTGACATCCCTTCCGTGCAATTTATTTTCTCTGATTTTAATTCTTGCCTATTATTTGGGGTAATTAGAAGGGGTGTTACAATAGTGGTATCATAGCATAGTCGGTCAGTTGTCAGGTCTTATTTTGTTAATCCCTTGTATTTGATTGTGTGGCTAACGCGATCAATACTTTGTGTTGTAGAGAGAAGATGGCTGGTAGAAGGAATGATGATGCTTTAGCTGAGGCATTGAGGTTGCTTGCGGGGTCAATAAATCAGATGTCGCAAACGACTCAAGCGCCACATGATGGTACTGAAGATGCTTTCCGTGCTCTTGGGAAGTTCCAAAAGAACAACCCGCCTACTTTCAAGGGAGAGCATGCTCCGGTGGAAGCTCAAGAATGGTTAAAAGCAATTGAGAAAATTTTTCGTGTGATGAATTGCACCGACGCTCAGAAAGTGCAATTCGGAACACACATGCTGATTAAAGAGGCCGAAGACTGGTGGATCAACGCTAGTCAGAGGTATGAGGAGGAGCAGGTTGTGGTGACTTGGGAAATTTTCCGAGATGCATTCTTGGAGAATTATTTTCCGGAGGATGTTCATGGTAAAAAGGAAGTTGAATTCCTGGAATTGAAACAAGGTAGTGGTTCGGTAGCTGACTATGCGGCTAAATTTCAAGATCTGATCAAATACTGTCCTCACTACAACACTGTTAATGCTGAGAGGTCGAAGTGCCTTAAGTTTGTTAATGGTTTGAGGCCGGACATAAAGAAGGCGATTGGGTATCAGCAGATTACAAGATTCTCTGAGTTGGTTAATAAGAGTCGTATCTACGACGAAGACAGTCGGGATAGCACTGCTTATTACAAGAGCTTGAGTGAGAAAAGAGGTAAGGGACAGATGCGTCCTAAGCCTTATGATGGAAGAGGAAAGAGACCAATAAGCAGTGGAAAGAGTCCGAGTGGGGGAGTGACTACTCCAATCAAATGTTTTAAATGTGGTAAAGAGGGACATCGTGCTATGGAATGTCGCCAGGGGATAGTTAAGTGTTTCAAGTGTGACAGGGTGGGTCACAAAGCGGTGGATTGTAGAGTTGGTGTGAGTGTAACTTGCTTTAACTGTGGTGAGCGAGGCCACATAAGTACCAAATATCCAAAGCCAAAGAAGGAAGCTGGAAAAGTATTTGCCTTGTCTGGAGTAGAGACTTCTGCTGAGGAGCGTCTAATCAGAGGTACATGCTTTATCTCTAATGTACCTTTGGTTGCTATTATTGACACGGGTGCGACGCATTCGTTTGTTGCTTTAGATTGTGCCAAGAGATTGGGCCTTGTCTTGTCTACTTTGAATCGAAGTATGGAGGTAGATACACCTGCGATGGGTTCAGTTTCTACTTCAGTTGTTTGTTTGAAGTGTCCTTTGCGCATGTGCGGAAGAGATTTCGAAGTTGATCTCGTGTGTCTTCCTTTGCATCAGATAGATGTGATTCTGGGTATGGACTGGTTGAAAGCCAACCATGTCTATATCAACTGTTTTGCTAAGGCTGTTCTTTTTCTCGAGTCCGAGAAAGATGGTGTGGTTTTCTTGTCTACACAGCAAGTTGAGAAGAGTGTGAAGAATGGAGATGGGTTGTTTATGCTTATGGCGAGTATGGTTTTGGAAGAGGGTAGAGTAAGAAAGGATTATCCTGTGGTATGCGAATTTCCTGAAGTGTTTCCTGAAGAGATTACGGATTTACCTCCTGAGCGCGAGGTAGAGTTTTCCATCGACTTAATTCCTGGTACTAGTCCTGTTTCGATGGCTCCTTATAGGATGTCACCGTCGGAACTAGTGGAAATGAAGAGTCAGCTGGAAGAGTTGCTTGACAAAAGGTTTATTCGTCCTAGTGTGAGTCTGTGGGGTGCTCCAGTTTTACTTGTGAAGAAGAAAGAAGGAACAATGAGACTTTGTGTGGATTATAGGCAGCTAAACAAAGTGACCATTAAGAACAAGTATCCTTTGCCAAGGATTGATGATTTAATGGATCAGCTGGTGGGTGCGTGTGTGTTTAGCAAGATTGACTTGAGGTCAGGCTATCATCAGATTTGCGTGAAAGCGGGTGATATTCAGAAAACTGCGTTCAGAACTCGTTATGGACACTATGAGTATTCAGTGATGCCTTTTGGTGTTACGAATGCACCTGGTGTGTTCATGGAGTATATGAACAGAATCTTTCATGAGTTTCTGGATAAGTTTGTGGTGGTGTTCATCGATGACATTTTGATTTATTCCAAGAGTGAAGCAGAGCATGCCGAACACTTGAGAATTGTTTTGTCAATTCTGAAGGAAAATCATTTGTTTGCTAAACTTTCGAAGTGTGAATTCTGGTTAGAACAAGTGAGTTTCCTTGGTCACGTGATATCTCGTGGAGGTATTGCTGTGGATCCTTCGAAGATAGAAGCCGTGTGAGAATGGGAATCTCCAAAGTCAGTTTTTGAGATTCGAAGCTTTCTTGGTTTAGCGGGTTATTACCGTAAGTTCATTGAAGGCTTTTCCAAGCTAGCTTTACCGTTGACACAATTGACTAGGAAGAGTCAAGCGTTCGTGTGGACTCCGCAGTGTGAAGATAGTTTCCAAGAGTTGAAGAGAAGGTTGACAACTGCGCCAATTTTGATTTTGCCTAAACCATCTGAACCGTTTACGGTCTATTGCGATGCTTCTTTGATGGGTTTAGGAGGTGTGTTAATGTAAAATGGGCAGGTTGTGGCGTATGCTTCGAGGCAACTCAAGGTGCATGAGAGGAATTATCCAACTCATGACTTGGAGTTGGCAGCGGTGGTTTTTGTGTTAAAGATTTGGAGGCATTATTTGTTTGGGTCGAGATTCGACGTCTTTAGCGATCATAAGAGTTTGAAATATTTGTTTGATCAAAAAGAGTTGAATATGAGGCAAAGAAGGTGGCTAGAGTTTCTTAAAGATTATGACTTCAGTTTGAATTACCATCCTGGTAAGGCAAACGTGGTTGCAGATGCTTTGAGCAGGAAGTCTTTACACATGTCTATGTTGATGGTTAAAGAATGGGAATTGTTGGAGCAATTTCGAGATTTGAGTTTGGTGTGTGAAGAGACTTATTTTGGCGTGAAGCTTGGTATGATGAAGCTTACTAGTGGTGTCTTGGAAGAGATTAGAGATGGGCAAAAGTCAGATTTGGTTTTGGTTGACAAGTTTACTTGGGTGAATCAAGGTCAAGGTGGAGAGTTCAGAATTGATGAGAATGGAATTTTGAGATGTCATGATAGAGTTTGCGTTCCCGATGTGGGGGATGTGAAAAAGAGGATTCTTGAGGAAGGTCATAGAAGTGGGTTAAGTATTCACCCTGGTGCTAAGAAGATGTATCAAGATTTAAAGAAGCTGTTTTGGTGGCCTTGTATGAAGAAAGAAATTGCTGAGTTTATGTATGCTTGTTTGGTTTGCCAAAAGTCTAAGATTGAACATCAGAAGCCTTCGGGTTTGTTGCAACCGTTGTCTATTCCCGAGTGGAAGTGGGATAGTATCTCGATGGATTTTGTTTCTGGTTTGCCGAGGACTCCGAGTAACCATGAGGCTATTTGGGTCATAGTGGATAGATTGACTAAATCTGCACACTTTATTCTGATTAGGATGGATTACACTATGGAGAAGCTTGCTAAGTTGTATGTGGAACAGATTGTTTGTTTACATGGTATTCCTACATGTATTGTTTCAGATAGAGATCCGCGTTTCACTTCAAGATTTTGGGAAGGTTTACAAAGAGCCTTGGGTACTAAGCTGAGATTGAGTTCCGCTTATCATCCCCAAACGGATGGTCAAACGGAGAGAACAATTCAGTCACTTGAGGATTTGTTGCGTGCTTGTGTTTTGGATCAAGGAGGTTCATGGGAGAGTCATTTGCCTTTGATTGAGTTTACTTATAATAATAGTTTTCATTCTAGCATTGGCATGGCTCCTTTTGAGGCATTGTATGGAAGACGGTGCAGGACACCTTTGTGTTGGTACGAGACGGGAGAAAGTGTTATAGTTGGTCCGGAATTGGTTCAAGAGGCTACGGATAAGATCAAATTGATAAGAGAGAAGATGAAAGTGTCTCCGAATCGCAAAAAGAGTTACTATGACAAGAGGAGGAAACCTCTTGAGTTCAAGAAGGATGAACATGTGTTTTTGAAGGTGAATCCAACTACGGGTGTTGGAAGGGCGCTTAAATCGCGGAAGTTAACACCTTGGTTTATTGGTCCTTATCAGATTTCAGAGTGGATTGGAAGTATGGCTTATCGGATTGCATTGCCGCCATCACTTTCAAATTTGCATGATGTGTTTCACGTTTCGCAATTACGAAAGTATATTGCGGATCCGTCTCATGTTATTCAAGCGGATGATTTGGAAGTAAGAGACAATTTGACGGTTGAGGTTTTACCGGTGAGGATTGAAGATAGAAAGGTGAAACAACTAAGAGGAAGAGATATTGCTTTGGTTAAAGTTGCATGGGGTGGTTCGGCGAATGGTAATATGACGTGGGAACTTGAAAGTCGGATGCGGGATTCCTATCCCAAATTGTTCGTTTAGAGGTAATTTTCGAGGCCGAAATTCTTTTTAGTGGGGGAGAGTTGTAACGCCCCGATTTAATTACGCATCTTATTTGTTTTATTATTATTTTTGATGTTGTCGATTAATCGGCCGATAATTATTTAATCAGGATTAATTGAGTTTTGGCGTGTTTATGATATTAATTATAATTAATTATATTTGATTGAAATTATATTAATTATATTTGTTGAATTAACTATATTAATTAAATTATATAAAGATTATATATTAAATATATAAGTTATATATATACTATATATTCATTACAGTACTATATATATATATATATATATATAAAAGAACGTTGGTTTGCTGTTAGTATTATGTATAAGGCATGTTAAGTATGTTAATATTTTCATATATTAAGTTAGTATGTAACATATATGTTATGTTAATAAATATATGAGTTATTATAATATAAAAGTAATGTTTACTGTTAATTATTATAATATATAATAGTTAGTAATGGTTGACAGTAAGGCAAGGCGTGGTGAGAAAGCTGTTAGAAAATAAATATGTTATTTTATTTAAAATGAAAAAGTAAGTATAGAAAAGAAAAAAGTTAGTAAGTCAGTAAGGGTTAGAAGCTGTATGTTAGAAACAGAAAACAAAATCTTTAAAAAAAAAACAAAACAGAGTTAGAAGCTTAGAAAGAAAAGAAGAGTTTTGAGGGTTTTGAAGAAGAAAAAGAGTATACAGCAAGCTAGGATTTTCGGTAGATCGTGAAGATAAAGTCGGTAAAGCTCGATTAAGGTAAGGGTTTGACTTCCACCAATTATTTAGTGTGTGATTTTATAGTTTTGATTTTGGAATAAATTAGGGGTTTAGGGTATTTGTTTTGGCCACTGTAGCGAATTGAATAAAGTAGCATTTGGTAGCATGGTTATGCTTGCTGTAGCATGAAACACAAAGTAGTGCTTAGAAGCACATGTTTACAATACATTAGCATAAAAGGTATATGCTTGCAAAGCTGTGAAGTGATGAAAAGAATTAATTTGTTTTGCTCACTTACTATAGCGATGAAATATATATAAATATTAAATGGTACTTGAGTTACTTGCTGTATGCATAGAAGTGTAGTAGCATCTAAGGTGTTTGTTTTAGATACTGTAGCGGCATTTGGAATTCCAGTTTAGTAACATTGCTTGCTCATATACTATTTATTATATAATACTTTATTTGTTATAACAATGTATTATGCTAAATAATAATAATAATAATAATAATAATAATAATAATAATAATAATAATAATAATAATAATAATAATAATAATAATAGTAGTAGTTATATTAATAATTTAGTATTACTAATATAGTGATTTAAGAGTTGAGTTAGAAATAAGAAATTTAGTATAAAGTAAAAATAATAGAATTTTTGGCCGATAATTAATTAACCGATTTTAGCCAAAATAGTCTGAATAATTATGCGGTTTATGGTAGTAATTTTGGTTGATCTGTTGGGTGACATTTTTGTTGAAAAATGAAATTTTTGCAGGTGAAGTCGAATTAAATTGAATGCTTCCGGTTTATGAAATTGTGTTTGATTTGAATAAATCATGGAAGTAACATTGTTTAAACTGGTACAGTACTTGATTTGTGAATTATAATTGCAATGCATGTACAATTGTTGACATTTCATTGTGTTGAAATATGTGGTATGTGTATGTTAAGGTCGGAAGTGGTCTTAATTGCATACGAGTTGTTGGTTGTACATTGCATGACATGGTTGGTCTTGAAATAGAGACGGTGAAACAGTGGGTTCATATTTTATAGACGTTGATCCTTGAATGGAAATAGACGTAGTGGCTTTGACCCGGAAAGGGAACATAGGCGGTGAAACATGGGTTCACAAAAATAGACGTTGATCCTATAGTGGAAATAAACGTAGTGGCTTTGACCCTATGTGGAAAAATAAGCGGTGGAACTTTGGGTCCACAAGTCGGTACCGCATTCGCATGTGTTGAGTCGTGTTGTGAGTCACATGCATAATTGTGTATATTGTGTATGTGTGTTGATGTGTTTGGTTATGTGCCAATATTGTTGTTGTTCGAATAATGGTTATGTGTCAATGATGTGAGTATTCGGATAATTGGTTTATATGGTTAATGTGTTGGAAATGGCTTCCTTGAGTACGGATACTATATGTGATAAAATGAATATGATCATGATGTGTTGCTTTATTTATTGCCATTGCTTTACCTTAATTACATGTTATATGATTATTGGAATTCTTACCCTTCTGTTTGAAAATGCTTTTGATGGCATTGTTCAGGTACCGAGGATGGTAGCGCGAGGCGCTAGTTAGCGGATGCATTGGATTGCAATCTGTTTTATTTTGATTAGAGTCGAGTCGATGCTCTGGTAGTAACACCTGGGGGGGGGGGGTATATTTAGTGTCGAACTCGTCTATTTTGTATTCGGATTATGATGTATATAATCCTTACTTTGTGTATATTATTTTGTGTATGTGAGACTTGATAACATATGCTTTATGTGAATTATCATGGCTTGATGCCTTGAATTATGTTTTGATTCCTCCATGAATGGAGATGAAGTTAAATATTGAAACTCCGTTGCGTTTGCACGAGAGAAAGAAGTTAAATATTTATGTATGTTTTTTTTGTGTTGATATGCTTAAATTTACAAACGTACCCTGTCCGTTTTTCTTTAAAATTTTGGAATGTGAAGTGTGTTGTGACATCCCTTCCGTGCAATTTATTTTCTCTGATTTTAATTCTTGCCTATTATTTGGGGTAATTAGAAGGGGTGTTACAAGTTCGGGGGGTAGATTATGAAAAGGGAAGGTATTAGCACCCTTTTCATCCATGGTTTTCCACGGGCTCTTAGTTACTTGCTAGATCACTTGCTTTTGTTTGAAAATGTGCTTTATATAGTTTTTTGAAAGTATTTTGAAAAGACGCCATCGTTTAGGCAAACTTTGTAATGATTCTCGTTCGTAAGAATGTATACAAAGTGTTGATCCTTTGAAAATGTTTTCAAGTTTTAAAGTTATTTTTGAAAGTGTTGGTGTTTGTTTTGAAAATAGAAAGGATGTTTTTGTTTTGAAATTGAGAAAGTAACTAGGAACATTCTACCTACTCAAAAGTCTTTCATGTTCATTTTCTCTTTCCTTTGACATTGTTATTGTTGTGAATTCAATGCCAATAACAAAGTATAGTATTTGGGAAGAGTAAAGAACAAGGAAGAAGAAGAACACAAGAATTGGTTATAACTGCTATTCTTTACTTTCTCTTAGAAAACAAGATTACAAGTTTACAAGAATAACAAATAACCCTCTCACCCTAATTAGGATTTGCTGTGTTGCAATGATGAGAGACTAGTATGCTATTTATAATAAAACCTAACATACTAACTAATGGGCTTTTTCCACAAGGCCCATTATACAAGCTAACTTAACAAATAAGCTAACTTAACAAATTAGGGTTTAAACACTAAAACCTAATTCGACAAGCATCCTTCGACAAATACATGCTAGAACCTTCTTCGACTACAGCAAGTACTTCGACCAACTAGAGTTCGATCCAAAATCCCACAAATCTCCACCTTGGACCTAACTCTACAGCATCAAGAGACACTAACTAGCTTTCTTCATGCAGCTTTATCAACTGCATACAGTGGAAAAACTTGCAACTTGGCAATGTTTTGGTGATCATATCAGCAGCATTGTGATCTGTCGAGACCTTCAGCACTTGGACTTCTCCACGCTCGATTACCCCTCTGACGAAATGCAACCTCACATCTATGTGCTTGGTTCGCTCATGATAGGCTGAGTTCTTCGACAGGTGTATTGCACTTTGACTATCACATTTAACAGTGATACCTTGACCTTGAAGTTTCAGCTCCTTTGCAAAACCTTCAAGCCACAATGCTTCTTTCACAGCTTCAGTTAGGGCAATATATTCTGCTTCAGTAGTTGATAAGGCAACAACCTTCTGAAGAGTTGCTTTCCAACTAATTACTGTACCAAACATAGTGAAAACATATCCAGAAATAGATTTTCTGGAATCCATACAACCTGCATAATCGGAGTCAACATAGCCTTCGACTGCTGCTTTACTATCTTCACCCAAGGCTCCACCATAAATTAAGACTCTGTTCAGAGACCCATTTATGTACCTTAGAATCCACTTTAACGCTTGCCAGTGAGCCTTTCCAGGATTCGCCATGTACCTGCTTACAAGACTTACTGCATATGCTATGTCGGGTCTAGTACAGACCATAGCATACATCAAAGAACCAACTATATTAGCATATGGGATGCTATTCATATATGTTCTTTCAACATCAGTACTGGGACATTGATCAATACTCAGCTTGAACTGAGGGTTCGTTGGAGTCACAACAGGCTTTGAATTCGACATACCAAACTTGTCAAGAATCTTTCGTAGGTATGCCTCTTGAGATAAGCATAATTTCGACTGCTTTCTATCTCTTCGAATGTCAATTCCAAGAATCCTGGATGCAGCTCCCAGATCCTTCATGTCGAACTCCTTATTGAGTTCAGCCTTCACCCTCATTACATCTTCGACATTGTTGCTTGCTATCAGAATATCATCAACATAAAGCAACAAAATAACAAATGAATTTTCAGGTCGAAATCTGGAGTAAACACAATGGTCGAACTGACTTCGAATGAAACCTATGTGTTCCATGAACTTGTCGAATCTCTTATTCCACTGTCGAGGAGATTGTTTAAGTCCATATAAAGATTTCTTCAGTTTGCACACATAATCTTCTTTCCCCTTTTCGACATACCCTTCAGGTTGCCTCATCAGGATTGTTTCGTCTAAGTCACCATACAAGAACGCAGTCTTCACATCCATTTGTTCCAGTTCAAGGTCGAACTGAGCCACCATGGCAAGCAACATTCGAATGGATCTGTGCTTCACAACAGGGGAAAATACATCATTGAAATCGACACCTTCTTTCTGAGTGAAACCCCTTGCGACTAATCTTGCCTTGTACCTCTTCGACATTACTCCTTCAATTCCTTCCTTAACTTTGAAAATCCACTTACAGCTGACTAACCTTGCCCCAACAGGTTTCTTGATCAGTTCCCAAGTGTGATTATCATGAAGAGATTTCATCTCATCATGCATGGCCTTTAGCCATTCAGTCTTCATTCGACTCCTCATAACTTCCTTATAATCTCTAGGTTCTTCGTCTAGAACTTCACTTGCAGAGATTAAGGCATAAGCTACAAGATCTGCATATCCAAGTCTCTGAGGTGGTTTTATGACTCTTCGTTGCCTATCTCTCGACAATAGGTAGTCATCAACAGTTTCCTCAACATCATCAGAATCTTCTGTTTCTTCTTCGACTTCATCTGGGATACGCATTTCAGCATCAACATGCTCCACCTCAACAGGAATCTCTACCTGTTCCAGCTCTTCGTCAACATCATCAGTTTTCTTGAAAGCCATTTCAGTTTCATTGAAAACCACATCTCGACTGGTGATACACCTCCTGTGACCTGGCTCTAGGCACCATAGCCTATAAGCTTTCACTCCTTCAGGGTATCCCATAAACATGCATTTCAGAGCTCTAGGTTCGACCTTGTCTTGCCTAATGTGAGCATAGGCTACACAGCCAAATACTCTTAGTTTGTCGAGATCTGGTGGATGTCCCGACCAAACTTCTTCAGGTGTCTTCATATCTAACGCTGTCGAAGGACATCTGTTTATCAGATATGCTGCTGTCGAAACAGCCTCAGCCCAAAACACCTTCTTTAATCCCGCACTAGTCAACATGCATCTAACTCTCTCCAAAATAGTTCGATTAAACCTTTCAGCCAAACCATTTTGTTGTGGAGTACCTGCGGTAGTTCTGTGCCTTGCAATACCAGAGGCAACACAAAAGCTGTCGAACGCCTCATTGCAAAACTCAAGGCCATTGTCGGTTCTCAACCTTTTTACCTTTCTGCCAGTTTGATTTTCGACAAGAGTCTTCCAACTTTTGAAATTCTCAAAAGTTTCATCCTTAGTCTTCTGGATGAATACCCATAACTTTCTGGAATAGTCATCTACTATGGATAGAAAATACTTTGCTCCTGAATGTGATGGACACCTTGCAGGCCCCCAAAGATCAGCATGGATGTAATCAAGGGATCCATGTGTTCTTTGTTTGCCTTTGTTGAACTTCATTCTACAGGATTTTCCAAGTACACAGGGTTCACAAAACTTCAGCTTTTCGACTTTATCTCCACCAAGCAGATTTTGTTTCCCTAATTCGACCAGACCCCTTTCACTGACATGGCCCAATCTCATGTGCCAAATTTCTGTTTTCGACAAAGGTTTCGTGGATGCAACATTTGTCGAACCACTTACAACTTCAGCCTCAAGGGTATACAAGCCTTGTTTCTTCACGCCTCTCAAGACTTCCTTCGACCCTTTCATGACTCTCAGGATACTTTTCTCTCCTTGAAAAACATATCCTTTCTTGTCGAATTCACCAAGAGAAATCAAATTTCTCTTCAAATCAGGTACATACCTGACTTCAGTCAACAATCTTATTGACTCATCATGGAGCTTGAATCTCACAGATCCAACGCCTGCAATCTTGCAAGCTTTGTTGTTTCCCAGCAATACCGATCCACCATCTTGATCACATAATTCCTCGAACAAGTCTCTGTTTGGAGTCATGTGCCAAGTGCATCCAGAATCCATAATCCATTCCTTCGATGAGTTTTTGCTTGAAACCACAAGAACATCAGATGATTCGAAATCATCTTGGACAATAGCTGCATTGCCATTATCCTTACCTCCATGATCTTTCAGGCGTTCAGGGCACACCTTTCTTGTGTGACCTACTTTCTTACAGTGATAGCATCTAATACCAGATGTGTCACCACTATAAGACTTCGACTGATTTTTACCTTTCTTCTTGTCGAATTTTCCTTTAACAGCCAAACCTTCACCAACCGTCGAAGGTTTATGCTCCTTACGTTCGTTCAAGTCCTTAGAGTACAAGGCTGATTGAACTTCTTCAAAGGTCAGGGACTCTCTTCCATACAAGAGGGTTTCTTTGAAGTGAGCATGTGATCTGGGCAAAGCGCACAATAATAACAGCGCTTGATCTTCATCATCAATCTTTACATCAATATTTTCAAGATCAAGAATCAGCTTGTTGAACATATCCAACTGCTCAGCCAACACTTTGTCTTCGATCATCTTGAATGAATACAAAGCTTGCTTCAGGTAGAGTCGATTTACCAGAGATTTGGTCATATACAAACTTTCAAGTTTCACCCATAACCCTGATGCCGTCGTCTCCTTTGATACCTGTCGAAGAACCTTATCACCAAGGCTCAACAAAATTGCGCTGTGTGCTTTCTCGATCATGGCCGTCTTCTCTCTTTCTGTTAGCGCAGCGTCCATCGCCGTCGCTCCCTTCAACGCTTCCAAACAACCCTGCTGAACCAGTAGAGCTTTCATCTTCAAGCGCCATAGACCGAAATCATTCACTCCGGTGAACTTTTCGATCTCATACTTTGTTGAAGGCATCTTCTCCACGCTCACCGCACCAATTTGTTGTGAATTCAATGCCAATAACAAAGTATAGTATTTGGAAAGAGTAAAGAACAAGGAAGAAGAAGAACACAAGAATTGGTTATAACTGCTATTCTTTACTTTCTCTTAGAAAACAAGATTACAAGTTTACAAGAATAACAAATAACCCTCTCACCCTAATTAGGATTTGCTGTGTTGCAATGATGAGAGACTAGTATGCTATTTATAATAAAACCTAACATACTAACTAATGGGCTTTTTCCACAAGGCCCATTATACAAGCTAACTTAACAAATAAGCTAACTTAACAAATTAGGGTTTAAACACTAAAACCTAATTCGACAAGCATCCTTCGACAAATACATGCTAGAACCTTCTTCGACTACAGCAAGTACTTCGACCAACTAGAGTTCGATCCAAAATCCCACAGTTATCTTACCATTGATTTGGTAAGTAACCCTATCTTTGGATGTAAAAGGGACGAGCGTGGATCATCGTATAGCCATGATTAACAATGTTGTAAGATATCTTAGCATTTTCTTTAAGGACTAAGATCATTTTGAAAGGCAACATGGATAGCATCATCGAGGGACTATGATCTTGTATTTTGCTTGTTTTTGCTAAGATACCTCACATGCATAATATGGCCATTTTTGTAAGGCAATCAATTGGATTTACCCTAAGGGTGTTTGTGTGCAAGTGTATTGATTTTCATGCTTGATTTGTCTTTGAATAGTGTTTTCTAAGCATTGGTTTTAATCTTTCCATACAAAACCCTAATTACTAGCATTTGTATGTAAAACAATAAATTGCGGAAATTAAAATTACTACGCTATTACATCATTTAGGGGAGGGGTTGTACAAATTTACAAATGGGGAATTGCAAGAAATTAAATCTAAATAATTATTACAACCATATTGAATTTAAATAAATGTACAAAATGAATAAATAAAAATGCAAGAATGTAATTGTAAAAAGAAATGTGACTTTTGTTTGGTTTTCATGAAAAAAGGTTTTTTAACCTAATTAATAAAATAATTAACTAAAAATAAGAAAATTAAGATTAAGTTAGTAAAATGAATTAATTTAAAGAAAATAAGTTTTTTAGGGTTTTTTTGTGAATTTAATTAAATTAGCAAATAAAAATAATTAATAAGAGTCCTAACTTCTAATTGATTTTAATTTACAAGAAAATAATATAATATAATAATTAAGATTATTATCTAAGTATTAAAAAAAGGTAAATTGATTTATTAAAGGAAATGTTTTTTTTGTTCTTTTAGATTTTATGAAGAAAATAAACTAAATAAAATATAAATAATAAAAATATAAATATTTTTGGATTTTTATTGATAAAAATAATAGTAATAATAAAAATAATATTAATAATAATAAAAGATAAAATAAAATATAAAATAAAAATAAAATAAAAATAATAAAGTTAGGGAGGTTAAAATTGAATTTGGAGGTTTGTTAGCAAAACAGTTTTCTAAATCTGGCCCAAAATGAAGTTTTTGTTTGGAAATCAGAAAATAAAAGGTATATGGGCATCGTGGTATGAGCAAACAGGGAGGGATTAATGAGCAAAAATGCAAAGCTCAGGAGGAGAAGGACCAAGCGCTTCCTGTAACAAAAATGTGAAAAATACAAAAGGCAGCGCGCTGAGGTTCGAACCCATGACCTCTTGATTACCAGCGCGCTGCTTTACCACTGGGGTGGCTATACATCCGTTAATATAACTGAAATGATAAATATATAATACAAAACAAGTCCTGAATACACTTCATCTTCAACCTCCAGCCAGACCACTTGTATCTTCACCATTTCTCAACAAAAATGGAAAATGCAAACATGAAAGTTGCTCCATTTTTCCATACGAATCCAACCATATAAATATCATAAACTATAAATCAAAGATGAATCAGAATTTTTTAAAATACCAATTTCTGACTTAATTATTTTCAGAGGTTCAATCCTAAAATCCTCCTAGCTCAATCAATATAAATAAAATCTATGGACATGTATAGCTTCAGGGCAATGATGTCTACATTTTATCTTTACAAATGTAAGCCTAACAATGCCTAAGTAATGAGATATAAGTTCAAGAAAAATATCTCAAAATTGGAAATCGTGAAATGCAAATGAGCTTGATTCAAGGTGCTGCAATGATCAGGTTAACTTCCTCAAGTTCCTAGGAAGCTAATGCAATGGTTTGCTTGAGCAATGGATGGCTGGAATGGCTTGGAGAAGTCAATGTGCAGACTTTGTTTTTTGGTTAGGGAGGTTATGGTAAATGGTGTTACAGTTCTGGAATGAGTATGAGGATGAGTAGTATTTGATGTAAGGAAGCTTTAGGAACCAAAAGGCCAAGAAACGCACGAGGGAAAATGAGTTTGGTGTTCAAGGTCAGAAACTGTGCAACGATGGAGTTATTGGGAAATTTCTGATTTGAGAAAGTTTTGGTGTGTTTCAGGGTGCTTCGGCTCGTGTTCTAGCTTACAAATAGTGCCTCTATTTATAAGCAACAAGTTTGGAAGCTTGTAGTTGATCAGAATTCAAAATCACAAGTTTAAGCATAACATGTGATTTTTGAGAAATCCATGTTTCAAAGTCTTGTGTACTTGCTAAGATAGAGTCGTTATGCTTTAAATACACTTGCTTCTGACTTTATAGATGGAGTGTGATCAGAGGGAACAAGTTAGAGGCTCAAGAATTAACTTTGTGCATAAAGCTTGCTTTTCCAAAATGGAAGTGTTCACTTTGTGCCATTAATGGAAATGTGAATTGGATAAAGTTTAAACCACTTGGATTAAAGCTCAAAATTTTGTGCAATCCATTAATGATGGATAGATACACAAGTTAGAAGGCCCGCAAAGCAAGATTATGTAGCCTAACATTGAAATTGCATTTTTGTTCATCATGAAAATGACCTATAATTTTAGTTTGAAACCCTAACTTCCTCTTTCGATTCTCCTTGCTCAAGAATGATCTCAAGGAGTTCTTGGACATTTTAGAAAGCTTGTAATGTTCTCTACAACCCCTCTTTGAATCACTTTTGAAAATTCCCCTTGTACTATGTTGTCTACCATTCTCATCATGACAGTTGGGAACAAAATAATTGGTTTTATGTTTCTTATTTTACCCTCCAACGGATCTCTTTTTCAGCTATAAAATGAGGACTTGGAAGAATTGGATATAATACTTTTGGTTCTACAAAACTACGCTAAAACGTTGCACAACTCTTTTGAGATATTTTTTGTGTAGTTTTATAAATTAGCAAGAAGCTTTTGTTCATATCTTGCTGTCAACACTTTTGTGTTGTTGTACTTAAACATCGTGTAATCAGCTTGTTAGAAGCATCTTTGTATACACATCTTTGTAATCAATAGTTGTTGATAGGTTCCTTGAGAGACTAGGTGTAGTCATGATTCTCAAGAAGATTTTGGTTGCGGTCATTATGGATTGACAAAATAAGGATCGATAGACTTGTTGCGATTGTCAACAAAATTGATTAGACTTATTGTGGTTATCTGTAATCAATAAATTATAATGGATTAAGTCCTTGTAGATAAGGCAAATCACTTTGTGGGATAGACTGAAGTAACTTAGTTAAAAGTGAACTTGGATAAAAATAACTGTATTAATTTATTTTTATTCACTTATTAACTATTGTGTTTGAGTTGTAAAAAATTTATATTTGGTACAATTCAATTCAAATCTTCTTTATTATATTTTTCGTACTTTTAATTAAAAAGATTTAATATTTTAAAATTTAAGGGGGAGCATTTCAAAAATAAATTAAGGATGATAAACCAAAATTCATCTATATTACCTATAGAATTGTACATTTAATTCATTTAATAAAAAATAATTTATAATTAATTTTAATCGGACCTCCAAAGACTATATTTACGTGAATGCAACAAATTTTCAACTCCACTTTTTTTTTTATATATTCATTAGATTTTATCCCCTCTGAATTTTTTATATGTATAAGATTTTTATCTCTCTAACAATCTTTAATAATGATTTATACCTAATACGTACTACTACTAGTTTTCTTAAGCCAAAAAAGTTAAAGAAGTAATAAGGTGATCCTATCAGACGAAGAGGTCGTAAAGAGTAATTAATTTAGTAAAATAGGTGTGGTTAGTTGGGCATAGATTTGATGAATGTGGGGGCAGGTAGCTGTGGACCCTTTAACTAGCTCTTGAGGAATGAGAAGTGTAGTGTAGGACATGGGCGGTGCTACCGTTACTCTCACGCGCACTGCTTCTGTTTTGAACTCAATTTTGACGTGGAGAGGACAAGGAAGAGAGAACAACATCTCAGGTTTCCTCCAAACTGGACCCTACCACTTCATAAACTTCAACTCACAGATCTCTTCCTTTTTTTTCAATTTATATCCTTTTTATATAGTTAATTAGAACAACAAACGTTTACAAATTTAAAATAATTTTTTTTAATATTTTTAAAACAAAAAATAACAATAAATATAATAACAAAACAAAATATATTTAATTATTTTTAATATTTGAATTTGTCATGTCATGCCTACTTTACAAGTTAAAATTAAAAAAAAAGTGAATTTTTTTAGTTATTTAAAAATTTAGATGTTTAATTTTTAAAATAATATTTGCACTTTTAATTTTTTTTAAATGTGATTGAAATACAATTTAAAATTATCTTTGGAATTTATTAAATATTTTTAAGACTCATAAAAAACATATGATATTTCTCTTTTTCTTTATCTCTCTTAATTTGGTTTAACTGTACATTTTTTATAATAAAAAAATGAAACTAAAATATATATAAAAAAAAATTAGAAAAGAAAAGATAAAGAATGAGAAGAAATAAAAAACAGAAAGGAAAAAATAATATTATTTAATTTTTGTTAGATTTAGGATCAGAGTTTAAATTTTAAATCATTTGAATTATAAGGGGTCTTTTTTTTTTTAAGTTTAGAAATAAGATTTTTGAAAATATATAAGAAATGAGGATATCTATTTTTATTACAATATTAAAAATAATTATTTCAGAAAATAAAGATTTCAAAAAAGAAATTAATTTCCCATAACTTTTTATATTTTTATGAAATTATTCTTATATAAAAAGATGAAAATGTGAATTTTAATAAAATTTTATAAATTTTTTTAAAAAATTAATTAAAATTATAATTTTTTTAAAAATATCAAAATTTATCAAATATTTTTTTAAAAAAAATATTTGAAATTAATTTTTAATTTTTAATTTTTTGGATAATTAATTTTTGAAAATAATTTTTTATTCTGTAAAACAAACGACCTCCTAAGTTGTCGTAAATTTTTAGTGATTTATTATTTCATAGTTTCATTTAATTATTTATTTTTATTCGAAGTATTATTTTTCTTTGCTTTTAAGTTATAAAATTAATTATTATATATTATTAATATAAATTAAATTTTAATAAATATTTAAAGACTAGTGATAATGTAAAATTGTTTTACACCATTAAATTCTTAAGTATTATCTTTCTATGAATATACCTTTATTCATTGTAATTTAATACTTCTAACTATTGTATTAATTAGAACTAACAAATATGATTACACCACCTCACTTTCAATGATTAATGGTAGTTGTGTAATTTCCTCCATCTCCAATGGCACAATTAGTTTTAGTGGGTGGCCCTTCAATTATACAATTCTATAAAAGTAATAAATTAAAAAAAATATATAAAAAATAATAATTTTAAGCCAATGGATTCACTAGGACGGATTCTCGTAAGTTGTAACTTGCCGCTGTTTATAGCCTCTCTCTCCCAATTCCGCATGCATTAAGCTTTCACCTACCACTTTATATAAACCCATTCCATATTTCCCTTTTTCCTCTCCATTTCCAATTCTCTCTATTTTCTCTTCCATCAAACCAAACACATTTTTCACTTCTTCTTCCTTTCTTTTTCCGTAACCGTATTTTTCATCCATGGCTGCTTCTTCTCAAAGACAACACTGTTTCCCAAAAGAAGACGATGGTTTCGCTTCAATCGCAGATATCGAACCAGGCTATTCCGGCCATAATCATAATCATTCCTCTTACCAAAACGGTTTCGTTTCAAGAACTCTAGGTTACGCCACTTTCTACAACAACAGAGATCTAAGAAACAACGTGTATTCACCTAGATCTGGTAGATTTTACGATGCCAGATTCGAAGATCATCAACCTCACTTTCTTGAAGCTTGTTTCCTTTGCAAAAAGCCTCTCGGAAACAACAAAGATATCTTCATGTACAGGTAATTAATTTAATTTCTCAATTAATTGATTAATTTTCCTAATTAGTAGATTTTGAAAACCTAATCGAATTTAGGTTTTGATTAGATCTGTTTTTTTTTTTTTGTGATTGCAGAGGGGACACACCTTTTTGTAGTGAAGAGTGTAGGCATGAACAAATTGAGATAGATGAAGCGAAAGAGAAGAATAGGAACTTTTCTTCTTCAATGGCGTTGAGAAATAAAGAACAGAGAAAATCTGTTTCGCCAAACAAGGCGCAAGATTACTCGTTTCGTACAGGGACGGTTGCTGCGGCTTAATAATAATTAGAAGTTGAATTGAAAATTGAAACTGGGAGTTATAGTTTCAAATTTCAAAATAGGGTTAAAAAAGGGAAATTAGGGTTATTTAAAAGGAAGAAAAAAGACAGGAAAGGAAAAAAAAAAGAAAAAAAGTGGAAGTTTTAAGTTCCGACTTTGAAGTTTGTTTTCCTTTTACCACGGAGAAGGGTTAAGAAGAAAGAGAGAAGTGATTCTGAAAAAAAAGTGATTTTGAGCAGGAAGCTATGTATATGGTAATATGGTTTCGGAAGTTTTCTGCTTGTGGGATCCTCTCTATGAAATTGACCCAGTTTTTGTTTTTTTATATATATGTTGTGAGTTTCTTTAATATTGATTATTGGTTGTGTAATGTATCGAGTAGATTCAAAGTTTAAAAATGAAGAAACTTGATATGAACAAATTTCATGTTTTGGTTTTTTTGTGTGAGATTAAAGAGTGTTTTTTAGTAGATTTTAAACCTTTAATTAGCTGCGATTGTGGCCTACAAGCTGCCGGAGGAAGAACATTGTGGAATATTGTATATGAATATAAAATTTTGAAGTGGGAAGCACAGTATGGTATTCTTATTTTTAAGAATCAATCAATCAATAATTTATTAAAAATCTGCCACCAACTTTTTTTAATTAAAAATTAGAAAATATGTCTAATATCAGTGTCAATATCATAGCATTAATAAATACCTTTGAGGATTTTTTTTTATATAAGCAATTTGTTGTATCTAGTAGAATTTGAATTTAAATTTAAAATTCTACCTTCTAAAACTTTAAAAACACTGCAAAAATATGTTTCAGTTTTTATTGATCGGTATTTTTCATAGATTATTTAAAAGTAATCATTATAAAATAGAACTACCATGCATAAGAAGTTAATATTACTATGCATAAGAAGTATTTTATCATTTTTATTTGTTAGTGGTTCTAAGTTTTTGTTAAAAGATATTGTTATAATCACGAATAAATGGCCTCTAACGTCACCACATAACAAAGTTGAGGTTGTTCGAGAGTTTTAAAAGAGGAAATAGAGTGTTCTACACAAAACAATCATTTAATGAATACTTTGATCACAGATATTCATATTGACAACGTATGGTCCTTCATGGACATTAAGGGACCATGTGATGTAGATTAAAATAATATTTAAGAAATGATTTTTAATAAAAAATAATAAAGTATGTTAAATTTATTTGCATTAAATAAAAAAAATAAGTTTAATATTCAATAATTTGAATATTTATTTCTAGAGATAAATAAATTTTAAAATGAGAGCTCAATTGAATCAAACATCTACCGAATAATATTAGATTTAATTAATAGTTTAAGATTTGTTGGAAGTAAAAACAAGAAATATATCCGATTGATTTTGAATTCTAATGATGAGGCGGTAATCAATTACATTTTATTGTAATCGATTACACCGATTTGAATGGTTATAATTTTTATGTAATCAATTTTCATCTTTAAGTTTTATGTATTTTGAGATAGTGGTTTTCTGTAATTGGTTAAATGTTTAGTGTAATTGATTATATGATTGTAAAATTTGTTTTTCTTATTAGTAGCTACATTTTTTTTGTATGACTTGTTTAAATATCTTTGTTGGGTCACTGATGGAGTAACACTATATTTTCACTCTAATTTTTTCTAGTTCTCACATTCTCTCAGTCTCTCTATTATTCATCATCCTGTGATTGAGTTTTATCCAATATTTTACATTAAGAGTCTGGTTCTTTAATCAAACACTTAGTGTGTCAAAATGTTTTTCATCTTCAATGAAGACATCTTTGAAAACCTCTCAATTCTCGATACGAAGAATTATGACAAGTAGTGCAAACATATGAAGATGGTGTTATGTTATCTAGATGTTCTTGAAGTGATCAAGAACAATGTTAATCCACTCGTAGAAGGTGCAATAATTGCACAAAGAACTACACACAAGGAAGAGAAGACGAAAGATTTCAAAGTTTTATATCTCATTCATCAAAGTGTTGATGCTTATAATTTTGAGAAGATTGGTGATGCACGTCCTCAAAGGAAACTTGAAAAATCTTTAAGAAAAGTTATGCAGAAGTTGATACGACAAAGTTGGTGAAGTTACAAGCTCACAAAAGATAGTTGTAGTTAATTCAAATGGAGGAGAACAAAATTATTAGTGAATTTACTACAAGAATGACAAGATTGGTGAATTAAGTGAAAAATCTTGTGGAAAGACAATCATCGAACAGTATGTAGTTGGTAAAATCTTGAGATCGTTTACATCAATATTCAATAATGTGGTGGTTGATATTGAAGAGTCCAAGGATCTTTCAACCATGAACAAAGAAAAATTGTGAAGTTCTTTGAGGCTAATGAGAAGATAATGGAGGAGATTAATGTTGACAAAGTGCAACTAAAGTTGCTTTACAAGCTCGTTTCGTTGGAAATGACAAGAAAGTGAAAGGAAAATGATCCATGAGTAGAGGTAGAGGAAACTACCATAACAATGGTGGGCGAGACTCTCTAAATTCTAACAATTTAACATTTCAAAAAGGTGAAACAATTGCAACAAAGGTGGTGGATCAATCAATTACAAAGGTGCCAACAATAGAGAAAAAGAAGGAAGATGGAAGAATGGTAAGAGTAACATCCAATGTAAAATTGCTAAAAGCTTGGACATTTTACTCACAAATATCATGCCAACAAGAATGATCCACAAGAGGCTAAAGCAAACTTTGCAAGCCAATAAGATGATGGAAGCACACTATTAATAGTGATTGTTGAAGCAGAAAACAACACATAAAATACAGCCAAAGCCATGTATAATCGTTTGAAAGGAATTACAAAATGAACATGGAAAACATAATGTTGGAAGTTATGGATGCAATTAGGAGTTTGATCCTAAATGCCTCTACGACTAAAAACATAACTTTCAAGGTTGACTTGAAAGTAATAATGCATGTGTCTTGCAACCGCTATTAGTAGGGAAGAATGAATATGATATTATAGGCTTGGGCATTTGAATTTCAAGGAACTCAATGCCATGTAGAAAATAACATGGTTACAGGGCTGCCATTTATCAATATGTCAACCAATGTATGTGAAGAGTGTGTGTAGGCCAAGAAACACAAACGCAATTTTACGGGAAGCAGAACCAAGTGTTATCTTGAGATGGTGTATTCATATGTATGTGGATCGATTTAAGTTGACTCAATCGGGGGAAATAGGTAATTTTTCACATTCATTGATGATTTTAGTTGAAAGTTGTGGACTTACTTGATTAAAAGAAAAGACGAGGTACTAAAAGTATTCAAGAAGTTCAAATACATGGTGGAAAGACAAAGTGATCACAAAATCTAAATTCTAAATCAGATAGTAGAGGTGAGTATGTCTCAAATGATTCTGGGAAATTTTATGGTCAATAAGGTATTGTACATGAGGTAGTGTCACCCTATACGTATCAACAAAATGGATTCGCCAAGAGGAAGAATCAATTGATTATGAACATGGTGAGAAACATGTTGAAAGGGAAGAATTTACTAAAAGAATTATGGGGAGAAATGGTGTCCACGGTTGCATATTTGTTGAATAGGTGCCCAACAAAGAAGCTGGAAAACATTACACATGAAGAATCATGGTCCAGATTTAAGTTAAATATGAGTCACTCGAAGGTATTTGGTTTTGTTGTGTATAGACATGTTTCATATCACCTTAGAAAGAAACTATATGACAAGGGAGAACAAATGATATTTGTCAGGTATCACTCTATGAGTGGATACAAACTCAATGACGTAGTTAACAAGAAGATCGTAATCAATAGGAAGGTGATTTTTGATGAATCAAAGGACTAGAAACATGCTAAAATTAATTCAAATGTGTTGGTTTTTGAGTGCGCCTAAGACGGTGTTGAATAAAGTGGATTGTATATTTTTATTCCTTTATTTGATAATGTTCTTATTTTCTTGTTTGTGTATGAATATGAAAGCGATAAATGCAGAAAATAAAGAATACAAGAGATTTATACTGGTTCCCCTCACACTTCGAGAGCACATTCAGTCCCCTTACCAACATGTAAGAGATTTCACTATAGTTAGAATTATCGTACAGCCTATCCACATCCAAATGTGATGCTTATTATCTAACCAATAGGGAGATCAAAGGCTTTAACTATCCTTTAAGATCCAACAAAGTACATGAAGAACAATCCTTTTCAATGTGCACACTTGTTTCAACAATCCTGAAAACAAGGTACCCAATACAAAGTAGAAAGAGAACAATTCTCCCTTAATACTCTCTTACTTCCAACAATCCTGGACAACAAGGTTACACCACAATCACTTTAGAAAAATGATTAGAAACAAATTCTTGAAGTAGATATGAAAGTTGATAATCAATGTCAATACAAAGTATCGATCTCTTCTCTTTCAAGACAATAATTCAATGAATATATTACACAAGTGCTCAATGCATATGATGAAACTTTTCTAATTATATATTTGAAAATGTAAGAGTAAAAGTTTCATGCAAGATCAAAATATTAATCAATGCACTTGTTTGAAAATGAGAAACAAAATATTGAGATTGTTGTTATTTTTGGTCTGTGTTTCTACTTCAGAAATATTTGATTTATATACAAGTATTGCACCCTTTAAAAAGGTTATAAATGAATATAGAAGTGCAATAGTTCATGGACAACTTCAATAAAAAACAGCATTCAAAACAACCTTGTTTTTCAAATTCGCATCAACGATAACCGGTTACCGTAAGGCTGTAACCGGTTACCCATGCAGGTAATGTTAAGAATTTTGAATTGCTGAAGCCTGTAACCGGTTACCATTGTATGAAAAAGTGAAATAACCTTTTTTTAATGATTTGGAAATGCAATGCTAGTTATATTAAAATCCATGAAACGTGTATGCATAATATTAGACATATTTTGAGCACTATAGTAACATACTATATTGAATTGGAGTATTGTCCCATAATGAAGATCAAATACCCAAGTCTTGTTTAGGCGTAACTTAACATGCAAGCCAAAAGTCCATTTTGAGTAGATACTTTTTCTTCTTCTTTTTGATAATGCCTTTTGCCTTGATCATGATGTTTGTAATCATCAAAACATAAACTTGTTGAAGCATGATTCTACAAAATAGGGTTGGAGTTGTTCCTACATTTTTATGCAGAAAATGCAGTTAATGAAGTCAAAATTGAAGGAAATTTGAGAAGATCAACAAGACAAAGAGGCATGCACGGAAGACTATAATATTGTGATTTGTTTTAGGATAATGAAGCAAATGAAAATGGTGATCTCGTCCATTTTGCGCTCATGGATAAATTCGAATAAGTAAAAACAGAGGAGGCCTTGAGTGATCCAAAGTGGATATGTGCTATTAAGGAGAAGTTGTATTAATTGAGAAAAATAAGACATGGGAACTAGTTGATCAACCTCAAAGAAAGAAGCTAATTGGTGTCAGATGAGTGTACAAAGTGCAGGCAAATTCCAAAGGTGAAATAATCATGCACAAGTCTCAATTAGTTTCAAAGGTATTTTTACAAAGAGAAGGCATAGACTTCGAAGAAGTATTTGCACCAGTGGCTAGAATTAAAACCATTAGGATAGTTGTTGGTATTATAAATAACAACAATTGGTCCATCTACCAAATAAAAGTTAAATATGCGTTTTTGAATGGTCCTGTGAATGAGGAGGTGTTTATGGCACAACCACCTGATTTTATTGTGAAAAATTAGAATGCCAAGTTATATAGATTGAAGAAGACGTTATATAGGCGGAAGCAAGTACTAAGAAGTTGGAAAAAAATAATTGATGAGTTTCTAAAGGAGATATGATTTAATAAACGTGTATCTTAACATGGTGTGTATGTGAAGAATGATACAAGCAAAACAATGATCATTTTATGTCTCTAAGTTGATGATTTATTGATTATAGACAACAACAAAGGTTACATTGTCGAGTTCAAGGGAGATTTAATGAAATATTTTGAAATGACTGACCTTGGTCTCATGACATAATTTTTTGACATTGAGTTTCACAAGTTCGAAAGGGGACTCTTCATGCATCAAAAGAGGTATGCTCTTAAGATATTGAAGAAGTTTTAAATGTAGTATTGTAATATGGCAATTACCCCTACAGAGCCAAGATTGAAACTATCAAAAAAATGAAGATGAGCATGATATTAATCCAACATAGTATAAGAGGCTGATTGGATCTTTGCGGTACTTGTGCAACACGAGACCGTACTTGGGATATAATGTTGGCATAATGAGCAGATTTATGGGGAAGCCAATGGCCTCATACTTGGCAACAATCTAGAGAATTGTAAGATGTGTAAAAGGTTCTATTGATTGTAGAATTATATTTTCCGCAATAGATAAAGGTAGAAGCCACAAATTGCTTGGTTATACCAACTGTTGTACCCCAAAATTTGCCCTCCCATATTTCTCAAAACATTTCAAGAAAAATTCACAAGTCCAACCCGGCGCGTCATATTCAGGTATTCTTTCGCCAAGATATCTCTGATAACGTATTCTCAAATTCAGGTTCGGCTCAAGAGTCAATTCTTTAAAGAAGGTATCCGAATGTGTGAGTTTTCTCGAAGAAATATGGTGAAAAAGTGTGCTGAAAGTGCAGTTTTTACGCGCTAAAAAATTCATAACTTGAAGATCGTGGCTCGTTTTGAACCCGTTCCGATGGCCAAAATTCCGTCTTGACATTATCTACGTTTTCATCTCTCACGGCTGGAAGCCAATTTCGATCAGAAGATCTTCAAAAATGTGGATTTATCAAGTATTTTCATATAGAAAATTTGTGACAGAAGTTTATTTGCGTCATGTTCAGAAAATCATAACTTGGTCGATTTTCATTGTATCGAGCTGGTTCCGGCACCAAAATTTCACAAATTGAGTTGCCTACATTTTCACAAGAGGTATTGAGTTCGAACGGTGTTCAAAAGGCCTTCGTTTTTTGCTCAGAGTGCGTGACACGCTGAAAATCCTGAATGCTGAATATTATTTCATCTGGGCCGAAACTTCGAAAATTCATAACTCGGTCAATTTTTATCGGATTGGGCTCATATTTTTACACAAGGTCACTGACTCAGAGATTTACAACTTTTATTCAAAAGTCGAGACCAAATTATGCACCGATCAATACCAGTTTTTTATTGAAGAACGTGTCAGAGTCGACACTGGAGCCCAAAATAAGTTTGTCTGAGCTGAAACTTCAAAAATTCATAACTAATTCACCGTTTATCCGATTGAGCCGATTTTCGGACAGGAGTTAGTTATCGATGTCAGCTACATTTTGTTTTCACATTTCAACTTCAAAAATTGCACTTAAGTCCCTGAGATTTAGCCTGGAAAGTGAAGAACTCAAGTGAACATTGGAGGCCCAATTGCACATTCAAAGCCCATTTTCTTTACCCTAATTTCCATTATATAATCACATTCTTTTCACACAAACCGGGGAGGAGAAAAAAAGAGAGAAAAAACCTTGCCACAACACTGTTAGAATATCAAATTCTTTCAAGAACCCTAAAACTTTGAAATCCTTATTACAAATCCCTCTCTCACTACAAACAAGTCATCACAGTTACAAACCAACACCTCACTACTTCTTCAGTAAGGGTAAGGCTGGTTTGATCTCCATGATCAAAAGGGTATAATCATTCATACATGTCATATTGTGCCTAAACATTAAATTTCTTCATATATTGGCTTTATTTGCATTTTATGATTTTATTTAATGTGTTCATGAGATTCAACACTGCAGATTTAGACAGGATCCCATGCAGGTTCATTAAGGAACGTTGAGGCCAAAAGCCAAAAAGCCAAAAGCCAAATGGCCAAAAGCCAAAAGCCAAAAGCCAAAAGCCAAATGGCCAAAAGAACAACTTATTCATGACACCAATACATGGCGAAACAGACATCCTGAGAAGATTAAGGAACGTTGAGGCCAGAACACAAATGGCCAACAGCCAGAATACAAATGGCCATGAAACCCAAGCCAATGGCCAAAGAATGCAGACCACGATACTCAGGAGTCAATGAACACGCACGTGATGCCAGAAAGTCAAACAAGGTTTTTTGTCTAAAGGGCCAGAATACTTCAAAAAAACCTCCCCTTGGGCCTGAAACTCCCCTTGGTTTGCATCCTTTTTTAATTTTATTTTCTTTTCTTTTCTAATTCTTTTTTTATTGTTTTAATTGTTTTTTTCACCATAAAATAATTTTCTATAATAAAAACAGAAAAATCAAAAATACAAATATATTTAATTATTATTAATTTCATCACTAACCTATTTTTTGTAAATAAACTCTAACAATTAACTTAGTTTAAAATAGGTTTTAAAACTTAAATCTTTTTCTTAACAAATTAAAATATGTAGAAATTAGGGTTTTTAACTTTTTTATCACTTTTCTTAATAAATAACTTTTTTTTCTTCTTGTTATCATTATTATTAATTACTAATTTATTTTGTAAATAAACATGTACATTAAATATCTAGTAAAGTTAGGTTAAACTTTAATGTTTTCTTAATAATTAAAACAACTTAGAATTAGAGTTTCTTTTAATTTTAATTTTTATTTTCTTTATTTTCATTAAATACAAAAAAACATAAAAACATTTCTTTTCTTAATTAAATAATTAATTAGCTTTTTAATTTCATTTAATTTCTCAAAAGGGTCCAACGCCCTCGAACGTTCTATTTCTATTCTTTCGCGCATTTATTTTATTTTATTGTGAATATTATGTAATTGCTCAAGCCTTGTAATAGTAATTAGGAATTTATTTACTTTCCGCATTTTTATTAAAACGGGTCTTTGTTAATTTGGCGATGTATAGACCCGCGCCTTGTAATAGCATAGGATTTTACTTTCCGCATTTAAATTTCCGCACTTTTAAATTGCTAAACTTTGCATGAAAGAATGTAAGGCCTAAAATAAAAACAAGCGTAGATCACCATGATGCATGTACAAGATAAATATCAACATGAAAATAACACACAAATTCACACACCACTCTTAGGGTACGCCTCACTGTTGCCTTGCCCTCGAAACGTGGTCGTCGAGTATAGGACGTTTTAGTAAGTCCTTATGTCCATAACATGATCCAGTTGCCTCGAAACGGTTGCCTCAGAATTAAAAAGGATCAATGGCATAAGGGTAGCTTCTAAGGTGTCCTACTGTTGCTCTGGTGACCACACTGTCCCTACAAACGAATTGACCCGAACACCTCCAACGGTGGTGCTACCTACCTTTCAATGGTGGGATGACACTATCTTAAGGACATTTACACAGCCTAATTCCTTAGGGTAGGTAGATGACTCATAGATACTTGCTCTATTCAAAAAACAAATCAAAACTCTTTTCACACCGACACTTTCAAAAAGCTTTCAAAACAATTTTTCAAACACTCTTGAGGACTGATACAAGAGTCGATCTGAAATCTTTAAACGAAACTTTTTCAAACTCACTCACAATTGAAAAGCAAACACTTTTGAAAACACAATGAGCAAGTATCTAAGAGCCCATGGATAACCATGGATAGAAAGGGTGCTAACACCTTCCCTTTCTATAAATCTACCTCCCGAACCGAGAAACTATCTCATAAGGAATTTTGCTGTGCTTTTGTCCTGTCCATGTTGGAGAAAATAAAAGACGATGGCGACTCTTGCTTCCGCGACATTTCGCGAACCAGCTTTAAACAGTCAGTTCTAAATCCACCGATCACAGAACTGGCGACTCTGCTGGGGAATGTTACTTAAAGTGAGGTGTACCTTAGGATAGCTCATACTTGTTTTCAATTATTGTGTTTGTTTGCTTTATATTTGTGGGCACTGCATCAGAGTTATATAGATCCTAACCCGGATCTGGGGATACCCTGTTAGGTAGCATAAGCTGTGAGGGACATGTCCGGCATAGACCGACATGGGTGAAGTAGTGGCTACGTTGGTGTGGCACCTTGGTCTGTACCGATATCCCTTGTGTTGCAACGAGGAGAATATGGGTCTTCTGAGGAGTCATTAAGCACCAACCGACCTTAGAACCTTAAATGACCCAACTTGGCCAATAGAACAGTAGCAGTATGCTACGCCCATTGAGGCTAAACTCTCGTGATGATTCTGGCCGCAAGAAAATATTGCGAAGTTGGAGTTATGACCGATTGAGGGTAGTCAGTGATATTGGGATCCTCTAGAACCCGGTTACTTTTGATAGGACAGGTCTTAACCAACGAAACTGAAAGAGGGTAGTACCTAAACTTCATGCTGGCCTAAACTCTAAGGGTTGTCTTGTGTGACTTGTGTGCCTTCAAACTTGACTACTTGCATACTTGTTATCTGACACTTGAGTTTCTTGCAGGTTTTGTTTACAGTCCTTAATCTGGACTCATAACAGGGTTTACCTATATCACTCCATGCATAGCATGACATCATACCATTGCATACATCCTGCATAAGGACTAATCCATTTCAAGGATGTCAAGGGTCTGTGATGCAGGTCATGATGAACCAACGGTCTAGCAAGGGGCAAAGGGGATTTATTTTCCTCTAGCCAAGGTTGGTAACCTGAGTCAAGGGCTATGACCCACTAGATATGGTGAACTTTGACTCCCGAAGAAGGTTCCTCTAGCCAAGGTTGTTTGGAGATCAAAACACAATGACTTGAGTCAGGGGCTATGACCCACTCGATATGGTGAGCCTTGACTCTTGAAGAAAGACTCTCAACAAACATAAAGTTCCTTCAATCAAGCTACTGGATCCCAACTCTAACAATTTTCTTGTCTATCCCGCGAGATCCTTGAAAACATTGCATGCATATATACATATCTTTGCATTACAGGTATCCCTTTTTATAGGTTGCTTACCTTCTTTGCTGTTTATTTCAGCAGTCTCATCATGAATCCTGAAACATCTACTGAGCAATCCATCCAGGCCCTCCAGGCCCAGAATGCCCAGTTCCAGGAGTTGATTAAGAGTCTAGCCCAGGGCCAACAGGATTTGAAGACTCTGCTCTCGAAGAGGAAGAAGAAGAGGACAGTGTTGTTCAACCCGAGACGCAAATCTGGGAATGGATCACTAAATGAAGTTGAGCAGACTACCCCATCTGTTGGAAAGGACAGCCCCCATGAGAGAGAGGTTCCTAGTCCTGTGGTCTCCGACAACGAGACAGAGTTCAATGATGAGCAGTACCCTCCAGCTGAGGACAGGTACAAACAGCTAGAAGACAGACTAAGTGCTATGGAAATACAAAAAGTGCCCGGCCTGGACTTCGAAGATCTAGGTCTGTCTTCTAGGGTAGTAATCTCGCACAAATTCAAGGCACCTGCCTTTGCCAAGTACGACGGGGTATCCTGTCCTAAGCTGCATCTCAGGTCTTACATAAGGAGGATCCAGCCCTACACGGCTGACAAGAATTTGTGGATTCACTTTTTTCAGGATAGTCTGTCGGGAACTCAACTCGACTGGTTCTATCAACTGAATGGAGCCAACATCCGCAGCTGGGAGGACTTGGCCACTGCATTCTACAAGCAGTACCAGTACAATTCCGACCTTGCTCCCATGCGCACTCAGCTTCAGGGAATGTCTATGGGTGCAGGTGAAGGTTTCAAAGAATATGCTCAAAATTGGAGGGACCTTGCTGGAAGGGTACAACCACCTCTGACTGACCGCGAGCTCGTCGACATGTTCTTAGGGACCTTGTCTGGTCCATTCTTCAACCACCTGATTGGGAATTCTGCTGCTGGGTTTACAGATCTGATCCTGACCGGGGAAAGAATAGAAGCTGGCATCAAGTCGGGGAAAATACAGAATGGTGACTCCTCGAACATTGAGAAGAAACCATCCAAGAGAGAATCTAGTGCTGTCAACGCGGTAGCTACTACAAAGCCGGCCGGTGCTCCTCAGCGTCACCATCAACAAAGGGAAGAAAGACCTAAAAGGTAATTCACTCCCCTCGGCATGACTTTGTCACAGATATTGCCACAGCTGCTGGAAATCAAGTTGGTAACTCTCATGGACCCTCCAAAGAATCCTAACAGGACACCTTCAAGGTATAACCCCAATGTTCGCTGCGCCTATCATTCTGACAGCCTGGGGCATGCTACAGATGACTGTTGGACTTTGAGAAACAAGGTTCAAGATCTGATCAACATGAAGGAAGTCCAGCTCGACTCCCCAGAGGCTCCCAATGTGATCACTGCTCCCTTGCCAAAACATGGCTAGGATTGGATTTTTTGTTCATTCGAATGTTCAACTTGTAATTTTCTTTTGATTGTTCAAACATTTATTCATGTTAAACATTGTTATTTCATTAATGCACTACACATGTCTGTTTTGAAGTAATTATTTCGTATTCACTATATGCAAACTGTTTTCATTTTTCTGTGATGATCAATTCTCGGTTAAAAATTCTAAGCCTCTCGAGGGAGGATGACGAAAACGATACCACGATCTCTACAATATGCTTTTGAACAGACCCCGCTGATGAGGTACAAGCATTGTTTCAATTCCTAAACACTGGAGTTATAAGGAAGATAATCCCTCGTCAACCCCTTTGAGCCTAAGAAGTTAGAGTTTTTCTTTTCAAAAAATTAAAACCCTTAATCATAACCTGGGGCAGGGTAGTTCTCTCAGTTGATCCAGGTGCATAACGAATGACACCAAAGAAGTCCTTACAAAACAAAAAGACAATGATGGTTCCAGGTAATCATAAAGACAGGCAGTCGTTATCTATCAAAATAAAAGCCCAATAAGTCAAAACCTATGAAGGAGACTTACAAAACTGGGGCATCCCGCTGACTGTAAATACAAAAAGAAACAGTTCAGGCAGAAAACAGGGATGACAAAATCAAAAAAAGAAAGAGGTCCTACAAACCCTCAATAACAAAAAGGAATGACTGCCTATTCAAAATAAACTATCAACATCCGAACCATCACGGGAATATCAGGACAAAAACTCAAATAAGGTCTAACGCACGATCATCTGAGTTTAGGATTGAAGAACATCACGAAGAGTGGGTGGGTACAAATAAAATTTGAGCCTTTATCCTTTGTTTCTTAAACCGTGAACCAGGCCACGTTACAACCCTAAAAAGTCCTAGCTGAAGCATGGGTTAGTTCGAAAGCATATTGTTACAAAGGTATCCTGACTCCTTAAGGCTCGCAGTAAAATAACGAGTTTGACATCACAGTTTACAAAAGAACTCACTTGTTTTATTAAAAAACTGCATTTCCAAAAACTTCGAAACAGACATAAGCTTTGCATTTTTAACATAACTTTGTTTGCATACGACTATTTGTTTGAACAGCATAGAAGCTCGCACGACGAATATCGGATGAAGAAAAGCACTCCCAAACAAGGGGCATGACATGATCATTGTCCGTCATCTGGGGCAGTTAAGTCAAGATTCAGAGAATCTCTCAAATGCCAAATAGCAAGGGGCAAACCTCCATCTGGATCACTTGAGGCATTGGACGATCAAACGAAGATCTTCTGGTATGGCGACACAACACAACAACAGGGGCACCTCCCTACATTCTGAGAACGTGGACATAGTCGAAAAAATACTACGCAAAATCAAAGACCCGCTAGGTTGACACACCTAGGCAAAAATAAGGGCTTCCCGGCGAACCAAAAGGGTTCGGGCAAAAATAAGGGATGAAATGAAAAAAATCTGTACACCCGGCAAGTCGAAAACCTGAAAAGGCGGCTTGGGAAAAAATGGGTATCCCGGTGGACTGAAAACCCGAAAGGGCGGTCCAGGAAAAAATTAGGGATCAAAGCGTACGACTATGTCCCGGTATCTCGTCACTTGTCTACCAGAAGAAGATTTGTCAAACGGCAGTCATCAAACACCTTCACAGGTACCTTCTTCTCCAATAGAAACTGGGGCAATAATGAGTTGTCTAAATGATCCGGTTGCCCTGTCCACCGAAGTGCCAAGGTAAGTTCAGCTGAAGAATGCGACCAAGATACCTTCACTCCCTGCAGAGCGAACGCGTCTCCCCGGTTTTATTCAAAGGTTATTTTTCCACCAGAGCTTATAACTGGATTATCCTCAGCTAAAAGCCACGGAAAGATCGTCCTCGGCAAAGTTCTTCTTATTCCCCAGCGGAGTTCATCAAAACTTCCAACAGAGCACAACAACGGTATCCCCAACGGAGTTATCCTCATCAACCTCAGCAAAGTACCTCTCTTTCCCCGCAGAGTAATCTATTCGCCAAGTTTATTCCCCAACGGAGTCATCTTCTCCTACCGGTATTCTTGCAATCATCATCCCCAACGGAAACGAAGAATCTCACTCTTCAACATCAGCCCAGGATTTGACTTCCCGGCATCCGTCAAGGATCTATTTTCCTAGACGAAGATACATTCATAAACATCACATTGTTATACATCATGATACATGCATATACGCATCATATCATACAATCTCATGTGTTGAAGAATATCACCGCTTGATCTGTACCATGCATTGCATATGACTGACCTTTATCTTTCAGGAAGGATACAGTTAAATGATCAGCTATGTCAAAAAAGACAAAGTCAGTAAAAGTAGACAAATCCAGTCAAAAGAAGACAAGTCCAGTTAAAATTACTTCAACCCGTCGTTATAGACACTCGTCGTTATAGACACTTGTCGTTATAGACACTCGCCGTTATAGACACTCGTCGTTATAGACACTCGTCGTTATAGACACTCGTCGTTATAGACACTCGTCGTTATAGACACTCGTCGTTATAGACACTCGTCTTTATAGATACTCGTCGTTAAAGACCACTCGTCCATGAGGATAACCTATCAGTAGAGACAACTCACCAACCTTACTATATGCCAGACTCGATTCCTGTATCTTGCCAGGGCACGTCTGAAGAGTTTGAAGATCCGATTCCTGTATCTCGCCAGGGTGTATCTGTTGACGACTATATTCTCCAGACTCGATTCCTGTATCTCGCTAGGGCACGTCTGAAGAGTTTAAAGATTCAATTCTTGTATCCATCCAGGGCACATCTACATAAAGAGTTTGAAGACCAACTCCTGTAACAGGCCAGGTAATTATTTTTCTTTCTCAGGTACGCAAGTTCTCGCTAAGGAATCTCTTACGCGATCGACAACCTCCCGATGGCATCTATAAGCCCATCTCCACAACTATCCATTGCAGTTCCAAATGGCATCTATAAGCCCATTCCCGACAAGGTTTTGTCACACTTTCAGATGGCATCTATAAGCCCATCCTCCTATCCACCATCTCTTCCAAATGGCATCTGTAAGCCCATTCCCGCCATCACGTTGCTGATACTCTACTATGCGAGTGCAAATTTCTGGGCACTCTAGTGTTCAATCATCTTCCACCTTTGGATCACGAAAGGCACGCAAGCCAATCTACATCCTCAGGTTTAAGAAGATTGAACAGGGGCAACTGTTGTACCCCAAAATTTGCCCTCCCATATTTCTCAAAACATTTCAAGAAAAATTCACAAGTCCAACCCGGCGCGTCATATTCAGGTATTCTTTCGCCAAGATATCTCTGATAACGTATTCTCAAATTCAGGTTCGGCTCAAGAGTCAATTCTTTAAAGAAGGTATCTGAATGTGTGAGTTTTCTCGAAGAAATATGGTGAAAAAGTGTGCTGAAAGTGCAGTTTTTACGCGCTAAAAATTTCATAACTTGAAGATCGTGGCTCGTTTCGAACCCGTTCTGGTGGCCAAAATTCCGTCTTGACATTATCTACGTTTTCATCTCTCACGGCTGGAAGCCAATTTCGATCAGAAGGTCTTCAAAAATGTGGATTTATCAAGTATTTTCATACAGAAAATTTGTGACAGAAGTTTATTTGCGTCATGTTCAGAAAATCATAACTTGGTCGATTTTCATCGTATCGAGCTGGTTCCAGCGCCAAAATTTCAAAATTGAGTTGGCTACATTTTCACAGGAGGTATCGAGTTCGAACGGTGTTCAAAAGGCCTTAGTTTTTTGCTCAGAGTGCGTGACACGCTGAAAATCCTGAATGCTGAATATTATTTCATCTGGGCCGAAACTTCGAAAATTCATAACTCGGTCAATTTTTATCGGATTGGGCTCATATTTTTACACAAGGTCACTGACTCAGAGATCTACAACTTTTCTTCAAAAGTCGAGACCAAATTATGCACCGATCAATACCAGTTTTTTATTGAAGAACGTGTCAGAGTCGACACTGGAGCCCAAAATAAGTTTGTCTGAGCTGAAACTTCAAAAATTCATAACTAATTCACCGTTTATCCGATTGAGCCGATTTTCAGACAGGAGTTAGTTATCGATGTCGGCTACATTTTGTTTTCACATTTCAACTTCAAAAATTGCACTTAAGTCCCTGCGATTTAGCCTGGAAAGTGACGAACTCAAATGAACATTGGAGGCCCAATTGCACATTCAAAGCCCATTTTCTTTACCCTAATTTCCATTATATAATCACATTCTTTTCACACAAACCGGGGAGGAGAAAAAAAGAGAGAAAAAACCTTGCCACAACACTGTTAGAATATCAAATTCTTTCAAGAACCCTAAAACCTTGAAATCCTTATTACAAATCCCTCTCTCACTACAAACAAGCCATCACAGTTACAAACCAACACCTCACTACTTCTTCAGTAAGGGTAAGGCTGGTTTGATTTCCATGATCAAAAGGGTATAATCATTCATACATGCCATATTGTGCCTAAACATTAAATTTCTTCATATATTGGCTTTATTTGCATTTTATGATTTTATTTAATGTGTTCATGAGATTCAACACTGCAGATTTAGACAGGATCCCATGCAGGTTCATTAAGGAACGTTGAGGCCAAAAGCCAAAAAGCCAAAAGCCAAATGGCCAAAAGCCAAAAGCCAAAAGCCAAAAGCCAAAAGCCAAATGGCCAAAAGAACAACTTATGCATGACACTAATATATGGCGAGACAGACATCCTGAGAAGATTAAGGAACATTGAGGCCAGAACACAAATGGCCAACAGCCAGAATACAAATGACCATGAAACCCAAGCCAATGGCCAAAGAATGCAGACCACGGTACTCAGGAGTCAATGAACACGCATGTGATGCCAGAAAGTCAAACAAGGTTTTTTGTCTAATGGGCCAGAATACTTAAAAAAAACCTCCCCTTGGGCCTGAAACCCCCCTTGGTTTGCATCCTTTTTTAATTTTATTTTATTTTCTTTTCTAATTCTTTTTTTATTGTTTTAATTGTTTTTTTCACCATAAAATAATTTTCTATAATAAAAACAGAAAAATCAAAAATACAAATATATTTAATTATTATTAATTTCATCACTAACCTATTTTTTGTAAATAAACTCTAACAATTAACTTAGTTTAAAATAGGTTTTAAAACTTAAATCTTTTTCTTAACAAATTAAAATATGTAGAAATTAGGGTTTTTAAATTTTTTTATCACTTTTCTTAATAAATAACTTTTTTTTCTTCTTATTATCATTATTATTAATTACTAATTTATTTTGTAAATAAACATGTACATTAAATATCTAGTAAAATTAGGTTAAACTTTAATGTTTTCTTAATAATTAAAACAACTTAGAATTAGAGTTTCTTTTAATTTTAATTTTAATTTTCTTTATTTTCATTAAATACAAAAAAACATAAAAACATTTCTTTTCTTAATTAAATAATTAATTAGCTTTTTAATTTCATTTAATTTCTCAAAAGGGTCCAACGCCCTCGAACGTTCTATTTCTATTCTTTCGCGCATTTATTTTATTTTATTGTGAATATTATGTAATTGCTCAAGCCTTGTAATAGTAATTAGGAATTTATTTACTTTCCGCATTTTTATTAAAAACGGGTCTTTGTTAATTTGGCGATGTATAGACCCGCGCCTTGTAATAGCGTAGGATTTTACTTTCCGCATTTAAATTTCCGCACTTTTAAATTGCTAAACTTTGCATGAAAGAATGTATGACCTAAAATAAAAACAAGCGTAGATCACCATGATGCATGTACAAGATAAATATCAACATGAAAATAACACACAAATTCACACACCACTCTTAGGGTACGCCTCACTGTTGCCTTGCCCTCGAAACGTGGTCGTCGAGTATAAGACGTTTTAGTAAGTCCTTATGTCCATAACATGATCCAGTTGCCTCGAAACGGTTGCCTCGGAATTAAAAAGGATCAATGGCATAAGGGTAGCTTCTAAGGTGTCCTACTGTTGCTCTGGTGACCACACTGTCCCTACAAACGAATTGACCCGAACACCTCCAACGGTGGTGCTACCTACCTTTCAATGGTGGGATGGCACTATCTTAAGGACATTTACACAGCCTAATTCCTTAGGGTAGGTAGATGACTCGTAGATACTTGCTCTATTCAAAAAACAAATCAAAACTCTTTTCACACCGACACTTTCAAAAAGCTTTCAAAACAATTTTTCAAACACTCTTGAGGACTGATACAAGAGTCGATCTGAAATCTTTAAACGAAACTTTTTCAAACTCACTCACAATTGAAAAGCAAACACTTTTGAAAACACAATGAGCAAGTATCTAAGCGCCCATGGATAACCATGGATAGAAAGGGTGCTAACACCTTCCCTTTCTATAAATCTACCTCCCGAACCGAGAAACTATCTCATAAGGAATTTTGCTGTGCTTTTGTCCTGTCCATGTTGGAGAAAATAAAAGACGGTGGCGACTCTTGCTTCCGCGACATTTCGCGAACCAGCTTTAAATAGTCAGTTCTAAATCCACCGATTACACCAACTCAAACTGGTGTGGAGAAAAATATGCTAGGAAATTCATTGTTGGATACATCTTTATTTATGGAGAAACACCAATATCTTGGTGTTCTAAGAAGGAATCAATTGTGGAGATATCTTCTTAAGAGGCTAGGTACATTGCATCGTCTATGTGTATGTGTCAAGCTGAATGGTTGATGAACTTAAAGAAGGAGTTGTGCATCGAAGAGTATGAAGTTGTAACATTGATGATAAACAACATTTTCGCTCTAAACCTTGTTAAGAAACTCATTGCACATGGGAGAAGAAATCATATAGATGAAATTTCACTACTTAAGAGAGTTTGTAAGTGGAAGGAAAATTGAAGTTGAGGTATTGCAAAAGTGAAGACCAAATGACTGATTTGCTAACCAAAGGAGAAACTATTCAGGTGTTCAAAAGGTTGAAGAAGTACATGAGTATGGAGGACTTAGAGGACTTGAATTAAATTAGTGTGTTAAGAAAATAAGTAATTTAAGTGGAAATACCTTATTACAACGGGAGGGTCACCGATTACCACCCATTCAGCAGAGTTCAGAATCAAACAGAAGCATCGTGTAACCAATTATAGTTTTTGTGTAATTGGTTACCACCCCCAAGTTTTTTTGTATTTTTTAGACATGGGCTTCTTGTAACCAGTTACAAGTTTTGTGTAACCGATTATAGGATTGCAAAGTTTGTTTTTCTCATTAATTGATTAGCTACATTATTTTGTATGATTGTTTAAATACCCATGTTGGGTGATCAATGGTTTTTACACAAATATTTAGCATTTATTTTAGTTATCATTTTTGTTTCTTGTTGAGGTTTTATTTCGTTTTATCGCATATTATGCTTTGGTTTTGTGTTTTAGTGTTTTCAGGTTTAAAAGAATAAATCAGGACAAATCGGTACAAAACTCGAAGTTTTAGAAGAAATACAAATATCCACCTAAAGGAGGCCTGACATGGCCACCCGTTTCACCTGACATGGGCCGTGTCAGATAGAAGGCTAGGACGAGACAAAGGAAATAGGAAGTCAAGGGCTGACACAGGCGCCCGTGTCAGAAGGTCTGTATTAGAAAATAAAAGAAAAATTCCCAGATGTCCAACATGGGCACCCGTGTTGCCTGACACGTCCCATGTTGGGTTGCGACGCTGATTTCAGTATTTTCGATTATTTTGTTTATCTATTAAGATATGGGAGAATTTTGGGTACTTCCAACTTATCTAATGAGTTATTGCTATTAAAAGGATTTTCCACGATGAAAACCATGACTTTTTGGCTAGACGAAGAATTGAGGATTAAAGATTGAAGCATACACAAGTGTTGGAGAACGGAGACCTTTCATGAGCGGAAGTGATTGAAGATCAAAGTTCACCATCTATGTGTAATGTTTAATTTTTATTCTGAAATTACTTTGAACAATATGAGTAACTAAACCCCCCAATGTTATGGGGGTGTCCCTGATTTGAAAATGTAATGATTATGAATTTTTTAGTTCTTTAATAAAGTTGTTTTTTATTCAATTTAATCGTGCAACATTTTCATGCTTTCTCGATCGGACCAATTAGGATTGATTTACGGTTAATAACAAATTGGACCGCGGTTGTTAAGATTTTTGTATGATTAGGCTATAGTAGATATCACCTAGGACTAGGGATACCCTATAGTTATCGGATTTAACCCTTGATAAAATAAAGACTTGACTCCATCACATATCTCTAAGGACTTAGAATTTAGGATGAATGGTTAAAGGTTTTCTCACTAAGGATTTAGGGGAAAACAATCTAAAGGGCCGGTAGTTGAAGGTAATGAACTTGTTGAAGAGATCAAGAGTAAAGGTTATTATAGGATCAAATCACACACATATCCCTAGCATGCTCCTTATATATATGAGAAAAAGCCTTAATTTACATTCATTTTATTTTTAATTAATGTTAAGTGACAATTTCCAAACCAAAACCCAATTCAAGTTTTGTCTAATTGAACCACAAATTGGACTCAATACTGATATGCAGTCCTTGAGATTGATACTTTGGGATTCTCCATTATTACTACATTGACAAATTAGTACACTTGCTAATTTACCGATCAAGTTTTCAGCGCCGTTACCGGGGACTGCCGAGTTATTGAGTGTAATTTGAGTTCAATTAGAATTTTGTTACTCTGCAACTAAAATTTTCTTTTCTGTAATTTTTATAATTTTTTTGTTATTACTGATTTTTTCCTAACCTTTGCATGCGAGGAAAACACTTAGCTTAATTTCCTTTTGATATGCAGACTCAGGTTCAGAATAAAAACCTGAAACTATGGGTGAAAACCCACCACCACCAGAGAGACTTCTTGGGGATTACGGAGGAGCCAATGCTCCAGCAGGTCGGTTGACTATTGTGAATCAACCGGTCAATGTTGCAAAATTTTAACTGCATCCTTCTACCATCCGCCAGCTCGAGAACAGATCTTTCACCGGAAAGATCAATGAAGATGCCAATAAGCATTTACAGAGATTCCTCACCATGAGTACTACTTTGAAGATTTAGGGACACTCTGAAGAAGCCAAGAAATTAAGGATGTTCCCGTTCATGCTTTCTGAAGATGCTGAAGAGTGGTTTTACTCATTACCTGCTGTGAGTATTACTACTTGGGAACATATGGAGAAGACTTTTCTTGATGAGTACTTTCCTGCTTCTGTTTATATTCGCAAAAGATATGATATTGTGAATTTTAAGCAGAAGGAATGAGAGTCATTAGGTGATGCTTACAAGAGGTTCAAGAGGTTATTGGTAGCTTGCCCCACCCACATAATGGATCAAACTGAACAAATGAAGATGTTTGTGAATGGCCTCCGAATGAAGACAAAGCAACTTATTGATACAGCTGTCAGTGGCTCATCCAACTTTACAACAGCCACTGGTGTGAAGAAAATTATTGAAGTCATTTCTGCAAATTAGAATTTGGAGCTACATGACAGGGTTATGAGTAAAACAGAGGGGATGATTGATCTGAAGTTAGAAATTAATAAGCAACTTAAAATTGAAGATTCAATTGCTGCAAAAGTAGAGAAAAGGCAGAAAGCAATGAACATGGGTACTCAACAGGTAGCTCAGGTTCAACATGTACAAAAGGTTGCTTGTGAAATTTGTAGTGGACCATACCTTACTATGTAATGTCTTGCAACTCCATAACAAATTGAGGGGATAAATTTCTTGAGGCAAAATAACCTATATTCTAACACCTATAATCCTGGGTGAAAGAATCATCTGAACTTCTCCTAGAAAGATCAACAACAATAAGCTCCTCAGAAGGCGGAGTGGGAGGTGGCTATTGAAAAGGTGACTGCTCACACAACTCAATTACAAGAATAGACAAGGAGTAATCATAGGAATACCACAACTACAATAAAAATTTTGGAAGTTCAAGTGGGATAGATTGCACAACATGTAGCGCTGCAAGCACAAGAAAATAAAAAAAACATGAGAATGTTAATGTTGTCAAACCAAGGAATGAGAAAGCTGCTGAAGAAAAGAAAGATAAGGTAAAATTTGATGATAGTATCATAGAAGTAGAGCTGGAAGTGAGAGAGAACAAGAAAAAACATGAAGAAGTAGTATCCCCTCTGAAGCCAGTTGAAGAGAAAAATAAACCAAAAATCAAATTGTCGTATCCATATTGAGTGGCAAAAAAGGACACAAAAGAGAAAGAGATTGATAAATTTGTCCAGTTGTTCAAAAAGTTAGAGATCAATATACCATTCTTTGAAGCACTCGAGAAAATGCCTTTGTATCAGAAATTCATGAAGGATGTATTATCAAAGAAGAGATCAACAGGAGAGGGATCGGTACTCTGTGATGAGAAGTTATGTGTAATTGCATCAAAGAGGAAAATACCTGTCAACCAGAATGATCCGGGGTCAGTTGCAATACCATGCATCATAAAAGACAGAACTTTCTAGAGGGTTCTGGTTGATTTTGGCTCTAGTGTGAGTTTAATGCCATTATCGATTTTCAAGAAGCTCAATATTGATAAATAAGCGGGAGTGAGACAAAATTGAAATTTGCTGATCACACCATCAAGCAGTCATATGGGATAACTGAAGATGTATTAGTAGAAATTGATAATTTTTTCCAGTAGATTTCTAGATCATGGACATTCATGAAGATAAAGAGACTTCTATCATTCTTGGTCGACCATTTATGCTGAATAGGCGATGAAAATTTGATATTGAGACAGGTAATCTGACACTGAAATCATATTTAATGAGGAGATACCTTTGAAGGTCTCGGAGATTAAAAAGCAGGGTGCTGGTGAAAAGAATCAAGCTTCAGCTGGTATAATCAATTTAGCAGGAGATATCAGAAGTTTAAAATCACCCCCAGAAAAAATCTCCAGCAGAAGCTTTCAGGTGTCATCAGCAAAAACTTCTAAGTTCAGTCTAGAAGTCAAGAAGAGAAAGAAAAGGAAACTCAAAGGTGAGAAGATAGAAGTTTGAAGGGACTGGAAGTACAAAGTGGTCAATGCTTTGATATAAATGAGTTTTGGGTTGCGAAAAGGACAAGCAACATGGTGTGGAAGAGGAAGTACCCCCATAAGGGGATGAACTGTCGAACCATGTGATGTTAAACGAAGCACTTCGTGGGAGGCAACCCATGATTTTAATAAATTAGTTTTAGTTTAGTTTTGTATGCAGGTAATAAAAAGGGAGTCTTTCTGGTGAAAGCTAGGAGGAAACAACATGTGTTGCATTCCCCTCTATGAGTCACCTTCCTCGAGCTTGTTCTAAAACACCAGAGTGAATGTTTAGTTCAAGTTTGGGGGGGGGGGGGGTTATTATTTTTCTTCTTTTCGAATTATTTGTTAGTTTTATGCGAATTGCTGTGTAAATCCACGAGTTGAAGTCCTCCAAATTTTTGCCGAAATGTTTTATTTTGTTCAAGAACTTGGTTTTCATAGAGTTTGGGAATAGTTTATAGAGACAAATAGATGGTTGATTAAGGGTAGGAAGTTTGGAATAACGTGACAAGAATACGAGTCTAACGTGTAGATTTGTACCATAGTGCTTGAATCCTGAGAAGTACTCCTTGACTAGTTTATCAATACAGTCTGGCATAATCTAGATCAACAAGCAGTTATGATTGGTTGAGAAATAAATAAAGCTAGCACCAAATGATGAAAAGGCTGTAAAAGGCAACCGACTCTCTAAGTTGGGTAGCCTTTACCCAGTTATTCAGCCCAAAGGGGGTTGATCCCCAAACGCCGCCCAAAAGGATAATATACAACTGCAAAGTTTGAAATTTTCATCGATAATTAAAAGTAGCCAATGCTGCTTATTTGGTGCCTACACAAAAACTCTTGATTAGTCTTGTGCATGTGATGATCATCATAATTCTCATTGCCTTAATTTGACTGTTCGAATGAAAAAGGAGGAAAATCGGAAAGAGACTGAAGTACAAAGCATAGTTAGAGAGGTATCTGAAGAGGAAGCTTGAGATTTAAAGGTTCTTAACCAAACCCTTCGCGTTATGTGAACATCGGACGAACTGCTTTTTGATCAATTGGAACAAATGTCTCACGTATGAGTACCGGCCTGCTATGATTTTTCATGAGTTCTTGTAATGGCCGCTTGAGGTCAAGCAACAATTTAAGTTTGGGGGAGTTTGACCAATGGTTTTTACACATATATTTAGCATTTATTTTAGTTATCATTTATGTTTCTTATCGAGGTTTTATTTTGTTTTATCGCATATTATGCTTTGGTTTGTGTTTTAGTGTTTTCAGGTTCAAAAAAATAAATCGAGACAAATCGGTGCAAAACTCAGAGTTTTGGAAGAAATAAAAATATCCACCTACAATAGGACTAACACGGCCACCTGTGTCACCTGACACGGGCCGTGTCAGGATGAAGGCTAGGACGAGACAAAGGAAATGGGAAGTCGGGGGGCTGACATGGGCACCCGTGTCAACTGACACAACCGGTGTCAAAAGGTCTGTATCAGAAAATAAAAGACAAATTCCCAAAGGTCCAACACGGGAACATGTGTTGCCTGACACGGCCTGTGTTGGATTGCGGCACCGATTTCAATATTTCGGGTTATTTTGTTCATCTGTTAAGTTGTGGGGGCATTTTGGGTACTTCCAACGGACCTAAATGAGTTGTTGCTATTAAGAGGAGTTTCCACGATGAAAACTAGGACTTTTTGGCCATACGAAGAGTTGAGGATTGAAGATTGAAGCCTGCGCAAGTGTTGGAGAACCGAGACCTTTCATGAGCGGAAGCGATTGGAGATCAAATTTCACCATCTATGTGTAATGTTTAATTTTTATCCTGAAATTACTTTGAACAATATGAGTAGCTAAACCCCTCAATGCTAGGGGGTGTGCCTGATTTGAATCTGTAATGAATATGAATTCCTAAGTTCTTTAATAAAGTTGTTTTCTTATTCAATTTAATCGTGGAATGCTTTCATGCTTTTCTGATCAGACCAATTTGGATTGATTTATGGTTAACAACCAGTTAGATCACGTTTGTTAAGGTTTTTGTACGATTAGACTATATTATATATCACCTAGAACTAGAGATACCCTATAGTTACCAGATTTGACCCTTGATAAAATAAAGTCTTGACTCCATCAGATATCTCTAAGGACTTAGGATTTATGATGGATGGTTAAAGGTTTTCTCACTAAGGACTTAGGAGAAAATCATCTAAAGTGCCAGTAGTTTAAGGTAATGAACTTGTTGAAGAGATCAAGAGTAAATGTTTTTACAGGGTAAAATCACACACCTACCCCTAACATGCTCCTTATATCTGAGAAAAACCTTAATTTACATTCTGTTTATTTTTAATTATTGTTAAGTGACAATTTCCAAACCAAAACTCCAATTCAAGTTTTGTCTAATTGAACCACAAATTAAACTCAATAGTGATACACAGTCTTTGAGATCGATACTTTGGGATTCCCCATTATTACATTGGAAAATTAGTACACTTGCTAATTTACCGATCATGTTTTTGGCGCTATCTTTATTGCTTTTATTCTTTTCGAATTATTTGTTATTTCTATGTGAATTGTTATGTAAACCCACGAGTTGAAGTCCTCCAAATTTTGGCCGAAAATTCTTGTTTTGTTCTAGAACTTGGTTCTCATAGATTTCGAGAATAGTATATAGCGACTAAGAGATGGTTGGTTAAGGGTAGGTGTTGTACCCCAAAATTTTTCCTCCCATATTCTTCAAAATCTTGACAAGTATCATCTCAATTTGCTCAAGTCCACTCAAGGGTTGCACAATCAAACATCCTCCTAAGCCATTCAAAACTAGGGTTTTGGTTCTTGCAAGAAAGTTAAGGTTTTCAAGGGTTAAATCAAGTCCCATAGGCCTATACACATTGTCAAACACCTACATGGCAAGTTTCAAAGCTCACAGGGTCAAGTTGCACAGTCAAAAGTCCTATTTGGTTCACAATCAACTGTAGGGGTAAAATGGTCATTTGGCAGTCAAAAGACAAAATTTTTGGTCAACATCTTATTTTGAAGCCACAATCATCATTTGATCAATTCTTGATCATGATTCCACAAGCATGGCTCAAAAATCATCAGGATGCCAAAAGTTTCTATTTTTGGACAGTTGAAAAGTCAACTGTAAATTGACCAGGGCATAACTTTTTCATGGTTCATCGGAAAAATCCCACCCAATGCTCATTTTGAAGGGGATAACATTTCCTACAACTCATCTTCACATTCCAAGTCCAAGAAGTGCTCTCACAAAAAGTTATCAATTTCTACCTTATAGGTCATTTTCAAAAGTCAACAAAAAGGCACTTTAAGTCAAAGACCATAACTTGAGATTGGTAAATCAAAATGACATGGGACCAAAGGCATTGGTTAGAGGACTTCAAGATCTTTCCAAAATGTCCAAGAACATGTTCATAGCTTCAAACTTGAGCAAGATATGCATTGGAGAAGTTGGGAAATTTTTGGGAATTTGCAAAAGTCAACTTTGCCTAAAACACCTCATTTTTGCTAATGGGCCTCAAATTACTTCTTGAATCATTGCCCAAGGCCTATGCACGACCCATTAAGTTTAAATTGACTTATTTTCTTATTTTTAATTAATTAATGGAATTTTTATTAGTATTAATTCATTTAATTGATTTTAATTGTAGGAAAATGCAAAAGATATGTTTTTCAAATCTTTTTGTGATGAAAATACACTTAGGGCAAGCTGGCAATTCGTGTACACATCAAGGACATCAAAATCTCCATGATTGGCAAAGTTTCTCAATCAAAAAGGTTGGAAACGATTTGATTGAAATCAAAGATGCAAAACATGAATACAATGGATTCTTGACCAAGATTTACCCTAGTTTTCATTCTACTATATATGCTGAAGCAAACCCTAAAGCCATGGACGTGCAAAAGCTGCTGCAACACCATAATCAAATTCCAAAAAGTTCAAGAAAATTTGAAAACTGAATTCTCACTTGCAGGACAATTCAAACCCTTTTCTTGTTTCCAACACTTTGCTGACATTCCCAGGAACGATTTGCAGTCAAGAACGAGCCTTAACACTCCAAGAACACGCCATAACAGTCACATGGTTTACTATTCTTTTCCATAATCAAAAATCAATTTTTATGCATCAATAACATGTTTTAATTATTGCTTTGCATTGCTAACATCATTCTGAAGCTTTTAATATAGTTTAATTTGATTATGGTGCTCTAAAACAAAAACTGCCATTGGAGAATGCTAGGGTTTCGAAGCTTCTAATTTGGGGCTTTACAGCATGAGGAAAATTGGACCACATAACGCCTATGGTTGAATTCGTCAAGGCCAGACGAATTCAACCCAACCATCGCGCCCTTTTTATGTTCACTGTACGCCTAATCGCTATTATTGGCAGTTTGGCATTGTGGGGGATAAAAACCCTGCTATCTTGTTTTTATTTTGCAGATAAATGAAGAAGATGAAGGACGTGGACACATCTGGTTGGGCAGTTCAAACTTACGCGTGCGATTTTGTTTGATATAACATATTAATTTGTTTTGTTATAATATATTTGTTGTCTATCATAATAACAAACGCAACACAATGGCTCAGTGGAGGAGGACGTGTCTGGTAACTACTGGGACCTGGGTTCGATACCCAGGTCCCCCAAACCATGTTTCCTATTTTTTCTAACATCTTCCCATGCAGCACTTGTCCAAAAGTTCACCATATGTCCTCACGCATCAGCTAGCCAAGTGTCCATAACCCTCAATCCAATGGTCAAAGAATGAAGACCATGGTACTCAGGAGTCAATGCCTATCTGGACGATTCAGGGAAGTCAAACATGGCTTTGTGCTTAATGGGCCAGATTCAACAAATTCACCTCCATCTGGGCCTTCAAACCCCCCCTGGTTTATTTTTTCTATTTTATTTTCTTTCTCTTTTTTTATCCTTTTAATCATTATTATTAACCAACAAACTAATTTTTCATAATAAATTCATAGATCAAAAATTGTAAATATTTTTATTATTTATTAAATTCACTAATTATTATTTTTGTAAATAAAATACTAACAAATAAATTAGTTTAATTTAGGTTTAATTTTAACTTTTTTTTCATCAATAAATAAAAATTATGTAGAATTAGGGTTTGGCATTTTCAATCATATTTTATTAATTATCATTATTCTTATTTATTAATTATTATCTTTGTAAATAAAATGTAAATTAAATAATTTAGTTAATTAGGTTAACTTTGACATTTTTTTATTAATAATTAAAATAAATTTAGAACTAGGGTTTTTTTCTTAACTTTTTGTTTTAATTCCTTTTTTTTTCATTAAAACATTAAAAAACACAAAAAAAAAACTTTTTCTTTTTAATTAATTAATTAATTAGTAAACTAGGGTTAATTTTAATTAAATGCAAAGGACTAAAAACTCATATTTTCTCAAAAGGGTCAAAAACCCTAGGACGTTCCAATTTAATTCTTTCGCGCATTATCTTATTTTGATTATTTATGTATCTGCTCAATGGATGTAATAGTAATTAGGATTTACCGCTTTCTTTACTTTCCGCATTTATTCCAAAATGGGTTTTTGTTTTTGGCGATGTATAGACCCGCGCCTTGTAATAGCGTAGATTCATATTTCCGCACTTTAATTTTCCGCACTCCTAACTGTTAATTATGCCTGCAAGACTGTATGTAAAATAAAATTAATCGTAGCTCACAAATGCCTGATCAAAGATAAACATAAACTGAATTGAACACACATGCACATGCCACTCCTAGGGTACGCCTCACTCGTTGCCTCGACGTGGTCATCAAGTATAGGGTGTCTTAGAGGTCGCCCTCCTGTCTAAAGATCCAGTCGCCTCGAAACGGTTGCCTCGGATAAAAGGATCTAGGATATTAGGGTTACTTCTAAGGTGTCCTACTATTGCTTTGGTGACCATATTGTCCCTAATAATCGAATTGACTCGAATAACTCCAACGATGGTGCTACCTACCTCTCAATGGTGGGATGGCACTATCTTAAGGACTCTTACACAGCTTAATTCCTTAGAGTAGGTAGATTCTCATAGGTACTTGCTCTCTTCAAAACAAACAAAACATCTTTTCGCACTTACACTTTCAAAAAGTTTTCAAACAAATACTTCATACACTCTTGAGGACATATACAAGAGTTACCTAGAAGTCTTTCAAACTAAACTTTTTCAAAACCCACAAACACTTGAAAAGCAAACAATTTTTGAAAACATAGTGAGCAAGTACCTAAGAGCCCGTGGATAACCACAGATAGAAAGGGTGCTAACACCTTCCCTTTCTATAATCTACCTCCCGAACCGAGAAACATCTCGAAAAGGAATTTTGCTGTGCTTTTGTCCTTTCCATGTTGGAGAACATAAAAGATGGTGGCGACTCTTGCTTACCGTGACATTTCGCGAACCAGCATTACAAAACAGTCAGTTCTATTTCCACCGATCACAGAACTGGCGACTCTGCTGGGGACTTATAAAGTGAGGTGTACCTTAGGATTAGATCATACTCTTGTTTTAAATTGCTTGCTTTGTTTGCTTTAATATTGTGGGTTTGTTTTGGGAGTTCTATAGATCCTAACCCGGATCTGGGGGAAACCTTTTAGGTAGCAACAAACCGTGAGGGAACTGTGCGGGGTATACCGACACGGTTGAAGCAGTTGCTACATTGATGTGGAACTTTGGTGAGTACCGGTAACCCTTGAGTCAAGTCAAGGAGAGTACGGGGCCGCCGCGTGGTGTCGTGAAGCATCAACTGACCTTAGGAACCTTACTTGACCATCCTGGCCTCTTTAGGGTAGTGAGATGACCGACTTTGGTGCAGTCCGAAGTTGGTTGATACTCGATACTACACTCATTGAGGGTTATTTTCTTGGAATATTTTGATCGCCAGTTCAGTGGCTAAATCAAAACGATGAACACAGAAAACAACCCTATGATATTGAGCTCCTTAGAACCCGGTTACTTTTGATAGGACAGGTTTTGAGCCCACCAACTTCAAGAGGGTAGTACCTAGACCCCATGCTGGCCCAAACTCTAAGGGCTGTCTTGTGTGACTTGTGTGCCTTATCATGTTTGCCTTTGTGAATACTTGTGGTTGTTTTATCATAACATCATAACATCATACATCATCATATGCATCCACTAACCACTTCAAGGGTTCGAATCTTCATCTTTGTTATTGTTTTGTAGGACATGGAAACTATCCGCAGAAAGACAATTCAGATCAACCTTGTAAGGGTCCCTCCTCAGCTTAAGGAGCTTACATCCAGGATTCCCGAGAACTCTTCTTTCAGTGAAAGGCATGGTAGACTCATCAGCTTGGTCAATACCAACATTGAAGAAGATATGATAAAGGTTCTCTTCCAGTTCTTTGACCCTTTGCACCACTACTTTACTTTCCCGGATTATCATCTGGTGCCTACCTTGGAAGAGTTTTCCCAGCTTCTGAAGATTCCCATCCTCAGTCAACTACCCTACAACGGTACGGAAAGGGAACCAAAACTTGAAGAGGTTGCTAAGGCATTACACCTACAACCATCTGACATCAAGGGACATTGGGAAGTTAGAAGTGGTATTAAAGGATTCTTGGCAAAGTTTCTGTTTGAGAAGGTACAAGAATGTTGGAACTCCCTTGACCTACAAGCCTTTGAAGAAGTTGTGGCACTCCTTGTCTATGGGTTGGTGTTGTTCCCGAATTCGGATCAGCTTATAGATATCAATGCTGTCAAGATCTTCGTGTCCAGGAATCCTATACCTACGTTGCTTGGGGACATCCTTCACTCATGTTACACTCGAACCATGAGAAAAAGAGGTGTTCTTATGTGCTGCACTCCTCTCCTGGCAAGGTGGTTTATTTCGCACCTTCCACAATCAATTTTGAAGAACGAGCGGGGTTTGAGATGGTCACAACGATTAATGACTCTTACACATGCTGATATACATTGGTGTTCTCGGTCTAGAGAAGATGTCACTATTATTGATCGTTGCGGAGAGTTTCCTAATGTTCCTTTACTTGGAATCAAAGGAGGTATTACTTACAACCCGTGTCTGGCTTTGGGACAGTTTGGTTATGCTCGGAGGGATGGCCCTCATGACATGTTGATTCCTGACATAGTTTTTGACTTCGACAACGATGCGCAAGGACTTCGCCAGAGATTTATCAGAGCTTGGAGGATGCCCAACAGGGTAGATAGCAAGACACTGGGGCACATGAACTCTATCCCCTTGGAGCCTTACCTCAAGTGGGTATGCACCCGCTCCCAGAAGTTGGTGATGCCATATCCTCATGTTCTCCCTGTGGTCAAGGAGCCAGTTTTGGAAGGAGAGGTTCCCTACACCATTCAACATCCTGACATGCCAACGTCTTGGGAAGAAATGCAAAAGAGCTGGATCCAACTAAAGGAAGAACGAAATTCTCTTAAAGCCAACCTGCATGCCAGTGAGAAGAAGGTCTTGGAGCTCACCCGCCTACTGCACGAGGAAAAGACTCTCAACACCTACATTGCTCCAAAGAGGATGCGCAGTGTCTTTTGGGATTAATTATTTTGTAATGTTTTTCCCATGAGGCCCTGATGTACTGAACAGATTATTTCCTAATATAACGTGTGTTCCTTTTTTGTCTATAACGAGTTTGAACTTTCGAACCCTTGAATGCATTGCATAAACAGCATATCATGCATCAGGTACTCTTTTTTACAGGTTGCTTAATCTTCTTCGCTGTTTATTTCAGCAGTCTCATCATGAATCCTGAATCATCCAACGAGCAAGCTATCAAGGCCCTCCAGGCCCAGAACGCCCAGTTTTAAGAGCTGGTCATGAGTTTAGCCCAAGGTCAAGAGGAATTGAAGGCTCTGCTGATGAAGAAGAAGAAGAAGAAGAGAACTGTAATGTTCAACACTGGACGGAGGTTTAGTAATACACTGCAAAATGAGGCTGACCAAGCTGCTTCCTCTGTAGGCAAAGACAATCCCCAAGGGGGAAGGGTTCCTAGTCCTGTGGTCTCTGACACCGAGACAGATTTCAATGATGAGCAGTACCCTCCTGCTGAAGACAGGTACAAGCAACTAGAGGACCGTCTGAGTGCCATGGAGATTCAACAGGTGCCTGGGTTGGATTTTGAGGATCTAGGTCTATCTTCTGGGGTGGTGATCCCACACAAGTTCAAGGCACCTTCTTTTGTGAAGTATGACGGGGCATCCTGCCCTAAGCTGCATCTCAGATCTTATGTGAGGAAGATACAGCCTTACACGGCAGACAAGAACTTATGGATCCATTTCTTCCAGGATAGCCTTTCAGGGGCTCAACTCGAGTGGTTCTATCAGCTGGATGGAGCCAGTATTCGAAACTGGGAGGACTTGGCTACTGCATTTTATAAGCAGTATCAGTATAATGCCGACCTCGCTCCTACACGTACCCAACTCCAGGGTATGTCGCTAGGATCGGGAGAAGGTTTTGAGGAGTACGCGCAAAAGTGGAGAGACCTGGCTGGCAGGGTGCAGCCACCATTGACTGACCGTGAACTCGTGGACATGTTCTTGGGGACCCTGTCTGGTCCATTCTTCAACCACCTGATTGGTAATTCTTCTGCTGGGTTCACAGACTTGATCTTAACTGGAGAAAGGATCGAAGATGGTATTAAAACGGGGAAGATACAGAAAGGTGCATCCTCAAGTTCTAAAAAGAAGCCTTTCAAGAAGGAATCTAGTGCTGTTTATGGGTCGAGGAAACAGAATAAACCGGAACGCCGCCAGGCTGTCAACGCGGTGGTAATTTCAAAGCCTGCTGCCGCTCCTCGGCCATATACCCAACCAAGAGGTGAGAGACCCAGAAGGGAGTACACTCGGCTTAGTATGACCTTGTCTCAAATCCTGCCGCAACTGCTGTCGACCAATCTGGTAACCATTAAGGAAGCTCCGAAGGTAGTGAATACAACCTCTCCAAAGTATAACCCCAACGCCCGTTGCGCTTATCACTCTGATAGCCCGGGGCATTCTACTGATGATTGTTGGGCTCTGAGCAATAAGGTTAAAGACCTTATTGATGCTAAGGAAATACAGTTCGAGGCGCCCGAAAGGCCCAATGTTGTGACTGCTCCCATGCCCCAGCATGGAGTGAGTGCTGTGGAAGAAGACCGGTATGTAGCCTCCGTGGATGATATTGTTACGCCGTTGTTAACTGTCAAGAGGAACCTGTTACTAGCCGGTTTATTTCCGGGATGTAGTAAAGGTTGCCCTCTATGTGCTGTTTCCCCCGCTGGTTGTCCTTTGTTGAAGTTAGGTATCCAGAGCCTGATGGATAATAAATAGATCTTGTTCGAGAAGATTGTTGTTCCTGCTGTCCCCACTGAAGAAGTTTCTATCGTCACTATTTTCAACGATCCTCCTAAGGCTCCCTCAAAGAAGCATGTCAAAATTATGTCTGTTGCACCTATCATCATTACTGTTCCGGGGCCCCTCCCCTATACATCTGACAAAGCTGTCCCGTGGCACTATGGGGCAGATGTTTATGTGCTTGGAGTAAAGCAAGAGTTCAATAGTGGTACCGGCATCAGCAACATCGTCGGACCTGCCAAGGTTACTCGTAGTGGTAGGCTCTTCTCACCAGATATTGCACCTCCAGCTATTCAGAGACCTCTCGTCATTACACCTGCAAGTGTGCCTGTTTCTCTGCCTGACCAGGTTCCTGTTTCTACCCCTGCTGCCGAGTCATCTGACGCTCAGGGAAAATGGGCTGCTACTGATATGCTTGCCCGGACGGAGGCACCAAAGACAACCATTGTTGAAGCTTCCCAGCAAGAGATGGAAGAGATCCTCAAGATCATTAAGAAAAGTGATTTTAACGTAGTTGAGCAGCTGGGGCACACCCCATCAAAGATTTCTATGCTATCACTGTTGTTGTGTTCAGAGGCCCATGCCAAGGCTTTGATTTCCTTCCTGAAGACTGCCCATGTGCCACAAGAAACGTCTGCTGATCAATTTACTGATTGTGTGGCCAACTTGACTGCTGATAATGGGTTGGGTTTCTCTGACGCCGATCTGACTGCCAAGGGAAAGAACCATAACGACGCCCTGCATGTCTCCATTGAATGCAGGGGCACTACTCTTGCCTATGTGTTGGTAGACACCGGTTCTTCGTTGAACGTATTGCCCAAGAAAGCTTTAGATAGATTGGACTGCGAGGGTTTGGAGCTGAAGCCTAGTAACATTATTGTCCGGGCCTTTGACGGATCGAAGAGAATGGTGCATGGTGAGGTTGATATTCCAATCAGGGTTGGATCTCAAGTATTTGATTCAACTTTCTATGTGATGGACATTCGTCCATCCTATTCTTATTTGCTGGGTCGTCCTTGGATCCACAAGGCTGGAGCTGTGACCTCCATATTACATCAGAAGCTTAAGTACCCGGTCAGAGGGAAGATTGTTACAGTGCAGGGGGAGGAGGAATATATGGTTAGCCATCTTAACTCGTTCCGGTACATAGAGATGGATGGGGAGTTCATAGAGACCCCCTTTCAACATTTCGAAGAGGTTCCTCAGACATTGGCGTCAGCAGAGACTGTGACTGAAGAAGACTCTCCTTTGAAGATGGCTTTCTTAAAGGATGCCCGGGCTGTGATTGAGAAGGGTGAGTGTGCAAACTGGGGCCGACTTCCTAATTTCACTCTGAAGACTGACAAGTTTGGCTTGGGTTTCACTGCAGAGGCTCAGAGGGCTGTGCGTAAGGCAAGGATTGGAAGACCTCCCGTGTTCATCACCAACCCGAGAGTGAACGCTATTGAAGACAATGCGGAGGAATATGAATTTGACAACTGGATCTACCCAACGACCGACGGTGGACTAAGAAACTGGACTGCTAAAGACTACATACCTATTACTTTTGTCACTCAGTAATGAACTCTTTTGTTTTAAATTTGTAACGAACAATAATTTGAAACTTTATAGCTCGGGGTCTTACCCGGGGCACCGTGGCTTCATTTGTGAGGGCTTATTACTTGTCATTTCCATATATCATGAATAAAAGCATTGGACGTTTTTCGCATTTCAAATCTTGCACTCCCTTTCTTTCTTTATATATTGCAAAACAGTTATATTTACACACACTCACTCATACAGGTTCCAATCCACTCTGGATCTCACTGGTAACGACTCTGCTACTGCCAGTTATGACTTCGAAAATCCGATCAACTTAGCCGAAGACGAAGGTGAAGATGATTGCGAAGTGCCTGGTGAGCTTGCAAGACTGCTACTCCAAGAAGAGAGGGCCATTCAGCCACATGAAGAGCCAGTGGAAACGATAAATCTGGGTACTGAGACAGACAGAAAGGAAGTCAAGATTGGTGCCAATCTAGAGCTCAGCGTGAAACAACGGTTGATTCAGATGTTGCATGATTATGTGGAAATCTTTGCCTGGTCTTATGAAGACATGCCTGGGTTGGATACTGACATTGTGGTTCATCACCTGCCTACCAAGGAAGAATGCCCTCCGGTTAAACAGAAGGTCTGCTGTATGCGTCCAGAGATGTCCGAGAAAATCAAAGTTGAGGTTATGAAACAATTTGACGCCGGTTTTCTAGCAGTGACTTCTTACCCTCAGTGGATGGCCAACGTGATTCCTGTGCTGAAGAAGGATGGAAAGGTCCGAATGTGTGTTGATTACATGGATTTGAACAGGGCGAGCCCCAAGGATGATTTCCCTTTGCCTCATATTGGCGTCCTGGTTGACAATACCGCTCAACACAAGGTGTTCTCCTTCATGGATGGTTTTTCAGGTTATAATCAGATCAAGATGGCCCCTGAAGATATGGAAAAGACTACCTTTGTTACTCAGTGGGGCACCTTTTGCTACAAGGTCATGCCTTTTGGGTTGAAAAATGCTGGGGCAACCTACCAACGTGCCATGGTTGCTTTATTTCATGACATGATCCATCATGAGATCGAAGTGTACGTCGACGATATGATTGCAAGGTCCCAAACTGAGGAGGAACACCTTGACCATCTGCAGAAGCTGTTTGACCGTCTGAAATTGTACAAGCTGAGATTGAACCCGAACAAGTGCACCTTCGGGGTGAGATCTGGAAAATTGCTAGGCTTCGTCGTGAGAGACAAAGGTATTCAAGTGGACCCTGCTAAGGTGAAAGCCATACAAGAGATGCTAACTCCCAAGACAGAGAAAGAAGTCAGAGGCTTTCTAGGACGGCTGAACTACATTGCCCGATTCATCTCGCACCTAACTGCTACCTGTGAACCAATCTTCAAGCTGCTGAAGAAAGATCAAGTAGTATGTTGGAATGATGAATTCCATGCCGCTTTTGACAGAATCAAAGAGTATCTCCAAGAACCACCCATTCTTATGCCACCGGTTGAAGGGAGACCTCTAATCTTATACTTGATAGTACTTGACAACTCAATGGGGTGTGTGCTGGGGCAGCATGGCGAGTCTGGCCGAAAAGAGCACCCCATTTATTACCTTAGAAAAAAGTTTACCGACTGTGAGACCCGATACTCACTGCTCGAGAAAACTTGTTGCGCTCTGGTATGGGCTGCTCGCCGGCTGAGACAGTATATGCTGACTCACACTACTCTGTTGATTTCAAAAATGGATCCAATAAAGTATATATTCGAAAAACCTGCTTTGTCTGGAAGAATAGCAAGATGGCAGATGATCTTGACCGAATATGACATCCAATACACGACTCAGAAAGCAATTAAGGGAAGTGTATTGGCAGACCATTTGGCACACCAAGCAGTGGATGACTACCAATCTATGAACTTTGAATTTCCAGACGAGAATATCATGGTGGTGACTGATTGTGAAGTACCTGGACCGGATGAAGGACCTGAGGAAGGATCCCGATGGTCTATGCACTTTGACGGAGCCTCCAACGCTTTGGGTAACGGTATTGGCGCTGTGATCATATCCCCGAAAGGCACTCATACTCCACTTACTGCCCGGCTATGTTTCAACTGCACCAACAACATGGCAGAGTATGAGGCGTGCATCATGGGTCTTCAGGCTGCAATTGACTTAAGGATCAAGTTTCTGAGTGTCTTCGGAGATTCCGCTCTCGTGATCAATCAGATCAAAGGCGAGTGGGATACGAAACACCCAAATCTTATTCCTTACAAAGAGTGTGTGTTGACATTGATCCCCCATTTCACGGAGATAACTTTTGAACACTTCCAAAGAGAAGAGAATCAGTTGGCGGACGCGCTGGCTACGATGTCTTCTATGTTCAAAGTCAAATGGGATAACGAGGCTCCCCAGATCATCATTTGGAAATTGGATGAACCTGCATATTGCTGTGATCTTGAGGCTGAAGAGGTAACTGAAAAACCTTGGTATCATGAAGTGAAGAGGTACTTAGAAGCTCAAGAATACCCCGAGGGTACATCTGTTAATGACAAGAAGTTCCTGAGAAGGTTCGCTGCAAAGTTCTTCCTCAGCAACGACATTCTGTATAAGCGAAACCATGATTCGACCTTACTGCGTTGCGTGGATAAGACTGAAGCAGAAAGGATCCTGGCAGAGCTACATGAAGGTACCTTCGGAACGCATTCCAGTGGACATACCATGGCGAAGAAGATCCTTCGGGCAGGATATTTTTGGTCCACAATGGAAGCCGACTGTTATCAACATTCTCGGACATGTCACAAATGCCAGATCTATGCTGATAAGGTGCACGTTCCTCCAGTTCCTCTGAACGTCTTGACAGCACCTTGGCCTTTTGCAATGTGGGGCATTGATATGATCGGCGAGATCAGACCTACAGCATCCAACGGGCATCGCTTCATCCTGGTAGCAATTGATTACTTTACAAAGTGGGTCGAAGCAGCTTTCTACACCACAGTAACCAAGAACGTCGTGGCACGGTTCATTCGGCATAACCTGATCTGTCGATACGGCGTCCCGGAAAGGATCATTACGGACAATGGTACCAATCTAAACAACAAGATGATCACTGAGCTCTGCGAGCAATTCAAGATACATCACCACAACTCTTCTCCCTACCGGCCGAAGATGAATGGAGCTGTAGAAGCAGCTAATAAGAATATCAAGAAGATTGTGCAGAAGATGACAGTGACCTATAAAGATTGGCACGAGATGTTACCGTTTGCTCTTCATGGGTACCGTACCTCAGCAAGGACATCAACAGGGGCAACACCCTTTCCCTTGGTATACGACATGGAGGCAGTCTTGCCTATTGAAGTCCAGATACCCTCTCTCCGGATAATGAAGGATGCAGATTTGAACGAAGATGACTGGATCCAGACTCGACTTGATCAATTAAACCTAATCGATGAAAAGAGACTCACTGCTATTTGTCATGGTCAAACGTACCAAAAACGGATGATCAGGGCATTTAACAAGAAAGTCAGACCACAAGAGTATCAAGTCGGGGACCTGGTAATCAAGTGCATCATCCTTCCTCAAAGTGATCCCTGGGGCAAATGGACCCCTACATACGAAGGGCCATTTGTGGTTAAACATATCTTCTCAGGAGGAGCTATGATTCTAACCACCATGGATGGTGACGACCTTCCTCACCCCGCCAATGCAGACACAGTAAAAAGATACTACGCATGAATTAAAGACCCGCTAGGTTGACACACCTAGGCAAAAATAAGGGCTTCCCGGCGAACCAAAAGGGTTCGGGCAAAAATAAGGGATGAAAATGAAAAATCTGTACACCCGGCAAGTCGAAAACTTGAAAAGGCGGCTTGGGCAAAAATGGGTATCCCGGTGGACTGAAAACCCGAAAGGGCGGTCCAGGAAAAAATTAGGGATAAATCATAATATTATGTCTCATTGTATCACCTTGCATCCAGAATCCGGTATCAACTATCAGGATCAGACGGCATCAGTCAATCAGCTTCATCTTCAACTAAGTAGCAAAGTGATGAGACGCTTGAAGACATAAAGGCGATAGCAGAGTGGGAACCCAGTGGAATTATTTTTCACATAGCTGTTTTGTTTTCCTTTTCACAAAATGTATAAACTCTGTTGTTCGGCGGCGTTCTCTTACTAGGACGTCAGTCTCTTGTACATAAACGCCTATTTACAGGCAAATTCAAAAATCAATACAAATTCACTTTTCAGATAAATTACCAATTATTTTTCCCTTTTTTGTTTTGTCTTGCGAAGAACGTCCAATGTTCATTTTTGATATATGCATTCGACACTAATTGCTAACTCATAAATAGTTGCATACGAAACAAAGGATTAATTACAGGTGATATTAGAAACAGGGGCAATAATGAGTTGTCTAGGCGATCTAGTTGCTCTGTCCACCGAGGTACCAAGGTAAGTTCGGCTGAAGAATTTAACCAAGATACCTTCACTCCCCGTAGAGTAAGACAAGACTCGGAAATACTCTCCCCCGAGCAGAGTTGGTCTCCCGTCAGCCCTAAAAAGGCACAATATCTCCAGCAAGTCAGCAACACTCTCCCCAAGCAGAGTTAGACTACTGTCAGCCCTAAGGAAGTTGGGTACCCCCAGAAAATCTCAATATTCCCCAGCGGAGCATACAAATATTCCTCTACAAGCATCCCCGGCAGTCTTAATCTAAGATTGTTCCTCGGCGGAATACAGACACCCCAGTGGAGCCACTTCCCCAGTACAGTTCAAAAGTCGCCCCAGGAGAGTTGAATCAATCTCCCCAGTAGATCCTGGAAGCTTATCCCCAGTAGATTCTGGAAGCTTATCCCCTGCAGAGTACGAAAGCTTCTCCCCGGCTTTATTCAAAGGCTATTCCCCACCAGAGCTTATAACTGGGTTATCCTCAGCTAATTACCACGGAAAGATCGTCCTCAGCGAAGTTCTTCCTATCCCCCAGCGGAGTTCATCATATTCCCCAACATAACTCATCAACGGTATCCCCAGCGGAGTTACCATCAATTCTCAGCGAAGCATCTCTCCTCCACAGAGTAATTCCCCGCAGAGTAATATCTTCAAGTTTATTCCCCCAACGGAGTCATCTTCTCCTAACGGTTATTTCTTCCACTCATCATCCCCAGCGGAAACGAAGAATTCTACTCTTCAAATATCAGCCCAGGATTCAGCAAACTCCCGGCACTCGTCAAGGATTTATTTTCCTAGACGAAAATACATTCATAAACATTTCACATTTCATACATCCTATTTACATACATGATAAAGTGCATACAACACTATCTCATTTTGAGCATCATGACGTCATGCATTTCATACATCATGACATTGCATACAACTAATGTTTTGCCTTTTCAGGAAAAGGTCAATCAAAGGATATTACTATCAACCGAAGAATTCCAGATTCGATTCCTGTATCTAGCCAGGGCATGTCTGTGAGTAACTGATTGTAGATTCGATACCTGTATCCAGCCAGGGCACGTCTGCATGAAGAGTTTAGAGATTCGATTCCTGTATCCAGCCAGGGCATATCTATAGACGAAGAATTCCAGATTCGATTCTTGTATCTAGCCAGGGCATGTATGTGAGTAACTGATTGTAGATTCAATACCTGTATCCAGCCAGGGCACGTCTGCATGAAGAGTTTAGAGATTCAATTCCTGTATCCAGCCATGGCATATCTGTAGACGAAGAATTCCAGATTCGATTCCTGTATCTAGCCAGGGCATGTCTGTGAGTAACTGATTGTAGATTCGATACCTGTATCCAGCCAGGGCACGTCTGCATGAAGAGTTTAGAGATTCGATTCCTGTATCCATCCAGGGTATATCTGTAGACAAAGAATTCCAGATTCGATTCCTGTATCTAGCCAGGGCATGTCTGTGAGTAACTGATTGTAGATTCGATACCTGTATCCAGCCAGGGCACGTCTGCATGAAGAGTTTAGAGATTCGATTCCTGTATCCAGCCAGGGCATGCCTGTAGACGAAGAATTCCATATTCGATTCCTGTATCTAGTCAGGGCATGTCTGTGAGTAACTGATTGTAGATTCGATACCTGTATCTAGCCAGGGCACGTTTGCATGAAGAGTTTAGAGATTCGATTCCTGTATCTAGCCAGGGCATATCTGTAGACGAAGAACTCCAGATTCGATTCCTGTATCTAGCCAGGGCATGTCTGTGAGTAAATGATTGTAGATTCGATACCTGTATCCAACCAAGGCACGTCTGCATGAAGAGTTTAGAGATTCGATTCCTGTATCCAGCCAGGGCATATCTGTAGACGAAGAATTCCAAATTCGATTCCTGTATCTAGCCAGGGCATGTCTGTGAGTAACTGATTGTAGATTTGATACCTGTATCCAGCCAGGGCACGTCTACATGAAGAGTTTAGAGATTCGATTCCTGTATCCAGCCAGGGCATGTCTGTAGACGAAGAATTCCAGATTCGATTCCTGTATCTAGCCAGGGCATGTCTGTGAGTAACTGATTGTAGATTTGATACCTGTATCCAGCCAGGGCACGTCTGCATGAAGAGTTTAGAGATTCGATTCCTGTATCCAGCCAGGGCATGTCTGTAGACGAAGAATTCCAGATTCGATTCCTGTATCTAGCCAGGGTATGTCTGTGAATAACTGATTGTAGATTCGATACCTGTATCTAGCCAGGGCACGTCTGCATGAAGAGTTTAGAGATTCGATTCTTGTATCCAGCCAGGGCATGTCTGTAGACGAAGAATTCCAGATTCGATTCCTGTATCTAGCCAGGGCATATCTGTGAGTAATTGATTGTAGATTCGACACCTGTATCTAGCCAGGGCACATTTACATGACGAGTTTGAAGATCAACCCCTGTAACAGGCCAGGTAATTATCTTTCTTTCTCAGGTACGCAAGTTCTCGCTAAGGAATCTCTTACGCGATCGACACCTCTAAATGGAATCTATAAGGCCATTCCCGACAAGTTTCTGTCACATCTCCGCATCTATCCATTACATTTCCAAATGGCATCTATAAGCCCATTCCTGACAAGTTTCTATCACATCTCCGCAACTATCCATTACATTTCCAAATGGCATCTATAAGCCCATTCCCGACAAGGTTCTGTCACGTCTCCAGATGGCATTTATAAGCCCATCCTCCTATCCATCGTATCTCCAAATGGCATCTGTAAGCCTATTCCCGACATCACATTGTTGATACTACGCTATGTGAGTGCAAATTTATGGGCACTCTAGTGTTCAATCATCTTCCACCTTCGGATCACGAAAGGCTCGCAAGCCAAATCTACATCCTCAGGTCTAAGAAGATTGAACAGGGGCAACTGTTGTACCCCAAAATTTGCCCTCCCATATTCTTCAAAATCTTGACAAGTATCATCTCAATTTGCTCAAGTCCACTCAAGGGTTGCACAATCAAACATCCTCCTAAGCCATTCAAAACTAGGGTTTTGGTTCTTGCAAGGAAGTTAAGGTTTTCAAGGGTTCAATCAAGTCCCATAGGCCTATAGACATTGTCAAACACCTACATGGCAAGTTTCAAAGCTCAAAAGGTCAAGTTGCACAGTCAAAAGTCCTATTTGGTTCACAATCAACTGTAGGGGTAAAATGGTCATTTGGCAGTCAAAAGTCAAAATTTTTGGTCAACATCTTATTTTGAAGCCACAATCATCATTTGATCAATTCTTGATCATGATTCCACAAGCATGGCTCAAAAATCATCAAGATGCCAAAAGTTTCTATTTTTGGACAGTTGAAAAGTCAACTGTAAATTGACCAGGGCATAACTTTTTCATGGTTCATCAGAAAAATCCCATCCAATGCTCATTTTGAAGGGGATGACATTTCCTACAACCCATCTCACAAAAAGTTATCAATTTCTACCTTATAGGTCATTTTCAAAAGTCAACAAAAAGGCACTTTAAGTCAAAGACCATAACTTGAGATTGGTAAATCAAAATGACATGGGACCAAAGGCATTGATTAGAGGACTTCAAGACCTTTCCAAAATGTCCAAGAACATGTTCATAGCTTCAAACTTGAGCAAGATATGCATTGGAGAAGTTGGGAAATTTTTGGGAATTTGCAAAAGTCAACTTTGCCTAAAACACCTCATTTTTGCTAATGGGCCTCAAATTCCTTCTTGAATCATTGCCCAAGGCCTATGCACGACCCATTAAGTTTAAATTGACTTATTTTCTTATTTTTAATTAATTAATTGAATTTTTATTAGTATTAATTCATTTAATTGATTTTAATTGTAGGAAAATGCAAAAGATATGTTTTTCAAATCTTTTTGTGATGAAAATACACTTAGGGCAAGCTGGCAATTCGTGTACACATCAAGGAAATCAAAATCTCCATGATTGGAAAAGTTTCTCAATCAAAAAGGTTGGAAAATATTTGATTGAAATCAAAGATGCAAAACATGAATACAATGGATTCTTGACCAAGATTTACCCTAGTTTTCCTTCTACTATATATGCTGAAGCAAACCCTAAAGCCATGGACGTGCAAAAGCTGCTGCAACACCATAATCAAATTCCAAAAAGTTCAAGAAAATTTGAAAACTGAATTCTCACTTGCAGGACAATTCAAACCCTTTTCTTGTTTCCAATACTTTGCTGACATTCCCAGGAACGATTTGCAGTCAAGAACGAGCCTTAACACTCCAAGAACACGCCATAACAGTCACACGGTTTACTATTCTTTTCCATAATCGAAAATCAATTTTTATGCATCAATAACATGTTTTAATTATTGCTTTGCATTGCTAACATCATTCTGAAGATTTTGATATAGTTTAATTTGATTATGGTGCTCTAAAACAAAAACTGCCATTGGAGAATGCTAGGGTTTCGAAGCTTCTAATTTGGGGCTTTACAACATGAGGAAAATTGAACCACATAACGCCTATGGTTGAATTCGTCAAGGCCAGACGAATTCAACCCAACCATCACGCCCTTTTTATGTTCACTGTACGCCTAATCGCTATTATTGGCAGTTTGGCATTGTGGGGGTTAAAAACCCCCGCTATCTTATTTTTATTTTGCAGATAAATGAAGAAGATGAAGGACGTGGACACATCTGGTTGGGCAGTTCAAACTTACGCGCGCGATTTTGTTTGATATAACATATTAATTTGTTTTGTTATAATATATTTGTTGTCTATCATAATAACAAACGCAGCACAATGGCTCAGTGGAGGAGGACGTGTCTGGTAACTACTGGGACCTGGGTTCGATTCCCAGGTCCCCCAAACCATGTTTCCTATTTTTTCTAACATCTTCCCATGCAGCACTTGTCCAAAAGTTCACCATATGTCCTCACGCATCAGCTAGCCAAGTGTCCATAACCCTCAATCCAATGGTCAAAGAATGAAGACCATGGTACTCAGGAGTCAATGCCTATCTGGACGATTCAGGGAAGTCAAACATGGCTTTGTGCTTAATGGGCCAGATTCAACAAATTCACCTCCATCTGGGCCTTCAAACCCCCCCTGGTTTATTTTTTCTATTTTATTTTCTTTCTCTTTTTTTTATCCTTTTAATCATTATTATTAATTATTATTAACCAACAAACTAATTTTTCATAATAAATTCAGAGATCAAAAATTGTAAATATTTTTATTATTTATTAAATTCACTAATTATTATTTTTGTAAATAAAATACTAACAAATAAATTAGTTTAATTTAGGTTTAATTTTAACTTTTTTTTCATCAATAAATAAAAATTATGTAGAATTAGAGTTTGGCATTTTCAATCATATTTTATTAATTATCATTATTCTTATTTATCAATTATTATCTTTGTAAATAAAATGTAAATTAAATAATTTAGTTAATTAGGTTAACTTTGACATTTTTTTATTAATAATTAAAATAAATTTAGAACTAGGGTTTTTTTCTTAACTTTTAATTTTAATTCCTTTTTATTTTCATTAAAACATTAAAAAACACAAAAAAAACTTTTTGTTTTTAATTAATTAATTAATTAGTAAACTAGGGTTAATTTTAATTAAATGCAAAGGACTAAAAACTCATATTTTCTCAAAAGGGTCAAAAACCCTAGGACGTTCCAATTTAATTCTTTCGCGCATTATCTTATTTTGATTATTTATGTATCTGCTCAATGGATGTAATAGTAATTAGGATTTACCGCTTTCTTTACTTTCCGCATTTATTCCAAAATGGGTTTTTGTTTTTGGCGATGTATAGACCCGCGCCTTGTAATAGCATAGATTCATATTTCCGCACTTTAATTTTCCGCACTCCTAACTGTTAATTATGCCTGCAAGACTGTATGTAAAATAAAATCAATCGTAGCTCACAAATGCCTGATCAAAGATAAACATAAACTGAATTGAACACACATGCACATGCCACTCCTAGGGTACGCCTCACTCGTTGCCTCGACGTGGTCATCAAGTATAGGGTGTCTTAGAGGTCGCCCTCCTGTCTAAAGATCCAGTCGCCTCGAAACGGTTGCCTCAGATAAAAGGATCTAAGACATTAGAGTTACTTCTAAGGTGTCCTACTATTGCTTTGGTGACCATATTGTCCCTAATAATCGAATTGACCCGAATAACTCCAACGATGGTGCTACCTACCTCTCAATGGTGGGATGACACTATCTTAAGGACTCTTACACAGCTTAATTCCTTAGAGTAGGTAGATTCTCATAGGTACTTGCTCTCTTCAAAACAAACAAAACATCTTTTCGCACTTACACTTTCAAAAAGTTTTCAAACAAATACTTCATACACTCTTGAGGACAGATACAAGAGTTACCTAGAAGTCTTTCAAACTAAACTTTTTCAAAACCCACAAACACTTGAAAAGCAAACAATTTTTAAAAACATAGTGAGCAAGTACCTAAGAGCCCGTGGATAACCACGGATAGAAAGGGTGCTAACACCTTCCCTTTCTATAATCTACCTCCCGAACCGAGAAACATCTCGAAAAGGAATTTTGCTGTGCTTTTGTCCTTTCCATGTTGGAGAACATAAAAGACGGTGGCGACTCTTGCTTACCGCGACATTTCGCGAACCAGCATTTCAAAACAGTCAGTTCTATTTCCACCGATCACAGTAGGAAGTTTGGAATAACGTGACAAGAATACGAGTCTAACGTGTAGATTTGTACCAGAGTGTTTGAATCCTGAGAAGTACTCCTTGAGTAGTTTATCAATACAGTCTAGCATAATTTAGATTCACATGCAGGTATGATTGGTTGAGAAATAAATGAAACTGGCACCAAATGATGAAAAGGAGGTAAAAGGAAATCGGCTCGCTAAGTTGGGTAGCCCTCGTCCGGTTATTCAGCCCAAAGGGGGTTGATCCCCAAACGTAGTCCAAAAGGACAATATATAACTGCAAAGTTTGAAAATTTCATTAGTAATTAAAAGTAGCCAATGATGCTTATTTGGTGCATACATAAAAATTCTTGATTAGTCTTGTGCATGTGATGATCATCATAATTCTCTTTGACTTAATTTGTTTGTTCGAATGAAAAAGGAGGAAAATCGGAAAGAAACTTAAGTACAAAGCATAGTTAGAGTGGTATCTGAAGAGGAAACTCGAGATTTAAAGGTTCTTAAATAAACTCTTCGCGTCATGTGAACATCGTACAAATTGCTTTTTGATCAATTGGAATGGATGTCTCACGTATGAGTACCAGTTTGCTATGATTTTTCATGAGTTCTTGTAATGGTCACTTGAGGTCAAAGAACGATTTAAATTTATGAGAGTTTGATCGATGGTTTTTACACACATATTTAGCATTTATTTTAATTATCGTTTATGTTACTTGTCGAAGTTTTATTTCGTTTTATCGCATTTTATGCTTTGGTTTTTTGTTTTTGTGTTTTCAGGTTCAAAAGAACAAATCGATGCAAAACTCGGAGTTTTGGAAGAAATACGAATATCCACCTACAGGAGGCCTGACACAACCACCTGTGTCACCTGACATGTGCCGTGTCAGAATGAAGACTAGGACGAGACAAAGGAAATGGAAAGTCAGGGGGCTGACACGGGCGCCTGTGTCAGCTGACACGACCCGTGTCATCTGACACGACCCGTGTCAGAAGGTCTGTATCAGAAAATAAAAGACAAATTCTCAGAGGTCCAACACGGGCACCCGTGTTGCCTGACACGGCCCGTGTTAGGTTGCAATGCTGATTTTAGTATTTCAGATTATTTTGTTCATCTGTTAAACTGTGGAGACGTTTTAGGTACTTACAACCGACTTAAATGACTTGTTGCTATTAAGAGGAGTTTCCACGATGAAAAGCAGTACTTTTTGGTCAGACGAAGAATTGAGTAAATTGATACACTTGCTAATTTACCGATCATTAGGTCATTGATGAAGTAACACCATATCTTCACCTTAATTCTCTCTAATTTTCTCATTCTCTCTATCTCTTTATTATTCATCGTGATCTTGTGATTAGATTTTTACCCAATAATATTCACATACAATATTGTCCTTATTTTTTCTCATAAATATCTTTCTCTCATAAAATATATGAAATAACTTTTTTCTAAAAAATTGTGACAATTTTCGTGATCCATTTATAAATCACACTCTAATCGATTTAGATTAAAAAAAAATACATGTTATATATAAAATCTAACCATCAAATTTAAAGTATAAATAGTAAAAATAGAATTTTTGAATGAATTGCTCATCATTCTAAATTAAACAAATTGCATGTTCTCAAAGACATGATTGATGTTGAAAATTATGCAACAAAAAATTGCATGTTCTCAAAGGCATGTGTGATGTTGACAATTTTACAATGAAAGCTGATTTTTCATGATGATGGAATCATAAAATTAAAAAAAAAAATTGAAGAATTATTTATTTAATTCTTGAGAGAATGCAAGTTGGGATCAATGATCTTACATGATGAAATTGGTTAGAGAAAATATCTAACAAACTTCACAAGACGATCTTCATGACCCCAAACCATTATTAGAAAACTATTCAGACATATTCAAATTTAAAGCATACAAAGTACTGAATAAAGACATACACAAAGTAAGGGATTATAATAATATGAGATCAAAACATGTATTGAAGTGAAAACATAGTAATAAATTCTTCAAAGAAACTTGTACAAAACAACAACAACTTAAAAAATTTATATAAATAAAAATTCCATTAAAATTTAAATTTTTCTTAAAATTAAATATGGTAATGCTTGGTGTATTATTCTATGTTACAACACCCTTTTATATGCTTCTAGGGCAATATTCATCACTAAAATGACTTAATCACAAAACAAATGTTTGGGATGACCAAGGAACTTTGAAAGAAAATGGGAGAACATCAAAAGTCACAGTGAACCTAGGGGAATTACTACTGTAATCCATAATTACGGGCAAGCCGTAATTCCATATCGAATAAAATTTAGAGTTCTTTTTTGGAGGGAGTTAGGACCGTAATTTTTATTACGGGCTGACCGTAATTCCCTCTGCTTTTTGCTACCCAAGTGATTTCTTATTCTGATAATTAGTAAGCAGTTTCAAATATTTAGAGTTCCTGAAACACAAACAAAATAAAGAAAATCGGTAGTAAACCGAATAAAACAAGAAGAAAAGATCAAGAAAACTACTAAAATGCCTAATTAAAAATGAAAAAAAAAGGTTGATCATGAGATCATTTTTCTTAGAATGGATCTTCAATAGAAGTGTGTTGGAACTCATTAAGATTAATGTCTTCTTAAAATACTAGAGATACAATAGACTTTTTCAAGTACGGGTATAACACCTAAAGAACGCCAATGCATAATAATACAAATTTAAATAACTATACATATAGAGTGTCACACACATACAACATAAACCAGTTCTATAACACTTCTATAACACTGATTAAATATAACAAATTAAAACATAAACACCTATTATTATATACTCGCCTTCACATATGCTCATCACTACATAATTAATCACGTAAACATCTCAACAATTAATTTAGTCTCATAATACTATCTTTTAAACATTAAAATTGGTCATGGCATAATGCCTCCAACATCAACATTGCAAAACATAACGAGTTATAATATCTAACTCTCGCATCAACAACATCAAATTAATATAAAGAAAACAACTCATAAACGTTTGTCCGTCTAGTGTTACAGATCAGAGCAACATAATCTAAATATCACATAAACAAGAAAAAAAGAATAGTCTCAACGCCAACCTTCAACTTCTAGACAACTACTCATTTACCTGTTCATCAGTATTCAAATAAGGAGCACAAAACCACACAACAACAAAGGGGTGAAAATACACTCATAAATATATAATGGTATAAAAGATTGCAAGGGTAGCCTAAAGTAAACATCAGTCATCATACATTTCATTTACATCCATTCAATACAAATTCATTTGCATCAACTACAATAACTCGATTTTATGATGCAAATTGTTGTACCCCAAAATTTACTCTCCATTTCTCACCAAAGATTTCAAATGCCCAAGGATTCTCAAGGTTTGATCAGACAAGTTCACCTTCTAAGCACTGAGTCCACAAATTAGGATTTTAGTTTTCTCAAGGACAATTGGACTTTTGATGCCTCAAATGACTTTCATGGTTCATTATAGGTCTCCAAGAATGCATGTCTAGTTTCAAGTCTTACATCACAAATTGCTCAGATGACTGGAAATCAGCTGTATTGGGTAAAAAATCAACTGATACACAAAAAGTCAAACTTTGACTTTTTACTCAATATTAAATTTTAAAGATCAAAATTCATCAAGACATTCAAAAATATCAAACTTGATCATCAAGAATCAAGAAAGTCAACAAAAAGTCAAGATTTCCAAGACTTAGAAAAATTCTAAGTGTTTTCATCCTTGATAATTTTATTACTTTATGATATTTTTTCACCAAGATGCAAGATGGTTCAAAGAAAACTTTCAACATGAAAATTGTATATCTTGATGAATTCTAAAACTTTGTATTAGATGGTTGATTTCCAAAAAATGCTTAGATTTAAAGATATAAGTCCATGAAGTCATGACGTTTTTATCTAACACTTAGAGAAATTTTCAACAGGTTTTGTCAGTTTTTATCTCAACTTCTTGGTTATTTTTCACCCATCTCCTTATTTATTTAGCCAAAATGATCAACATGAAAGTTATAGACAATGTTTCAAGCTTTCCAAAATTTCCAAGAGCACAAATTTATCATGCTTGAGCTAGGAGATTTGAAGAGATGAAGTCGGGTATCCATTCTTGAAACACAAGTCATTTTGTGATGAACATGAGATCAAATATTCATGCCATGCTGCATAATCCCATTTTACAGGCATCTAAACCTTCAAATCTATCCATAATCAAAAGATCACACATACTTTTGATCCATTACCTAATGTGATACGGTGGGAGAGAACTGACTGTTTTGGATATGCTGGTTTGCGTTTTGCGTTTGTTTTCGAAAAATGTCGCGGTAAACAAGAGTCGCCACCGTCTTTTATTTTATCCAACAAGGAAAGGAAAAAAGCACAGAAAAATTCCTTTTTCGAGATGTTTCTCGGGTCCGGGGGGTAGATTATAAAAAGGGAAGGTGTTAGCACCCTTTCTATCTGTGGTTATCCACGGGCTCTTAGGTACTTGCTCAAAGTGTTTTCAAAATTTGCTTTTCTTTGTGCTTGTGGATTTGAAAAGAGTTTTTGTTTGAAAGGTGTAAGTGCGAAAAGTTTTATTTTGTTTTAGAAAGGAGCAAGTACTTAAGAACCATCTACCTACTCGAAAAAGGAATAAAGCTGTGCTAATATCCTTTAGACAATGCTATCCCACTATGAATGAGTAGGTAGCACCGTCGTTGGAGTTTAAGGATCAATTCGATTAAGGGACGTGTGGTCACTAAAGCAATGTTAGGACGCCTTAGCGGTAACCCTAATGTCTTAGATCATTTTTCTGAGGCAACCGTTTCGAGGCAACTATGATATTTGGACAAGAGGGTGTTAGCTGGCTATTTCGAATAAGGAAGAAACCACTATCAAAATAATATTTCGAATAAAGTACCTAAGGAGATTAATATCAATATTGGATATTGGTGGAAGATATGGAGTCATTATGTTGAAGAATTATTCAATTTCCAGCAGATTTCGATTTGGACTTGTTTTAGTGTTCGAATTATAAAAGAGCTCCTTTATGTAAGGGTGCCATAAGTTGGAAACGGTCCAGGTAATTGGGTTATTTCGAAAGCAACGAAGAAACAAGATGCTTCGATTGGTACAGATTTCGCAAGATGCTTCGATTGGTACAAATTTCGAATTTCAAATAAAGAGCGCCATTCTAGAAGACGCGTGGAAGTCAACAAACATAGGAAGCCTGCATGCTTCGAACATGGCGTGATTTTAGAATAGGGCCGTTAGGGTCAAGACACTATAAATAGGTGTTTTTATGTTAGATTAATGATGTTCACTTTTATGTACTAAAAGATCTCAAAATACTCAAACTTCCGTGAATTAAGGAAAACGAGTCAGAAGATACAATGTACGTGTTGAACATCATTACTTTTTTACAATTTCAATACAAGTCTTGTTATATTTAGTTCGTTAGACAATATTTCTGCCTTTAAATCCTTCGATTTCCTTGCATTTCTTTGTTTTACTTGCCTTTAAACATAGTCACTTCGTTAGACAGTATTTCTGCCTTTAAATCCTTCGATTTCCTTGCATTTCTTTGTTTTACTTGCCTTTAAACACAGTCACTTCGTTAGACAATATTTCTGCCTTTAAATCCTTCAATTTCCTTGCATTTCTTTATTTTACTTGCCTTTAAACACAGTCACTTCGTTAGACAGTATTTCTGCCTTTAAATCCTTCGATTTCCTTGCATTTCTTTGTTTTACTTGCCTTTAAACACAGTCACTTCGTTAGACAATATTTCTGCCTTTAAATCCTTCAATTTCCTTGCATTTCTTTGTTTTACTTGCCTTTAAACACAGTCACTTTGTTAGACAGTATTTCTTCCTTTAAATCCTTCGATTTCCTTGCATTTCTTTGTTTTACTTGCCTTTAAACACAGCCACTTCGTTAGAAACTTTGCTTTCACTTTATCCTTTTAGTCAAACACTTATCTTTACATTCATGCCCAAGTCTAATTAGAAGCCTTTCCTGCCTACATTCAGTTAGTTTATTCCTATAGACCATTTTAGAAATCTTTCCTAAGAATCTCGTATTCGAACTTAACATACAATATAAGTCTATCAATATAATAGATATGAACATGGAAATAAGTTATGACACATGTGTTCTAGGATCAATCTAGTCAATCCTGCAAGTAACCAATAATAATTAGTAAATTGGAAGACTAGCGGTTGTTTACTAGAAATCACCGTAAACAAATTGGCACACCCGGTGGGACAGTGTCATAACAAAAAGTTTTATCAAACAAACATATTAGGGAAGTTTTAGGACTTTCTGAGTGTGGAGCGCGTTTTGGTACATGAACCTTCGAAGCGGCAAAATAAAGAATAACAATCCACATATACCCAGAAAACAACGTACCAAAATAATGGTTAATACAACCAACCAAGATGGGGTACAGAATCCCCCACAGGGGGCTGCAACAATCGTTTCAAGTTCGATTAATGCCTCCAATGCCATTCCTGTTGGCAGTTCGAATACGATCCCAGTAAGTACATTAGACATGCCATCAAACGTGTCTTCAATGCAAACTGCACCACACATAGGGAATCAATAGTATTCGACCCCCCTAGGCCTCCAGGTTTCGAACCTTTGAGACCCAGAAATCCTCAGTATGGGATGCCAACTTCGTTTATGGAAGGATTACATAACACAACAACTTCGTCCCCACTCCAAGGATCTGGTTCGGGAATGAACCATTTGGGTATAAATTTCCAGAATACAGGAAACTTCGCCCAATTGCCTACTCTTACAACTAATAGTCAGGCAACGCTTAGATAACAGATGGATGATAGCAATCATGATATGATAGGAATCTTAGCCCGCGAAATGAATGCTATTTTCAATCCCCTAATCCAGAATATAAATAGAACAAACCAAGAAAATGCAGCCTAGATGGCCAGAATAGCAGATTTCTTTGGCGCCCCTAATGCGCCTGCAAGGCGTAGGCAAGACCCAGTGGAAATTCGAAATGAAGAACCCATAATCGAACGAATTCGACCCCCTGTGCAAGTGGTAGAAGAAAGAAATATAGGGGTGAGATTAAGAGATCAGGGAATTCAGGAAGTTCAGAATGAATAGCCTAGACCTATACTGATGGTGAATAGGGACCAAAATGCAGACGAAATTGTTCATAGAATTAGGAATGACAATTTAGTGGCAGAAAATAACCTCACCACCATGATTGAAAGAATAATGGCCCAGAATGGTTTAAATTCAGGATTTAGGAGGCCAAAATACACATCTCCTATTATAGATTATATTATGCAAACAGAAATACCCAGGGGCGTTAAAGTTCCTAAATTCACGAAATTTGCTGGAGATACAAGTGAATCAACAGTGGAACATATAGCAAGATATTTAACAGAAGCAGGAGATATAGCAAATAATGAAAATCTTAGGATAAAATACTTCCCAAGTTCTTTGACAAAGAACGCGTTCACTTGGTTCACCACCTTTCCCCCTGGATCTGTAGACACCTGGCCTTATTTAGAAAGACTTTTCCATGAACAATTTTACATGGGTCAGTCTAAAATCAGTCTCAAGGAACTAGCAAGCATTAAGAGAAAATTCACGGAACCAATAGATGAATATTTGAACAGATTCCGTTTATTAAAATCCAGATGCTTCACAGTGGTCCCTGAACATGAATTGGTCGAAATGGCTGTTGGGGGCCTAGATTATTCCATTCGAAAGAAATTGGATACACAGTATCTTAGAGATATGGCCCAACTAGCAGACAGAGTGCGTCAGGTCGAAAGATTAAAAGCTGAAAAAGCCAGGGCTAGTAAAAATCATAAGAAAGAGAGAATAGCCTACATAGAGGATGAAGAGGAAAACATAGATAACTCTCAAGACCCTTATGATTTCGATCAGTTCGAAATAGATCTTGCAGAACTAAAAAAAGCACCCCCTTATGCTTGCAAAGTTCTACTTCCTTCCAATGGAAAGGATTCTCTCGAAAGTGAAAGGAATGATAAATTCCCCAAGAAAATCTATACTTTCGATATAACTAAATGTGATGAGATATTTGATCTACTTGTTAAAGATGGCCAGTTAATAGTTCCTCCTAACCTTAAGGCTCCTCCGTTGGAACAAAGGAAAAAGATGGGCTTTTGTAAATATCACAACTTTTTAGGCCATAAAACCTCACAGTGTTTTCTTTTCAGGGATTTGATACAAAATGCGATCAAGGATGGCAGGCTGAAGTTCTCAGACAAGGGAAAGAATCCAATGAAAGTTGATACAGATCCGTTGCTGATGGCGGAGACCAACTATGCTGAGCCACTAGACATCAATGTGGTAGAAATTGCTGAGAGGAAATTCGAATCAAAAGTGGAATTCGAAGAGGATGAGGACTTCATCCTAATCAAAAACGAAAAAGAGGCTACTGATGGCCTCCCATTGATAAAAAACGAAACAGAAGCTACTGATGGCCTCCCAAAGGTGCTCAAAGCAAAGATATTAAGTGACAGAAAATTAGCTGAGGCCACTGAAGGTCTTAGGATGAAATTTGAAGAAGTCAAAATTTCTGATGACCAAATGCTAGGAGTGAATATGGTGGACTTCAAACAACCTAACGCTGAAATGGAAGAAGTGGAACGCTGTTTAGAGAGGGAAAGAGAACAGAGAAGAGAGAACTTACCTAGAAAGGACACATGTTTGCGTGAATACCTCTTCCACTGTCATAAGAAAAATCAGGAAAAGTTGCTATGCCCAAGGTGCAGTATCATCTGCAACCCCAGAATTACTGCTGAATTTGAAAGGGCCCAGCATGAACGAACAGGAGTCAACTGGCGGCAAGACAACCAACTATACAAAGTCTATCCAAAAGCTGATGAAAGTCTGCTCGAATTCCTGGTTCGTTGCCACAGGATTGGAACAAAATGCTTGATATGTCCCAGATGTGCAGCAGTGTATGATAAGGAAATGGCTGAAGCATTCGAGAGAATTCCATTTGCGTCAGGCTGGGGCCACCAAGGCGGAATGCCTTCGAATCTTGTTAGCACAACCAGAAGTATGCCAAGGAGGCCAGATAGCCCTTATCCCAGGGGAGCAAAGAGAGTTTCCTTTAAACTACCTGCAGAAATCCCCACTGATAGATGGCTGCAAGTGAATGCTGATAAGGGAAAAGGGAAGTGGCGCAACTTCGATCGAGGAGGCAGGACTGCAATGACTTACATGATGTAATTCAATTCAAACAGGAGGGAAGAAATAAGATTGGAGAATTATAAAGGCAGAAACCCAATGTCTCGCTCTCAATGGCGCAAACACCAGAGAAACCAAAAAGCAGCAAGGGATTCGAAACCTACAGGAGTAGGAGAATCCAGTACCAATAACCTAACATCATTGAACTAGACTGGGGGCAAACCCCCAGTGTCCAGGAAACTTTTTTCTCCATAGAAGGACGCTAAAGAAAATAGGACTCAGAAGGAAGCTGCGAACGAAGAGGACTTGATGATTGATGCCTTCGAATCTGAAGGGGAATCCTTCTTCAATGCAAACTGCAATGTAGTTTCGGTGTTGCCTTGTGAGTACAATCAGGAAACAGAGGTTTATGCTGATGAGGAGACTGATGAGGACGAAATGGCCAGACATAGGCCAGTATGCTATTATGTGATGAACAATGGAGCGGTCGAAGAGCAGAATGCTTTCTTTGAAAAGCTAGACGAAGGAATGAAAAACCATCTCAAACCCTTATTCATCAGGGCAAAGGTGGAACAATATGGTGTGAACAAGGTTCTGGTAGATGGTGGAGCTGCTGTCAATCTGATGCCCCAATTCATGCTGAAGAGAATAGGAATGCAGGATTCAGATGTTAGACCTCACAACATGGTGCTTTCGAATTATGAAGGGAAGGTTGGCCAGACTTTGGGAGTAATACAAGTTAACCTGACAGTTGGTTCCCTCACAAGGCCAACAATGTTTATGGTCATTGCTGCAAAAGCAAATTACAATCTGTTGCTTGGCAGGGAATGGATCCATGGAGTTGGAGTTGTACCTTCTTCAATGCATCAAAGGCTGGTGTTGTGGAGAGATGATGAGATTGTTGAAAATATAGAAGCAGACCAAAGTTACTATATGGCATAAATCAACAATGTGTACATGAGAAATTTCGACAGAAATATGGCCAACATAGGGCCATGTCACCCACCTGAGGAATATTTCGAGCCTAATGAAAACGCTTATTATTCCCTAACCTTGCATCCCAATGGATTCCAATGGGATAGGGAAATCATGTGGGATGGGCAGGTGACTGAGAGAGATGGAGAGACTTCGAAGATACGGCCAACTGGTTGGGCAAGCGAAGGTTATTATGACTGAATCAAATTACTACCAAAAGATTTCGGCCTATTTGGCTGAGAACAAACGAAGAACGGCTCTCGAAGCCGAAATACAAAACATGGCTGTCGAAGCCATAGACAAAAAAGAAATAGCAAATCCTGAAGGAAACCATTCATCCTCACCATGTGATGGACAAACTTCTGAACTAATGGATCGAAGACTAAATGCCATTTATGATCAAGAGCCCTTGGGGTTCGAAAAGGATCCAGAGTCATCAAGCGCTAAGATGCTGGCCCAAGATCCTTTGGAGGAAGTTGATATTTGGGATGGTGTTGAAAAAAGGATTACATATATCAGTGCGAAACTTAGTCCCAATTTAAAAGGCAAAGTGGTTAAAATGCTCAAACAAAATAGGGATTGCTTCGCCTGAGACTACGATGAAATGGCTGGTTTAAAGAGGGAACTGGTAGAACATAGGCTTCCAATCAAGGATGGCAAGAAGCCCATCAAGCAGATGCCTAGATGATTCGCTCCAGAAATCCTCTCAAAAATAAAGGCAGAGGTGGAACGGCTCCTTCGATGCAAATTTATCAGGACCACAAGGTACGTAGAATGGCTTGCTAACATTGTATATGTTATTAATAAAAATGGCTCTTTACGAATTTGCATAGATTTTAGGGATTTAAACACTGCCACCCCAAAAGATGAATATTCCATGCCTATAGCAGAAATGGTGATTGATTCTGCTGCGGGTTTCGAATACCTGAGTATGTTAGATGGATACTCTGGGTATAATCAGATTTTTATTGCTGAGGATGATGTTCCCAAAACTGCATTCAGATGTCCAGGCGCCTTAGGCACTTATGAATGGGTAGTTATGCCCTTTGGACTAAAAAATGCTGAGGCAACATATCAGAGGGCAATGAACACTATTTTTCATGATTTCATTGAGTCATTTATGCAGATTTATATAGATGACATAGTAGTCAAATCTGTTTCTGATGAGGATCATTTGACTCACCTTTGCCAGTCATTCGAAAGAATGAGAAAACATGGCTTAAAAATGAATCCTCTTAAATGTGTTTTCTTTGTTCAGGCTGGGGATTTTCTAGGCTTTGTGGTCCACAAGAAGGGGATCGAAATTAACTTGAACAAGACGAAGGCTATTATGGAGACGAAGCCTCCTTCAACCAAGAAAGAGTTGCAATCTCTATTGGGTAAAATTAACTTTTTAAGGAGATTCATATCTAATTTGAGTGGGAGAACTCAAGCTTTCTCTCCACTCCTCCGTCTCAACCAAGGGAACTTTGAATGGACTGCGCAGCATCAGGAGGCATTCGAGAAAATCAAAGCTTATTTGATGCATCCTCCTATACTTGCACCCCCTTCGAAAGATAAACCAATGAGGCTGTACATCTCTGCCTCCAATGTAACTATAGGTAGTATGTTGGCCCAAGAAAATGATGATGGCGTCGAAAGAGCCATCTATTATCTTAGTAGGGTCCTAAATAAAGCAGAGGCTAAGTATAGTAGCATTGAAAAACTATGCCTCTGTCTGTATTTCTCTTGTACAAAACTTAAATATTATATTAAACCAGTTGATGTTTATGTTTCATCTTACTTTGATGTTATTAAACATATGCTTTCAAAACCAATCATGCACAACAGGATTGGAAAATGGGCCTTAGCGCTCACTGAGTACAATTTGACCTTCAAGCCTTTAAAAGCTATGAAAGGACAAGTAGTTTCAGATTTCATAGTGGATCATTCTGTGAGTGAGGACTTCGCGTTAGATTATGTTGAGATCCAACCTTGGAAATTATCCTTCGATGGGTCAACACATAAATATGGAAGTGGTGTTGGAGTCCTTATAATTTCTCCTGAGGGAATTCCAACAAAATTCAAGTACAAGTTAGAAGGCCCTCCTTGTTCGAACAATGAAGCTGAGTATGAAGCATTAATTGCTGGACTTGAAGCTTTGTTAGAATTGGGAGCAACCAGAGTCGAAATTAGGGGAGACTCAGAGCTGGTCATCAAACAGATAACCAAAGAATACAAATGTATCAAGGAAAATTTGATCATGTACTTCGTTATTGCTAATAGATTACTCAAAAAATTTAAATATGTGGATATAAAACATATTCCCAGAATTGATAATCAGGAGGCAAATGACTTGGCTCAAATAGCTTCAGGATATAAGACATCTAGAGAAAAACTCCAATATCTCATAGAAACAAGAGGCAGAATATTGGCTACCAAATTATCACCATTAGACTTGGAAAATTCAAAACTAGGTTATGCAGATCAGAAAGAATTCTAAGTTCTAAATATTGATACTTTGGCAGATACAGATTGGAGAAGTCCCATAGTAAATTACCTGAAAGAACCTTTAGTAAGTACAGAGAAAAAGACCAAATATAGGGCATTGTCTTATGTCCTAATAGGAAATGAGCTTTTTAAGAAAACCCCAGAAGGTATATTACTCAAGTGTTTAGGAGAAAATGAAGCATATTTAGCAGTATCCAGTGTGCACAGTGGGGCATGTGGGGCACATCAAGCACGTCACAAAATGAAATGGTTGTTGTTTCGATATGGAATGTATTGGCCCACTATGCTCAAAGACTGCATAGAATTTGCTAAAGGTTGCGAACAATGCCAAGTTCATGCAGGTATTCAACATGCTCCTGCAAGTGAGTTACATTCAATTGTTAAGCCTTGGCCTTTTAGAGGATGGGCATTAGATCTAATTGGTGAAATTCGACCAGCATCAGCCAAAGGACAGAAATATATCCTTGTGGGTATAGATTATTTTACAAAATGGGTCGAAGCAATTCCTCTAGTGAACGTTGATCAAGAGGTCATTATGGAATTTATCTAGAGGCAAATAATTTACAGGTTTGGAATACCAGAAAGTATTACAACAGATCAAGGTTCAATTTTCACAGGGTGAAAAATGCAAGAATTTGCAAAAGAAATGGGATTTAAATTACTCACGTCAACTCCTTACTATGCTCAAGCTAATGGACAAGTAGAAGCAGCCAATAAAGTCATAATAGGTTTGATAAAGAAACATGTAGGACGAAAGCCAAGAAATTGGCACAAAACTTTGGACCAAGCTTTGTGGGCATGTCGAACATCTCCTAAAGAAGCAACAAATACTACTCCGTTTCGACTTACCTTTGGACATGATGCAATATTGCCAGTCGAAATACACTTACAATCAGTAAGAATCCAAAGACAAAATGAAATACCAACTGATCAATATTGGGAAATGATGATGAATGAATTAGTGGACGTGGATGAAGATAGGCTACATGCTTTAGAAGTTATGAGAAGACAGAAAGAAAGAGTAGCCAGAGCATACAACAAAAGAGTTAAAAGTAAGTTGTTCTCAACCAATGACCTGGTATGGAAGGTTATATTACCTATGGATAAAAAGAACAGATTATTAGGTAAATGGTCACCCCATTGGGAGGGTCCCTTTCGAGTATTGAAAACATTTTTGAATAATGCTTACGAAATAGAAGAATTAGCGGAAGATAGAAGAATCTTGAGGGTAAATGGGAAATACTTAAAAAGGTATAAACCATGCTTGCAAGAGGTTAGAATCACTGCAAGATAATAAAATATATATATATATATATATATATATATATATATATATATATATATAAACATGAAGCCAAAATGGTATTATATAAGTGCCAGAATGGTTGTGTTCAATCATTTACAATAAAAAGCATTAGCAAAATACATTCAACAATCAAAAAGGGGCGTTTCGTTTCAAATTAGCAAACTTTCTCTTGCATAAGTTGATTTTGCATGAGTTTTTGATACTCTCGAAATAGCCTGGATGAGTCAAAAAACAAGTATTTCTTTATATCTGTCGAAATACATGTTCTTGGGGTGCAATTTGTTAGCTGGCTATTTCGAATAAGGAAGAAACCACTATCAAAATAATATTTCGAATAAAGTACCTAAGGAGATTAATATCAATATTGGATATTGGTGGGAGATATGGAGTCATTATGTTGAAGGATTATTCAATTTCCAGCAGATTTCGATTTGGACTTGTTTTAGTGTTCGAATTATAAAAGAGCTCCTTTATGTAAGGGTGCCAGAAGTTTGAAACGGTCCAGGTAATTGGGTTATTTCGAAAGCAACGAAGAAATAAGATGCTTCGATTGGTACAAATTTCATAAGATGCTTCGATTGGTACAAATTTTGAATTTCAAATAAAGAGCGCCATTCTAGAAGACGCGTGGAAGTCAGCAAACATAGGAAGCCTGCATGCTTCGAACGTGGCGTGATTTTAGAATAGGGCCGTTAGGGTCAAGACACTATAAATAGGTGTTCTTATGTTAGATTAAGGATGTTCACTTTTATGTACTAAAAGATCTCAAAATACTCAAACTTCCGTGAATTAAGGAAAACGAGTCAGAAGATACAATGTACGTGTTGAACATCATTACTTTTTTATAATTTCAATACAAGTATTGTTATATTTAGTTCGTTAGACAGTATTTCTGCCTTTAAATCCTTCAATTTCCTTGCATTTCTTTGTTTTACTTGCCTTTAAACACAGTCACTTCGTTAGACAGTATTTCTGCCTTTAAATCCTTCGATTTCCTTACATTTCTTTGTTTTACTTGCCTTTAAACACAGTCACTTCGTTAGACAGTATTTCTGCCTTTAAATCCTTCGATTTCCTTGCATTTCTTTGTTTTACTTGCCTTTAAACACAGTCACTTCGTTAGACAGTATTTCTGCCTTTAAATCCTTCGATTTCCTTGCATTTCTTTGTTTTAATTGCCTTTAAACATAATCACTTTGTTAGACAGTATTTCTACCTTTAAATCCTTCGATTTCCTTGCATTTCTTTATTTTACTTGCCTTTAAACACAGTCACTTCGTTAGACAGTATTTCTGCCTTTAAATCCTTCGATTTCCTTGCATTTCTTTGTTTTACTTGCCTTTAAACACAGTCACTTCGTTAGAAACTTTGCTTTCACTTTATCCTTTTAGTCAAACACTTATCTTTTATATTCAAGCCCAAGTCTAATTCGAAGCCTTTCCTGCCTACATTCAGTTAGTTTATTCCTATAGACCATTTTAGAAATCTTTCCTAAGAATCTCGTATTCGAACTTAACATACAATATAAGTCTATCAATATAATAGATATGAACATGGAAATAAGTTATGACACATGTGTTCTAGGATCAATCTAGTCGATCCTGCAAGTAACCAATAATAATTAGTAAATTGGAAGACTAGCGGTTGTTTACTAGAAATCACTGTAAACAGAGGGCGACCTCTAAAACTTCCTATACTCAATGACCGCATTCGAAGGCAACCAAGTGAGGTGTACCCTAAGAGTGCGCATGTGCGAGTGTGTTGTTTTCAGTTTATTTTATCTTTGTACATGTCAATGGTGATCTATGTTGATTTTAGGTTTAAACGTTCAATCTTGTCATGCATCCCCTATTATCAAACATCTAGCAGTTGTAAGTTGCGAAAATTAAATTGCGGAAATTAAAATTAACTACTACAAGGCGTCGGGTATTTACATCGCCAAAAGCAACCCTTGAAATTAAAATGCGGAAAATAAATAAAGCGATAACAAATATTAAAGTCCTATTTAAACTATTACATTCCGGGAAACAATTACATCAATATCATAAATGGATCGCGTGCGAGAAATTAAATCGGGCGAGTTTTTTAGGGTTTTGACCCTTTGATTGAAGAAAAGATTTTTTGGTTATTTTTGAATTAAAAAAGAAACTAAACTAAGTTAATTATTAATAATGAACAAATTAATTAATTAATAAAAATGATATTTTTGGATTTTTTTGGATATTTAAAGAAATAAAAATAAATTAATCAAAGTTAATAAAAACCTAATTGTCTAAATTAATTTTAATTATTGCAAAAGATATTGAAGTTATTTCCTAATTAAACTAAATTAATTAAAATTAATATTTATTAACAAAAATAAAATACTGAAAATTAATTTAATAAATAAAATATATTTTTTTTGTTTTTTTGATTTTATTAAGAAAAAGATTAATTGGTTAGTTAAATAAAAAAAATAATAACAATTAATTAATTAAAAGAAAATAATAGAGAAAGTTAGAGATTTGGGCCTGAATAAGGAGGTCTGTTTAGCAATTTGGTGGCCCAATAGTGCAAGCCTATGCTGACTTTTCTGGATCCCATGCACGCCCATTGACTTGAGAGTATGATGGACTTTCGTTCTGGACCACCAGATCTGGCCTGGGGCCATCTGGCAAGTGATTGGATGAAGGTGTATGATAGGCCATAATTGCTGAAAAGCGCTAGAACACCTGAAGAAAAATAACAAAGTAATATGGGGGGACCTGGGATTCGAACCCAGGTCCTGTGAATCATTAGACAACACGTCTACCACTGCGCCACTGCTTTTCAATTGTCATAGTATTAGGTAATAACAATAATATGGGGAACAAGCCAATATGCCAGAATTAAAAAAAATAAAAGCGCGAAATTATGAATGGACGAATTGGAAAGGGCCACGTCTCCATCTTCTCCACTCAGCCCTGGTTTTTTTTTACCTGCGGATTTGCATCCGCAGCTAAATCCGTAGCTTGCTACTAAAATTAATTCTAGGCTATAAAAATCAATTCCAAGACCATAGTCATGATCGTCTCTTCCTCCTGAACACGTCTATGTCCATTAATGGCGCTGATTTTACCTGTAGAGAAAACGCCCAAAAAAACATCCAAGAACCCTAGATTCGGCTAGGGGGTTACAGGCTATGAAAATGCAATCCAATAATGCAAAAAGCTTCTAAATGGAACGATAAGCATGAATGTGCAAGGATTTTGTTCAAAAGATGCAGAAATATGAAGTTGCGATTTCAAATACAGGGCAAGGTTTAGAGAGACTTACAGCGCGATTCAGAGGGTCTGGGAGCTTACTTTTGATTGCTACTGACTCAGTGGAGGTCCAACAATTGATCACGTTGAGTTTTGGTTCTGAATTCGCCTCTAGGAGTGATTTCAGTTTCAAGCTTTTTTGACAATTTTCCAAGTTTTTTCCTTGTGATTTAGCAGCCTCTAGGTCCTTAAACTCGTGCCTTTGGTTTGCATATGTAACATGGAGTGAATTAGGTCAAGTTTTTTGGGCTGAATCCTTATGCATTGATGTTTGGAGATAAGATTTGATTCTCCATTGAAAAGCTTCCAAATTTGCCAAAAATCCAAATTTTTGTTCATGATATGGTGAGATACGAGTTTGATCATGTCCATGATGACAATTAAGGCCTGTATCAATCAAAAAGATACCAAGTGATCAATATTTGGATTTTATTTGATTTAAATTGATTTAAAATGAATTAATTCAATAAAAAATCAAATAAAATATAAAAATTGATAAATGGACACAAGGCTGAAGCTAGGACACGTGTGTAGTGTTACAAGATCAAATCAAGTGGAAAAGAGTGGGCCCATTTGACAAAATTTGAAGTTTTGAGGATAGTTGACTTTTGGCAATTTTGGAAAAATGCCCAACTTCAACAATGCATAACTTCTTCAATTTTGAACTTTTGGAAGTGTTCTTGGACTTTTTAGAAATATTGAGATTTCCTATAACAAACCCTTTTGGTCTCATCTCATTTTGACATTCCATTCTCAAGTTATATGCTTTGGCAAAAAAGGTTTTTTTGTTGACTTTCAAAAATGACCTATAATGTCCAAATTTGTAACGTTTTATGAGTCAATTTCTTGATCTTGGGGTGTGAAGATGGATTGTAGGAAATTGCATCCTCTTCAAAATGAGCTTTGGATGGGTCATTTCTCATAAATTATGAGAAAGTTATGCTTGGTCAAAGTTGAGTTGACTTTTCCTACAAAACCCTAATTTAGTAACTTTTGAGTCTTGATGAATTTTGAGCAATCCTTGATGAATCATGATCAACCCTTGATAAAATGATGAATTATCCTTCAAAATGAGAATTTTGACAAAAAATCTTGAAGTTTGACTGTTTATAGGTCACAATTGACTTTTGCCCTAACATAGTCGATTTTTTGACCTTTTGAGCAATTGACTGACCAAACTTCCTCTGCAAGGCTTGAAATTGGACATGGATGATATTGAGAACGTATTAGGATATTGGGGAGAACTTGAGGTCATTTGGATGTAAGGACCTTGATGCAACACAAAACCCTAATTTTGAATTGACAGCCTTAGGAGATAACTTGACTGTCCAACTCTTGAGCAATCTTGAGCCACTTGGAGACTTTTCTTGCAATGTTTGGGGAAATATGGGAGGGAAAATTTTGGGGTACAACAGCTGCCCCTGTTCAATCTTCTTAAACCTGAGGATATAGATTGGCTTTCGGGCCTTTCGTGATCCAAAGGTGGAAGATGATTGAACACTAGAGTGCCCAGAAATTTGCACTCGCATGAAGCAGTATCATCCTGGTGATGTCGGGAATGGGCTTACAGATGCCATTTGGAGACTGTTGATGGGTGGTCTGAACTTCAACTAGAATAGTAATCAGGGAGATCTTCGCGTCGATCTGACTGAACCAAAGGAGGTCTTGGACTAACTTTGACTGGATCGGCATCAGAAAAATCTTTAGGAGTCGATTTAACTGGACCAGGCAAAGGTCTTGGAAAATTTTGACTGGATCGGCATCAGAAAAATCTTTAGGAATCGATTTAACTGGACCAGACAAGGTCTTGGAATAACTTCAACTGGATCGGCATCAGAAAAATCTTTAGGAATCGATTTAACTGGACCAGAGGAGGTCTTGGATCAACTTTGACTGGATCGGCATCAGAAAAATCTTTAGGAATCGATTTAACTAGACCAAACAAGGTCTAATAACTTCAACTAGATCGGCATCAGAAAAATCTTTAGGAATCGATTTAACTGGACCAGAGGAGGTCTTGGAATAACTTTAACTGGATCGGCATCAGAAAAATCTTGAGGAATCGATTTAACTGGACCAGACAAGGTCTTGGAATAACTTCAATTGGATCGACATCAGAAAAATCTTTAGGAATCGATTTAACTGGACCAGAGGAGGTCTTGGATCAACTTTGACTGGATCGGCACCAGAAAAATCTTTAGGAATCGATTTAACTGGACCAGATAAGGTCTTGGAATAACTTCAACTGGATCGTCATCAGAAAAATCTTTAGGAATCGATTTAACTAGACCAGAGGAGGTCTTGGATCAACTTTGACTGGATCGGCATCAGAAAAATCTTTAGGAATCGATTTAACTGGACCAGACAAGGTCTTGGAATAACTTCAACTGGATCGGCATCAGAAAAATCTTTAGGAATCGATTTAACTGGACCAAAGGAGGTCTTGGATCAACTTTGACTGGATCGACATCAGGAAAATCTTTAGGAATCGATTTAACTGGACCAGACAATGTCTTGGAATAACTTCAACTGGATCGACATCAGAAAAATATTTAGGAATCGATTTAACTGGACCAGAGGAGGTCTTGGATCAACTTTGACTGGATCGACATCAGAAAAATCTTTAGGAATCGATTTAACTGGACCAGACAAGGTCTTGGATCAATGTTGACTGGATCGACATCAGAAAAATCTTTAGGAATCAATTTAACTGGACCAGACAAGGTCTTGGAATAACTTCAACTGGATCGGCATCAGATAAATCTTTAGGAATCGATTTAACTGTACCAGAAGAGGTCTTTGACATAGCTGAGAACTTAACTGCATCTTTCCTGAAAGGTAAAGGCCAGTCATATGCAATGCATGATATGGATCAAGCAATGATGTTCTCGAAATAAATGAGATTGTGTTATATGATGCATATATGTATGCATCATGATGTATGGAGATGTGATGTTTTAGCTGGGGAAAATAAATCCCGGATAGCTGCTGGAGAATAGAGTTGAATTTTTTGTTTCCGCTGGGGATGGTGAACGAAGGTGATAAGCCTGCAGGAGAAGATAACTCCGTTGGGGAATAAACTGATGAAGAAATTACTCTGTGGGGAAGAGATGCTCTGCTGAAGATTCCACTGATAAACACCACTGGGGATGGATTACCGTTGCTGGTGATACTAAATCTGTGGAGGATTGAATTCCTGTTTGTGAAAGGAAAGAACTTCACTGGGGATGATCTTTCAGTCGCAACTTGCTGGGGATAATCCTGTTAGACTTTTTGTGGGGATAATCCTCTGAATTCTGCTGGGAATGATCCTTTGAACTTGGCTGGGGAGATTTATTTTGGACTCCGCTGGGGGTAAACTTCCAGAGTCTACTGGGGATGATGCTTCAACTCTGTTGGGGAAGCCTTTTTTAGACTGCACTGGGGAAATATTGACTCCACTGAGGGTATCTTGTATTCTGCCGGGGAATATTCTTATACTCTGTTGGGGAATATTAAGACTGCCGGGGATATCAAGTCTTTTTAGTGCTGATGGTAGATAAATTCTGCTTGGGGAGAATATTGCTGATTCGTTCACGGTTGCAATTCTCAGCTGAGGGAGAGCTACCATTACTGTCTTACTCTGCAGGGAGTGAAGGTATCTTAGCCATATTCTTCAGCTGAATCTACCTTTGTACCCGGTGGACAAAGCAACTACACAGCTTGGACACTTCTTATTTCCCCTGTTTTTGCTATTACCAGTAATTCATCTTTTGTTTCGCATGTAAATATTTATGAGCAGCAATTAATGTCAATGCATATATCAAAAATGAACATTGGACGTTCTTTGCAAAACAAAGCAGATAAAGGAAAACAGTTTGAAATTTCTTTGAAAATGAATTTGTATTGATTTGAAGTTTGGCCTGTAAATAGGCGTTTTTATACAAGAGGCTGACGTCCTAGTAAGAGAACTCCGCCGAACAAAAGAGTTTATACAATTTGTGAAAAGAAAAACAAAACAGCTATGTGAATAATCCCACTGGGTTCCAACTCTGCTATTGCCTTTATGTCTTCGAGCATCTCACCACTTTGCTACTTGGTTGAAGGTAGATCAGATTGATTAGCACCGTCCGAGCTTGATAGTCGATACCGAAGTCTGGATGCAAGGTGATCCAATGAGACATAGTGTTACGCTTTGATGCCTAATTTTTGCCTGGACCGCCCTTTCGGGTTTTCAATCCACCGGGATACCCTTTTTTGCCCAAGTCGCCTTTTCATATTTTCGACTTGCCGGGTGTACAAATTTTTTCATTTTCATCCCTTATTTTTTCCCGAACCCTTTTGGTTTGCCGAGAAGCCCTTATTTTTGCCCAGGCCAGTCGACCTAGCGGGTCTTTGATTATGCATAGTATCTTTTTACTATGTCTGCATTGACGGGGTAAGGAAGGTCGTCACCATCCATGGTGGTTAGAATCATAGCTCCTCCTGAGAAAATGTTCTTAACCACAAATGGCCCTTCGTAAGTAGGGGTCCATTTGCCCCTGGGATCACCTTGAGGTAGGATAATACGCTTTATAACCAGATCCCCAACTTGATACTCTTGTCGTCTAACTTTCTTGTTAAATGCCTTGATCATCCGTTTTTGGTACGTCTGACCGTGACAAATAGCAGTAAGTCTCTTTTCGTCGATTAAGTTCAGCTGATCAAGCCGGGTCTGAATCCATTCATCTTCGCTCAAACCTGCATCCTTCATAATCCGAAGAGAGGGTATCTGAACTTCAATGGGCAAGACTGTCTTCATGCCATATACCAAGGAGTAGGGTGTTGCCCATGTTGACGTCCGAGCTGAGGTACGGTGCCCATGAAGAGCAAATGGTAACATCTCATGCCAGTCTTTGTATGTCACCATCATCTTCTGCACAATCTTCTTAATGTTCTTATTAGCTGCTTCGACAACCCCATTCATCTTTGGCCGGTAGGGAGAAGAGTTGTGATGCTGTATCTTAAATTACTCGCAGAGCTCGGTGATCATCTTGTTGTTGAGATTGGTACCATTATCCGTAATGATCCTCTCTGGTACACCGTATCAACAAATCAGATTGTGCCGAATAAACCGTGCCACAACGTTCTTGGTTACCATAGCAAAGGAAGCTACTTCAACCCACTTCGTAAAGTAATCAATCGCTACCAGGATGAAACGATGCCCGTTAGATGTCGTAGGTCTGATCTCGCCGATCATATCAATGCCCCACATTGCAAAAGGCCAAGGAGCAGTCAAGATGTTCAGAGGAACTGGAGGTATGTGCACCTTATCAGCATAGACTTGGCACTTGTGACAGGTCCGAGAATGCTAATAACAGTCAACTTTCATTATGGACCAATAATATCCTGCCCGAAGGATTTTCTTTGCCATGGTGTGTCCACTGGAATGAGTCCCGAAAGTACCTTCGTGTAAATCTGCCATGATCCTTTCTGCTCCATTCTTATCCACACATCGCAGTAAGGTTGAATTATGGTTACGCTTGTAAAGAATGCCATTGCTGATGAAGAACTTTGCCGCGAACCTCCTCAGAAACTTCTTGTCATTAACAGATGCGCCCTCGGGGTACGCCTGAGCTTCAAGATATCTCTTCACCTCATGAAACCAGGGTTTATCTGCTACCTCTTCAGTCTCAATATCACAGCAATGTGCAGGTTCGTCCAATCTTTCAATGATAATCCGGGGAGCTTCGTTGTCCCAATTGACCTTGAACATAGAAGACATCGTAGCTAGCGCGTCCGCAAACTGATTCTCCTCTCTCGGGAAGTGTTCAAAGGTTATCTCCTCGAAATGGGGAAGCAATGTCAACACATACTCCTTGTAAGGAATAAGATTTAGGTGTTTCGTATCCCACTCGCCTTTGATCTAACTGATCACGAGAGCGGAATCTCCGAAGACACTTATAAACTTAATCCTTAGGTCAATTGCTGCTCGAAGACCCATAATGCACGCCTCATACTCCGCCATATTGTTGGTGCAGTTGAAACATAGTCGGGTGGTGAATGGAGTATGAGAGCCTTTAGGAGATATAATTACGGCACCAATGCCACTGCCCAAAGCGTTCGAAGCTCCATCAAAGTACATAGACCATCGGGATCCCTCCTCAGGTCCTTCCTCCGATCCAGGTGTCTCACAATCAGTTACCAACATGATATTCTCGTTCGGAAATTCAAAGTTCATAGATTGGTAATCATCCACTGCCTGATGTTCCAAATGGTCTGCCAACACACTCCCCTTGATTGCTTTTTGGGTCGTGTACTGGATGTCATACTCAGTCAAGATCATCTGCCATCTTGCTATTCTTCCGGACAAGGCAGGCTTTTCGAAGATATACTTGATTGGATCCATCTTTGATATCAACAGAGTAGTGTGAGTCAACATATACTGTCTTAGCTGGCGAGTAACCCATGCCAAAGCGCAACAAGTTTTCTCGAGCAGTGAGTATCGGGTCTCCCAGTCGGTAAACTTTTTGCTAAGGTAATAAATAGCATGCTCTTTTCGGCCAGACTCGTCATGCTGACCCAGCACACACCCCATTGAGTTGTCGAGTACTGTCAAGTATAAGATCAGAGGTCTCCCTTCAACTGGTGGCATCAGAATAGGTGGTTCTTGGAGATACTCTTTGATCCTTTCGAAAGCGGTCTGGAATTCATCATCCCAACGTACCACTTGATCTTTCTTCAACAGCTTGAAGATTGGCTCAGAAGTAGCAGTCAGGTGCGAGATGAATCGGGCAATGTAGTTCAATCGTCCCGGGAAGCCTCTGACTTCTCTCTCTGTTCTGGGAGCTGGAATTTCCTGTATAGCTTTCACCTTTGCAGGATCCACTTGAATACCCTTGTCGCTTACGACGAAACCCAGCAGCTTACCAGATCTCACCCCGAAGGTGCACTTGTTCGGGTTCAACCTCAGCTTGTACAACTTCAACCTGTCAAACAGCTTCTGCAGATGGTCAAGGTGTTCCTCCTCAGTCTGGGACCTTGCAATCATGTCGTCGACGTATACTTCAATCTCATGATGGATCATGTCATGAAACAAAGCAACCATGGCACACTGATACGTTTCCCCAGCGTTCTTCAATCCAAAGGGCATGACCTTGTAGCAAAAGGTACCCCATTGAGTAACAAAGGTCGTCTTCTCCATGTCTTCGGGAGCCATTTTTATCTGACTATAATCAGAGAAACCATCCATAAAGGAGAATACCTTGTGCCGAGTGGTGTTGTCAACCAGAACGTCGATATGAGGTAGAGGGAAATCATCTTTAGGGCTCGCCCTGTTCAAATCCCTGTAGTCAACACACATTCGAACCTTACCATCCTTCTTCGGCACAGGAACCACATTGGCCACCCACTGAGGATAAGAAGTCACTGCTAGAAAACCGGCATCAAACTGTTTCATAACTTCAGCCTTAATTTTCTCAAACATCTCTGGGCGCATTCGGCGGACCTTCTGTTTCACTGAAGGACAGTCTTCCCTGGTAGGCAAGCGATGAACCACAATATCGGTATCCAACCCAGGCATGTCTTTATAAGACCAAGCAAAGATCTCAACATAGTCATACAGCATCTGAATCAACCGTTGTTTCACACTAAGCTCCAGATTTGCACCGATCTTAACTTCCTTCTTGTCTATCTCTGTACCCAGATTCACTGATTCCACCGGCTCTTCGTGCGGCTGAATAGCCCTCTCTTCTTAGAGTAACAGTCTTGCAAGTTCACCAGGCACTTCGCAATCATCTTCACCTTCGTCTTCGGCTAAGTTGATCGGACTTTCGAAGTCATAACTGGCAGTAGCAGAGTCGTTACCAGTGAGATCCTGAGTGGATGTAGACCTGTATATGTGAGTGTGTGTAAAATAGCTGTTTTGCAATATATAATAAAGAAAAACAAGGAGCGCAAAATTTGAAAGGCAAGAAAACGTACAATGCTTTTATTAATGATATATGTAGATGACACACAAAAGCCCTCACAAATGAAGCCACAGTGCCCTGGGTAAGACACAGGGCCGTAAAGCTTAAAACATTGTCTGTTACAAATTCAAAACAAAAAGTTTCATTACTGGGTAACAAAAGTAATAGGGATGAAGTCCTTTGCTATCCAATTGCTTGGTCCATCGTCGGTCGTAGGATAGATCCAGCTATCGAACTCAGACTCTTCCATATCGTCTTCAATGGCATTCACTCCCGAGTTGCTGATGAACACGGGAGGTCTTCCGATTCGTGCGTTCCAAACAACCCTTTGAGCTTCTGCAGTGAAACCCAAACCAAACTTGTTAGTCTTCTGTGTAAAATCAGGGAGTCGTCCCCAATTTGCACACCCACCTTTCTCAACAACAGCCCGAGCATCCTTGAAGGAAGCCATCTTCATAGGAGAATCCTCAACAATAGTCTCAGCTGATGCCAGTGTCTGGGGAACCTCTTCAAAATGCTGAAATGGGGTCTCAATGAACTCCCCATCCATCTCTACATATCGGAAAGAGTTGAGGTGGCTCACCATGTACTCTTCCTCTCCTTGCATTGTCACAATCTTCCCTTTGACCGGTACTTCATCTTCTGGTGGAGCGTTGAGGTTACGGCCCCAGCTTTGTGGATCCATGGACGACCCAGCAAACAAGAATAAGATGGCCGGATGTCCATCACATAGAATGTAGAGTTGAAAACTTGAGAACCAACCTTAATCGGAATATCAACTTCTCCATGCACCATTCTCTTAGACCCATCAAAGGCCCTGACAACAATGTTACTTGGTTTCAACTCTAACCCTTCACAGTCCAACCGGTCTAGAGCTTTCTTAGGAAAAACGTTCAATGAGGAACCAGTGTCCACCAATACATGAGCAAGAGTAGTGCCCCTGCATTCAATGGAGACATGCAGGGAATCGTTGTGATTCTTCCCCTTAGCAGTTAAGTCAGTGTCAGAGAAACCCAACCCATTATCAGCAGTCAGATTAGCCACGCAATCTGTAAACTAATCAGCTGACGTTTCTTGTGGTACGTGGGAAGTCTTCAAGAAGGTAATCAGAGCCTTGGCATGGGCCTCTGAGCATAACAATAGTGACAACATAGAAATCTTGGACGGGGTTTGCCCCAGTTGTTCAACTACATTGTAGTCACTCTTTTTGATGATTTTCAGAATCTCTTCCATCTCTTGTTTAGAAGCTTCAACAGTAATCGTCTTTGGTGCCTCCGTCTGGGCAGGCTCACTAGTGATACCTTTGCCCCGAGTGTCAGATGACTCGGCGACAGGGGTAAGGATAGGAACTTGAACAAGAATAGTAGCAGGTCCACTGGGAGGTGTAATAACAACAGGTTTTCGGGCAGTTGGCAGAGAGATATCAGGTGAGAAAAGCCTTCCGCTGCGGGTGACTTTAGCGGGTCCAACAATATTGCTGACGTCAGTATCAACATCCAACTCTTGCTTAACTCCATGAAAATAAACATCAGCCCCATAGTGCCAAGGGACAGCTTTATCAGAGGTGTAGGGGATAGACCCAGGAACAATGATGATCACAAGTGCGATCCTTGGAACAGATGTAATTCTAACAGGCTTCCTCGAGGGAGCCTTGGAAGAATTGTCGAAAATGGTGACGATGGCAACTTCTTCAGTAGGAACCAAAGGAACAACAATCTTCTCAAACATAATTTCTTTACTATCCATCAGGTGCTGGACACCTGATTTCAAAAAATGGCAACCGTTTGGTAGAACAGAACACATACGGCAACCTTCGTCACAGCCCGGAAATAAACCGGCTAGCAAAAGGTTCTTCTTCACAGTCATCAAAGGGGTAACAATATCATTCACAGAAACCACAAACAAGTCTTCATCTATAGCATTCACTCCATGCTTGGGCATAGGAGCAGTCACAACATTAGGTCTTTAGAGCGCCTCTAACTCAATCTCCTTAGCATCAATTAAGTCCTGTATCTTATTCTTCAAAGTCCAACAATCATCTGTATTATGCCCCGGGCTATCAGAGTGATAAGCATAACGGGCATTGGGGTTATACTTCGGTGATATTGTATTTGGATTCTTCGGGGCTTCCCTTGGAATCACCAGATTGGTCTTCAGCAATTGTGGCAGAACTTGAGATAAGGTCATGTTGATATGGGTGAATTGCCTTCGAGGTCTCTCATCCTTTTGTTGATTGTTGTGCTGAGGAGCACCAGCAGGTTTTGAAATTATAACCGTATTAACAGGTTGGCGGCGTTTAGGTCTACTCTGGTTTTTCAAACTGTAGACAACACTAAACTCTTTCTTAAAGGGCTTCTTCTCGGTGCTTGATGAGGCACCCTTCTGTATCTTACCAGCCTTAATACCAGCCTCAATCCTTTCACCGGTCATGATAAGCTCTGTAAACCCAGCCGAAGAGCTCCCAATTAGATGGCTGAAAAATGGACCAGACAGGGTCCCCAGAAACATATCCACAAGCTCCCGATCAGCCAAGGGTGGTTGTACTCTCCTGGCGATATCCCTCCACTTCTGAGCATAATCTTTGAAACCTTCACCCGTTCCCATTGACATACCCTGGAGTTGGGTACGCATGGGAGCGAGGTCGGAATTGTACTGGTACTGCCTGTAGAAAGCAGTAGCCAAATCTTCCCAACTGCGGATACTGGCTCCGTCTAACTGATAAAACCACTCAAGCTGAGTCCCTGAGAGACTGTCTTGAAAGATGTAGATCCATAGGTTTTTATCAGCGGTGTAAGGCTGAATATTCCTTACATATGACCGGAGGTGCAACTTCGGACAAGAAACTCCATCATACTTAGCAAAGGCTGGTGCCTTGAATTTGTGGGGAATCACCACCCCAGATGATAGACCTAGATCACCAAAGTCTAGACCAGGCACTTTCTGAACTTCCATAGCACTCAACCGGTCTTCCAGTTGCTTGTATCTATCCTCGACTGGAGGATACTGGTCTTCGTCGAAGTCCGTCTCATTGTCGGAGACCACAGGGCTATGAGCCCTCCTTTCTTCCTGACTATCTTTCCCTCCAGATGAGGTGGTCAAATCAACTTCATTCTGTAGCCTTTTTCCAACCCTGTAACCTGTGTTAAACAAGATTGTCCTCTTCTTCTTCTTCTTCTTCTTATTCAGAATCAGGGTCTTCAGATCTTGCTGACCCTTAGCTAGATTCATGAACAACTCTTGGAATTGGGCATTCTGGGCCTAGAGGGCCTTGATGGCTTGCTCAGTTGAAGGTTCAGCAGACATGATGAGTGCTGAAATAAACAGCGAAGAAGATAAGAGACCTGTAACGGTACCTGTTATGAGTGTATGGGATGAAATGCGTATGACATGATTTCAAAGACAATCGAGAGATTCAAATTTGTAAACAAGAAATGAAACACACTTTATTAGATAAACTTTAGAATTCAAATTGTTCAACTGATACCTTCAAGGCGTTACAGGAATGGAAATACTGAAAAGTAAATAAAAACAGGAAAGGAAATAATCCAAGGACAATCAGTGCTCCCATGGTCTCTTCTTGTCGGTGCGGACATAGTCATTAAGAATCCGCTCGTTCTCCAGCTGCCTAGTCAACTTCTGGATCTTCTGCTCTTGCTCGTTGAACTTTTTCCGATAAGAATCCCGTTCCTCTCTCAGCTGCATCCAAGATCTTTTCAGTGCCCCAATGTCAGTGGGCATATGAGGATGGAGGATGGTCAGAAGAACCCCTTCTTCATTAGCAACTTCAACAATGATAGGCCGGACGGCTTCATATGGCATACCCAGCTTTTGGGCACGGATACGGACCCATCTGATATATGGCTCCATCAGGAGTGAAGTCTTTGGGCCCAACTCATGTGGATCAGATTGGTGAACTCTATCCCAAGCCCTTATGAATCTGCGACGTTACTCGTCGCTATCCCCTTGAAAATCAAAGATGATACTAGGCATTAACAGCTCATGAGGTCCTTCTCTTCTGGCTCGCCCGAACTGACGTAGGGCCAAGCATGGATTGTAAGAAATTCCTCCATTGATTCCTATCAGTGGAACATTGGGGTACTCCCCACATCGATCAATAATAGCCACCTCATCCATACCTTTGATAGTCCAGATGATGTCATTATGCGATAAAGACATAACTCTATAAGCCCAGCCCATTCCTTCTTTGTTCTTCAGCACTGACTTGGGAAGGTGCGAAATAAACCACCTTGCCAATAATGGAGCACATCACATCAAGGTTCCCCGCTTTTGGGCAGTACGGGCATAAAGCTGATGAAGAATGTCACCCAAGAGAGTGGGTACAGGATTACGAGAGATGAAGATTTTCACCGCATTCACATCAACGAAGGAGTCAGAGTTCGGAAACAACACCAAGCCATATATCAAAAGAGCCAGGATATCCTCGAATGCCTTGAAGTCTAGACTATCCCAGAAATAATTAGCCTTACCAACCAAGAACTTAGTCAGAAAGCCCTTTGCTCCACTTCTAGTCTCCCAATTAGCCATTACCTCTTCCTTTGTCATATGAAAGGCTGCAGCAATCTCTTCTGGCCTAATGATCTTTTCCCAACCAGTAAACAGGGTCTGCTCCAGAATAGAGATACCGAGCAGCTCAGAGAACTCTTCTAAGGTGGGAACCAACTGATAATCCTGGAAAGTAAAGCAATGGTACAACGGATCATAGAATTAGACTAGGACACTCATCATCTGCTCGTCCAATTTGGAGGTGACCAAACTGAGAAGATAACCATGTCTCCTGAGGAAGGAAGTAGTATCAGGCATCTTTGCAATCAACTCTTTAAGCAAGGTGGGAACCTGGACAAAGTTGATTCGGATGGTATTCCTACGCATGGGCATCATGATGACCTACAAAACAGAACAAAGATGAATCCCTCCTGTCTTTGAAATAGGTTAGTCCAATGCAAGATGTATGCAATGTTATGATGTCATGATGTCATGATGGTAAGCACACCACAAGTATCCACAAATAGCAAACATGGTAAAGGCACACAAGTCACACAGGGAGCCCTTAGATTTCAGGATGGCAAGGAGCTTAGGTACTACCCTCTTTCAGTTCAGTTGGTTCAAACCTGTCCTAAAAATAGTAACCGGGTTCTAGAGGATCTCAATATCACTGACTACCCTCAATCGGTCATAATTCCAGTTTAGCAACCTTTTCTTGCAGCCGGAATCATCGCGAGAGTTTATTCTCAATGAGTGTAGCATACTGCTACTGTTCTATGGCCAAGTTGGTCAATGTAAAGGTTCTAAGGTAAGTTGGTGCTAAATGACCCCTTAGAAGACCCATATTCTCCTCGTTCCAACACAAGGGATATCGATACAGACTAAAGTGCCACACCAATGTAGCTACTGCTTCAACCGTATTAGTCTACACCGTACAGTTCCCTCACAGTTTATTGCTACTTACCTAAAGGGTATCCCCATATCCGGGTTAGGATCTATAGTAACTCCGATACAAGCCCACAAATATAAAGCATACAAAGCAAGCAATTGAAAACACAATGATCTAATCCTAAGGTACACCCCACTTACAATGTTTCCCCAGCAGAGTCGCCAGTTCTGTGATACGGTGGGAGAGAACTGACTGTTTTGGATATACTGGTTTACGTTTTGCGTTTGTTTTCGCAAAATGTCGTGGTAAGCAAGAGTCGCCATCGTCTTTTATTTTATCCAACAAGGAAAGGAAAAAAGCACAGAAAAATTCCTTTTTTGAGATGTTTCTCGGGTCTGGGGAGTAGATTATAGAAAGGGAAGGTGTTAGCACCCTTTCTATCCGTGGTTATCCACGGGCTCTTAGGTACTTGCTCAAAGTGTTTTCAAAATTTTCTTTTCTTTGTGTTTATGGGTTTGAAAAGAATTTTTGTTTGAAAGGTGTAAGTGCGAAAGGTTTTATTTTGTTTTAGAAAGGAGCAAGTTCTTAAGAACCATCTACCTACTCGAAAAAGGAATCAAGCTGTGCTAATGTCTTTTAGACAATGCTATCCCACTATGAATGAGTAGGTAGCACCGTCGTTAGAGTTTAAGGGTCAATTCGATTAAGGGACGTGTGGTCACTAAAGCAATGTTAGGACGCCTTAGCGGTAACCCTAATGTCTTAGATCATTTTTCCGAGGCAACCGTTTCGAGGCAACTATGATCTTTGGACAAGAGGGCGACCTCTAAAACTTCCTATACTCAATGACCGCGTCCGAAGGTAACCAAGTGAGGTGTACCCTAAGAGTGCGCATGTGCGAGTGTGTTATTTTCAGTTTATTTTATCTTTGTACATGTCAATGGTGATCTATGTTGATTTTAGGTTTAAACGTTTAATCTTGTCATGCATCCCCTATTATCAAACATCTAGCAGTTGTAAGTTGCGGAAATTAAATTGCGGAAATTAAAATTAACTATTACAAGGCGTCGGGTATTTACATCGCCAAAAGCAACCCTTGAAATTAAAATGCGGAAAATAAATAAAGTGATAAAAATATTAAAGTCCTATTTAAACTATTACATTCCGGGAAACAATTACATCAATATTATAAATGGATCGCGTGCGAGAAATTAAATCGGGCGAGTTTTTTTGGGTTTTGACCCTTTGATTGAAGAAAAGATTTTTTGGTTATTTTTGAATTAAAAAAGAAACTAAACTAAGTTAATTATTAATAATAAACAAATTAATTAATTAATAAAAATGATATTTTTGGATATTTAAAGAAATAAAAATAAATTAATCAAAGTTAATAAAAACCTAATTGTCTAAATTAATTTTAATTATTGCAAAAGATATTGAAGTTATTTCCTAATTAAACTAAATTAATTAAAATTAATATTTATTAACAAAAATAAAATACTGAAAATTAATTTAATAAATAAAATATATATATATATATATATATATATATATATATATATATATATATATATATATATATATATATATATATATATATATATATATATATATATATATATATATATATATATATATATATATATATATATATATATATATATATATATATATATATATATATATATATATATATATATATATATATATATTTGATTTTATTAAGAAAAAGATTAATTGGTTAGTTAAATAAAAAAAATAATAACAATTAATTAATTAAAAGAAAATAATAGAGAAATTTAGAGATTTGGGCCTGTATAAGGAGGTCTGTTTAGCAATTTGGTGGCCCAATAGTGAAAGCCAATGCTGACTTTTCTGGATCCCATGCTTTCCCATTGACTTGAGAGTATGATGGACTTTCGTTCTGGACCACCAGATCTGGTCTGGGGCCATCTGGCAAGTGATTGGATAAAGGTGTATGATAGGCCATAATTGTTGAAAAGCGCTAGAACACCTGAAGAAAAATAGCAAAGTAATATGGGGGGACCTGAGATTCGAACCCAGGTCCTGTGAATCATTAGACAACACGTCTACCACTGCGCCACTGCTTTTCAATTGTCATCGTATTAGGTAATAACAATAATATGGGGAACAAGCCAATATGCCAGAATTAAAAAAAAATAAAAGCGCGAAATTATGAATGGACGAATTGGAAAGGGCCACGTCTTCGTCTTCTCCACTCAGCCCTGGTTTTTTTTACCTGTGGATTTGCATCCGTAGCTAAATCCGTAGCTTGCTCCTAAAATTAATTCCAGGCTATACAAATCAATTCCAAGACCATAGTCATGATCGTCTCTTCCTCTTGAACACGTCTATGTCCATTAATGGCGCTGATTTTACCTGTAGAGAAAACGCCCAAAAAAACATCCAAGAACCCTAGATTCGGCTAGGGGGTTACATGCTATGAAAACGCAATCCAATAATGCAAAAAGCTTCTAAATGGAACGATAAGCATGAATATGCAAAGATTTTATTCAAAAGATGCAGAAATATGAAGTTGCGATTTCAAATACAGGGCGAGGTTTAGAGAGACTTACAGCGCGATTCAGAGGGTCTGGGAGCTTACTTTTGATTGCTACTGACTCAGTGGAGGTCCAGCAATTGATCCATGTTGAGTTTTGGTTCTGAATTCGCCTCTAGGAGTGATTTCAGTTTCAAGCTTTTTTGACAATTTTCCAAGTTTTTTCCTTGTGATTTAGCAGCCTCTAGGTCCTTAAACTCGTGCCTTTGGTTTGCATATGTAACATGGAGTGAATTAGGTCAAGTTTTTTGGGCTGAATCCTTATGCATTGATGTTTGGAGATAAGATTTGATTCTCCATTGAAAAGCTTCCAAATTTGCCAAAAATCCAAATTTTTGTTCATGATATGGTGAGATACGAGTTTGATCATGTCCATGATGACAATTAAGGCCTGTATCAATCAAAAAGATACCAAGTGATCAATATTTGGATTTTATTTGATTTAAATTGATTTAAAATGAATTAATTCAATAAAAAATCAAATAAAATATAAAAATTGATAAATGGACACAAGGCTGAAGCTAGGACACGTGTGTAGTGTTACAAGATCAAATCAAGTGGAAAAGAGTGGGCCCATTTGACAAAATTTGAAGTTTTGAGGATAGTTGACTTTTGGCAATTTTGGAAAAATGCCCAACTTCAACAATGCATAACTTCTTCAATTTTGAACTTTTGGAAGTGTTCTTGGACTTTTTAGAAATATTGAGATTTCCTATAACCAACCCTTTTGGTCTCATCTCATTTTGACATTCCATTCTCAAGTTATATGCTTTGGCAAAAAAGGTGTTTTTGTTGACTTTCAAAAATGACCTATAATGTCCAAATTTGTAACTTTTTATGAGTGCATTTCTTGATCTTGGGGTGTGAATATGGATTGTAGGAAATTGCATCCTATTCAAAATGAGCTTTGGATGGGTAATTTATCATAAAGTATGAGAAAGTTATGCTTGCTCAAAGTTGAGTTGACTTTTCCTACAAAACCCTAATTTAGCAACTTTTGAGTCTTGATGAATTTTGAGCAATCCTTGATGAATCATGATCAACCCTTGATCGAATGATGAATTATCCTTCAAAATGAGAATGTTGACAAAAAATATTGAAGTTTGACTGTTTATAGGTCACAGTTGACTTTTGCCCTAGCACAATCGATTTTTTTGACCTTTTGAGCAATTGACTGACCAAACTTCCTCTGCAAGGCTTGAAATTGGACATGGATGATCTTGATAACATATTAGGAAATTGGGGAGCACTTGAGGTCATTTGGATGCAAGGACCTTGATGCAACCCAAAACCATAATTTTGAATTGACTGCCTTAGGAGATAACTTGACTGTCCAACTCTTGAGCAATCTTGAGCCACTTGGAGACTTTTCTTGCAATGTTTGGGGTAATATGGAAGGGCAAATTTTGGGGTACAACACCTAAGTGTTTGATCCATTGTCTAAATGATCTTTCCATTTATGGCACAAAGACATCATTGCCATTTACATAAAGCATGCTTTAATCATAATGTCAACTCATTGAGTCTCTCAATGGTTTCTTCTGCACAAATACAATGTAAGAGCAAGAAGAACCCATCTACAACCTGCAAAGCACCCCTAAAATTAGACCATGCCAACATTGGAACTATGGAAAGGTCATAAACCCCCACTTACAATCCAACCAAGCCATAACTCCATAATTTGTAAACCTGATCAACTCTTGTCCTCAAACCTCTTGCCTATAAATAGAGGGAGAATTTACAAGACAAAGGGGAAAAATAGAAAGAAAAGGAAAAAAGGGAAAGGGGAAACACAAGTGAACAAGCCCTCAAAACCCCTTGACTCTCAAAAAACCAGAATTGTCCACAAAACCTCTATTTTTGAGCCTTGAAGTCCAAATCTTTGAACCTCTCAAACCTTGCACGTTTTGTCCAAACAAATCATCCAAATACTTCACATACATCATATAGAAGTTGTTCAAACATAAGAACAACTTCTGTAACATCATTATCATTATCTTCCAAACTAAAAAAAATAGTATCTTGCAACTTGACTTGGTTAAGATGATTCTGCAACTTTCAACACAAAGTAAGGATTGACATAGCTTCAAGAAGGTCCAAGGGAGCTTAATCAATTATAATATTTCAGTTGGAACAGCTAGAAAAAACTTTGGACTTTTCTCCAAAAAAGAGGTAAGTTTTCTCAAACTGTGATATCCTTATTCATACATCATTTGCTTTCATTTTTTTAAAAGAATAAAACAGGACAAATCAGGGAAGTGCAAATATTCAAAATCCCAGAAAAATGCTTTAGGAACCCTGACACAGGTGGCCGTGTCACCTGACACGGGCCGTGTCAGGGAGAAGAGATGGAAAAAGGGCAAGGCAGGAGCTGACACGGGTGCCCGTGTCACACGACACGGCCCGTGTCAATATTGTTGGGACTAAAAACGCACAAAAGGGCAATGCAAGGGCTGAGACGGGTGCCCGTGTCACACGACACAACCCGTGTCAATTCAGCTGGGACAAAAAAACATGCATAAGGCTAGGAACAGATCCTGACACGGGTGCCCGTGTCTGGTGACACGACCCATGTCAGCCCAGCCTCCAGAAATCCTAATTTTGAGATTTTTGCTATAATTTTGGGTCGTTAAGGTTACATTGGACACTTTGCATCGCTGGGAATTGACAGTAACATTAAAAATTATTTTCTAAACAAATTAAATTAGACTTAGGTTGTATTTTAATTAATTCAAATCTTATATTTTGATTAGATAGTTCATTAACTTTTTTTTTGTAATTAAAATCAATTAGTTAATTAGGTTAACTACCAAAACCTTTTTCTATCAAAAAACCCTAAAAACAAATTTCCTTTTTCTCTTTACATTTTTTACATTCTATTTTTATTCATGCTCAATAGTTTGTAATAGTAATCAGGGATTTATTGCTTTCCTCCCCTCATTTACAAACTTGTACCCCTCATTCTCAAAGCATTGTAATAGCGTAGGATATTTAAATTTCGCAATTTATCGCTTTCCTTATTATTGCTAGTAATTAGGGTTTGTATGACAAGACTAAAATCAAATATTAGACAACCCTAATTCAAGATAAAATACATGATAACAAAAATAATTTGCACATATGCACCTCTAGGGTAACCACACTTGTTGCCTCGGATTTAAACAGTCATGTCCCTCAAACGTGGGATGTTTTAGCAAAGACCCTCGATTATAAGATCATAGTCCCTTGATGATCCTGCAATGTTGCCTTCGGTAAATGATCTTAATACCATACAATAATTTCTAAAACACCTTACAAGTTGCCTTCTATGACTGTACGATGACCCACGCCCGTCCCTCATATCCAATGATATGGCTCTCTACCAATCAATGGTAAAACCGCACTATCTAAAGGAGGAGGAAAAGAACAAAGACTTTTTGAGTAGATAGATTGCTCGTAATTTCTTTCTCACAAACAAAACCATTTGAACCTCACACTTTCAAAACATCTTTCAAAACAAACATTTTGTATACATTTTCAATGATACGAGAATCATTACAAAATTACCTTACATTGGTGTTTTCAAAACATCTTTCAACACACCAACACTTTCTTGAAATATTTTCAAAGTCAACACTTTGTATGCATTCTTATAGAGACGAGAATCATTACAAAGTTTTCCCAATGACGACACTTGTCAAAATATTTTCAAACAAACACATTCACAAAAGCAATTCAAAAGTGATTAAGAAATTAAGAGCCCGTAGATAACTATGGATGAAAAGGGTGCTAACACCTTCCTTTTTCATAACCTACCCCCCGAACTCAAGAAAATTCTCAAAAGGTCTTTCTTGTTCATTTCACCCTTTCCTTTATTAGATAAAAGAAAAGTCGGTGGCGACTCTTGCTATCCGCAAAAATAGTGATAAAACGCAAAACACCCAAGTTTGTTCTCCAACCGTATCACACAAATACTCATTCATCAATACCTTTATGTAAATACAATAAAGATGATGAATTAACTCACGCATGTGGTATCGATCAACAAAGATTCTTCATACGATCTGGTCCCATCCTTCTAAACCCTAAACACACCCTTCTAGATTTTGGACAAGTCACCAATTCACCATTCTAGACTTGCAACTTGACTCTTTCAACAACAACAACATAATGATGCATGACATACAACTCAATGCAACAACAATAACGCCAAAAACTTGACGTGTGTGAACTGCAGGTACACAGTTGTGTCAAATAGTAAAAATATTGATCCTACAGAGAGATGTATGATTACCTAATTTTACTCCAACTTTGTTTATCTAAAGTGATCGAAAACATGTTTATTTGGAGAAGATTGAAATTGAAATTTACAAATAAATAAAAGCAGTACTAGGAGTTATGATCATCCATCTAGAGTCACCCTCATGATCACCCATGTTTGAATTATAAGAATTTCTAAGTTATTTTTATACAAATTTAGATAAATGTGTGCGACACCCACTTTCATGGTGTGCACATCTAGACGTATTTCAAGTACGACTAAGCATTTCAATCAAGAGCGTTATCCCTTATCATGCAAAGCTACATCTTGATTGTTTTTCCATTGAGATCAAGTCACCTTGTTAGTGGAACCTCGAGCTAAATTGTTTAGCCATCTGCTTTCGTATGTCAAATCATTATCTTTTTATACATGATTGATATCTATATTGCCTTTGCTTTCGCAACTGACATAGACGTGGTCAAGATTTAAAATTTTAAAATAAATCAAAATTATAATTCTCGTAATTAAAAATGAATGACTCGATATGTGTATGTCATGATATGAACTCTCATAACCCATGTCCCTATGGATCTACTCACTCATGGTGAGACGAACAAATATCAAATATTTTAAGGACATTGCAAGTAAATAAGATAAAGTAAAGCAATCAAGAGAAATAACTTTAAAATAAAAAAGACGACAAGATTAAAATACCAAAAGTGTAGAATGCTAACAAGAATTTGCAAGAACTTAAGCTAAGAATCAAAGCAAAATACAAAGAGAAAAATAATAACTATAATGTATGATATGTAGTAGAAGTGACATGTTTCCTATAAGCTTAAGCCTTTATTTATACTAAGCTAAGGCATAAGTCACTTATAATGGCTAATAATTTCAAGCTTAACTACTATTAATCACTAATCATCAATACTTGGGAGGTTATAGATGTCAAAAAGTCACAAAAACTGCTCAAAAATCAAGATTTCGTAACTGTCTAGCAAGCTGATATGGTTGGTGTCAGGGAACACAACCAAGTTGTGTTATCCACGACTTGCTTGTACGGGAGAGGTACCAATGGGACAACATGGCCCGTGTCATGGGACACGGCTAAACCGTGTTGGTCTAGAAAAATTTGTATGGGAATGCCCCTTTTCAAGCGATCTCTGGCCTTTTTTGCTTCGATTCGATCCTTGATCTCTTATTACTTGAAACCATAAAAAGAAAACAAAAATGCATAAAATCGAATCAAAATGATAAAAATACACATAAAGTTGAAATAAAAACAAACAAGAAACACGATGCATTTACCGCTTATCACTCACATTGTTTTATATTTTGGAATTCATCAAACACTAAATATTGAAAGAGTTTTTGTATTCAATGGGAGAAAATGGTGACATATTTTGAATATAGAAATAAAATGTTGTTTACTTCAAAACCTTACCAAGCCATGAAAAACGGGAAAGTCAAAGTCATAAACGAATTTCTAATTAGTTTAATAAAAAGTATACTCTCCTGTTTTAAAATGAGTGTCGATTTAGTAAATAATTTTATTTTAAAATAAATATTATTCTTACTTTTCAATATAAAAATGATTGTTATTTTTTCAATTATATTCTTTAATTATTACTCTCTACAATACTTCCAACATATTTATAAGATTAATATAATAAAAATACAATATTTTATAACACTATTATTATATTTTTTAATTTGTATACAAAAATTTTAAACGACACTTATTTTAAAATGGATGAGGTATAAAATATAAACCTTGAAACTAACGAGAGACGCTAAACTAGATCATGTTGGCGTATAGAAAGTCACCCAAATGGGCAACTACTTAATGGTCAAAAAGATGTACTACTTGTTAAATTAAATTTGCAATATCTTAGACTACAAAAGCAAAATTACTCGCCTCTTCGAGGTTAGTATATGATGCATGATCAATCGAAGACTTGAACAGAAATATGCTAGTAGCTCTAGACAATATTATTCGACATAAATAAAGAGTAAGCAGGTTTTATGACAAGAAATCAAAAATAAATATTTTCAATGAGGAGGTTTAATGTGAAATTTTTTTATCTATCGATAATAAAAATTAGGTTAAATATATAGGGAATTTTTTTTGCAATAATCAGGTTTTAAAAAAATCGTAAATAACCATGTTTCGGAGAAAATTACGTAAATAACAATGTTTCAGAAAATCCCACAATGGAGGAGTCATCTCAATTGGCGCATACACCTTAATTTAAAGGGGAGGCGCCATCTCACTTGGCGCATAAGTGTTAAAAGTGTGCCCAAAGCCAAGTGAGATGGTGCCTTAGTGCAAAAGGGGTCCAAATTTTTTTCGTTTTTTATTTTAAATGCGGGACATTACATAAACGATATAGGTTCACGAAAATTCAAATTTTTATTTACACAAAACGATTACATAAAAAATACAAAATAATTAGTGGTCCCCCGGAACCCGGTAACGACCCGCGGTTCCACATTCGTGTCCTCGCCTGTCCTGTGGCGGGTTTCGTCGCGTTTTCTATTGTGGCAGGGTCGATGGCTCAGCGAAGTAAATGCATTCTGGATCCATGAAATCGGTCAGATCTTCATATCTGGAAGATCCACTTTGGTACAGCCGGTTACCCTACCCTCAAAGTTTGGTCGTCTTGGTGGTGGGTGGGGTTCCATGGTTGGTCTATAGCACTGGTCGTCTGAGTAAGGGGGTAGAAAGGAAATGAATCCTGGGGTGTTTGGTATTGGGAATGTTGGGTGCTTTGGTGATGTGGTGGTTGATGGTAAGTTGGGTCGCTTGGGTCATATTCTTCGGAAAATCCCAGATCAGGGCTAAGGTTAGATGTTGAAGGGCCCATATTGGGATATGGAGAAGACTGGAATTGTGTGTGGGGCATGCAAGTGTATTGGTATTGTGATTGAAATTGTGATTGGGTGTGGGGCATATGGGGGTATTGGTATTGAGGTGGTAATTGTGGTTGGTTGTGGGGCATGTGGGTGTATTCGTATTGTGGTGGTGATTGTGGTTGGGTGGTTGTGGATCTGTTTGGTCGGGGAGATTAGTTGGAGGTTGATGTGTGTTGGGTTTGTTGTTGGGGAAATGAGGGTTGTGCCCATTGTGTTTGTGGGTCAACCAAATACATTGGATGAGACACGTGCATTTCTGGGTTACTAACCGACCTGTACCAAGTTAAATATTGATCTGTGTGTCGCATATTACTATGGTTGAGGAAAACTGGGAATTGTAAGACATGCCGACGACGCCTCTGCCACATCTTACACCATTATGGAGAAAAATCTTACCAATTGGTAAGACCCCATTGGGCGTCGACCATTTTGAGATGCCATGGGGATAAACAAGTTGGATCGCAGGGTATCTCTTGATGCATTTCAAACTGCATCTTGACACGGTCGTTGTGGTGCATCTCCACAGCGTTGAACCGTATGATTGCAGTCTTTGCACTCCAAATTGCTGCATCCTTGGAGTTTGGTTCATGGTCCAAACCCAAATATGGTCTCCAGATAAACTATAGGATAAAATTAAACCAGCTTAATGAAAATGTAATAAATAAATAATTTAAAAGTAGAAAAGTTCAAAGGTATGACGTACATCATCCGGGCCAAGGTGATCCAATAGATTGCGATATAGAGCGACATTGGATCTTGGATTCTTTCCGTAATTCATACTCGTCACGCAGTACCTAAAGGAATTGTAAAATAGTTTATTTTTATCATATATTTGGTGAACAAATGAATAATAAATGATATTAGTTATTGACTTACTTTGTTGCGCATGGGAAAACGAATGCGTTGTTGTTGACGGGGTTTAGGGACTCCATTCTCCCCTAACCCCAGACTTGAAGTAAGAAAGCGCATCCATAAAAAGTACATTTTTCCTTGGTTGCATTTTTACACAAGGAACTGTATATATGGGCTAAAACAGCAGAACCCCAACTATACTTTCTAGTTTTTTTAAAGTTTCTAAGTAAATATAAATACATGAAATTTACACTATTCCTCGTACTTTCGGGAAATAAAAAGGTTCCAAAAAGTATCATTTTATAATTTCTAGCTTTTATTACTTTAGCTAGCTCTGGGGAATTTTCGTTCAACTCTAGAGTCACATAATGATTTTTGAGTTCAGTAAGTAGTATACCTTGGTCTCTAGCACCACCACCTTCAACCATATCCTTGCCCAACAATTCCGCATAGAATTGGGTTGTTGAACCGACCCGTTAATCGCCTTACCATCGACAAGGAGACCCAGTAACATGTACATATCCTCTAGTGTGACGATACATTCACCTATTGGTAGATGAAATGTGTGTGTCTCGGGTCTCCACCTTTCCAGCATTGTAAGTAGGAACTTTGAATCAATCATGCAGTTGGAGATCTTTATAACATTTCTGAAACCTGCATATTTGAGATAGGGCACGATCAACGGGTCGGGAGCAATTTAGTTGTGTGACCGAATTCTGAATCTTTTAGTATCCTAAATTCAAAATATAAAAAGTGTAAGAGTCCATAAGATGTATAAATCATTAATTAATGTTATAAAAAATTTATAAGTATACAAGAAAATTTGAGAATTTATAAAAACTTACAAACACTACAATGTTATCCCTTGTGCCTATGTTAGAATCGCCCATTGTGAGAAGAGCCATAGTTGAAATTGTATGAGATAATGAAAGAGTTTGTAGAAGAGAGTGAGATAATTGTTGATGTAAAACAAGTATGTGAGGCTCTGTATTTATAGGTAAAATTTTATCACGGAGTGAGTAAATGAGGTGGGTGGTGGGTGCATGCATGCATGATAAGTGTCACTCTTGCAGTGTAGGTGTGGTCTAGGTGGCAGCCTTGAGGAAGGCATCTCTGCATGCATGTAATACGATTGGACATGTAGGGATGCGCCATTGGACTTGGCGAATGAGTACAAAATTGAAATGTGTCGCCATTCTAGTTGGCGAAATAGAGGTGGCATGGGTTGTAGTGTAGGTGCAGGCTAGGTGGTAGCCTTGGGGAAGGCATCTCTGCATGCATGTAATACGATTGGACATGTAGGGAGGCACCATTGGACTTGGCGAATGAGTACAAAATTGAAAGGTGTCGCCATCCCAGTTGGAGAAATAGAGGTGGCATGGGTTGTATTGTAGGTGCAGGCTAGGTGGCAGCCTTGGGGAAGGCATCTCTGCATGCATGTAATACGATTGGACATGTAGGGAGGCACCATTTGACTTGGAGAATGAGTACAAAATTGAAAGGTGTCGCCATCCTAGTTGGAGAATTAGAGGTGGCATGGGTTGCAATGTAGGTGCAGGCTAATTGACAACCTTGGGGGAAGGAATCTATGCTTGCATGTAATATGATTGGACATGCAGGGAGGCGCCATTTGACTTGGAGAATGAGTACAAAATTGAAAGGTGTCGCCATCCCAATTGGTGAAATAGAGGTGGCATGGGTTGGAGTGTAGGTGCAGGCTAGTTGACATCCTTGGGGAAGGAATCTCTGCTTGCATGTAATACGATTGGACATCCCAGTTGGCGAATTAGAGGCTGCTTACTATTGTTTTATTCAAATTCAGTACAACCTATTTAATCCTACATTTATCAAAACACTTCTACACTCAATCACTCAAACACTCTAACATTCAAATATTCAAACAATCAACTCAAAGACTCAAACACTTAAACCTCCAAACCTTCAAACATTCAAACACAATGGCCTCTGCACCATAATATGTGATCAGTGCATATTTCAATGGTGAGACATACATTTGTCCCACCTCTGGCTTTTTGTTTAGAGACACTGAGAACATCTGATTTTGTTTAAACATGAAATCCAATTTATTGTATTTCAAAAAACAATTGGAGGCCAAACTTGGACGAGGTCCCGTGACACATATCTTTTATCAGAATCCGGTTTTTTTTTGTGACAACCAATTAATATTTTATAAGGTTGAGGTTCAAGATGATGAGGACCTTTAGAATATGTTTTCCAGTCATGAGTATCCTGGGTACTACTCTATTGAGTTGTACATTGTGCTGCGAGAGCCTCAACTGTCACAAGTGGTTGATCCTTTCGAGGCCGAACAAGCAGAAGTAGATGTCGTTGATGACGAAGAAGAAGATGACGAGTTAGAGTTTGATGACAAGGTCAACGATGATTCTGAAGACGATGAGATACCTGGTATACCTTCGAACGAGTTCTACACACCACCTCCACACTTGACAAACTTCAATATGGGCGGAGATGAACCGTCATCTGATTTATTTTTCAATCTGTATATGCAGTCGGATGAAAACTTAAAAGAGAAAGACAAATTTCGTAATAGAGAAGATTGTATCCGAGCCATAAAAAAGTTTCACATGCTCAACTCGGTCGATTTTAAGGTAGATCATGTAAATCCAGAAAGGTACAAGCTCGGGTGTGTCCATCCAGATTGTATTTTCAAGCTCATTGCACCATACAAATTAAGAGGTGATTGTTGGATCATAGGTTCTATGTCCACCCACACGTGCGTCAATTCTACTCAATCACATGATCATCGAAAACTAAATTATGATCTCATATGTCAAGAAACCCTACCTCTCATTAGCAATGATCCATCATTGAAGGTGAAAACCATAATCTCTCACATCACCACGGTATATAACTATACTCCGTCATACTGAAAGGTGTGGTTAGAAAAGGCAAAGGCGATTGAAAAGGTATATTGAAACTAGGAGGAGTCATACAAAGAACTTCCTCGCTACCTGAATGCACTTCAGACTTATCCTCCGGGTACTGTTTATATTATGGAAGCACTACCGACATACGCCCCAAATGGTACTCAAGTCACCGGAAATGGAATATTCAGCCGAGTGTTCTTGGCTTTTCAACGTTGCATCACAGGGTTTGCGTCATGAAACCTATTATTCAAATTGATGGGACTTGGTTGTATGGGAAATACAAAGGCATGCTACTGATGGCAGTTGCACAAGATGGCAACAATAACATTTTACCAATTGCCTTTGCTCTAGTCGAGGGAAAGACTGTTGGTGCTTGGATTTTATTTCTCAAGAATCTTCAAACACACGTGGCTCCTCAACTAGATCTCTGTTTGATCTCCGATAGACATGCATCCATTGAGAGTGCATACAACAATCCTGCAAACGGTTGGCATGGCCCTCCTTTTTTGCATGTATATTGCATTAGACATATCGTCCAAAATTTCACGAGGAAGATCAAAGAGAAAGCTCTTAGGAAAGCGGTTATGAACGTAGGGTATGCATTAACACAACCTACGTTCAAACACCATCGTAACGATATCATATTGTCAAATTTGGATGCAGGTAGGTGAATCGATAATATTCCGGTGGAGAAATGGACTAGGTCATATGATAATGGACAACGATGGGGCCACATGACAACAAATCTGATTGAATCCATGAACGGGGTAATCAAAGGCATACGAAACCTCCCAGTAACTGCTTTGGTTAAATCAACATATTTTAGGATGGCTTCGTTGTTTTTCAAAAGAGGTGAAATGTGGAATGTTATCTTGCAATCGAGACAACTATGGAGTGAAAGCTGCATGAAGTATATTAAGGCAGAAAGTGCCAAAGCCAACACCCATCTGGTTATACGATTCTACCGATACAGCCACAACTTTATTGTCAAAGAGACAATCGACCATAACAAGGGGCTGCCAAGACAAGAGTATATGGTTATACTACCTTATCGTTGGTGCGATTGTGACAAGTTTTAAGCCTTTTGTATGCCTTGCTCTCATGTCATTGCGGCATGTACCTATACTCATCAAGACACATTACAACTTCTATCTCCCATTTACAAGTCTAAAACCTTGCTCAACATATACAACAACTACTTCCCATTAGTAGTGAAACCTGATTATTGGCCTGCATACAACAGCGAAATAGCATGGCACAACGACCAAATGCGAAGGAATAAAAAGGGTCGTCCTAAAAGAAAGCGCATCACAACTGAAATGGACTCACTTGACAAGCTAGAAAGAAAGTGTGGTTTATGTCGTCAGGTCAGACACAATCGTAAAAATTGTCCGACTCGGGCTACTAACCTAACCACATGAAAATTGTATGCAAAACATCTTTATTTTTTTAAGTTCTAAACATTACGATTGTTGTACCCCAAAATTTACCGTCTCATTTTTCTCAAGAAATCACCCTGGATCCTCAGATTTACTTCCATCCAATCCCAAGCTTTGAATTACAAAATTTTCATAAAGATCACTCATAAGGGAAAAATGGTCATTTACACGCTGAAAGACCAAACTTTAATCTTTTTGGATTAAAATAAAATCACAAAAATCATATTTCATCAAGACATGTTGGAATATGTAGTTTGTTTCATCAAGAAGCTCAAAAGTCAAATTTTACCGTGGAAAAGTTAAATGCTAAATACTTAGAATTTTTCTGAAGTATTTAAGAAAAATGACACTTATGAACTTCTGAGTCAGCCTCCAGGAAGGAGCAGTCAGAAGTTGTAAGCGTGGTTCAACACATAATCTTTAGTCAGAACATGGCTTTTCAGCATCTACGCAAGTTCAGTCAGAGTTTCCTAGAGTAATGCAAAGAAGGCAATAAAGTGTAGTACGAAGCCTGAAAGCTCCTTCAGAACACACTGGAACCAGAAGGTAAGAAGGTCAAAAGATTGGGTGCTATATTGAAGAAGAATCTCTAAGTTCAGAGTTTTCAGAGGCAAATCAAAGAAATTTACTAGAAAGCCTGAGGATCCTTCAGATCTTGATGAGGCAACAGGATACAAAGTAAGAAGATCAGAAGTTGGGTGTTTGTCCTAAATGGAATTTCTGACTCAGATTTAAGTAATGATGCAAATCTTGTATTACAAGATTTCTGATTTTGACAAATCTCATCACCATTTAATGCTCATTAATGCTCATAACCACTTTTGAGTCTTTGTCCAAAGGGTCTCTTCACGTGTAGCATAAAAAACCTTTGTACAGATTTAGGCATGGGTTCATGCGCTACTTTTCGCTCATGGGTGTCACTTTTCCTTAATCCTTGCTTACTAACCCAACCTAGGCTAAAAGCTGTCAATCATCACAACCTTTTTTGAACTTTCTTCAAGAGTAAGTCAGCATCTAGTGCATGATATTGGCGCCACTTGACATTTTAAAACCCACAAAGCTTTGCCTATAAATAGAAAACCATTGATCACTGAGAAAGGGGCCAGAGAAAAATTGCTGAAAAGAAACCCAGAAAAATTTGTGAAAGAAATCAAAATTTTAAGAAAGAAAAGTCTTGAACCTCTGTCCAAAATTCCTAGAGTTTCAAAAAACCGTAAACACAACATACAAACCATTAACTTTGGATCCCTTGCGTTCAAACTCCATTTGTCCTCAAAATATTTCTTGACTAAAAAACACCCTTACAGTTTTTGACCCACACGTTAGAAACTGCCATAACTTCTGTATTCATACTACTATATACCCTCCATCCATCCATTCAAAGAAGCTGTTCAGAACATCATCAAAGTTAAGGCTAACTCCAGTTCACAGAAATTCTTCCAGCTGCAAGGTAAGCACTTGCTGACCCTCACCACATTGCTTAAAGCATCACCAGATTTGTATGCTCAAAAACACAATGTAGATATCATGTTTCTGATGTTGTACATGTTCTGAGATTTTCACGCATCTGTATGCTTAAGTAGAGAATGAATCAGTTCAGAACTTGCCTCTGATTTTTGGTTCTGATTTCTGAAACATTATGACACCTGCTGAAACTGTCCTAGGCATGTCTTCTGTTTTATGGAGAAATAACCAAATTGTAGATGTTCTGACTAACATAGAGGGAGACCAAGTTCTGACATTGGCACCAACACTTCTGGAGCCTGTTTTGTTATCAGTAATATCAGAACTTCTGAAAATTACTGTGTTCTCAACAGGGTCAGAACCTCTAACCTTATACATTTTCACTAACAGGTTTCTATTTTGCAGCGTGCCAGGGTCAGAACCTCTGACCTATACATTTTCACTAACAGGTTTCTGTTCTGCAGCACGCACGGGTCAGAACCTCTGACTTCCTTTCAGCAGCACGCTGATCCTCCTTTCTTCTTCCCCTTGTTATTTTCTTTTTCTTTATTTTTCTCGCTGGCACTCCCGATTTTCATTAATCAGTGAAACACCAAAAATATTTTCATTCACAACTTTATTTTTTTTCTCCTTAAAACACAAAAAAAACAAAAAAACATTTTTCTTAAAACAAAACGAGTTCATTTAATATTTTCTTGTATGTATTTCAATATGGTTGTAATAGTAATTTAGGACTTTATTTTTATTTGCAATCCCCATTCATAAATTTGTACCCCCACCCCCTAAATATTGTAATAGCGTAGAACTTTACATTTCTGCAATTTATCGCTTTCAAATGTAAATGCAAGATAAAATCAATAAATAGAAAACCATAATTCAAGATAAAAATCAAGCATGCAATTAAACACACTTGCACACAAGCATCCTTAGGGTTTCTCCACTTGGTTGCCTTATACAAAAATAGCCATATTACGCATGCAAAGTATCTTAGTAAAGCAAACAAAATCAAAAGATCATAGTCCCTCGATGACGTTATTCTAAGTTTCCTTATAAAATGATCTTAGTCCCTCGAAAATTCTAAGATACTTTACAATATTGCTAATCATGGCTATACGATGATCCACGCCCGTCCCGTTTACATCCAAAGATAGGGTTGCTTACCAAATCAATGGTAAGACAACAATGTCAAAGGAATAGAGAATGCATAAGAAAGACATTTGAGTAGGTAGATTGCTTCTAGTTACTCGCTCTATCTTCAAACAAATATCCTTGCTATTTTCAAAAACAAACACACACATTTCCAAACAAACGTTGAAAATATTTTCAAACAGACAAACATCTTTGTATACATTCTTACGAACGAGAATCATTACAAATATTGCCTAAACAAAGGGCATCTTTTACAAAATACTTTCAAAACCACACCAAACACATTTCAAAACAAAAAGCAAGTGATCTAGCAAGTAACTAAGAGGCCATGGAAAACCATGGATAAAAAGGATGCTAACACCTTCCCTTTTCATAATCTACCCCCCGAACTCAAGAAAAAATCTCAAAGGTCTTTCCTGTGCTTTTTCATCTTTCCTTTTTGGATAAAAGAAAAGTCGGTGGCGACTCTTGCTAACCTCAACATTTGCAAACACAAACGCAAACCCTCAAGTCAGTTCCCCCACTGTATCACAAAACTGGCGACTCTGCTAGGGAATATTAAAAAAAGTGTGGTTACCTTAGGGCTAGATCACATTTACTTGCTTACATTGTTTAATTCGTTTGCTTTACATTATGGTTCTTTGTTTGGGTTTGAATCCTCTACCCGGATTTGGGGATACATTATAGGTAAATAGCAATACGTTGTGTAAATTGTACGGGGTATACCGACATGGTCTAAGCAATAGCTATGTTAGTGTGACATATTTGTGGGTACCGGTAGCCTTTGAGTTAATCAAAGAGAATACGGGACCGATGAGTGATGTCATGAAGCACTTACAAACTTTTAGAACCTTTACTTGACCAACTTGGCCTTTAGGGCGTAGTGAGATGACCGACTTTGGTGCAGTCTGAAGTTGGTAGATACTCGATACTAAACTCATTGAGGGTTGGCTTCTTGGGATATTTCGGTCTCCATTAAAGAGGCTTGAGCTGAAACAATGACCAAGGAAACAATCCGGTGATATTGAGCTCCTTAGAACCCGGCTACTATTATTAGGACAGTTTGAGCCAACTAAACTTCAAGAGAGTACTTACCTATAAAACCCCATGCAAGCCTAAACTAAGAACTTGTTTGTTTTGCTTGTATATACATACTTGTACATAAAATCATGGACATCATGTGCATCATATGCATCCACTAACCATTTCAAGGATTTTGTAGATTCATCTTTGTTCTTGTTTTGTAGGATATGAATTCACTCCGCAGGAAAACTATCCAAATCAACCTTGTAAGAATTCCTCCACAACTTAGGGAGCTAGATTCAAGGATCCCTGAAAGCTCTCCTTTCACCGAGAGACATGGTCGTCTGCTCAACTTAGTCACCTCCAACATGGATGAGGACATGATGAAGGTGCTCTTTCAGTTCTTTGATCCTTTGCACCATTGCTTCACGTTACCCGACTACCAAGTTGTGCCTACTTTAGAAGAATTCTCTCAACTCTTGAGGATTATCATTCTCAATCAGCTACCTTACAACAGTATGGAAAGAGACCCAAAGCCAGAAGAGATTGCTCAAGCTCTGCACTTGCACTCATCTGATGTCACAACCCATTGGGAAACTAGAAGTGGTGTCAAAGGCTTATTAGCAAAGTACCTGTTTGAGAAATCCCAAAGCTGTTGGAATTCCCTAGACTTGCAAGATTTTGAGGAAATTGTGGCTCTTCTTATCTATGGGATGGTCTTGTTCCCCAATCTTGACCAACTGATAGATATAAGTGCCGTCAAAATCTTCATGTCACGCAATCCGGTGCCTACGTTGCTAGGGGATATCCTACACTTTTTTCACACTTGTACAATGAGGAAAAGAGGTGTCCTTATGTGTTGCACTCCCCTCCTGGCAAGATGGTTTATTTCTCATCTTCCCCAATCAGTCTTAAGGAATGAGCAAGGATTAAGGTGGTCACAAAGGTTAATGACGCTCTAACATTCAGATATTCATTGGTGCTCTCGATCCAGAAGAATGTTATCATTATTGACCTTTGTGGGGAATTCCATAATGTCCCTCTACTTGGCGTTAGGGGAGGCATCACCTACAACCCATGCTTAGCTATAAGACAATTTGGTTATGCCCGAAGGGACGACCCACACGAGGTGCTGATTCAAGGCTTGGTATTCGACTACGACAATGACAATCAAGGTCTTCGCCAGAGATTCATCTGAGCATGGAGGATGCTAAACAAGGCGGATAGCAAGACTTTGGGACACAATAATTCCATCCCTCTTGAGTCTTACCTCAAGTGGGTACGAACCCGCGCTCAAAGTCTTATGATGCCTTATCCTTCCATCCTTACGGTGATCGTTGAGCCTGTTAAGGAAGGAGAAGTTCCATACACTATCCTATATCCTGACATACCCATATCTCTTGAAGACCTACAAAGGGATTGGATACGACTCAAAGGAGAGAGAGATACTTTCGAAGCCCAATTCTACGCAAGCGAGAAGAAGGTTTTGGAACTCACTAGGCTACTTCGCGAAGAGCAGACTCTAAATGCCTACATTGCACCGAAGAGGATGCGCACCATTTTTTTATCTTAGAAAGTGTATTACTTTGCCCAAGGGGAATTGTTGTATTCAAACTCTATCTTATTAATATAATGTGTGTTTCTTTTTGTCTAAAACGAACTTGAATCTTTAAAAATCCTTGAAAACATTACATATGCACATATCATTTATCATAACATAAACAAGTCCTTTGCAACGAGTTTCCTCATCTCTCTACTGTTTATTTCAGTAAGATGGATCTCGAACAGACAGTCAAAGATCTTCAAGTTCAAAAGTCATAGTTTCAACAATTACTCATGACCCTAGCCAAAGGACAGGAGGAATTGAAAACTTTGTTGGCCAAAGAAAAGAAGAAGAAAGAGAAGAAACCAACCGGTGTTGTAATCACGGGGAGAAGGTTTCAAGGACAGACTAGAAGAACCTTGAATTTCGCAACAACCTCTGAAGAAGGAAAAGGAAAGGAAACAACAGTTCCGTCAGAATCTGAAGAAGAGGAAGACTACTCTGAAGAACAATATCCTCTGACAGATGATAAGTACAGACATCTTGAAGAGCGTTTAAACGCTATGGAAATACAAAGGGTACCAGGTCTAGACTTTGAAGAATTGGGACTACTGTCAGGAATTATGATCCCACCGAAGTTCAAAGTTCCGTTGTTTGCAAAGTATGATGGGGTGTCATGTCCTAAGATGCACCTTCGATAATATGTAAGAAAGATCCAGCCACACTCCGCCAATAAAGATCTATGGGTGCATTTTTCCAAGATAGCCTATCTGGAACACAACTCGATTGGTTTTACCAATTGGAAAGGGCCGACGTCCACAACTGGGAAGATCTTGCCGCAGCTTTCTATAGGAAATACCAGTATGATGCAGATTTGGCGCCTACCCGTACTCAAATTTAGAGTATGGATATGGTTTCAAATGAGGGTTTCAAAGATTACACGCAGAAATGGAGAGATCTAGCTGGGAGAGTTCAACCCCATCTGTCTGAAAGGGAGTTGGTGGATATGTTCTTAGGCACCCTATCAGGCCCTTTCTTTAACCATCTGATTGGAAGCTCATTTGTTAGATTTACTGAGTTAATACTAACCGGAGAGAGGGTGGAAGCTGGCATAAAAAGTGGAAAGATTCAGAAGGATTCATCTGCCTCTACAGCTGTGAGAAAGCCTTTCACTAGGAAGAAGGAGGTGTTTGCTGTCTATCCACAAAGGAACCAAAGGAGAACTGAACGCCGATCAATGGTAGGAGCTGTTATGATCCCAAAGCCTACATATGATCAACCAAGAGGTAATCAACCGAGGGTGGAAAGGCCAGTCCGACAATTCACCAAAATCAATATGACTCTAGCCCAGGTTTTACCACATCTTCTGAAATATAATTTGACAACTATGAAGGAAGCTCCAAAGGACCCCAACACTGCGTCCCCTTATTATCACCCAAATGCTCACTGCGCATATCACTCTGAAAGTCTGGGTCATGACAGCAACAACTGTTGGGCCCTGAAAAACAAGATTCAAGATGTTATAGAGGCAAAAGAGATTGAGTTTGATACACCCGAGAAACCAAACGTCATTTCTGCTCCCATGCCTAGACATGGTCACAACACCAATGCTATCGAAGAAGATTTGTTTGTTACTACAGTTGATGAACTCTTGACTCCGCTCCCAATCATTAAGATAAACTTGTTGAAAGCCGGTATATTCCCGGGTTGTAATGAAACTGCCATCTCTGTTTATCCTCACCAACTTCTTGCCCTTTGTTGAAGACATGCATTCAACACTTGGTAGACAACAAAGAGATTCTGTTTGAAAGTACTCCTGTTTCACCTATTCCTGTTGAAGACGTTTCAATCATAACCATCTCCGCCAATCCTTCCAGGGTCTCCAAAAGACCCGTTAGGATTACGCCGGTTCCAAAAACTACTCCTCTTATAATCACAATGCCCGGGCCGTTTCCGTATGAATCAGACAAAACAGTGCCGTGGAATTACGGTGGAGACATCTACTACCATGGTATCAAACAAGATGGGTTGGCCGCCGAAGAAATAAGCTCCGAAGAAGAAGACTCCAACATTAGCAATATTGCCGGAACCAGTAAGATTACCCATAGCGATAGAATTTTCTCTCTAGAAATTGCCCCTCAAAAGATGGTTTTTGGACCCGTGGCTGTTCCAAAGGTTACCTCCGTACCAATAATCATATCTGTAAGTGCTCCTACTGAAAAAGATGAAATAACCCATGCTGTTATCCCTACCAATACCCCTATTACTGAAATTCGAGGAAAAAGTATTCAAGAAGAGCCTGTCCGATCGAAGGCTCAACCACTGACTATCCCCGAAACACCCAAAAAGGAAATGGAGGAGATCCTGAGAATAATAAAGAAGAGTGACTACGACATAGTTGAATAGTTGGGGCAAACTCCCTCCAAGATCTCCATGCTGGCATTGTTGCTGTGTTCTGAGGCACATGCGAAAGCTCTGGTGAAGTTTCTGAAGACATCCCATGTGCCTCAAGAGACATCGGCTGATCAATTTCAAGATTGTGTGGCCAGTTTGACGGTAGACAATGGCCTAGGCTTCTCGGATGCTGATCTAACACCGAAGGGAAGAAAGCACAATGAGGCATTGCATGTCTCTGTGGAATGTAGAGGAAAAACTCTGGCCCATGTCTTGGTGGACACCGACTCATCTTTGAATGTTTTACCGAAGAAAGCTCTCGACAGATTAGACTGCGAAAGACTGACGTTAAAACCCAGTAACATAGTCGTAAGAGCATTTGATGGCTCAAAGAGGATGGTTCACGAGGAGGTGGAAATCCCCATAAAGGTTGGGACTCAGACTTTCAACTCAACTTTCTATGTAATGGACATCCGCCCCTTTTACTCCTGTCTGCTAGGACGACCGTGGATCCATAATGCCGGTGTTGTCACCTCTACACTACACCAGATGCTGAAATATCCGGTCCATGGAAATATTATCACTATCCACGGAGAGGAAGAATATATGATTAGCCACCTCAATTCCTTCAGGTATGTGGAATTGGATGGCGAGTTCATTGAAACTCATTTTCAACATTTTGAAGAAGTTCCACAAGAGGTAGCGGTAACCAAGACTGTGTCCCTGTTTCCCAAGATTACAAGACCTCCACTTCGGATGTCATCTCTGAAGGACGCCAAAGCTGTAGTTAAGCAAGGAGGACGCACCATCTGGGGGCAACTTCTAGACATTCATTATAAATCTGACAAATTTGGCTTAGGGTTTAATTCAAGTGCTCAGAAGGCTGTGCGCCGTTCCCGAGCTGGAGGGCCACCCTTGAAGATTAGCAACCGAGAGGTCAATGTAGTGGAAGATGGTGAAGAGGATTGCAGCTTGGAGGATTGGATCTTTCCTACTGTCAACGGAGGACTTCGCAATTGGGAAGCCAAAGACTTTGTTCTGATAACTTTCGTCCCTCAGTAATTTATCTTCTACATTTCTGTTGGACTTGTAATATTCACAAACAATTCGCACATTTTAAACCTTGTGTCTTGCCCGAGGCACAATGGTCCATTTGTAAGGGTTGTCATTTCATCTTCATATGAAATTCAATGAATCACAGACGTTTTGCATACAAACTTTTTGTGCATTATTTTTCTTTTACATTTTATTGTTTAAAGATGGCTATACCCTTACACACACCCACACTCACAAATGCAGGTACCCCTCCATCCCGGACTCCATGGTTAACGATACTGCTATGGCCTTTAGTGACTCCGAGGATCTAATCTACCAAGCCAAAGACGAATGTGAGGAAGATTGTGAAGTACCAGGGGAACTTGCCAGGCTACTACAACAAGAGGAAAGAGTTATTCAACCTCATGAGGAACCGGTGGATACAATCAACTTGGGTACCAAGGAGAATAGAAAATATGTCAAAGTAGGTGCCAATCTAGAGCCTAGTGTCAAGGAGCGTATGATTCAGCTGCTGCGTGATTATGTTGAGATCTTTGCCTGGTCATATGAAGACATGCCGGGACTTGATACAGACATTGTGGTACATCGTCTGCCAACAAGAGAAGGCTGTCCTCCAGTAAAACAAAAAGTCCGCCGCATGAGACCTGATATGTCAAAGAAGATCAAAGTAGAAGTCATGAAACAATTTGATGCTGGTTTCTTGGCTGTCACTTCCTATCCCCAATGGGTTGCCAACATTGTTCCCGTGCCTAAAAAGGACGCCAAAGTACGAATGTGCATGGACTATAGAGATTTGAATAGGGCCAACCCTAAAGATGATTTTTCACTTCCCCACATAGATATCTTGGTTGACAATACAACCCAACACAAGGTGTTTTCCTTCATGGACGGTTTCTCAGGCTACAACCAAATCAAAATGGCACTTGAGGACATGGAGAAAACCACGTTTGTCACACAGTGGGGGACATTCTGCTACAAAGTGATGCCATTCAGACTGAAGAATGTTGGGGCCACCTATCAATGCGCCATGGTAGCTTTGTTTCATGACATGATACATCATGAAATAGAGGTCTACGTAGACGACATGATAGCCCGATCACAAACAGAAGAAGAGAACTTGGATCACTTGCAAAAGTTGTTTGAAAGATTGAAGAAGTATAAGCTAAGATTGAATCCAAACAAGTGCACATTCGGAGTATGACCCGGTAAACTCCTAGGTTTTGTCGTCAGTAACAAAGGCATCAAGGTTGATCCTGTCAAAGTTAAAGCAATACAAGAAATTCCTGCTCCTCGTACGGAGAAGGAGGTCAGAGGATTCTTGGGACGCCTGAACTATATTGCCAGATTCATTTCTCACCTAACAGCTACTCGTGACCCAATCTTCAAACTACTGAAGAAAGATCAAGTAGCCAAGTGGAATGATGAATGCCAGACTTCTTTCGACAAAATCAAAGAGTACTTGCAAGAGCCTCCTGTTTTGATGCCACCAGTCGAGGGAAGGCCGTTGATCATGTATCTGACTGTTTTAGAAAACTCAATGAGGTGTGTATTGGGGCAGCATGATGAGTCTGGCCGAAAAGAGCACGCTATTTACTACCTGAGCAAAAAGTTTACCGATTGTGAAACAAGATATTCACTACTCGATAAAACTTGCTACGCTCTGGCATGGGCTGCTCGCCGGCTAAGACAATATATGCTGACTCATACTACTTTGTTGATATCTAAGATGGATCCGATAAAGTACATCTTCGAAAAGCCTGCTCTATCTGGAAGAATAGCTAGATGGCAGATGATCATAACAAAATATGACAAACAGTACACTACCCAGAAGGCTATAAAGGGCAGTGTGCTAGCTGATCATCTTGCTCATCAAGCTGTAGAAGATTATTAATCCATGAAGTTTGAATTCCCGGATGAAGACATCATGACATTAGATAACTGTGAAGAAATCAGACCATATGATGGACCTGAACAAGGATCCCGATGGACCCTATTCTTTGATGGGGCCTCCAATGCACTTGGTAATAGTATCAACGCTGTACTCATATCTCCGAAAGGGTGTCATAATCCCTTTACTGCCAGACTTTGCTTCAATTATACAAACAACATGGCAGAGTACGAAGCATGCATCTTAGGCCTCAAGGCTGCCATAAATCTGGGAATCAAATCTTTAGATGTGTTTGGAGATTCAACTTTGGTCATCAGTCAGATCAAAGGGGAATGGGACACTAAGTACCCAAACCTTATCCCTTACAAAGAACATGTTTTGACATTGCTACCAAACTTTGAGGAGATTACATTCGAGCACTTCCTGTGAGAAGAAAATCAGCTAGTAGATGCTCTAGCCACAATGTCATCTATGTTTAAACTTAATTGGGACAACAAAGCTCCCCAGATCACCATCGAACGAATGGATGAACCAACACATTGTCACGAGATCAATACCGAAGAGGTAGTGGACCAGCCTTGGTTTCATGAAGTCAAGAGATATCTCGAGACTCAAGAATATCCAGAAGGAGCCTCAATCAACGATAAGAAGTTCTTAAGGAGATTCTTTGCTAAATTCTTCCTTAGTAATGGAATCCTGTACAAGCGCAATCATGACTCCATTCTACTTTGGTGTATGGATAAGGTTGAAGCGAAAAAGATCATGGCTGAATTACATGAAGGTACTTTTGGCACCCACTCCAGTTGGTATACAATGGCAAAGAAAATCCTACGGGCAGGCTATTATTGGTCTACCATGGAAGCAGATTGCTATCAACACTCTCGAACCTGTCATAAGTGTCAAATTTATGCGGACAAAGTGCACGTACCTCCGGTTCCTCTGAATGTCTTGACGACTCCTTGGCCCTTTGCTATGTGGGGAATTGATATGATTGGGGAGATCAAGCCTACAACCTCCAATGGACACCTCTTCATCCTAGTGGCCATTGGCTACTTTACCAAATGGGTCGAAGCAACTTCCTTCACTTCCGTTACTAAGAATGTTGTTGTCCGCTTCATCAAGCGAAATCTCATCTTCCGGTACGGTATCCCGGAAAGGATCATCAATGATAATGGTACAAATCTTAACAACACTATGATCACTGCCTTGTGCGAGCAATTCAAAATTCAGCATCACAATTCTTCTCCCTACCGGCCAAAGATGAATGGTGCTGTCGAAGCTGCATATAAAAATATTAAAAAGATCATACAGAAAATGACAGTCACATACAAGGACTGGCATGAGATGCTACCATTTGCTCTCCATGGGTATCATACCACAACTCGCACATCAATCGTGGCAACAACCTATTCTTTGGTATATGGCATGGAAGCTGTTTTACCTATTGAGGTTCAGATCCCCTCTCTGAGAATTATGAAGGATGCAGGTTTGAATGAAGACGATTGGATCCAAACTCGACTTGATCAACTGAACTTAATTGATGAAAAGAGACTTACTGCTGTCTGCCATGGTCAAATGTATCAAAAACGGATGATAAAGGCTTTCAACAAGAAATTCAGCGCCAAATATGTCGAGTTGGGGATCTAGTGATCAAACGTATCATCTTGCCACAAAGTGATCCCAGGGGCAAATGGACTCCTACCTATGAAGGACCATTTGTAATCAAAAGCATATTCTCTGGTGGGGCAATGATCTTAACCACCATGGACGGCGACGACCTGCCACACCCTGCGAACGCGGACATAGTCAAAAGATACTACGCATAAAAAGACCCGCTAGGTTGACACACCTAGGCAAAACAAGGGCATCCCGGCGAACCAAAAAGGTTCGAGCAAAAATTAGGGATAAAAATTAAAAAAATTTGTACACCCGGCAAGTTGGAAACCCTAAAGGGAGACTTGGGCAAAAAAGGGTTTCCCGGTGGACTGAAAACCCGAAAGGGCGGTCCAGGAAAAAGTTAGGGAATAAAAGCGTATGACTATGTCCCGTCGGATCACTTACGGACAACCTTTGACTTCCACTAACAAGCTCGGAGTTTCTGATCAATTCAATTATCTTTGGACAAGGCAAATAGACAAGATACTCGAAGATACGAAGGCTATATCAGAATGGGAACCCCATGGGATTATTGCACATAACTTTCTTTCTCTAAATTCTTCTTGTTTACAAAGACATTCTCTTACTAGAATGTTTGTCTCCTTTGTACAAAATACTTACTCAAAGTCAAAATATTCCTTTGAAAGTGCAAAAACTATTTGTCTTTACTCTTGTGTTTTGTTTGCAAAAACGCCCAATGATTCATTAATGAATATATGCATTTGAACATGATTACTATTTACAAATAAACAAGATAAGAAAGACAATTACTGACAGGTTGAAAGGACAGGAAAACATTCCTAGACCCCTCCATACTCCCCACAGAGTTTTCAATAATCCCCAGCAGAACAAAACTCCCAACTACCCAGAAGAACGAAGCTTCTAGTTTATCAATCTCCGGTGAAAATAGCCCAATTTCTCCAAATTCCCCAGCAGGTTGTTGTGAAGCCTGGAATCCGACCAGATAACAGCTAACTTTTGATTCTCTCCAGCCAAGGATAATTCCCCAGTAAAGCAACGGACAACTGAGACTCCTGAATTCTTTTCCCCAAGCAGGAATAAAACTTTTTCCCCACAAAGTTTTCAATACTCCCCAACAGAACAAAAACTCCCATTGTTTAATCCCCAGTAGAAGTCGTCAAGATTCTCAGGTTCCCCCAAGCAGACCTTACGAGCAATACATGGCATTTCCCTTACAATAAGAGTTTATTTCTCTCAACAGAAATTTATCGACACTTCGACTTCAAGACGTGAAGACTTACATATCCTCAGCAACAATCAGGGATTTATTTTCTCCAATCCGACAGCAATACGACAAATTAGCTCACATGCGCATACATTGCATCCATATATCATAAACATCAATAAAACCAATACATTGCATCATCCATTTCATGCAACATAACTTGGTGTTTCAGCTAACATTTACCCTTTTCAGGATAAGATTAACAACTACCATTGACAATATGCAATCCTGATATAATGCGGATACGCTCCAGACACGGAAGCCATTTTGATACTCATTCAGATTCAAATCCTGATACAGTACATATATGTTCCAGACCCGGAAGCCATTCAGATACTCATTCAGATTCAACTCTTGATACAGTTCAGATACGCTCCAGACTCGAAAGCCATTCTGATACTCATTCAAAGACACCTCCTGATACAGTTCAGATACGCTCCAGACACGGAAGCCATTCTGGTACTCATTCATATTCAAAGACAACTTTCTGATACAGTGCGGATACGCTCCAGACACGGAAGCCATTCTGATACTCATTCAAAGACACCTCTTGATACAATTCAGATACGCTCCAGACACGGAAGCCATTCTGATACTCATTCAAAGACACCTCCTGATACAGTGCGGATACGCTCCAGACCCGAAAGCCATTCTGGTACTCATTCAGATTCAAAGACAACCTCTGGATACAGTTCAGATACGCTCTAGACACGAAAGCCATTCTGATACTCATTCAAAGACACCTCCTGATACAGTGCGAATACGCTCCAGACCCGGAAGCCATTCTGGTACTCATTCAGATTCAAAGACAACTTTTTGATACAATTCAGATACGCTCCAGACACGGAAGCCATTCTGATACTCATTCAAAGACACCTCCTGATACAGTGTGGATATGCTCCAGACCCGGAAGCCATTCTGGTACTTGTTCAGATTCAAAGACAACCTCTAGATACAGTTCAGATACGCTCCAGACATGGAAGCCATTCTGATACTCATACAAAATCAACTTTTTGATACAGTTCAGATACGCTCCAGACACGGAACCCATTCTGGTACTCATTTAGATTCAAAGACAACTTTTTGATACAGTTCAGATACACTCCAGAAACGGAAGACATTCTGGTACTCATTCAGATTCAAAGACAACCTCTGGATACAGTTCAGACACGCTCCAGACACGGAAGCCATTCTGATACTCATACAGAATCAACCTTTTGATAATATTCAGATACACTCTAAATATAGACGCCATTATGATGTTCAAACATACAAACTACATCTCAAAAAGCATTCTTGGATGTCATCTACAAGTCCATCTCCAACAAGATTCTACCACCTCTCCAAATGGCATCTTTCAAGCCCATTCCCTACACAATCAACCAGCACGTCATCGAGTGCAAATTTCTGGGCACTCTAGTATCAATCATCTTCCACTCTCAAGCCACGAACGACAAACATGTCAATCTCGCTTTTCAAGTCTAAGAAGATTGAACAGGGGCAGCTGTTGTACCCCAAAATTTGCCCTCTCATTTTTCTCAAGAAATCACCCTGGATCCTCAGATTTACTTCCAAGCAATCCCAAGCTTTGAATTACAAATTTTTCATGAAGATCACTCATAAGGGCAAAATGGTCATTTACACGCTGAAAGACCAAACTTTGACCTTTTTGGATCAAAATCAAATCACAAAAATCATATTTCATCAAGACATGTTGGAATATGAAGTTTGTTTCATCAAGAAGCTCAAAATTCAAATTTTACCGTGGAAAAGTTAAATGCTAAATACTTAGAATTTTTCTAAAACATTTAAGAAAAATGACACTTCAGAACTTCTGAGCCAGCCTTCAGGCAGGAGCAGTCAGGAGTTGTAAGTGTGGTTCAACACATAATCTTTAGTCAGAACATGGCTTTTCAGCATCTACACAAGTTCAGTTAAAGTTTTCTAGAGTAATGCAAAGAAGGCAATAAAGTGTAGTACGAAGCCTGAAATCTCCTTCAGAACATGCTGGAACTAGAAGGTAAGAAGGTCAGAAGATTGGGTGCTATACTGAAGCAGAATCTCTAAGTTCAGAGTTTTCAGAGGCAAATCAAAGAAATTTACTAGAAAGCCTGAGGATCCTTCAAAGCTTGCTGAGGCAACATGATACAAAGTAAGAAGATCAAAAGTTGGGTGTTTGTCCTAAATGGAATTTCTGACTTAGATTTAAGTAATGATGCAAATCTCGTATTACAAGATTTCTGATTTTGACAAATCTCATCACCATTTAATGCTCATTAATGCTCACAACCACTTTTGAGTCTTTGTCCAAAGGGTCTCTCCACGTGTAGCATAAAAAAACCTTTGCACAAATTTAGGTATGGGTTCATGCGCTACTTTTCACTCATGGGGGTCACTTTTCCTTAATCCTTGCTTACTAACCCAGCCTAGGCTAAAATCTGTCAATCATCACAACATTTTTTGAACTTTCTTCAAGAGTAAGTCAGCATCTAGTGCATGATATTGGTGCCACTTGACATTTTAAAACCCACAAAGCTTTTCCTATAAATATAACACCATTGATCACTGAGAAAGGGGCCAGAGAAAAATTGCTGAAAAGAAACCCAGAAAAATTTGTGAAAGAAATCAAAATTTTAAGAAAGAAAAGTCTTGAACCTCTGCCCAAAATTCCTAGAGTTTCAAAAAATGTAAACACAACATACAAACTATTAACTTTGGATCCCTTGCGTTCAAACTCCATTTGTCCTTAAAATATTTCTTGACTAAAAAACATCCATACAGTTTCTGACCCACATGTTAGAAACTGCCATAAATTCTGTATTCATACTACTATATACCCTCCATCCATCCATTCAAAGAAGCTGTTCAGAACATCATTAGAGTTGAGGCTAACTCCAGTTCACAGAACTTCTTCCAGCTGCAAGGTAAGCACTTACTGACCCTCACCACATTGCTCAAAGCATCACCAGATTTGCATGCTCAAAAACACAATGTAGATATCATGCTTCTGATGTTGTACATGTTCTGAGATTTTCACGCATCTGTATGCTTAAGTAGAGAATGAATCAGTTCAGAACTTGCCTCTGATTTTTGGTTCTGATTTCTGAAATGCTATGACACATGCTGAAACTGTCCTAGGCATGACTTCTGTTTTGTGGAGAAATAACCAAATTGCAGATGTTCTGACTAGCATAGAGGGAGACCAAGTTCTAACATTGGCACCAGCGCTTCTGGAGCCTGTTTTGTTATCAGTAATATCAGAACTTCTGAAAATTATTGTGTTCTCAGCAGGGTCAGAACCTCTGGCCTTATATATTTTCACTAACAGGTTTCTGTTTTGCAGCGTGCCAGGGTCAGAACCTCTGACCTATACATTTTCACTAACAAGTTTCTGTTCTGCAGCACGCCAGGGTCAGAACCTCTGACTTCCTTTCAGCAGCACGCTGATCCTCTTTTCTTCTTCCCCTTGTTATTTTCTTTTTCTTTATTTTTCTCGCTGGCACTCTCCATTTTCATTAATTAGCAAAACACCAAAAATATTTTCATTCACAACTTTATTTATTTTTCCTTGAAACACAAAAAAAACAAAAAAATATTTTTCTTAAAACAAAACGAGTTCATTTAATATTTTCTTGTATGTATTTCAATATGGTTGTAATAGTAATTTAGGACTTTATTTTTATTTTCAATCCCCATTCATAAATTTGTACCCCACCCCCTAAATATTGTAATAGCGTAGAACTTTACATTTCTGCAATTTATCGCTTTCAAATGTAAATGCAAGATAAAATCATTAAATAGAAAACCATAATTCAAGATAAAAATCAAGCATGCAATCAAACACACTTGCACACAAGCACCCTTAGGGTTTCTCCACTTGGTTGCCTTATACAAAAATAGCCATATTACGCATGCAAAGTATGTTGGTAAAGCAAACAAAATCAAAAGATCATAGTCCCTCGATGACGCTATTCTAAGTTTCCTTATAAAATGATCTTAGTCCCTCGAAAATGCTAAGATACTTTGCAATATTGCTAATCATGGCTATACGATGACCCACGCCCATCCCGTTTACATCCAAAGATAGGTTTGCTTACCAAATCAATGGTAAGACAACAATGTCAAAGGAATAGAGAATGCATAAGAAAGACATTTGAGTAGGTAGATTGCTTCTAGTTACTTGCTCTATCTTCTAACAAATATCCTTGCTATTTTAAAAAAAAACACACACATTTCCAAACAAACATTGAAAACATTTTCAAAAAGACAAACATCTTTGTATACATTCTTACGAATGGGAATCATTACAAAGATTGCCTAAACAAAGGGCCTCTTTTACAAAATACTTTCAAAACACACCAAACATATTTCAAAACAAAAAGCAAGTGATCTAGCAAGTAACTAAGAGCCCATGGAAAACCATGGATGAAAAGGGTGCTAACACCTTCCATTTTCATAATCTACCCCCCGAACTCAAGAAAACATCTCAAAGGTCTTTCCTGTGCTTTTTCACCTTTCCTTTTTGGATAAAAGAAAAGTCAGTGACGACTCTTGCTAACCGCAACATTTGCAAACACAAACGCAAACCCTCAAGTCAGTTCTCCCACCGTATCACAGAAATGGCGACTCTGCTGGGGAATATTAAAAAAAAAGGGTTACCTTAGGGTTAGATCACATTTACTTGCTTACATTGTTTGATTTGTTTGCTTTAAATTACGGTTCTTTGTTTGGGTTTGAATCCTCTACCCAGATTCGAGAATACATTATAGGTAAATAGCAATACGTTATGGAAACTGTGCGGGGTATACCAACGTGGTCTAAGAAATAACTATGTTACTGTGACATATTTATGGGTACTGGTAGCCTTTGAGTTAATCAAAGAGAATACGGGGCCGCTGAGTGATGTCATGAAGCACTAACGAACTTTTAGAACCTTTACTTGACCAACTTGGCCTTTAGGGCGTAGTGAGATGACCGGCTTTAGTGTAGTCCGAAGTTGGTAGATACTCGATACTACACTCATTGAGGGTTGGCTTCTTGGGATATTTCGGTCGCCATTAAAGAGGCTTGAGCTGAAACAATGACCAAGGAAACAATCCGGTGATATTGAGCTCCTTAGAACCCGGTTACTATTATTAGGACAGTTTGAGCCAACTAAACTTCAAGAGGGTACTTACCTATAAAACCCCATGCAAGCCTAAACTAAGAACTTGTTTGTTTTGCTTGTATATACATACTTGTACATAACATCATAGAAATCATGAGCATCATATGCATCCACTAACCATTTCAAGGATTTTGGAGATTCATCTTTGTTCTTGTTTTGTAGGATATGAATTCACTCCACAGGAAAACTATCCAAGTCAACCTTGTAATAATTCCCCCACAACTTAGGGAGCTAGCTTCAAGGATCCCTGAAAGCTCTCCTTTCACCGAGAGACATGGTCGTCTGCTCAACTTGGTCACCTCCAACACGGATTAGGATATGATGAAGGTGCTCTTTTAGTTCTTTGATCCTTTGCACCATTGTTTCACGTTTCCCGACTACTAGCTTGTGCCTACTTTGGAAGAATTCTCTCAACTCTTAAGGATTCCCATTCTCAATCAGCTACCTTTCAACGGTACGGAAAGAGACCCAAAGCTAGAAGAGATTGCTCAAGATCTGCACTTGCACTCATCTGATGTCACAACCCATTGGAAAACTAGAAGTGGTGTCAAAGGCTTCTTAGCAAAGTACCTGTTTGAGGAAGCCCTAAGCTGTTGGAATTCCCTAGACTTGCCAGCTTTTGAGGAAATTGTGGCTCTTCTTATCTATGGGATGGTCTTGTTCCCCAATCATGACCAACTCATAGATATAAGTGCCGTCAAAATCTTCATGTCACGCAATCCGGTGCCTACGTTGTTAGGGGATATCCTACACTTTTTTCACACTTGTACAATGAGGAAAAGAGGTGTCCTTATGTGTTGCACTCCCCTCCTGGAAAGATAGTTTATTTCTCATCTTCCCCAATCAGTCTTAAGGAATGAGCAAGGATTAAGGTGGTCACAAAGGTTAATGACGCTCAAACATTCAGATATTCATTGGTGCTCTCGATCCAAGGAGAATGTTATCATTATTGACCTTTGTGGGGAATTCCCTAATGTCCCTCTACTTGGCGTTAGGGGAGGCATCACCTACAACCCATGCTTAGCTATAAGACAGTTTGGTTATGCCCGAAGTGAAGGCCCACACGAGGTGCTGATTCAAGGCTTGGTATTCGACTACGACAACGACAATCAAGGTCTTCGCCAGAGATTCATCCGAGCATGAAGGATGCTAAACAAGGTGGATAACAAGACTTTGGGACACAAGAATTCTATCCCTCTCGAGCCTTACCTCAAGTGGGTACGAACCCACGCTTAAAGTCTTATGATGCCTTATTCTTCCATCCTTCTGGTGATCATTGAGCCTGTTAAGGAAGGAGAAGTTCCATACACTATCCTACATCCTGACATACCCCCATTTGAAGGCTACACAAGAGGTCCATTCGAAAGAGGCAACTTGAGACCAGTCGAAGAGCAATACTAGAGGGAATTCGAAGGAGCCAAAATATCCAGGTTCATTCAAATTCAAAAAAGAGACAAGTTTCCATGACTTTTGCAATGTTACAAAACATTATTCATGGCATTGAAAACATTTATTTATGGCTGTTTAAACCTTTGCCTTCTTATCCCCTCCACCCACTCTATATAAAGAAGACACTAGTAAGTTCCAAAGGAGGTTGGACACAACAGGAGGGAGAGTCACACGAAGTCAAAAACATATTCTTGGAAGTTTCCTGAGGCTTTTCCAATCATCCCTATCCCTTAAGCAAGTGTCCCTACGTCCAGAAGCCAAATCGAAGCAATCCTTAAACAAGGATACCTACGCCTGAATTCATACATCACCCTTGGTAAGAATGGTTAAAAATATCAAACTTACATTTTTATGACATATTGGCATTTGTAGTTTTATTCGATCTATATCCAAGATTAAGTACCTGGGTTCGACACCCAAGTCTGTACTTGTTTTGTTGCTAATACTTACTGCAGATATAGCCTGAATAGACCCAACGCGTGCAGGATTGAAGGACCTGGGTTTGATACCCAGGTCCTGTGTTTTGTTTTACTAACACATCTTTGCAGATGCAGTGCCCTCACAGGTTAGCCACCAGGCCCTTCCAGCAACACCCTCTGGATCGAAAGCCATCTCTTGTCACTGGATCAAAGCGTAATTAAAAGACAACTTTCCCCTCTAAATCGAAGCCCCATCTTCCTGCAATCGAAGGATGCTTCCTTTTATATTTTTACTTTTGTTTTCATTTCTTTATTGACCCCTGTGATACGGTGGGAAAGAACTGACTGTTTTTGGAATGCTGGTTCGCGTTTTGCATTTGTTTTCACAAAATGCCGTGGTAAACAAGAGTCGCCACCGTCTTTTATTTTATCCAACAAGGAAAGGAAAAAAGCACAGAAAAATTCCTTTTTCGAGATGTTTTTCGGGTTCGGGGGGTAGATTATAGAAAGGGAAGGTGTTAGCACCCTTTCTATCCCATGGTTATCCATGGGCTCTTAGGTACTTGCTCAAAGTGTTTTCAAAATTTGCTTTTCTTTGTGTTTGTGGGTTTGAAAAGAGTTTTTGTTTGAAAGGTGTAAGTGCGAAAAGTTTTATTTTGTTTTAGAAAGGAGCAAGTACTTAAGAACCATCTACCTACTCGAAAAAGGAATCAATCTGTGCTAATGTCCTTTAGACAATGCTATCCCACTATGAATGAGTAGGTAGCACCGTCGTTGGAGTTTTAAGGGTCAATTCGATTAAGGGACGTGTGGTCACTAAAGCAATGTTAGGACGCCTTAGCGGTAACCCTAATGTCTTAGATCATTTTCTCGAGGAAACCGTTTCGAGGCAACTATGATCTTTGGACAAGAGGGCGAACTCTAAAACTTCCTATACTCAATGACCACTTTCGAAGGCAACCAAGTGAGGTGTACCCTAAGAGTGCGCATGTGCGAGTGTGTTATTTTCAGTTAATTTGTCTTTGTACATGTCAATGGTTATCTATGTTGATTTTAGGTTAAAGATTTGATCTTGTCATGCATTCCCTATTATCAAACATCTAACCGTTTATAAGTTGCGGAAATTAAATTGCGGAAATTAAATCTAACTATTACAAGGCGTCGGGTATTTACATCGCCAAAAGCAACCCTTGAAATTAAAATGCGGAAAATAAATAAGGCGATAAAAAAATGTCCTAATTAAAGCTATTACATTCCGAGAAACAGATACAATAATATGGTAAAACGGATCGCGTGCGAGAAATTAAATCGAATCCGAGTTTTTTAGGGTTTTGAACCTTTTTTTGAAAGAAAGCATTTTTTTGGTTTATTTTTGAATTAAGAAAGGAATAAACTAAGGTAATTAAATAAATAAATAAATAAATTAAAAAAAGATATTTTTGGATTTTTTTGATATTTAAAGAAATAAATTAAATTTGACCAAAGTTAGTAAAACCTAATTATCTAAATTAATTTTAATTATTGCAAAAGATATTAAAGTTATTTCCTATTTAAACTAAATTAATTGAATTAATATTTAATTACAAAAATAAAGTGCTGAATTTAATTTTAATAAATAAAATATATTTTTTGGTTTTTGATTTTATGAGGAAAAAGTTTTAATTGGTTAGTTTAAATAAAAATAATAAAACAAAACAATAAAATAAAATAAAAAAGAATGAGATAGAAAAAACCCAGGGGGGTTCAGGCCCAATTTGGAGGTTTGGATGGCAAGTTTGTGGCCCAACAGGCGCAGGCCTGGTTGACTTCTGGATTCCACGCATGCACGTTGACTAAGGCACATGGTGCACGCTCTATCTGGGCCATCAGATTTGGCCTGGGGGCCATCTGTCCATTGATTGCATGAGGGAGCATCATGTACTGCACGCTCAGAAAGACATTAGATAACCTGGAAACAAAATATAACAAAGATATTGGGGACCTGGGATTCGAACCCAGGTCCTGTTGGACTATGCACTAACATCTTCGCCACTGAGCCACTATGCTTTATTTGTTAATGCAATAAGAATAAAATATAATATTGGAAAACACGTAAATGTCAGAAAATATAAAAACAAAACGCGCCAAATTCAAATCGTCCAATAAGAGAGGGGCACATCTTCATCTTCCTCACCCAGCCCTGGGTTTTTACCTGCGGATTTATATCTGCAGCTAAATCTGTATGCTCATTCCAAATCTATTCTAGGCCACTAAAACCAACCCCAAGACCATAGTTGTGCTCGTCTGGACATCCTGAGCACATCCATGTCCATCAATGGAGTTAATTTCACCTGTAAACAAAATTCCCAAAAACAAGAACCAAGAACCCTAGATTCGGCTAGGGGATTATAGACCATATAAATACAATTGAATAATGTATAAAGCTTAGAAATTGCACAAGCATCATGAGTATGTCACTGATTTGTCCAAAATATGCAAGAATAATGATATATGAATTCGACTGAAATGTGGTTTTTCGAAACACTTACAAAGCTTTAGGGCATGTATGAGGGTTGGTTTTGGATTGGTTTTGCTTCAAGGATGGTCCATCAATCGATTAGTGTGGAGATTTGATTCTGAATCAACCTCTATGCATGATTTCAGATTCAAGCTTTTTCCAAGTTTTCTCAAGTTTTCTTTTGATGTTTATGCAGCTTCTAACCTCTAAAACTCGTGCCTCTCACTTGTATATGTATAAAGCAATGCATTAGGTCAAGTTTTGTGGACTGAATCTTTGGGTATTATGGCTTGGTGATTTGATTTGATCCTCCATTAAAAAGCTTCCAATTTTGTCCAAAATCTATCTTTTTGTTCATGATATGGTGAGATATTAATTTGATCAACTTTATGATGATGATTAGGTCCTGAAATAGCCAAAAGGAGATCCAATAATCAATGTTTGGATTTTATATGATTTAAATTGATTTAAAATGCAATAATTCATTAAAAAATCAAATTAAATAATAAAATTGATAGATGGTCATGAGGCTGAAGCTAGGACACGTGTGTAGTGTGACAATATCAAATCAAGTGGAAAAGAATGGGCCCATTTGACAAAATTTAAAGTTTTGGGGATAGTTGACATTTGTCAATTTTGGAAAAATGCCCAACTTCAACAATGCATAACTTCTTCAATTTTGAACTTTTGGAGGTGTTCTCTGACTTTTTGAAAAGATTGAGATGTCCTATAACCAACCCTTTTGGTCTCATCTAATTTTAATATTCCATGCTCAAGTTATAAGCTTTGGAAAAAAAGGTGTTTTTGTTGACTTTCAAAACTGACATATAATGTCCAAATTTGTAACTTCTTGTGAGTGCATTTATTGATCTTGGGGGTATGAAGATGGATTGTAGTAAATTTCATCCTCTTCAAAATGAGCTTTAGATGGGTCATTTATCATAAAGTATGAGAAAGTTATGCTTGGTCAAAGTTGAGTTGACTTTTCCTACAAAACCCTAATTTAGCAACTTTTGAGTCTTGATGAATTTTGAGCAATCCTTGATGAATCATGATCAAACCTTGATCAAATGATGAATTATCCTTCCAAATGAGAATGTTGACAAAAAATCTTGAAGTTTGACTGCATTTGGGTCACAGTTGACTTTTGCCCTAGCATAGTCGATTTTTGGACCTCTTGAGCAATTGACTGACCAAACTTCCTCTACAAGGCTTGCAATTTGATATGGATGAACTTGAGAACATATTAGGAAATTAGGGAGAACTTGAGGTCATTTGGATGTAAGGACCTTGATGCAACATAAAACACTAATTTTGAATTGACTGCCTTAGGAGATAGCTTGACTATCGAACTCTTGAGCAATCTTGAGCCACTTGGGGATTTTTCTTGCATTGTTTGGAGGAATATGGGAGGGAAAATTTTGGGGTACAACAGCTGCCCCTGTTCAATCTTCTTAAACCTGAGGATATAGATTGGCTTTCGGGCCTTTCGAGATCCGAAGGTGGAAGATGATTGAACACTAGAGTGCTCAGAAATTTGCACTCGCATGAAGTGGTACCAACCTGGTGATGTCGGGAATGGGATTACAGATGCCATTTGGAGACTGTTGACAGGTGGTCTGAACTTCGACTGGAATACGAATCAGGGAGATCTTATCATCGATCTGACTGAACCAGAGGAGGTCTTGGATTAACTTTGACTGGATCGACATCAGAAAAACTTTAGGAATCGATTTAACTGGACCAGATAAGGTCTTGGAATAAATTTGACTGGATCGGCATCAGAAAAATCTTTAGGAATCGATTTAACTGGACCAGACAAGGTCTAATAACTTCAACTGGATCGGCATCAGAAAAATCTTTAGGAATCAATTTAACTGGACCAGAGGAGCTCTTGGAATAACTTCAACTGGATCGACATCAGAAAAATCTTTAGGAATCGATTTAACTGGACCAAAGGAGGTCTTGGATTAAGTTTAACTGGATCAGCATCAGAAAAATCTTTAGGAATCGATTTAACTGGACTAGACAAGGTCGTGGAATATCTTTGACTGGATCGACATCAGAAAAATCTTTAGGAATCGATTTAACTGGACCAGACAAAGGTCTTGGAAAATTTTGACTGGATCGGCATCAGAAAAATCTTTAGGAATCAATTTAACTGGACCAGACAAGGTCTAATAACTTCAACTGGATCGGCATCAGAAAAATCTTTAGGAATCGATTTAACTGGACCAGAGGAGGTCTTGGAATAACTTCAACTGGATCGACATCAGAAAAATCTTTAGGAATCGATTTAATTGGACCAGAGGAGGTCTTGGATTAACTTTGACTGGATCGGCATCAGAAAAATCTTTAGGAATGAATTTAACTGGACCAGACAAGGTCTTGGAATATCTTTGACTAGATCAGCATCAGAAAAATCTTTAGGAATCAATTTAACTGGACCTGACAAAGGTATTGGAAAATTTTGACTGGATTGGCATCAGAAAAATCTTTAGGAATCGATTTAACTGGACCAGACAAGGTCTAATAACTTCAACTGGATCGATATCAGAAAAATCTTTAGGAATCGATTTAACTGGACCAGAGGAGGTCTTGGAATAACTTCAACTGGATCAGCATCAGAAAAATCTTTAGGAATCGATTTAACTGGACCAAAGGAGGTCTTGGAATAACTTCAACTGGATCGGCATCAGAAAAATCTCTAGGAATCGATTTAACTGGACCAGAGGAGGTCTTGGAATAACTTTGACAGGATCGGCATCAGAAAAATCTTTAGGAATCGATTTAACTGGACCAGACAAGGTCTTGGAATAACTTTGACTGGATCGGCATCAGAAAAATCTTTAGGAATCGATTTAACTGGACCAGATAAGGTATAATAACTTTGACTGGATCTTTCCTGAAAGGTAAAGGTTAGTCATATGTAATGCATGATATGGATCAAGCAATGATGTTCTCAAAATAAATGAGATTATATGGTATGATGCGTATATGCATGTATTATGATGTATGGAAATGTAATGTTTTAGCTGGGGAAAATAAATCCCGGATAGCTACTGCAGAACAAAGTTTAATTCTTCGTTTTCGCTGGGGATGGTGAATGAAGGTGATTGCAGGAATAAGCCTGTAGGAGAAGATAACTCCGTTGGGGCATAAACTGATGATGAGATTACTCTGTGGGGGAAGAGATGCTCTACTGAGGATTCCACTGATAAACTTTACTGGGGATGGGTTACTGTTGCTGGTGATACCGAATCTGTTGAGGATTAAATTCCTGTTTGTGAAAGGAAAGAACTTCACTGGGGATGATCTTTCAGTCGTAACTTGCTGGGGATAAACCTTTAGGTTCTTGTGGGGATAATCCTCTGAATTCTGCTTCAGAATGATCCTTTGAACTTGGATGGGGAGATTTATTTATGTACTCCGCTGGGGATAAACTTCCAGAGTCTACTGGGGATAATGCTTCAACTCCGTCGGGGAAGCTTTTTTTCAAGCTGTGCTGGGAAATATTGACTCCACTAGGGATATCTTGTATTCTGCCGGGGAACATTCTTATACTCTGTTGGGGGAATATTAAGACTGCCGGGAATATCAAGCCTTTTTAGTACTGATGGTAGATAAACTCTGCTTGGGGAGCATTGCTGATTAGTTCATAGTTGCAAGTCTCAGTTGGGGAGAGCTACCATTACTGTCTTACTCTGCGGGGAGTGAAGGTATCTTGGTCCTATTCTTCAGCTGAATTTACCTTGTACCCAGTGGACAGAGCAACTATACAGCTTGGACACCCCTTATTTCCCCTATTTATGATATTACCAGTAATTCATCTTTTGTTTCGCATGTAAATATTTATGAGCAGCAATTAATGTCAAATGCATATATCAAAAAATGAACATTGGACGTTCTTTGCAAAACAAAACAGATAAGGGAAAAACACAGTTTGCAATTTTTTTTGAAAATGAATTGTATTGACTTTGAAGTTTGACCTGTAAATAGGCGTTTTTGTACAAGAGGCTGACGTTCTAGTAAGAGAATGCCGCCGAACAAATAGAATTTATACAATTTGTGAAAAGAAAACAAAACAGCTATGTGAATAATCCCATTGGTTTCCAACTCTGCTATTGCCTTTATGTCTTCAAACATCTCATCACTTTGTTGTTTGATTGAAGATGAATCAGATTGATTAGTGCCGTCCGAACTTGATAGTTGACATTGAAGTCTGGATGCAAGGTGATCCAATGAGACATAGTGTTACGCTTTGATCCCTAATTTTTTCCTGGACCTCCCTTTCAGGTTTTCAGTCCGCAGGGATACCCTTTTTTGCCCAAGCCGCCTTTTCAGGTTTTCGACTTGCCGGGTGTATAGCTTTTTCATTTTCATCCTTTATTTTTCCCGAACCCTTTTGGTTCGCCGGGAAGCCCTTATTTTTGCCTAGGCCAGTCAACCTAGCTGGTCTTTGATTATGCGTAGTATCTTTTCACTATGTCTGCATTAACGGGGTGAGGAAGGTCGTCACCATCCATGGTGGTTAGAATCATATCTCCTCCTGAGAAAATGTTCTTAATCACAAATGAACCTTCATAAGTAGGGGTCTATTTGCCCCTAGGATCACCTTGAGGTAGGATAATGCGCTTGATTACCAGATCTCCAACTTGATACTCTTGTCGTCTGACTTTCTTGTTAAATGCCTTGATCATCCGTTTTTGGTACGTCTGACCATGACAAATAGCAGTGAGTCTCTTTTCGTCGATTAAATTCAGCTGATCAAGTTGGGTCTGAATCCATTCATCTTCGCTCAAACCTGCATCCTTCATGATCCGAAGAGAGGGTATCTGAACTTCAATGGGCAAGACTGCCTCCATACGATATACCAAGGAATAAGGTGTAGCCCCTGTTGACGTCCGCGCTGAGGTACGATACCCATGAAGAGAAAATGGTAACATCTCATGCCAGTCTTTGTATGTCACTGTCATCTTCTGCACAATCTTCTTAATGTTCTTATTAGCCGCTTCTACAGCCCCATTCATCTTCGGCCGGTAGGGAGAAGAGTTGTGATGCTGTATCTTGAACTGCTTGTAGAGCTCGGTGATCATATTGTTGTTGAGATTGGTACCATTGTCCGTAATGATCCTCTCTGGTACACCGTATCGACAAATCAGATTATGCCGAATGAATCGTGCCACGACGTTCTTGGTTACAGTAGCAAAGGAAGCTGCTTCAACCCACTTCGTAAAGTAATCGATTGCTACCAGGATGAAACGATGCCTGTTGGATGCTGTAGGTATGATCTCGTCGATCATATCAATGCCCCACATTGCAAAAGGCCAAGGTGCCGTCAAGACATTCAGAGGTACTGGAGGTATGTGTACCTTATCAGCATAGACTTAACACTTGTGACAGGTCCGAGAATGTTGATAACAGTCGGCTTCCATTGTGGACCAATAGTATCCTGCCCGAAGGATTTTCTTTGCCATGGTGTGTCCACTGGAATGAGTCCTGAAAGTACCTTCATGTAACTCCGCCATGATCCTTTCTGATTCATTCTTATCCACACAACGCAGTAAGGTCGAATCATGGTTACACTTGTAAAGAATGCCATTGCTGATGAAGAACTTTGTCGCGAACCTCCTTAGAAACTTCTTGTCATTAACAGATGCACCCTCGGGGTATTCTTGAGCCTCAAGATACCTCTGTACCTCATGAAACTAGGGCTTTTCTGTTACCTCTTCAGTCTCAACGTCACAATAATGTGCAGGTTCGTCCAGTCTTTCAATGATGATCCGGGGAGCCTCGTTGTCCCAATTAACCTTGAACATAGAAGACATCGTAGCCAGCGCGTCCGCCAACTGATTATCCTCTCTAGAGAAGTGTTCAAAGGTTATCTCCTCGAAATGTGGAAGCAATGTCAACACATACTCCTTTTAAGGGATAAGATTTGGGTGTTTCGTATCCCACTCGCCTTTGATCTGACTGATCACGAGAGCGGAATCTCCGAAGACACTTAGAAACTTAATCCTTAGGTCAATTGCTGCTCGAAGACCCATGATGCATGCTTCATACTCCGCCATGTTGTTTTGTGCAGTTGAAACATAGTCGGGCAGTAAACGGAGTATGAGAGCCTTTAAGAGATATGATTATGGCGCCAATGCCATTACCCAAAGCGTTTGAAGCTCCATCAAAGTACATAGACCATCGGGATCCTTCCTCAGGTCCTTAATCCGGTCCAGGTGTCTCACAATCAGTTACCAACATGATATTCTCGTTCGGAAATTCAAAGTTCATAGACTGGTAATCATCCACTACTTGATGTTCCAAATGGTCTACCAACACACTTCCCTTGATTGCCTTTTGGGTCGTATATTGGATGTCATACTCAGTCAAGATCATCTGCCATCTTGCTATTCTTCTGGACAAAGCAGGCTTTTCGAAGATATACTTGATTGAATCTATCTTTGATATCAACAGAGTAGTGTGAGTCAACATATATTGTCTCAGCCGGTGAGCAGCCCATGCCAAAGCGCAACAAGTTTTCTCGAGCAGTGAGTATCGGGTCTCACAGTCGGTAAACTTTTTGCTAAGGTAATAAATAACATGCTCTTTTCGGCCAAACTCGTCATGCTGACCCAGCACACACCCCATTGAGTTGTCGAGTACTGTCAAGTATAAGATCAAAGGTCTCCCTTCAACTGGAGGCATCAGATAGGTGGCTCTTGGAGATACTCTTTGATCCTTTCGAAAGCGGCCTAGCATTCATCGTTCCAACGTACCACTTGATCTTTCTTCAGTAGCTTGAAGATTGGTTCACAAGTAGCAGTCAATGTGAGATGAATCGGGCAATGTAGTTCAGTCGTCCCAGGAAGCCTCTGACTTCTTTCTCTGTTCTGGGAGCTGGCATCTCCTGTATAGCTTTTACCTTTGCAGGGTCCACTTGAATACCTTTATCACTTACGACGAAACCCATCAGCTTACCAGATCTCACCCCGAAGGTGCACTTGTTCTGGTTTAACCTCAGCTTATACAACTTCAACCTGTCAAATAGTTTTTGCAGATGTTCAAGGTGTTCTTCCTCAGTCTGGGACCTTGCAATCATATCGTAGACGTATACTTCAATCTCATGGTGGATCATGTCATGAAACAAAGTGACCATGGCATGCTGATACGTTTCCCTAACATTCTTTAGTCCAAAAGGCATGACCTTGTAGTAAAAGGTACCCCACTGAGTAACAAAAGTTGTCTTCTCCATGTGTTCGGGAGCCATTTTAATCTGATTATAATCGGAGAAACCATCCATGAAGGAGAAGACTTTATGTTGAGCGGTGTTGTCAACCAAAACGTCGATATGAGGTAGAGGGAAGTCATCCTTGGGGCTTTCCCTGTTCAGACCCCTGTAGTCAACACACATTCGAACCTTCCCATCCTTTTTCGGTACAGGAACCATATTGGCCACCCACTGAGGGTAAGAAGTAACTGCTAGAAAACCGGCATCGAACTGTTTCATTACTTCAGCCTTGATTTTCTCAGACATCTCCGGGCGCATTCGGCGGACTTTCTATTTCACTGGAGGACAATCTTCCTTGGTAGGTAGGCGATGAACCACAATATCAGTATCCAAACCAGGCATATCTTCATAAGACCAAGCAAAGATCTCAACGTAGTCACGCAGCATCTGAATCAACCATTGCTTCACACTAAGCTCCAGATTTGCACCGATCTTGACTTCTTTCTTGTCCTCTTCTGTACCCAGATTTAATGATTCCACTGGCTCTTCATGTGGCTGAATAACCCTCTCTTATTGAAGTAGCAGTCTTGCAAGTTCACCAGGCACTTCACAATCATCTTCACCTTCGTCTTCGGCTAAGTCGATCGGATTTTCAAAGTCATAACTGGAAGTAGCAGAGTCGTTACCAGTAAGATCCAGAGTGGATGTAGACTGGGTGATAACAGAAATGGGCATAGAATCCTTCGCTGTCCAGTTGCTTAATCCACCGTTGGCAGTCGGGTAGATCCAACTGTCAATATCAAACTCTCCATCATCGTCATCTCTGATAGCATTTACCCCTGCGTCTTGTTTAGGCTTTTCTGGTGCTCCAAACTCAATCTCCTTCGCATCGATCAAGTCTTGTACCTTGTTCTTAAAAACCCAACAATCATCTGTATCATGTCCCGGGATATCAGAGTGAAAAGCATAGTGGGCATTCGGGTTGTACTTCGGTGATGTTGTATTTGGGTTTTTCGGGGCCTCCCTTGGAATCACTAGATTGGTTTTCAGCAACTGTGGCAGAATCTGAGACAAAGTCATGCTAAGACGGGTGAATTTCCTTCGAGGTCTCTCATCCTTTTGTTGATTATTGTGCTGAGGAGCACCAGCAGGTCTTGAAATAACCACCGCATTAATAACTTGGTGGTGTTCAGGTCTATTCTGGTTTTTCGAACTGTAGACAGCACTTGACTCTTTCTTAAAGGGATTTTTCTCGGTGCTTGATGAGGCACCCTTCTGTATCTTACCAGCCTTTATACCAGCCTCAATCCTTTCACCGGTCATAATAAGCTCTGTAAACCCAGTTGAATAACTTCCGATCATATGGTTGAAAATTAGACCGGACAAGGTCCCCATAAACATATCCACAAGCTCCCGATCAACCAAGGGTGGTTGTACTCTTCCGGCGAGGTCCCTCCACTTCTGGGAATAATCTTTGAAACCTTCACCCGTTCCCATTGACATACCCTGGAGTTGGGTAGGCGTGGGAGCGAGGTCGGAGTTGTACTGGTACTGCCTGTAAAAAGCAGTAGCCAAATCTTCCCAACTGTGGATACTGGCTCCGTCTAAATGATAAAACCACTCAAGCTGAGTCCCTGAGAGACTGTCTTAGAAGAAGTGGATCCATAGGTTTTTATCAGCAGTGTAAGGCTGAATCTTCCTTACATATGACCAGAGGTGCAGCTTCGAACAAGAAACTCCGTCATACTTAGCAAAGGCTGGTGCCTTGAATTTGTGGGGAATCACCACCCCAGATGATAGACCCAGATCACCAAAGTCCAGACCAGGCACTTTCTGAACTTCCATAGCACTCAACCGGTCTTCCAGTTGTTTGTATCTATCCTCGACCGGAGGATACTGGTCTTCGTCGAAGTCCGTCTCATTGTCGAAGACCACAGGGCTAGGAGCCCTCCTTTCCTCCTGACTATCTTTCCTTCCATATAAGGTGGTCAAATCAACTTCATTCTATAGCCTGTTTCCAAACCTGTAACCTGTGTTAAACATGATTGTCCTCTTCTTCTTCTTCTTCTTCTTCTTCTTCTTCTTCTTCTTCTTCTTCTTCTTCTCTTTCAGAATCAGGGTCTTCAGATCCTGCTGACCCTTAGCTAGATTCATGAACAACTCTTGGAATTGGGCATTCTGGGCCTGTAGGGCCTTGATTGCTTGCTCAGTTGAAGGTTCAGCAGACATGATGAGTGCTGAAATAAACAGCGAAGAAGATAAGAGACCTGTAATGGTACCTGTTATGAAGTGCATGGGATGAAATGCATATGACATGATTTCAAAGACAATCGGGAGATTAAAATTTGTAAACAAGAAATGAAACGCACTTTATTAGATAAACTTTGAAATTCAAATTGTTCAACTGATGCCATTAAGGCATTACAAGAAGGGAAATACTGAAAAGTAAATAAAAACTGGAAAGGAAATCATCAAAGGACAATCAGTGCTCCCATGGTCGCTTCTTGTCGGTGCAGACATAGTCATTAAGAATCCGCTCGTTCTCCAGCTGCCTAGTCAACTTCTGGATCTTCTGCTCTTGCTCGTTGAAATTTTCTCGGTAAGAATCCCGTTCCTCTCTTAGCTGCATCCAAGACCTTTTCAGTGCCCCAATGTCAGTGGGCATATGAGGATGGAGGATGGTCGGAAGAACCCCTTCTTCATTAGTAACTTCAACAATGATAGGCCGGACGGCTTCATATGGCATACCCAGCTTTTGGGCACGGATACGGACCCATCTGAGATATGGCTCCATTGGAAGTGAAGTCTTTGGGCCCAACTCATGTGGATCAGATCTGTGAACTCTATCCCAAGCCCTTATGAATCTGCGACGTTGCTCGTCGCTATCCCCTTGAAAATCAAAGATGATACTTGGCATTAGCAGCTCATAAGGTCCTTCTCTCCTGGCTCGCCCAAACTGACGTAAGGCCAAGGATGGGTTGTAAGAAATTCCTCCATTAGTTCCAATCAGTGGGACATTGGGGTACTCCCCACATCGATCAATGATAGCCACCTCATCCATACCCTTGAAAGTCCAGATAATGTCATTATGCGAGAGAGATATAACCCTATAGGCCCAGCCCATGCCTTCTTTGTTCTTCAGCACTGACTTGGGAAGGTGCGAAATAAACCACCTTGCCAATAATAGAGCACATCACATCAAGGTTCCCCGCTTTCGGGCAGTACAGGCATAAAGCTGATGAAGAATGTCACCCAGGAGAGTGGGTACAGGATTATGAGAGATGAAGATTTTCACCGCATTCACATCAACGAAGGAGTCAGAGTTCGGAAACAACACCAAGCCATATATCAGAAGAGCCATAATATCTTCGAATGCCTTGAAGTCTAGACTATCCCAGAAATAGTTAGCCTTACCAACCAAAAACTTAGTCAAAAAACCCTTTGCTCCACTTCTAGTCTCCCAATTGTAATACCCCAAATTTGTCCTACCCTTTTACTTCCTATCTGGCTTACGAATTTTTGCATTTTTCTCACATATATAATTTCCATTAGGTCATCTAACACATCATGCATCATTAATCGATAAATTGGCATAAGATCATGGATTTCGAGGAATAAGGGTTGGTGTATGGCTTTAAGGCTCCCATCTTCGCACAAGCTTGTTTCGGTTGATTTCTCCATTAATAATTTGTTTGAAGCTAGGTTTTCATTTCATGGACCTTATCATCATCAAGCTACGAGGCTATTCTTTTCTTCTCAATGTCAAGTTGCAAGGTTTTATGAGACGAATCTAAAAATCAGGGTTTATACATTTTCATACTTGAGCTTGTCAGCATTCTACCTAAGGTTCATTCCATATCAAGGTATTCGCATGTCTCATTTTTCATATTCATCTACAAAGAATCCCTCAGGGCATAGTCATTATCATCTATTGAGAAGGGGTCCAAGACGTCGTTATTCTAGTGCTCATATAGTCGGGACATGGTAAAAGATGTTGATTGTGATCAAGGTGTCATTATTTCAAATGCTTGTTTCTTGACACACAAGTTTGGTTTATACTGAGGAATTGAATTGAATTAGGGATTCATTGAAGTTGTAATCTGATCGAAACTCGTTCATCAAGATTTGAAGAGGATTTGGAGTGAATAAAAGTTCTTAAATATTTGTGTGGGATTTCTTAGAATAAAAAGGCATGTATCAAACTCATTTGTTTCATCCAACAATCAAAAGTGTCATCCAAACAGTCATTCAAGAACTCATTAAAGATTCAAGCCTCTTCGTGATTACCTTGCAAAAATATTTTGGATCCATACCATGATTATTTGAATTCATACAAAAGCCATTTCGTTATGTGGAAATAAAGTCAACATACATTCCAATGTGTATTCAAATACATACAAGTCCAAATTCCATTACAACTATACATAACATCTATACATTTTTACCAAAACCTATCCTAATTTTCAATCATTCTTCATGTTTCAAACTTCAAGCTTCCAAAACTTCGTGTTATGCGTCTTTGTTCCAACTTCATATCATCTCCAAACTCATTCAAATCCTCACTTGGTGTTTTCCTTTTGCCTTTGCTTCCCAATAGCCCTGATATGAACCAAACCTGCAAAAATATTGGATAAACTGTCATAAGCATGAACCGCTTACACTACCGCTAGTACACAAACTTGCAACATCAAGCCAATATCAAACTAATTTCAAAAAAATCCAAACATATTCCATTTATGAGCCACAACCCGACATTTGACAGAAAAGTGAGTCCATAGAGCATACAAAACCGAATCTCTAAAACAATAGACCATTTCGCCACATCCAGTTAATTGAGAACGGAATTAAATCAGGAAATCAGAAGAAAAAGGACAGAAGGAATAAATCAGAAAATGGCTGAGATTTAAAAATCAGTAGAAGAAAGTTTGTCAGAAAAATCAGGGGGAAACTGTGGAAAATAGATTTACAGTTCAGCATAGCAATTCACATAACAGAAATTCAAAAGAAAAACTAACTTCTAACTAACAGCTAACCAATCTCTAAACCTCTCCTTAACCATAACAAACTAACAGTAATTCCTAACAGTCCTTTTCTAACTCATTCCTAGTTATAATCCAAAACCATATCTCAACTAATCCTAACCACCTAACAGATTTACAAATAACCACTGTCAAACAACCAAAACCAATTCCATAACCAGAAAATAGAAACAGCCCTGTAACTAACTTAACCAACCCAAAACAGTTACAACAAACTAACTTAACTAGTAACAAATTTCAAACTCATCCCTAACCAACTAACAGTCCAACAAACCCCTAACCAATTTTCCCAACAAAAAATATATAATAGAGTTCACAGCATTTACAAAAATATATAGACAGAATAGAGGGATAGGATTTCAACACAGATGAAAAGAAATTATTACCTTTCACTCTCACTTACTCTATTGACACTTCATCAAAACTGCAAACAACCATCATCTGCGTTCATCTTCAACATACACTCATTCTTTCGTCTTTGGCAATCTTCATCATCAACAACACTCGTTCTGTCAAAATTCAACAACTTCATTACTCCTTCAACAAGAACAACACTGAGTATTATTCAAAAAACCAGAGAGATTCATTCACAACAATTGTACACACTTATCATTATATGCATTCAGCACACAAACTCAGAGAGAGATATAATTATTCGACACAGAGAAATCAGTTATAGAACTCCCAAGAAATCTCCACCAAACTCTCTCAAAATCGCTCTTCATCATTCTTCATCTACAATCATCACCATCAATCTCACGTTCTTCATAGCATCACCATCTTCTTCAATCCGTCAACCTCAACAACCTTCAACAATCATCTTTCTCTCTGAAGAGAATCACAATCATTGCAACCGCTTCGCTCTTCATCGTCAACCTTCATTCTTCAACAATAATTTTCATCCACGAAATCAACAACAACATCAACACGCATGATGACTGAGCAATTCGAAAACCGCACGAAGAAGAAGCAAGAAGACGAAGAGAATCAGTGAAGGAGGTTGAGTTCACCACCGATTTGGTTTGAAGATGAGGAGTTTCGCCGCCGATTTGGTTTGGAGATAGGGAGCCGCCGCCGCTGAGCTGCAAGAGAAGAAGACGACGGAAGAGATGTCGAGTGGCACCGATTCTGTTTGAGAAGAGGGATACATTACAGTCAACCCTAATCCCTTTTACTTATTCTTATTAGTTTCAATTTTTTTTTATATTTTTAATTGTTTTTGTTTTATTTCTTTTTTCTATCTCCTCATTAATTGCTAATTCTTGATAAATAAATAAAAACAAATTAAACAAGTAAAAGAAATAAAGGCTGGGCCAAATCTCCCTTCTCCATAAGCCCATAGCACATTTTTTTTTTGAGATTGAAGCTTGTGAACAAAAAATTCTTTTGGGAAAATTACTAAGCCACACACCCTGAATTCAGCTTGTACCCCCTGATTCTTCTAATTTTTCCTTTTTTATTATTATTTTAGTTTTTCTTCTAGTTTAATTTTTTCTCTCAATTGATAATAAAACGATATAAAATAATAGAATATTTTAGATTTCTTTAGAATTTCTTTTTAGAATTTTGATTAGAATTTTTTCTATTTTATTTTTCATATTTGGTAATCATTTTTATTGACTTTTTTAGTCAAGATTTTCGTGATAGCATTGATATAACTCTTGCAATGTGGAATGCTCGGGGTTAATTCTTCAATCACTTGCCCAAGGGAACCTTGATAGAATTTTCTTACCGCTTGCAGAATTTTGAAGAGGCAACGGACCTTCTCCGTTCGGTATCGTCACAAATCTATTTTATTCTTCATTCTCGTACTTTATCGTAAATCATACGCATGCTAACATTAGGTAGAATTCCCTCAAAATTCTAACTTTGGGTCTAACGATGTGCGATAACATTAGGTTTAGGAATAAGCTAATTCCCCTTTAACTTTTCTTCTCCTTTCGCATACGCATCTAAAACTAAAACTTCTTTTTCTTTCAAAATTCAAAACACTTTAAAACTACTGATGAGAATCACGCTTTTGCTTAGTACGGGAAATGATAAGCGGGTCTCTTCTCGATCTTATCGTTCTTCATCTCAAGCATAGGATTGGTTCAATTCGCAAAGACTCTTTTCATAGCTAAGTAGAAAAATGGCTAATATCTCTCTCTTGAGGTCGACTAGTCATTATCTGCAACAAAAATACAAAAAACATCTACAACAAAATATAAACCAATTCAAATATTTTACGCGCTCGAGCACTATTCTAAGAAACCCTTTTCAGGTAAGGACACAGTTAGTTTACTTCTGTGCCAACGCATAAGTCTCCAAAGGTCGAGCTGCGGCAGAAGGCGGAATTAACTTCGTCCATAAAAAACACAAACAAACAAAAACATATGAGCCGAACTACGGTAGCTCTGATTCCTCAAAAAAGGATACGTAAGTATTGGGGTAGGGCCCAGGAGAGCACAATTTTATTTTCCCTACATTCTTTTCTCTTTTCTTTTGCATGCATTCTCCTTTAGCAGTAATAAACAGTAAGCATAGATTAAACACACCCATAAGATAGATAACAAGAGTGGATACCGTAGAGTACTACGGGTGTGTGGGGTGCTAATACCTTCCCCTCGCGTAACAGACTCCCTTACCCGATCTCTCGGTCGCAAAACCGTGACTTCTCCCTTCTCAGGTTTTCTCGATGTTTACCTTTCCCTACATGTGGGATAAAATATGTTCGATGGAGACTTCATTGTTTTGATGATTTTCAGCGGGTTGTTTCAGCTGGCGACTTCACTGGGGAATCAGGTCGACCAAATGCTGGTCCATCCCGGAGTCGCTCCTAGCTCTTGTTTTCTTTCCTTAGGTTGTTTATTTTTATGCTTTCAGTTTACTCATTTGTACATGTTTATCTGAGTATAAGTTTGCATTGCATTTTATGGCTTTCCATATTTGTTATCTATTATGCTGGACTTTGTTCTCTATGTTGGGTGAGGATGTCACTTTTGAGGTAAAAGGCCCAGTACCCAGGCCAGAGTGCACTAGGACACCTAGGAATAAAGTGGGGGCATGACGGCTATAGGACGTGGTCCGATTAGTGCAGTCATGTCACATACCATGCTCGGATGAGGTTCAAATGAATTACTATCGGCACCCACGTCTGTGGGTAAGCCCATAGCACTTTCAGGCGGACCCGTGATTTTCGAGTTACCATTATCTTACCCTGACCTAGTTTTCACCCGTGAGTGGGGAGGGAATTTCTATCACAGGTACAGATGGTGACTATGTGCAGATGGTTACTCGTGTTCAGATGGTAACTATGCTCAGACAATGACTACTGGTTCTGATGGCTATATTCTGGATTTCTGTTCCGACTTGATGCAGATGCTATATCTTGTTGGTGACCGTATGGTTCTCAGATTTATTTTCTGAGTTCTCGACTTGTTTACCTGGAGGTTCATTCAAGCCTTCAATCTTGGTATTCCTAGCATATTCAGAAATTCTCAACAGTATCCAATGTTCCAGAAGCCTTGGTCCCGTACAATGGGAGATCTACAGGGTACTTGGTTCTTATATATGCAGAAGCTATGCCGGACCTTTAATCTGATGACACTCGCATGATTCAGAGCATTGCAACAATCATATTCAGAAATGATGGAACCCTGATCCTCTTTGATCTCATGCCTTTGCATACATAACATGGCTAACCACATGCTTAACATACATGTTCTGTTATTTCCTTGGAAATGACAAAACATGACATGGCATTCATTCATACACCCCATGCATATTCATGCATTCATAGCAGGTACTCGAAGATTGGGGATTCTTATTCATACCTGGGGTTCTCTTCAAAGGTTCAACCTGATTTCTCACCACACATGCTCAGAGGTCAGTTATGGAATAACTCCGAGTGGTACATGCAAGCTTTGGCTCGAAGTCAAAAAATTCTTCAAGCAAGAAGATGATTGATTGAATACTCAGATAAGCCAGGTCATGGAAACTCTGATGATGATGTCTATTATTTCTTTGAGACATGATATGCTTGGTGATGTAGTTTATATTGATTCATTGGGTAAGCCATTCGTTTCTTCTCCTGAAAGAACTGTATATGCATATTATACTGGGGCACCTGGCCGATCGATTGAAGATGGTACGTCATCCAGAGACCAAGTCCAAGACTAGATCAATTCAGAGATTGTCATGCTCACATCAGATCTGAAAAGGGATTCTCTCGCACACTCGAGCGTCAAGACTACAGAAAGTCGTCAGAATCAGCAAGTCCATACGGAGTCAAGTCTCCTCAACAATGGCAATCAGTGGTTTCTTTACTGCATTTTCATTTGCATTCTTGCTTGTTTGTTTAAACATCGCTTGTATATAGAAACTTGTCTATTTTTGAACGGAAGTCTTAATGCAATAAGTATGCTTGTCTTGAAGTGTTCCTTTCATTTTTACTCATCCATTCGTTATCACTCTTTAAATGTTTTACTTGCATATTGATGCCAAATTTCCTAGTCTTATGCTTAGGTAAAGATTCAAAGGAGGATGACGACAATCTGAAAATGCAAAAATCTCTGGTTGGTACGCTTTTGAGTAAGACCCTGCTGACGATGTACAAGCCTTGTTTCAATCCCTAAACACTGGAGATATAAGGGAGATAGACCCTCGTCAACCCCTCTGAGCCTTCGAAGTAGGAGTTTTCTTTCTATTCAGAAAAAACCCTCATTTCAACCCTGGGGCGGGTAATGTTCAGCTAGTCTAATCAAGCATTCAGAACTCATCAAGAGTGTGCATCCAAGGATACAACAATGGTTATCCATCAAAAGGTTGAGGGAAGTCAAAACCACAATGGTTAACCCTCATCTAACAACAACGTGCGTCTACTTGACTATATCCCAATGGGTATCTATCGCACATCAGGAGGTCAACAGATGACAGTACTATAATGGTTATCCATCATCGACTAAAGACTCAGGCAGCCACGATCACTTCCAATAAATCAAAACAACGCAAAGATCAACGACTTGTTCAAAACGAAAAAATACGAATGAGAAAGAAACAAAAATCCCCGCTAAGTCGAAACTTGAAAACAAGTCACTTAGGCAAAAATTGGGGCATCCCGCTGGACTTCCAAATCGAAATTCAAAAGAATTTGTCCAGGCAAAAATTAGGGAAATTGAAAAGCCTAAAAGGAGAGAAAAGGATTACCAATAAAAATCCTCATCAAAGAACAAAGTCGTCTGATCAGACACCAAAGGCAAAGAAGTTAGTGACTGTCGTGTCCAAGAAACCACTGTGGTTCCTCAATCATCGCAAACTCTTCTTGAGAGATGAATACTTGCACCAGGTCAACTGAACGTAGGGATGGAGAACATCATGGAGAATGGGTGGGCACCAAATAATTTTGAGCCTTAAAACCTTTTTTCTAAAACCGTGAACCAGGCCACGTTACAACCCATAAAAGTCCTAACTGAAGCATGGGTCAATTCGAAAGCGTGCTACAACGAGATAGCGTTTAACTGACTCCTAAGAGGTATGTCTCAATATCTGTGTTGGCATCATATGCTTGCATTATCTTTCATAAAAAGATTTTGCAAATATTTCTCTCTAGCTAGTGACTCGTTCACAACAGAGTTGTGACGTCATTTCATTCAAAGTTTTTTCAAACTTCAAGACTTACATATGTGTTGCATTAGAATTATCATTCTTATAATAAACATTATTCTGCATACAAAACAACTGATTGACATCAAGTAAGTTTGCACAATGAACAATCGGTAAAGAGCTCAATCTTGTCAGAGAAGAGAGGCTTGAATACCCTGTTGAAGCAAGAGTCAGCTGCCACAAGAGAAATGACTAATCCACAGGCATGTTAAACCAGAGATTTTGTCAAGAGAAATCATCTTGGTACTTCACAGTCTGAGTACCATTCAAGGATAAAGTTAGCAGATTCCATCAATCTGGGGCATTCCCTTAAAACTGCCAATCTGGGGAAATCAAGTCGAGAATCGATCTCTCCAAGCTCAGCCAAATCTGGGGCATTCCCCCAAAGTTATCAATCAAAGGTTATCACATCGATTAATATCTTCAGGCTGTCAGTCAGAGGCTATCACGTCGAAAAATCTCTTCAAGCTCAATCAATCAGAGGCTATCACGTCGATAAATCTCTTCAAGCTCGATCAATCAGAGGCTATCACGTCGAGAGATCTATTTAGAATTCATTCAACCTGGGGCAGTTACGTCATTCGACAAATCTCTCCAAGAAAGTTGTAATCAAGAGCAGTTTATTTCGTGACTCAAGACATTGGGGCATGCCACCTCATATCGTATTGTGGCACGAATCTTCTGGTCTTCTATTCGACCTAGATCTTCCCAGAGACCCTCCAGACAGGGCATTTCTCATCCATACTTGCAAAGTTGCTCAAGCCAATTACGTTGTACGAGACTACAATCAGCTAAAAGCATCATAATAGTCACCCTGACTTAGCCAGCACACAAAGTTGCCTTCATCTGCTACAGACAATTTCAAACCTGATTCCCCAAGTGAGTTTATAAAATTCAGAATCGTCTTTTGACTCAACACGCGCAAGTGCATCCTCAGTGGAGTTAATCGAGAACATCCCCAGTAGAGTTAAACCGGGGCATTCGCAGAGCTAAACTGGGGCATTCGCAGAGATAAACCGGGGCATTCATAGGTGTCCATGCCCATCTCTTATCCCCAAGTGATTCAAGAGATAATTCCCCAGTGTGCGTAAACTTGGGACATGTATTCAGAGAGATCCACATGGTGTTCAGTATCCATTCTTTGGCATATTCAGTTCTATCATCCTCTCGACGGTTCAGGATGTATGGGAGTCTGGCCAGATTATCTCTCCCCAACGGTACGATTCAGAATCCAGCAGTGTACCTAAAAAACTCGCTTCGTCAGCAATTCAATCCTCAGCAGAGTCAACTACGATCTTTGACATTCATGGTCTCCCCAGGGTAAATTTTTATCAGTATCCCCAATAACCTTTGATACTACAGGCTTCCAACATCGATATATATTGACATCCCTAGTGATGAGCAGTGGTTCCCATCAAACCTTCTCTTATCCCCATGAAGTTTATTTCTTCGCATTGCATATAGTTATCATTACATAACATTGCATCCTCAAAAGCACGTAGATGATCCATCAGAGTGGATCTTTGCGTCAAAAGAAATTCAAACATGCATACAAAGCATAAGCCAGACCAGGTACCTTACATGAAAGACCTGAATTATTCAAGGACAACAATACATCCCTACAAAAGGATATCATGCCCAAAGTCCCCAGTCGGTGACCTTCACCTTTTCAATGCCAAACAAAATCAATACACTTTGTCGTTCTAAACCCAGTTCTTGTCTGGTAGTCAGTTTCCTAAACACCCACCCGAGTCATTTATTCAAACTCTCGTCTGTGTTTACCCTTTTGATACTCACCTGTATCTTCTTTCAATACTCGTCCGTATTGATTCAAACACTCGTCCGTGTTTAAAACTTTTGATACTCACCTGTATCTTCTTTCAATACTCGTCCGTATTAAATCAAACACTCGTCTGTGTTTACCTTGGATACTCGTCCGTATCTCCTTTCAATACTCGTCCGTATTGAATCAAACACTCATCCGTGTTTAACCTTTTGATACTCTCCTGTATCTCCTTTCAATACTCGTCCGTATTGAATCAAACACGCGTCCGTGTTTAACCTTTGATACTCGTCCGTATCTCCTTTCAATACTCGTCCGTGTTTAACCTTTGATACTCGTCCGTATCTTCTTTCAATACTCGCCCGTATTGATTCAAACACTCGTCTGTGTTCAAACTTTTGATACTCGCCTGTATCTTCTTTCAATACTCGTCCGTATTGATTCAAACACTCGTCTGTGTTTAACCTTTTGATACTCATCTGTATCTCCTTTCAATACTCGTCCGTATTGAATCAAACACTCGTCCGTGTTTAAACTTTTGATACTCGTCCGTATCTTCTTTCAATACTCGTCCGTATTGAATCAAACACTCTTCCGTGTTTAACCTTTAATACTCGTCCATATCTTCTTTCAATACTCGTCCGTATTGATTCAAACACTCGTCTGTGTTTAACCTTTGATACTCATCCATATCTTCTTTCAATACTCGTTCGTATTGATTCAAACACTCGTCCGTGTTTAACCTTTCTTGACGCTCGTCCGTGTCGCTTATCTAAACAATCATCATGTCGTAACCCATGTTTTCATCTTAGAACCTGAGATCGCCCGTAGGCTAGGTTCTTCCTCAGATCATCGTCGAACCTGAGATCGCCCGTAGGCTAGGTTCTTCCTCAGATCATCGTCGAACCTGAGATCGCCCGTAGGCTAGGTTCTTCCCATAGATCATCATAGAACATGAGATCGCCCGTAGGCTAGGTTCTTCCTCAGATCATCGTCGAACCTGAGATCGCCTCTTGGCTAGGTTCCCCCATAGATCATCGTCGAACCTGAGATCGCCCGTAGGCTAGGTTCTTCCTCAGATCATCTTAGAACCTTAGATCGCCCGTAGGCTAGGTTCTTCCTCAGATCATCGTCGAACCTGAGATCGCCCGTTGGCTAGGTTCTTCCTCAGATCATCTTAGAACCTGAGATCGCCCGTAGGCTAGGTTCTTCCTCAGATCATCTTAGAACCTGAGATCGCCCATAGGCTAGGTTCTTCCCATAGATCATCATAGAACCTGAGATCGCCCGTAGGCTAGGTTCTTCCTCAGATCATCTTAGAACCTGAGATCGCCCGTAGGCTAGGTTCTTCCTCAGATCATCGTCGAACCTGAGATCGCCCGTAGGCTAGGTTCTTCCCATAGATCATCATAGAACCTGAGATCGCCCGTAGGCTAGGTTCTTCCTCAGATCATCTTAGAACCTGAGATCGCCCGTAGGCTAGGTTCTTCCTCAGATCATCGTCGAACCTGAGATCGCCCGTAGGCTAGGTTCTTCCTCAGATCATCTTAGAACTTGAGATCTCCCGTAGGCTAGGTTCTTCCTCAGATCATCTTAGAACCTGAGATCGCCCGTAGGCTAGGTTCTTCCCATAGATCATCATAGAACCTGAGATCGCCCGTAGGCTAGGTTCTTCCTCATATCATCTTAGAACCTGAGATCGCCCGTAGGCTAGGTTCTTCCTCAGATCATCGTCGAACCTGAGATCTCCCGTAGGCTAGGTTCTTCCTCAGATCATCTTAGAACCTGAGATCTCCCGTAGGCTAGGTTCTTCCTCAGATCATCTAAGAACCTGAGATCGCCCGTAGGCTAGGTTCTTCCTCAGATCACCGTCGAACCTGAGATCGCCCGTAGGCTAGGTTCTTCCTTAGATCATCGTCGAACCTGAGATCGCCTCTTGGCTAGGTTCTTCCTTCGAATCATCGTCGAACCTGAGATCGCCTCTTGGGTAGGTTCCTCCTTAGATCATCTTAGAAACTGAGATCGCCCGTAGGCTAGGTTCTTCCTCAGATCACCGTCGAACCTGAGATCGCCTCTTGGCTAGGTTCTTCCCTCAAACCTTCGTCGAACCTAAGATCGCCTCTTGGCTAGGTTCTTCCTTCAAATCATCGTCGAACCTGAGATTGCCTCTTGGCTAGGTTCTTCCTTCAAATCATCGTCGAACCTGAGATCGCCTCTTGGCTAGGTTCTTTCCATATACTTTGTCTTAGAACCTGAGATCGCCCTTTGGCTAGGTTCTCTGTCAAATTACTCTCATGTGTCACCTTAGGATCGTAGGTCGCCCGTAGACCTCGTCCGCTGTCTTCTCATACTAACCATTTGTATTATATTAGCACCAGGCCACGTTACAAGTCCAATCTCTGTCTCTTCATTGAAAAAAAAACAAATTTCTTTTCCCCAGCAGATAACACAAAAATAATAAAGAAGACTCTTTCTCCCCCAGGACAAATTTTTTGGCATTGATATTTAATCATCTTCAACCTTGAACTTCCGAAAGGCATGTGCCAATCGTACTTTCAGGTTTAAGACGATTAAATAGGGGCAGCTGTAATACCCCAAATTTGTCCTACCCTTTTACTTCCTATCTGGCTTACGCATTTTTGCATTTTTCTCACATATATAATTTCCATTAGGTCATCTAACACATCATGCATCATTAATCGATAAATTGGCATAAGATCATGGATTTCGAGGAATAAGGGTTGGTGTATGGCTTTAAGGCTCCCATCTTCGCACCAACTTGTTTCAGTTGATTTATCCATTAATAATTTGTTTGAAGCTAGGTTTTCATTTCATGGACCTTATCATCATCAAGCTACGAGGCTATTCTTTTCTTCTCAATGTCAAGTTGCAAGGTTTTATGAGACGAAGCTAAAAATCAGGGTTTATACATTTTCATACTTGAGCTTGTCAGCATTCTACCTGAGGTTCATTCCATATCAAGGTATTCGCATGTCTCATCTTTCATATTCATCTACAAAGAATCCCTCAGGGCATAGTCATTATCATCTATTGAGAAGGGGTCAAAGACGTCGTTATTCTAGTGCTCATATAGTCGGGACATGGTACAAGATGTTGATTGTGATCAAGGTGTCATTATTTCAAATGCTTGTTGCTTGACACACAAGTTTGGTTTATACTGAGGAATTGAATTGAATTAGGGATTCATTGAAGTTGTAATCTGATCGAAACTCGTCCATTAAGATTTGAAGAGGATTTGGAGTGAATAAAAGTTCTTAAATATTTGTGTGGGATTTCTTAGAATAAAAAGGCATGTATCAAACTCATTTGTTTCATCCAACAATCAAAAGTGTCATCCAAACAGTCATTCAAGAACTCATTAAAGATTCAAGCCTCTTCGTGATTACCTTGCAAAAATATTTTGGATCCATACCATGATTATTTGAATTCATACAAAAGCCATTTCGTTATGTGGAAATAAAGTCAACATACATTCCAATGTGTATTCAAATACATACAAGTCCAAATTCCATTACAACTATACATAACATCTATACATTTTTACCAAAACCTATCCTAATTTTCAATCATTCTTCATGTTTCAAACTTCAAGCTTCCAAAACTTCGTGTTATGCGTCTTTGTTCCAACTTCATATCATCTCCAAACTCATTCAAATCCTCACTTGGTGTTTTCCTTTCGCCTTTGCTTCCCAATAGCCCTGATATGAACCAAACCTGCAAAAATATTGGATAAACTGTCATAAGCATGAACCGCTTACACTACCGCTAGTACACAAACTTGCAACGTCAAGCCAATATCAAACTAATTTCAAAAAAATCCAAACATATTCCATTTATGAGCCACAACCCGACATTTAACAGAAAAGTGAGTCCATAGAGCATACAAAACCGAATCTCTAAAACAATAGACCATTTCGCCACATCCAGTTAATTGAGAACGGAATTAAATCAGGAAATCAGAAGAAAAAGGACAGAAGGAATAAATCAGAAAATGGCCGAGATTTAAAAATCAGCAGAAGAAAGTTTGTCAGAAAAATCAGGGGGAAACTGTGGAAAATAGATTTACAGTTCAGCATAGCAATTCACATAAAAGAAATTCAAAAGCAAAACTAACTTCTAACTAACAGCTAACCAATCTCTAAACCTCTCCTTAACCATAACAAACTAACAGTAATTCCTAACAGTCCTTTTCTAACTCATTCCTAGTTATAATCCAAAACCATATCTCAACTAATCCTAACCACCTAACAGATTTACAAATAACCACTGTCAAACAACCAAAACCAATTCCATAACCAGAAAATAGAAACAGCCCTGTAACTAACTTAACCAACCCAAAACAGTTACAACAAACTAACTTAACTAGTAACAAATTTCAAACTCATCCCTAACCAACTAACAGTCCAACAAACCCCAAACCAATTTTCCCAACAAAAAATATATAATAGAGTTCACAACATATACAAAAATATATAGACAGAATAGAGGGATAGGATTTCAACACAGATGAAAAGAAATTATTACCTTTCATTCTCACTTCCTCTATTAACACTTCATCAAAACTGCAAACAACCATCATCTGCGTTCATCTTCAACATACACTCATTCTTTCGTCTTTGGCAATCTTCATCATCAACAACACTCGTTCTGTCAAAATTCAACAACTTCATTACTCCTTCAACAAGAACAACACTGAGTATTATTAAAAAAACCAGAGAGATTCATTCACAACAATTGTACACACTTATCATTATACACATTCAACACACAAACTCAGAGAGAGATATAATTATTCGACACATAGAAATCAGTTATAGAACTCCCAAGAAATCTCCACCAAACTCTCTCAAAATCGCTCTTCATCATTCTTCATCTACAATCATCACCATCAATCTCATGTTCTTCACAGCATCACCATCTTCTTCAATCCGTCAACCTCAACAACCTTCAACAATCATCTTTCTCTCTGAACCGAATCACAATCATTGCAACCGCTTCGCTCTTCATCGTCAACCTTCATTCTTCAACAATAATTTTCATCCACGAAATCAACAACAACATCAACACGCATAATGACTGAGCAATTCGAAAACCGCACGAAGAAGAAGCAAGAAGACGAAGAGAATCGGTGAAGGAGGTTGAGTTCGCCGCCAATTTGGTTTGAATATGAGGAGTTTCGCCGCCGATTTGGTTTGGAGATAGGGAGCCGCCGCCGCTGAGCTGCAAGAGAAGAAGACGACGAAAGAGATGTCGAGCGGCGCCGATTCTGTTTGAGAAGAGGGATACATTACATTCAACCCTAATCCCTTTTACTTATTCTTATTAGTTTCAATTTTTTTTATATATTTTTAATTGTTTTTGTTTTATTTCTTTTTTCTATCTCCTCATTAATTGCTAATTCTTGATAAATAAATAAAAACAAATTAAACAAGTAAAAGAAATAAAGACTGGGCCAAATCTCCCTTCTCCATAAGCCCATAGCACAAATTTTTTTTTTGAGATTGAAGTTTGTGAACAAAAAATTCTTTTGGGCAAATTACTAAGCCACACACCCTGAATTCAGCTTGTACCCCCTGATTCTTCTAATTTTTCCTTTTTTATTATTATTTTAGTTTTTCTTCTAGTTTAATTTTCTCTCTCAATTGATAATAAAACGATACAAAATAATAGAATATTTTAGATTTCTTTAGAATTTCTTTTTAGAATTTCGATTAGAATTTTTTCTATTTTATTTTTCATATTTGGTAATCATTTTTATTGACTTTTTTAGTCAAGATTTTCGTGATAGCATTGATATAACTCTTGCAATGTGGAATGCTCAGGGTTAATTCTTCAATTACTTGCCCAAGGGAACCTTGATAGAATTTTCTTACCGCTTGCACAATTTTGAAGAGGCAACGGACCTTCTCCATTCGGTATCGTCACAAATCTATTTTATTCTTCATTCTCGTACTTTATCGCAAATCATACGCATGCTAACATTAGGTAGAATTCCCTCAAAATTCTAACTTTGGGTCTAACGATGCGCGATAACATTAGGTTTAGGAATAGGCTAATTCCCCTTTAACTTTTCTTCTCCTTTCGCATATGCATCTAAAACTAAAACTTCTTTTTCTTTCAAAATTCAAAACACTTTAAAACTACTGATGAGAATCACGCTTTTGCTTAGTACGGGAAATGATAAGAGGGTCTCTTCTCGATCTTATCGTTCTTCATCTCAAGCATAGGAGTGGTTCAATTCTCAAAGACTCTTTTCATAGCTAAGTAGAAAAATGGCTAATATCTCTCTCTTGAGGTCGACTAGTCATTATCTGCAACAAAAATACAAAAAACATCTACAACAAAATATAAACCAAATCAAATATTTTGCGCGCTCGAGCAATTTTCTAAGAAACCCTTTTCAGGTAAGGACACGATTAGTTTACTTCTGTGCCAACACATAAGTCTTCAAAGGTCGAGCTGCGGCAGAAGGCGGAATTAACTTCGTCCATAAAAAACACAAACAAACAAAAACATATGAGCCGAACTACGGTAGCTCTGATTCCTCAAAAAAGGATACGTAGGCATTGGGGTAGGGCCCAGGCGAGCAAAATTTTATTTTCCCTACATTCTTTTCTCTTTTCTTTTGCATGCATTCTCCTTTAGCAGTAATAAACAGTAAGCATAGATTAAACACACCCATAAGATAGATAACAAGAATGGATACCGTAGAGTACTACGGGCGTGTGGGGTGCTAATACCTTCCCCTCGCGTAACAAACTCCCTTACCCGATCTCTCAGTCGCAAGACCGTGACTTCTCCCTTCTCAGGTTTTCTCGATGTTTACCTTTCCCTACATGTGGGATAAAAGACGTTCGATGGCGACTTCATTGTTTTGATGATTTTCAGCCGGTTGTTTCACCAATTAGCCATTACCTCTTCCTTTTTCATATGAAGGGCTGCAGAAATCTCTTCCAGTCTAAGGATCTTTTCCCAACCAGTAAATGGGGTCTGCTCCAGAATAGAGATACCGAGCAAATCAGAGAACTCTTCTAGGGTGGGAACCAACTGGTAGTCCTGAAAAGTAAAGCAATGGTACAATGGATCATAGAATTAGACCAGGATACTCATCATCTGCTCGTCCAATTTGGAGGTGACCAAACTGAGAAGATAACCATGTCTCTTGAGGAAGGTAGTAGTATCAGGCATCTTTGCAACCAAATATTTAAGCAAGGTGGGAACCTGGACAAAGTTGATCCGGATGGTATTCCTACGCATGGGCATCATGATGACCTACAAAATAGAACAAAGATGAATCCCTCCTGTCTTTGAAATAGGTTAGTCCAATGCAAGATGTATGCAATGTTATGATGTCATGATGTCATGATAGTAAGCACACCACAAGTATCCACAAATAGAAAACATGGTAAAGGCACATAAGTCACACAGAGATCCCTTAGATTTCAGGCTGGCAAGGAGCTTAAGTACTACCCTCTTTCAGTTCAGTTGGTTTAAACCTGTCCTAAAAATAGTAATCGGGTTCTAGAGGATCTCAATATCACTGACTACCCTCGATCAGTCATAATTCCAGTTTAGCAACCTTTTCTTGCGGCCGGAATCATCGCGAGAGTTTAGTCTCAATGAGTGTAGCATACTGCTACTGTTCTATGGCCAAGTTGGTCAATTTAAAGGTTCTAAGGTCAGTTGGTGCTTAATGACCCCTTAGAAGACCCATATTCTCCTCGTTCCAACACAAGGGATATCGGTACAGACTAAAGTGCCACACCAATGTAGCTACTGCTTCAACCGCATCGGTCTACGCCGTACAGTTCCCTCACAGTTTATTGCTACTTACCTAAAGGGTATCCTCCAGATCTGGGTTAGGATCTATAGTAACTCCGATACAAGCCCACAAATATAAAGCATACAAATCAAGAAATTGAAAACACAACGATCTAATCTTAAGGTACACCCCACTTATTAGATCTCCCCAGCAGAGTCGCCAGTTCTGTGATACGGTGGGAAAGAACTGACTGTTTTTGGAATGCTGGTTCACGTTTTGCATTTGTTTTCATAAAATGTCGCGGTAAGCAAGAGTCGCCACCGTATTTTATTTTATCCAACAAGGAAAGGAAAAAAGCACAGAAAAATTCCTTTTTCGAGTCCGGGGGGTAGATTATAGAAAGGGAAGGTGTTAGCACCCTTTCTATCCATGGTTCTCCATGGGCTCTTAGGTACTTGCTTAAAGTGTTTTCAAAATTTGCTTTTCTTTGTGTTTGTGGGTTTGAAAAGAGTTTTTGTTTGAAAGGTGTAAGTGCGAAAAGTTTTATTTTGTTTTAGAAAGGAGAAAGTACTTAAGAACCACCTACCTACTCGAAAAAGGAATCAATCTGTGCTAATGTCCTTTAGACAATGCTATCCCACTATGAATGAGTAGGTAGCACCGTCGTTGGAGTTTTAAGGGTCAATTCGATTAAGGGACGTGTGGTCACTAAAGCAATGTTAGGACGCCTTAGCGGTAACCCTAATGTCTTAGATCAATTTTCCGAGGCAACCGTTTCGAGGCAACTATGATCTTTGGACAAGAGGGCAACCTCTAAAACTTCCTATACTCAATGACCACTTTCGAAGGCAACCAAGTGAGGTGTACCCTAAGAGTGCGCATGTGCGAGTGTGTTATTTTCAGTTAATTTGTCTTTGTACATGTCAATGGTTATCTATGTTGATTTTAGGTTAAAGATTTGATCTTGTCATGCATTCCCTATTATCAAACATCTAACAGTTTATAAGTTGCGGAAATTAAATTGCGGAAATTAAATCTAACTATTACAATAATACGGAAATTAAAACGGATCGCGCGCGAGAAATTAAATCGAATGCGAGTTTTTTTAGGGTTTTGACCCTTTTTTTTGAAAGAAAGCATTTTTTTGGTTTATTTTTGAATTAAGAAAGGAATAAACTAAGTTAATTAAATAAATAAATAAATAAATTAGAAAAAGATATTTTTGGATATTTTTGATATTTAAAGAAATAAATTAAATTTGACCAAAGTTAGTAAAACCTAATTATCTAAATTAATTTTAATTATTGCAAAAGATATTAAAGTTATTTCCTATTTAAACTAAATTAATTGAATTAATATTTATTTACAAAAATAAAGTGCTGAATTTAATTTTAATAAATAAAATATATTTTTTGGTTTTTGATTTTATGAGGAAAAAGTTTTAATTGGTTAGTTTAAATAAAAATAATAAAACAAAACAATTAAATAAATAAAAAGAATGAGATAGAAAAAACCCAAGGGGGTTCAGGCCCAATTTGGAGGTTTGGATGGCAAGTTTGTGGCCCAACAGGCGCAGGCCTGGTTGACTTCTGGATTCCACGCATGCACGTTGACTAGGGCACATGGTGCACGCTTCATCTGGGCCATCAGATTTGGCCTGGGGGCCACATGTCCATTGATTGCATGAGGGAGCATCATGTACTGCGCGCTTTGAAAGATATTGGATAACCTAGAAACAAAATATAACAAAGATATTAGGGACCTGGGATTCGAACCCAGGTCCTGTTGGACTATGCACTAACATCTTCGCCACTGAGCCACTACGCTTTATTTGTTAATGCAATAAGAATAAAATATAATATTGGAAAACACGTAAATGTCAGAAAATATAAAAACAAAACGCGCCAAATTCAAATCGTCCAATAAGAGAGGGGCACGTCTTCATCTTCCTGACCCAACCCTGGTTTTTTACCTGCGGATTTATATCCGCAGCTAAATCCATATGCTCATTCCAAAATCTATTCTAGGCCACTAAAACCAACCCCAAGACCATGGTTGTGCTCGTCTGGACATCCTGAGCACGTCCATGTCCATCAATGACGTTAATTTCACCTGTAAACAAAATGCCCAAAAACAAGAACTAAGAACCCTAGATTCGGCTAGGGGATTATAGACCATATAAATACAATTGAATAATGTAGAAAGCTTAGAAATTGCACAAGCATCATGAATATGTCACTGATTTGTCCAAAATATGCAAGAATAATGATATATGAATTCGACTGAAAGGTGGTTTTTCGAAACACTTACAAAGATTTAGGGCACGTATGAGGGTTGCTTTTGGATTGGTTTTGCTTCAAGGATGGTCCAATAATCGATTAGTGTGGAGATTTGATTCTGAATCGGCCTCTATGCACGATTTCATATTCAAGCTTTTTCAAAGTTTTCTCAAGTTTGCTTTTGATGTTTATGCAGCTTCTAACCTCTAAAACTTGTGCCTCTCACTTGTATATGTATAAAGCAATGCATTAGGTCAAGTTTTGTGGACTGAATCTTTGGGTATTATGGCTTGGTGATTTGATTTGATCCTCCATTAAAAAGCTTCCAATTTTGTCCAAAATCTATCTTTTTGTTCATGATATGGTGAGATACGAATTTGATCAACCTTATGATGATGATTAGGTCCTGAAATAGCCAAAAGGAGATCCAATAATCAATGTTTGGATTTTATATGATTTAAATTGATTTAAAATGCAATAATTCATTAAAAATAAAATTAAATAATAAAATTGATAAATGGTCATGAGGCTGAAGCTAGGACACGTGTGTAGTGTGACAAGATCAAATCAAGTGGAAAAGAATGGGCCCATTTGACAAAATTTGAAGTTTTGGGGATAGTTGACTTTTGGCAATTTTGGAAAAATGCCCAACTTCAACAATGCATAACTTCTTCAATTTTGAACTTTTGGAGGTGTTCTTGGACTTTTTGGAAAGCGTGAGATGTCATCTAACCAACCCTTTTGGTCTCATCTAATTTTAATATTCCATGCTCAAGTTATAAGCTTTGGAAAAAAAGGTGTTTTTGTTGACTTTCAAAAATGACCTATAATGTCCAAATTTGTAACTTTTTGTGAGTGAATTTATTGATCTTGGGATATGAAGATGGATTGTAGGAATTTTTATCCTCTTCAAAATGAGCTTTGGATGGGTCATTTCTCACAAAGTACGATAAAGGTATGCTTGGTCAAAGTTGAGTTGACTTTTCCTACAAAACCCTAATTTAGCAACTTTTGAGTCTTGATGAATTTTGAGCAATCCTTGATGAATCATGATCAACCCTTGATCAAATTATGAATTATCCTTCCAAATGAGAATGTTGACAAAAATCTTGAAGTTTGACTGCATTTGGGTCACAGTTGACTTTTGCCCTAGCATATTCGAGTTTTGGACCTCTTAAGCAATTGACTGACCAAACTTCCTCTACAAGGCTTGCAATTTGATATGTATGAACTTGAGAACATATTAGGACATTGGGGAGCACTTGAGGTCATTTGGATGTAAGGACCTTGATGCAACACAAAACCCTAATTTTGAATTGACTGCCTTAGGAGATATCTTGACTGTCCAACTCTTGAGCAATCTTGAGCCACTTGGGGATTTTTCTTGCAATGTTTGGAGGAATATGGGAGGGCAAATTTTGAGGTACAAAAACCCCTTTTTATTTAAATTGACCTTAAATCAAAAATCACAAAAAAAAAATGTTAGGCTAGTTGTTTTTCTAATTAAATTAATTTTGTAAATAAATTAATTAATTATTTAAACCTTTTTCTTGAAATTAAAATTAAATAGACTTAGGTTGTATTTTCTTAAAATAAAACAAAATAAACAAAAAGATTTCTTTTCCTTAGGATTTAGACGTCCATTTTTATTTGTTTGTGCATTTATTCATTCTCACATTTTCCATCTTATTGTAACGGCTTTCCAGTCTATAATGGTAACTAGGACTTTACTTTTCGCATTTTTATAATGTACTTCTCACAAAGCCATATAATAGCGTAGGTTTAATTTCTGCACTTTAAATTTCTGTATACATATCAGCTGCTAGACTAATAGGATTGTATGATAAGACTAATAATCAAACGCTAGCAAACTTAACAAAAAGACAAAAATAACTGAATACCACATATTTTGCACATATACACCTCTAGGGTACCCCAATTTGGTTGCCTTCAGAAATAAAGCAGTCATGTCCCTCGAAACGAGTACGCTTTAGTAAAGATCCATAAAATGAAAAGATCATAGTCCCTCGATGACCCTATAGTTTCCTCTCGGTAAATGATCTAGTCCCTAAAAAAAATTGCTAAAGTGTCTCCACAAGTTGCTTTCGTGACTGTATCGTCCCTTTGATGTCCCTCATACATCCAACGATAGGGCTACCTACTCTCTAATAGTAGGATAACACTGTCTAAATGATAGGAGGAAAAGAACTACCTTTTCAAGTACAAAGTAGATAGTTGTTAGAAGTTTGCTCAAAAACATTTTGCACTTACACAAATACTACTTTTCAAAAACAATTTTCAAAAAAACATTTGTTTTGTTAACACTCTTGAGGATTGATACAAGAGTTAAATACAAAACAAATCGCCGCACTAAGGCATTTTCCAAATATTTTCAAACACAAAAAGCACAAAGGTATTTCAAAAATGATCAAACCTCTAAGAGCCCGTAGATAACTACAGGTGGAAAGGGTGCTAACACCTTCCCTTTCCATAATCTACCCCCTTACTCAGAATAATCTTAAAAAAGTCTTTTTCTGTTCTTTTCAAAATTTCCTTAATTTGGATAAAAGAAAAGTTGGTGGCGACTCTTACTTACCGCAATATTTGCAAATACAAACGCAAAAAATAGTATATAACAGTCGGTTCTGCCATCGTATCACATCCATCCTCGATGTCTCCCTCTAGCCATCGCATCAACTCTCTCTTCAGGCGCTTCATAGAGTGAATATGCCAAAATTTCATTTTCACCGGAGATTTAGTGGCCGAGAAAATAATGTAACCATCTCTGGTAAAAATCATGGAAGATGTCATGACGCAAATAACCGAGAAAAAAATAAGAAGATAGTGCGAGAAAGTGTGAAGAATGACGGAGAAACAGAGGACTTATTTATAAAAAAAATGCATTTTTCCCTAGGCGCCAAGTGAGATGGAGCCTCCTCTCACTTTTAGAGTGCATGCGCCATCTCACTTGGCTAAAAGAGAGAGCATGCGCCAAGTGAGATGACACCTAGCGCAAATGGGCTAGTGCAGGCGCCAATTGGGTTAGCTCCTCCTTTGTGGGGTTTCCTGAAACATGGTTATTTGCGATTTTTTTTTTAAAGTTGGTTATTGCAAAAATAAAAATTCATATATAGAAGTCTCTATAAATAATAACAATCTTTTATTTTAGTCTTTATAAAAATTTTCTTCAAACAATAGTCTTTGTAATATTTTCCGTTTTTATTTTTGGTCTCTTCTGTTAGATTCCACTAACAAAGGTTTACGTGTATGTAGAAGTGTCAAAATGAACCCGACCCATCGGGCCGGTCCATTAGCCCAATAATTTAGCGCGGGTCAGACCACAAAATATCTTTTAAAAATGATCCTATCTTTTTGGCCCATCCCATCGGGTCTATATTTTTCATGGGCCGGGCTGGACCAGGCCAAGTGGGCTTCGGGCTGCCCCATTAAAAAAATATTATGGTAAATTTTTGGGAAAAAAAGATTGAGTAAAGATATGATTGCATAAATGTATTTTCAAGTGATAAAGAAAAATTAAAGAAGATGAAGATTTATTTTTAAGATGATGTTATCAAGGAAATGATTGTGAGATGAAGAGAAAACTTGATAAGTATTAATGATAACATTAAGTACTTATATATATATATATATATATATATATATATATATATATATATATATATATATATATATATATATATATATATATATATATATATATATATATATATATATATATATATATATTGATTTGATGAATATTTTAAATATCACTTAACTAAGTTTATGATGACCCTCTACTTATGTTAGGAAGTTTTTAATCATTACATCCTTTTTATAAAATTAAAACTATAATATTGAAACATGGACCAGACTGACCCATCGAGCTTCACATACTTTTGAAAAACGGGTCAAATTCATTTTCAATAGTTCATTAAATAATCAGGCCGGACTGGATCAATCCACTCAACATTTTGATCCACCGGACCAAAGTGGATCAGGTCGGACCGACCCATTTGACAACGTTACATATAGGTGTGTGTAAATAAACCAATTGAACAAAACCATATTAAAAATTTAGTGGCCCAATATTAAAAGTCAAAATTTTTTTACATAAAAACCAGTCTAGATCCATTTTGCTAAAACCTAGAAATCTGGTACCCACTAAAAAAATCTGGTACCGACTTTAAAACAAATTTCTAGACCTAATGCATTTTGTTTGGAGTTTACAGTAGCCGTCACCATTTTAGTTTCCTTCTCCTTTCACTTCACGTTCAAATTTTTTCTCTCTAAAATCAAAATCATTTCTCTTCAACCCTTTAGAAATCGTAGTAGTGCTTCCTTTATTCCTTTCTTCGATTCGTTCTTCCCCTATTTTTTCTGATATGCTCTCCCTCTGTTTTTCTTGGATATGTTCTCATCATCATTTATCTATAAAATGTTCTCCTCTTAAAGAATCTTGTCCTTCATCACACGAATTTTAATTCAAAGAGATCATGATTAATTGATTTTGTAGCTGAATGTAGTAAAAATATATGAGCAAAATTGACGAAATGAAGATGAATCTGAGTTGGATGCAGTGAAAATTTATGAGTGAAATTGTTGGATGAATAACCATGAATTAATCAAAACGAGTACTGAACCTGTTTTTCATTTTTCTCTTTTCAATTAGATTTTGAAAATTAAAATCTTAATTTCTATTTTTCTATAATTATATAGCTAATTTTATATTTTGTTATAATTTTTAATATGAGTTTAATTATCTTTATTTTTTTAAAAGATATAATACATAAACAAAATGAAAAGCAATTAAGTTAGAAGGTAAAAAAAAACATAGCTTAAGAATTTTAAAATTGAAACCATCAAAATTGGAAAGTGGTTTGAACGTAAAACTAATTTAGAACTGATTCTAAACCAAACTCAAACTATATCACAAATAAAATCGATTTCATAATAAAACGGTTTGGTTTATTAACTCTAACCAAATAAATAGTTTGGTTCTTGTAGTATGGATAACCATGCACAACCCTAGTAACAAGAACATCAAGAAGATTATTTCGAAGATGGTTATAACTTACAAGAATTAGTGTGATACGGTGGGAGAACTGACTTGAAGGTTTTGCGTTCAATCACAAATATTTCGGTTAGCAAGAGTCTCCACCGACTTTTCTTTTATCCAAAAGGAAAGGTTAAAAAGCACAGGAAAGACATTTGAGATTGTTTCTTGAGTTCGGGGGGTAGATTATGAAAAGGGAAGGTATTAACACCCCTTTCATCCATGGTTTTCCGTGGGCTCTTAGTTACTTGCTAGATCACTTGCTTTTGTTTGAAATTATGCTTTGTGTGGTTTTTGAAAGTATTTTGTAAAGAGGCCATTGTGTAGGAAATCTTTGTAATGATTCTCGTTCGTAAGAATGTATACAAAGATGTTGATCTTTTGAAAATGTTCTCAAGTTTATAAGATGTTTGAAAGTGTATGTGTTTGTTTTTGAAAATAGCAAGGATGTTTGTTTTAAAATGGAGCAAGTAATTAGGAGCAATCTACCTACTCAAATGTCTTTCTTGTTCATTTTCTTTTCCTTTAACATTGTTGTCTTACCATTGAATTGGTAAGCAACCCTATCTTTGGATGTAATCGGGACGGGCGTGGGTCATCGTATAACCATGATTAGCAATATTGCAAGGTAGCTTAGCATTTGTCTTTAGGGGCTAAGATCATTTGTAAGGCAACTTAGATGGCGTCATCGAGGGACTATGATCTGGTATTCGTTTGTTTTTGCTAAGATACCTCACATGCGTAATATGGTCATTTTGTATAAGGCAACCAAGTGGGATAATCCTAGGGGTGCTTGTGTGCAAGTGGATTGATTTTCATGCTTTGTTATCTTGAATTAGGGTTTACTATTTGGTTGGTTTTAATCTTTCCATACAAAACCCTAATTACTAGCATTTGTATATAAAGTAATAAATTACGGGAATTAAAATTACTACGCTATTACATCATTTAGGGGAGGGGGTGTACAAATTACAAATGGGGATTTGCAAGAAGATAAATCTATTTATCTATTACAACCATATTAAATTGCATAAATATACAAGGAATGAGATGAATATAATATACAAGTATAAAAGGAAAAGAAATTGATTTATTTTGGATTTTTGTTAAGAAAATGTTTTGGCCTTAATCAAACTAAAGGGTGATGGTCAATTGGTCCAAATTAAATTTAGGGAACTAAACCTAATTCTTAAAAGAAATAAAATTGAATTAGAAAAGTATTTTTTAGGGTTTTTTTGTGAATTTAATTAAAATACAAAAAGGTTAATTAACCAAAATAAGCCTAGGTTCTAAATTTATTTTAATTTACAAGAAAATAATAAAATAATATATAATAGTCAAGATTTATTATCTAAGTATATAAAACAGAGGAATTAATTTATTAGAGAAAAGTTTTTTTATTTCTTTTGATTTTATAAGACAAAATAAACTAAATAAATATAAAGATAAAATATATTTTAGGATTTTTATTAATAATTATAAAAAATATTTATTAATAATAATAATAATAATAATAATAATAATAATAATAATAATAATAAAGATAATAAAGAAAATAAAAATAAAATAAAATATGAAGAGAAAAATAGAGAGGTGTGAAAATAGAACAGGGAGTTAGGAAGAAAAAACAAAAAAAGAGCCAGGCCCAAAGGGCCCAGCGCCTGCCAAATAAACAAAAAATGGGGCAGAAAATGTAAAAAATGACAAAATGGTCACACTGGGGCTTGAACCCAGGACCATGGGGTGAACAGGCGCGCGCTTTACCTTTGGGGTGGCTATACATCTGTTAACTTGTATGAAATAATTAATACATAACACAAAATGCGCCCTGACTATACTTCATCTTCAACCTCCAGCCAAAGGATCTGTAACTTGCTCATTTCTCAACCATTTGCAAAAATGTAAACATGAAGATTGCTCCATTTTGTCACACGAATCCAAACATATAATTATCATAAACTATAAATCAAAGATGGATGAGAATTTTTAACAGTACCAAATTCTGACTTAAATATTTCAGAAAGTTCAAACTCAAAATTCTCCCAGCTCAATCAAAATAAATGAAATTTATGGACATGTACAACTTCAGGGCAATGGTGTCTACATTTTATTTTCACAAATGCAAGCCTAACAATGCCTAAGTAATGAGATAGAAATTCAAGAAAAATACCTCAAAATTGGACATCGTGAAATGGATTTGAGCTTGTTTCAGGTAGTGCTGATGATCAGGTTAGCTTCCTTGGTCCTCTAGGAAGCTAATGCAATGGCTGGCTTGAGCTGGGGGTGGCTGGAATGGTCTGGAGAAGTCCAACTATGATGCTCTATTTTTGGTTATGGAAGACAGGGAAAATGGTGTTACAGAAGTGAAACATGTATAGGGATGAGTTACTCTTGATGCAAGGAAGCTTTAGAAACTAAGAGGCCAAGAAATGCACGAGGGAAATGTGAGTTTGAGGTTCAAGGTCAGAAACTGTGTAACAATGGAGTTTTGGGGAAATTTCTGATTTGAGAGAGTTTTGGTGTATTTCAGGGTGCTCAAGCTCGTGTCCTAGCTCACAAATAGTGACTCTATTTATAAGTAACAAGTTTGGGATGCTCTAGTTGATCAGAATTCAAATTTGCATCCTTAAGCTAAACATGTGATTTTTTGACAAAACAAGTTTCAAAGTCTTGTGTACTTGCTAAGATAGAGTGGTTATACTTTAAACAACTTGCTTCTAACTTTGTGGATGGATTTTGATCAGAGGGAACAAGTTAGAGGCTCAATGTGAACTTTATGCAAAAAGCTTTCTTTTCAAGAATGGTATTGTTAACTTTCTTCCCAAAATGGCAATGTGAATTGGATAAAGCTTAAATCACTTGGATTATAGCTCAAAAGTTTGTGTAATCCATTAATTATGGAGTGAAAAACAAGTTTGAGGCCTGAAAAGCAAAGATTATGCAGCCTAACATTGAAATTGCGTTTGTGTTCATCATGAAAAGACCTATAATTCAAGTGACAAAACACCAACTTCATCTCTTCGATTCTCCATACTCAAGAATGATCTCAAGGAGTTCTTGGACATTTTTTAAAGCTTGCAATATGCTCTACAACCCATCTTGGAATTGATTTTGAATATTACCCTTGGAACTATGCGAAAAATTTCCATGAAGTTAGGTCAAAAAATCTGCCTAACTAGGGCAAAATTTCACTAAGTCTTTTTTAGTTCATGAGCATGTATCCATAAAATGATAACTTGAGATCCAAGTACTTTTGGAAGAAGTTGTGTGAAGAAAAGTTATAGATTTCATGGATATCTACAACTTTCATGTTGGAAGTTTCTCTTGAATAATCTTGCATCATGGTGAAAATTTGGCTCAAAGTTATGAAAAAACATGAAATTTCCAACACTTAGAAAAATTTCTAAGTTTAGAAATTTTGACTTTTCAAAATGAAATATTGACTTTTTGATTTCTTGATGAATAATTTTCATATTTTGACATGTTTTGATGAAGTATGATCTTTGGCACTTGAATTTGACCAAAAAGTCAAAGTTTGACTTTTAAGTATACAATTGACTTTTGATCAGTTGACTACAAAATTCATCTGTCAATCCAATGGATTTGCAATGTTTTGAATCATTTCATTAGGTCAAAATTATGCAATTGGACTCTTGAGATCATGCCTTAAACCAATTGACCATTTTCTAGGTAAAAAATCAGAAATTGCCCTTTCCTTGTCAAAACCCTAATTTTGACCATTTTGCCCTTTTGGAGATTTAATCAAATTTCTTGAGGAATTGTGGTCTATACTTGATCAAATGATACATATGAGTTTAAAATGTTGATGTGGATCAAAATTATGAAGTTTGACTGTAAATTGGCCACAATTGACTTTTTCCCCAATACAACTAATTTTTAGGTCAACTGTTCAATTGACCGAGCGAAAGAGTGATCCAAGGCTTGAAACTTGACATGAGTAATATTGGGGGTCCATAATGGTCTATGAAAGTCATATGAAGCATTGATAGTTCAAAAATCCTTGTGCAAACTCAAACTCTAATTTTCAGTCCTCAGTGCTTGAGGAGGTGTCTTGAGCTGATCAACCCTAATGTAGTCTTGATCCAAAGGAGATATTGTGAGAAAATTCTTGATAAGTGAGAGGCAAAATTTCGGGGTACAACAATTGGAATTAAATGCTATTATTTTTCTGCATAGTTATCGACTGGGGCAACTCCATTTTATCTAGTATATGAAATAGAAGTAGTATTTCTTATAGAAGTTGAGATTCCTTCAATGAGAGTTCTGATGGAAGCTGAGTTATTCGAGGCTGAATGGTGTCAAAATATATATAATAATTTTAATTTAATCGAAGATAAAAGGATGACGACTTTGTGTCATGGCCAGTTATATCAAAAGAGAATGAAGCAAGCGTTCGATAAAAAGGTCTGACCTCGTGAGTTCATAGAGGGTGACCTCGTGCTTAAAATGATCTTGTATTTTCAACCTGATTGTAGGGGCAAGTGGGCTCCTAATTTTAAAAGCTCGCATGTACTTAAAACAACCTTCTCTGGCGGTGCAATGACTCTTATGACTATGGATGAAGAAGAGCTCTTGCGCCTTGTGAATGTCGATGCAGTCAAGAAATAATGTATCTAAAAGAAAATAAAAGAACAACTCACTAAGTTGAAAACCCGAAAGGGAGACTTAGACAAAAATGAGCGTCTCGGTGGACTGAAAATCCGAAAGAGCGGTCCATGAAAAAATTAGAGAAATAAACAGAAACATAGTTCATCCCGGTAGATTGAAAACCCGAAAGGGAAATCTAGGAAAAAGTTAGAGATCTTTATGACAAGTAACTGCACCAGGCCATACTCGATCTTCTTAGAGCTCTTACAAAGTTTCTTCATCCAATCATCTGCAGTGAAGTTTGAACACCGTTGGAATTCAAAGTTGGCACAAGGAGAATAAGATCGTGTAATTCCATATAACCTTTCCCATATAATTACCATTTTTTAACTTTGTAATGATCCATGGAGTTAAGCCATTTGCGAACTACCATTCTATTAAATAAAATTTGAGCATCTGTCCATTTTGTTTGCAACTCTTATCTTGTTTCAGCTTTGCAAAATTTCTTTTATTCTTGATGATAATGTTAAAACAAAATGTTAAAAAAATGTTTTTTAATATATAGCAACAAAGATGTTTTCCATGAATCATGAGTATGAAAGGGAATGTCAACGGTTACCCCTGGACATGGTTAGATCGTGAAGTATGAAACTATGAAAGCAGAGTACTTGCGGAAACTTTTGGATGTAGGTTAGTTCCCCATTAGATCTTTCATGAATATTGTTACCTCTATTATTTTGAATTATTAATGTCTGAAGAGTGGACTCTGGGTTTCTTCCCATGAAGTATACACCTCTCCCCAGAAATACTTAAGCCTTGAAGGAGGACTTTGTTTTGTTAAATGGCCTTTGTTTTATCCCCAGTGAAAATTCCATCTCATTAAGATTGGCAGAGTGCTTAGTTATACCCTGGTAATGTTCTATCATCCCATTGTTATCATCTATTTAACTTATAGGTCTACTTTGTGAGCATATACACGATATTCATCCATTCATTCACATTTACATCATTCATGCACATTTGCATTTCTCAATATTGTTGGGTCCATTTACTTTGGTTATGTTTATCCCTAGATAATGTACTTCCCTTTGCTAATGATGTCTTTACTTCCTTCAATAGAGTGCTAGTTATAGGCAGAAAGGTGTATGTTCCTTTTAATTCCCCACCGAGTTTATTCCTCGTGGGAAGGTTTTGCTCTAACTTCCCTTTCCATCTCAGGATAGGATGAATTCCCAGTTGAGTTTGTTCCTCATTGGTTGAAATCTTGATTAACCGTCTCTTTCCATCTCATTCTTGGATTGAACCTTGTCTCCGAAAAATATATTTGTTTGAACCTCTATAGGCAGAAAACCCTAGATCGAGAGTGCATTTATTTTGGAAAGATGAGGACTTTATCTCCTCAGTATAAATATGTTATCATATTTCCCCCATCAAGATGACTTTCTCTTTACTTGAGAAATTTATTCCGCAAGATTGTCGACCCGCATTTCTTTCGAAAATCCTAGTGAAGTTATTGATTATCAGCAGGAGATTTATTACTCTTTTCAAGTAGAATACTTGGTCAAAGAAGAAACTATTCCTAGTTCTAGGCGAAATCCAGAAGTCAAATGAAGTTTATTCATGTACCTTCAATAGAAGTTAGTATTCAGAATAAGTTTATTCATGTACCTTCAATAGAAGTTGGTATTCAGAAGAAGATTGTTCATGTACCTTGAATATAAGTTGGTATTAAAATGAAGTTTGTTCCTGTACCTTCAATAAAAGTTGCTATTCAAAAGAAGATTTGTTCATGTACCTTCAATAGAAGTTGGTATTCAGAAAATTATTCTTGTACCTTAATAGAAGTTGGTATTCAGAAGAAGTTTATTCTTGTACCTTCAATAGAAGTTGGTATTCATAAGAAGATTGTTCCTATACCTTCAATAGGAAGTTGATATTCAGATGAAGTTTGTTCATGTACCTTCAACAGAAGTTGGTATTCAGATGAAGTTTGTTCCCGTACCTTTAATAGAAGTTGATGTTCAGATGAAGATTGTTCATGTACCTTCAATAAAAGTTGGTATTCATAAGAAGTTCATTCATGTAACTTCAATAGAAGTTGGTATTCAGAAGAAGTCTATTCATGTACCTTCAATAGAATATGGTATTCAGATGATCAAGATTTATTCCTCTACCTTCAGTAAAATTTGGTGGTTTACCTTCAGTAAAAGTCAGTGTATCTGTTGTTTCTCTACCTTCAATAAAAGTGGGTAGTTTATCGTCAGTAAAAGTTGGTATGTCTTATGTTTTCTCGACCTTCGGTAAAAGTTGGTAGTTTATCGTCAGTAAAAGTCGGTATGTCTTATGTTTTCTCTACCTTCAGTAAAAGTTGGTAGTTTACCGTCAGCAAAAGTCGATATGTCTGATGTTTTCTCTACCCTCAGTAAAAGTTGGTATTTTTATCCAAATATCTAATGTTTCCTTTTGCCAATCATCACTAAATCTCTTCTCTTGTAAGATGAATTCTATTCTCCAATGGGTTTGATTTCCCTTTGATACTTTTTTCTCCCCAATATGATCTTCTTTTATACCTTTATGGATTTCCTATTATCTCTTATCCGTATTCATGCTTTATTGCCCTTTCTGGCATCTTAGAGCCAAAAACTATGTGTTTTTATATTTAAGTATTTCTCATCACGTCGAGCCGAAGATTTCAATCTTCATATCTCCTAATAGAAGAAACTTAAATAGGGGCATCTGTTGTACCCTAATTTTGACCTAATATCCTACTTCTCTTTGCATCATTTGCATAACACCAAATATCATACCATTCATATATGCATCACTAACCTCATGGAAATAGAAGTTTTATTTAACTTGTTTGTCCCTTTGGATTAGGTAGGTGTGTGGAATAAAGGAGTCCAAGGGATTGATAAATCAATGATCCTCATATATTCAAATCCATCAATCATTCACGGTGGTCAAATAATCATCATCTTCCTCACAACCATATCACATTATGGTTTCACCATTGGATTCATCAAATAATTGGAAGAAATTAAGGTTTGGCTTCTCAGATGAAAAAATCAGGAATTAGGGTTTGAGGTCTTCAATTGTGTATCACTCAAGGCTTCATCATATCATCATCTTATGAACTTCAAATAAATATTATCATTCTAAGTATTGCATCATAATTCAAAGTTTTTATTGAAATTGGACAAATTGGATTCATCTGATGCAAAGTCAACTGCAAAAGTCAAACTTTGACTTTTGCCCTTTTTTGGTCAAACACTGACTTTTCAAATTGAATTTCATTGAAATATGGTTGATGATTGAATTTGATCAAGAGGAATTAAGAGATTTGAGATTACTTGCAAAAAGGGCAAGGTTGAAGATATTGGAAAAATTCACTAAGTGTCAAAAATGTGTGTTCAAGTGCATGACTTTCCAAGCTTATAACTTCCAATCTAAGCAATCATTTTTCATGCCCAATAGATCAAATTAAAGTTATTGCGTTATACTACAACTCCGCCATAGGAAGTGAAGTCCAAAAATTGCATGGATAAAAAGATACGAGTTGATAAAGAAGGCACCTCAAAGTTGTTAAAATGTCCAAAGACTTAGAAGAATTTTCTAAGTGTTTTCAACTTTAAACACCATTTTTTGAGCCAGGTTTCTCCAAGATACAATATGATTCAAGCCAAATGTCCAACCTGAAAGTTGTAGACATGAGAAAATATTTCCAAAAAGTCCAAGAGCGTGAATTTATCACACTTGAGCTATGAGTTTCGAAGATATGAAGTTGGCATCCAAAGCTGAAATTAGAGGTCCATTTGCAAGACAAGTTCATATACAATCTCCAAGGCTAAGCTACATAACCTCACTTTTCAGGCCATTTAGCTTCTAAATCTCACCATAATCATAGATTTACAAAAATCCTTAGAGCATTGCACAAAGAATTGGAGCATTAACCATTGCATGATACCATATTTGGAGCATCATGCAAAAACCATGGTATCCATTTGCATAAAGCTCACGTTTTGCCAATAACTCTCTATTTTAAGCTTGCAAGTTGTTTCTACAGATCACATATAGTCTCCATGACCATAAGCAACCTTCTAAAGCCAGGAAAGCGTGATCATTCACCATTGATTTACTCCACCTTTCATCATGATCAAACATGCATTAATGTGCAAGATGAAACAAAATGGACAAACCAGCCTTCCATATGAAGTAATAATGACTTCGACAAGTTAGAGAGACCATTTGGAACCTCTATAAATATCCCTTTATGCTTAGAACTCAAACACACCAAAATTTGCACTAAAAACATCATTGTTGCAAGTTTTCAAACCTCAAACATCAAACTCTCATTTTGTTGGTGCATCTCTCAATCTAAGCACATAAACACCATATATACATCATATTTATGTTTCTGTGTGCATTGATTATTGGTTAGAACACTCCCATTTCCCCATCCAACCCGTGGTCATTAACCCTTGCAATTTGACTTGGTTGAGAAGTTTAAGATATTTTCAAAACAAAGTAACTATTGCATTGTGTTTCTGGGATATCACACAAGATAAGGAGATTGTTTGGCACCTCTGAAAGACACTACAACAGGCATTGGAACTTTCTCCAATAGGTAAGTTTTTCTTGATTTTAAAGTCATCCATACAAGCATCATTTTGAACATTTCTTGATACTATCCTATGTGTTTTAATGCCATCAACAAAAGCCTTATGAAAATAGGCATTGGTTGATCATCTGTGAAATTTAATTTAACTTTGAAAAATGTTAGGGTTTCTGGTTTTGATAAAAATTCATGAGTTATAATAAATATTAATTTAAGATGTTTATATTTTTGAAATCATTTTTAAAATTTGAGCAACTTTGGTCTTTATACTTTTACATTTGGTCGAGAAATGAGTATATTCAAAAATACACCATTGATGTTGTTTTTGTTGATCTCAGGAAGAAGATGATGATGAGGTGACATGTTTTTAATTTTTGAATTTTGAATTTACAATATATTAAATTGAAAGCGTGTTTTAAACCAATGAAATGGTAGCGCAGTTAGTTAAGGCTTTGTGTGTTCAATGTGAAGGGCGCAAGTTCGAACCCTGGTGGAGTCATTCCAACCATTTTTGTTTTTTATTTTCCCTTCAACATTTTGAACTCATTTTATCATATATTTAATTGGTTGTGTATTACTGATACCACATGCGCATGGACCAGTGGTTAAATTTTTGTGTTGTGAGCATCAGGGCCTGAGTTAAACCCCCATTGGCCACAAACCGTTCTTTTTACCACTTGTTTTATTCATTTTTTTCCACATCTTCTCTTAATTATTTCTATATGCAAATCAACTTAGTTTTGATTGATTTTTTGCACACTTGTCATTTATCCCTCCTATTTTATAAATCCATGAAAAAATACCAAAATAATATTATTTTACCTATTTTTATTTAGTTCAAAAATAAGTACTTTTAAGTGTTTCTTTAGGTTCTTTTATGATTTTCTTTGATTGTTTCTTTGACCTAATTGACTATGTGTGATTATGTGGCTAGGATATACTTGGATCATATTTTCTCCATACATAGTGGACTATTCTTGGGTTAAAATGCCTTTTGTTCAATCAATTGATGAATCTTTCAACCTATAGCATATGAAACTAATCAAGATGGATTGGAAATTGTACAAGACTTAATATTGCTCGATGGTTTACACTGCAAAACCTAGTTGTCGAAATGATCAATATTGTTGAACATATTCACTCTCATGTATGTTCTTCCTGGTCATAATATATTATTCTTTTACATTTACTATTTATTACTTTGAATTTTTTTTTGCTTAATTTATTTGTATTACATACAAGTTTTAATTGAAAATGCCCGTGATGAGATGTATTAGAAGCAATTTTCTATGGAAGCTTCTGACTATAAAAGGTATTCAGATCTTTGAAAGAAAGGTTTAGAGACTGCAAAAGGTGAATTCTATTTCCTAAGCTTATATTTTACTAGTTTAAGAATTTTACAAATGCTTGGTAACAATTGTATATCTTTTTTAGTTATAGAGCATTGAGCACAAATAATAGAGCTGCTAAATGAGGAATTTATAATTTTGATATCAAATATTTCTTCCATTATAATTGTTTAATTAATTTTTTTATTTTATTGTTTAGGAATTGGTTGATTCCATTTTGTGGAATGATGTCAACAATCTCTAGAATGTAGCCCCAGAACTAAAATTAGGTTTATGTATGAAAAACATGGAAGCATGATGTAATGAAATGGTTTTCAAGTCCTTTGTTTTCTAGCAGCAACGACTCGAATGCACATTATTCTAGTTCTATTGGATTGTTCCAAACAGCCTTTGTAGTTGGTTTTAGAAGGCCTAAACTTCAAATTCGTAGTCAATTGGTATGAATTATGAGTAGGTGTATTGTAACCATATATTTAATGTAAAAAATATTATATTTACTGAAGAAATAAATGATGGTTTGATCTTAACGTAATTGCAGTTGTTCACCGAATCTTGCGAATTACCAAGTTTTTATAGAGAGCATGAATAGTGAGCATGCACATATTGGCCTTTATGCAAATAGAGATGTAAGTAACTCCACTATTGTTAGAAATTACTGCTTGATTTTGAATATTTGACATCAACATGGCTATGTTTATTTATAAATGATTGTTTTGGGTGACATATAGTAATTGTAGCAGTAAAAAGTTGAGACTAAGTCATTGATTGACTTAACTCAAAAAGTGAAAGTCGCCACCGCACTTTATTATTCTAAACGAATGGTAAAAGAGAGAATAAAACCCAAAATGAAATAGAGATCAAGGTAAGGGGGTTGATTATGCAAAGGGAAGGTATTAGAATCCTAAACATCTATGGTACTCTGCAGGAACCTCTTTAAAAATCTGTGTATTTGGCTAAAAAGGACATATTTACAAAAATGAGATTGTAGAGATGAGAAAAGAAGTATTTTTTACAATTTTTGATTTGATAAAGCTTCCAATGAGCTCTAGGGCTACATATCAATAATGTGCAATGTTGAAATCAAAACCCATGTAGTTCGGGTAAAAAAGACAAGAAGGGTTTGTTATAATTTATTTTAATGTAAAAGCCATTTCATCTTATCTAAGTGGAAAACTAATAAACTATGACAATTATAGTAAAGAGAGAACTTGCTTCATCTTAAATACGGAGAACTTATAGCCTGGACCAACTCAACAGTGCAAGTATCATTATACAAGTGGAAAGTTACTTCGATATGACCATGTTTGTTAAAGTGGGGAGGTTTGCAAACACTCAAAAAGAAAAGACTTATGTCTTAAGATTTTTGAAAAGGTTAAAATAAAAATGCACTAAGACACAAAAAGTTTGAATGAGGTTAGTGAATTTTATTCTTTCAAAAGATATCAATGTATGATTAAATGGATAAAGGTTTTGATTAAGAAAAGAGTCTTTGAAAATGCATGGACCTAAGTCCAAGTTTATCATGAAAGTTGTTCAAGTTTGAAAACAAGAATCCTTTGAAAAAGGGAGAAGATTTTGAAAATTAAATAAGAATGGGAGAAGATGAAGAGACTATCCGAAAGCATAAAGTAAAAGCTAAGGTAGGAAAGGTCTAACCAAAAAAGAAGCCTACAATTGATATTATGAAGTCAATGTAGAATTTCCATCCTTTGGATTAAAGCCACAAGTACCAAATAGACCAAGAGCACACCAATCACCATATGAAAGTAAACCACAAGTAAGGAAGTATCAAAGAAATTCAAGGTATTTAAAAACCAAAGGTAGGTATTCAATATTGAGCCATGTGCCACATAGATCACTTAAGGCCAACATAACAACACTTGCACACAGAAGATTTCCTAATACACAACAGAATAACAAAATAAATTAAGTTCCAAAGGTCTCAAGATCTCCAAGTATCAAGGCTTATAATCCTAAGTCTAAGAGGTCCACAACTCTAATATGCCAAGTATAGTAACCAATAGTCCATAAAGAGTCTTAAGTATTTTAATGTTCAAGTTCGATTTTTAATGTTTTAAGAACAAAATAATAAGTTCAAGTGGACAAAGGAAAAAAAATCAAGAGTATAAACAATACCCTAGTGGGAAAAAGACAAAGTGTGGAATCATAAATAAGTTGCATGAAGTAAGAGCATAAAATTAAAGGCATAAAGTAAAGTTAATTATTAATGGTTAGTAAGTTAATTGTTAATAGTCACAAATTATGATCAATGATGATTGAATGATGATATTAGACCAAGAATAGTGAGAACTCATTAGAGGATTGATAAAATCAAAGCCTCATAACAACAAGCTTCATAAGCATTGGACTAAAGACAATATTTCAACATACTTGGACATTCAAACCTAAAGTTTAAGCCACGAATGATCATTTTCCGAATCGGGGCAAATTTAGCGCTATGTTAAGTAGTCGTAAGTGGACTTATATAGAAGTTGCACCTATCTGAGGCCAGTCAATAACAATATATATACCATACATGTTAGAGACATTGATAGAAATCAAGCTCCTAAAATAATTTAGTACACGTAAAAACAAAAAGGTGATCAAGACTTAAGTCATGGAGAATAGTTTTTCAACTATCCATAAGCTTAGATGAACTTAAAGTTCAAATGCCTTATCCAAATTGATTAAAAGAAGAAAAATATGAAGAAGATATAATCCACAATAAATGACCAATGATGATTAAATAATGAACCTAGGTCAAATTTGATGAAAACTCATTAGAGGATTTATAAAATCAAAGCCTCCTAACAATAAGATTCAAAGGTTTTGAAACACAGTCCAATAATCAATCGTACTTGGACCTTCAAATATAAGTTTGGGCCACAAATGGTCATTCAAAAGAAAATAAGAAAGATATGAGGTAAGATGGAGGGGAGTGCAAAATAGAACCATAAACTCAAAGCAAAGCAAGAAATGAATTCAATTATCATCAACATCATTCATCCATTTTGGTGGATTTGGTTTTTCAACCTATCAACACCCAAGATCCAATGAGGTTGAGGAAATTGACCCAAGGCATGACCAAATATCAAGAAGTCAGAACCAATCACAAAAAGAAAATAAGATGTAATTAAAACAATTAAAAATAAATAAAAGATGGTTAATTATTTGGAACTAATTGATGAAATACACAAAGTGTATCAAAATATCAAATAAAAACTCCAAAAAATTATCAGAGGTCAAATACAAGTCAAGAAGTATTGACAATTTTTTAAATAATTTTTGGAAGTCAGAAACTAATAAAATAATATAAAAACCAAGTGAAATAAATAAAAAAAATAAAAAAATAGCAAAATCAAAAATAAAAATCAAATAAGGTCACCATAAGCACTCAAACTATCATTGGATCATTCCATAATTTTTTTCAAAATTTTAAAAGTATTAAAACTATTTTTAAATCAATTAAAATAAAGAAAATAAACAACAAATGATAAAAAATAACAAACATTAAAATAAAAATCTGAAAAAATATTCATAAAGTCAGAAGTAATTCAAAGTATTTTTTTTTTGTAATTTTTCATAATTTTTGGATAAAAAATAAAGGAGTTATGAATTTTTAAGATAAAATCAATTTGAAACAAAAATTGGAAAAAATAAATTAAAAAAATGAGAGGCGTTGGATCCATTTCATTAATCAGGCGTGGTTGATCTAATGGTCCAGAAATCTGCATCTATGGTGAAGCAGAATCAAAGCGCGTGCACTGAAGCAAAGAAAGTCACACCAATTAAAACATTTCAAATGGCGCACCTTCATTGGTTGAAGATGACATGTAGGTCATCTTCAACCTCCAGGCGCCTGCAAGTAGGGCGAAGATCAAATCCTTAAATTTGTAGAATTAGACGCTCATAGTGGTATCATTGGATGCGTCTCTTCAAGACAATCCTGGCCATATCCCCGCGCAAAATTTATATTAAATACAAACTACTCGATTTGAAGAAAACCAGAGAGAAAATGGAACGAATTTTGGAATTAAAAGATCAAATCATCATGAAAATGAAAACCCGAAGAAGCATAAGCTTCAGAGATAAAAGGACTACAACCTAATAATTTATTTGAAACTATTTGGTTGAGTAACCTACTTCAACGAAGTTGTTAATTATCTATTCCTATGATTGACATTAATTTTAGTAAAACAAATTAGGCAACAACATGTTAAATATGATATTCTAACTTGCAGAGAGAAGATGTTGAACAAGATGTCCTATCCTGATCATTCGACATCGCTTCTGTGTACAGCTGGACAATTGGATGTTTTAGTTTATTTCAGATACAAATTATTCTTGGAATATTATGTTATCCTATGCGACACTCAGTTTAAGGATTAATATATTCAATCTTAATTCAACGAGTATTCTTAGTTTCTAATTATGGACATAATAGGAAACTAATGATTTAAGTCATATTTTTATGTAGAAGTTTCTGCAGACTTTGAGCAGTTGATTTGCTGCATTTTTGAATCCCAAGTCCTACTAGACATTGCTTATAAAAGGAAGACTTTAATCCTAAATATGTTACGAGCCACATATATAAAAGTGTCATTTATTAGGGCTTCATTTGTTCATTGTTCTTTGTGAGCCAGTCTTGTATTGTTTGATGCTTGAGTTGGACTGTTAGTTAACTTATAACTGTGAATCACTTATAATATTTTAAGCAATATTAGATTATGTTTATTGGAGTGTGTCTCCTTCTTGATTGTCTTGTTGTTTTATCACAGGTTGTGTGATTGAGGGGAAGTGAGAGGGGTCTCATATATAGGAGTATCTTATGTAGAAGTATATCACGGGTAGTGATTAAGTGAGAAGTTGTAAATAGGGGAGTATAGCTTTGAATTGATACTATTTAGTGGACTTCCTTCCTAACTTGGTAGCCTCCAGATGTAGGTGTTATTATACACTGAACTAGGTGAACAATTCTGTGTGTTCTTTACTTTTCTGTTTTGTTTTAATTGTTATACATTGTCATTGTGTTTTTGTTCAGATATCGATATCTCGGCATCTCTTAGGACATCTAAGATCAAAATACTAGAGTTTCAATTGGTATCAGAGTAGGCATCATACTCTGACTCTGGGTGTGACTCAGGAAAGATACTTTATGGTATAATGGACAAGGAAAGATGATTTATGGTCAAAAGATCTCTGCAAAGGGCTGACTTGAAGAAGTGATATTATGAGGAGATGACTAGGGAGTTCAGTGGTAACATTCCTAAAACATGTGACGAAATTAAGGAGTGCAGAAGATTATTTGATAGGGGCAAGAGGTGGAAGACTACCTGAAGATGATCAAGGTTGTCTTGTTCTCAATGCTATAGTATGCTTTTGTTTCTATTGTTGATGGTGTGATATGTGTGTGCATGATGTTTTACCAAATGTTATGACATCTTGCATGAGGTGTCAACTTGGACAATTCATATTGTTGTTTGGATGGTCCCTTGAGGGGGATTATTGGTTATTTTTTACAAGATAAGTAATGGTCTTGTCTGATGTTGTCAGGCATATTTCTTTGGAGATGAGCTATTGTGACTCTGATTTGTGTGTTTGTTTTATTTTCAAACCGATGTTGCTATGTTGTCACCTGGATTGTAGTGCTTGTGCGCAAGGGTTATCAAGTCATGCTTGAAGGGTTGAGGAATGTTTAAGTTGTGTTCCTCTTCATGAGAATCTAATGTAAAACCTCTGGTAGTTTCTTGTGTCTCTGGTGTCGAGGCTTCGAAAAAGTACGTTCTTAGAATGCCAATAAGGGAAAAGCATTATGATCTGGTTTTCCCTGAAGGTTTATCTTATGATGTTGTGATACTTAGTAGATAAATTCAACGAGCTTATTAAATTTTCCAAAGATACTTGAGGTTCATCTCAAGTCCACTGATAAAGGAACTTCTAAATGTGATAGACCAAAATCCTAGTTCTTGGTTTAATTAGGAAAGTGATCCTGACTTTGTTGTTTCTGGTTTGGCGGGAAGATGGACGTCTTTTGAAGAACTTGAAAGCGATAAAGGAATGTTTTGAAATTTAAAGAGGCATCTGAGGTGTATATCTAAGAAGTTTCTATCCAAGAAATATGTCTTATATAAGTAAGATGGTCAAGAGTTGATCAACCTATTTATTACTTCTTGGGTTAATTTATTTCCGATCAAAGTAAGTAGGAGTGCAGAGGTTGGACTGTAACTTCTAGTAGAGATTCGTTATCTCATCCAGGTTCTTTATATATATGGAGGTCAAGTTAAAATGTTGAGGACATCCTCTCTGACATCTGGAAGAATCTTCTGATCAAAAGGAGTCTGATTTATGTGATCTTGCTTGTGGTTACTTCGCTCTAATTGAATAGGTTCAAATTGTGTTGGAGAAATAGGATCTTAAGAAGTACATATTCTAGATGACTAGCTGGTGGTTCTATTAAACATGATGAAGGGTTTTAACTCAAACTTGAGATCATTATCAAGTCTGTGAGAACATGGAACTTGGTTCTGTTGTAGTGGAAAAGACATCCAAGGTAGGATGATTTATGGAAGTCTAAAGGATATAGCTCCAATATTATATCAGGAAGTATGAATGTCTAGTGGATTGTATGCAATGGAGCTGGATCATCTTGAGATAAGTTAATTAACTCTCATATGTGTAGAATATGAATTGCATATATATGTGATCTGGCCTTGGAGGTTGAATTGTTTACTGCTGTATGGCTCTTTTGTGTTCCGTGCAAAGGGATGTGTATGGGTTACTATGGATATTTTCTCCAGAACCATAGTAAATGAAAAAAATCTTGTAATTGAGGTTGATGTCTGAATTGATGATGGAACATCATCTCAGTGATTACTTCTCTAGAAAAGGAAGTTGTTCTTGAAGTTCATGTTGTGAGGTTTGCTGATCACCATTAGTTTCTGAATTGGAATGTATGACCATGGTAAAGTGTAAAGTCAAGGGACATGCCAAATATGGCGTGGTATGTGGAGTAAATATCAATCATAATTTTTTGAATCCACGTGTGCCAGAGGATTGCAGAGAAAAGACGTCAGACTAAATGGTCTACCATCTAGGAGGAGGTAGCCTTATTTGCTTATTGTACCTCTAAGGGAAATTGTGAAGGAAGGAACATGAGGAAATGTTCCTCTTATGTGGTTGGGCTTGTGTCTGATGTCAATACCTTTGTGCTTGACATCTTACCTAACTAAAGAAGGAAATTGTGTATTTGTCTAATAATTAATGCACAATTGAAGTCTGAACATTATGTTTCATAAAGTGTATGATAGTTTATTTCTCTCAATGGTTTTCTGGTGATTGTGATAGCCTGAATTAGCTGTAGAGGTTGTGTCATATTGATGTATTCTTATGTATCTTTAAAGAGGGACTCTTATGCATAAAAATTTCTATGGATGGTAGATCAAGAACCAAAGTGAATGGTTTATGTGATAAGAAGCTATTGTCCTAAATTATGTTGTAACATCATTCTTATTAATGGTTGTCTTTAGGAGATGCTTGGGATTATGAATGTGAAACTTGATGCTCAAAGTTAAAAGTGGCTTTTCTAACTATAGTGAAGTAGGATGTAAAGCTTCTGACCATATCTACAGCGGTGTGTATGATAAATGCATGACTACTATCATGTTGAAGAATTCACTTGTACTAACAACTTCTAGTGGGTGCAAGGGAAGAGTATTAGATAAAGTGATTTGATCTATTTGCTTATGAAAAGGTGGGTTCTTCTGCTACAAGCATCTCTAGAAAAGATTGTATCAATCTGGATCTTGTGAAGCAAGAAAATTGAATTTTTTTTATGTGTGAGTATTGTCAAACCCAGTGTGCATGACATCTTGGCCATCCAAAGGGTCATGGAAACGTGTATGGATCTGTAAGGATATTTATCAAATATGCCCTTGTTAAGTGAATAAGTCAGAATGCTTGGATGTGTTCTCAAGGAGCTAGAGTATCTGGATCATGATTTATTTTATAGTGTGTCCAACAAGTGTGTGAAGTTATTATCCTCCACTATGAGAATATGAAGTACTTCATGTGATTTCATCTGGTGCTCAAGTTTTCATTTTCAGCAGGAGCATTGTTTATCTATAATAGGGGGAGTTAAGTACTTGACAATGAATTGTAGCTGCAATAATGCAAACCTAATGAGGCTTGCGTGTTATTCAAGCTTGTGGAGATTGTATTTCTCTTATGAGGTTATGATCTCAGACAATATGTCATGACATAGGGCTACTAGATGTAGTTGTTTATGCTCATGACATGGCATTTATGGTTATAGTCATGTGAAGCTGATTGATTAAATCATGTGTACACATGCCTCTTAGGTGTACTCTGAGAGACAATGTTTTTGAATGGAAGAGTTTATTTTTCTCTACAAATTTAGGTTGGAATCAATGGATGTTTTGGTTGATGAATAAGAAATGTCACACATGGTGTCTTGGTATATTGGCCTGGATGAAAAGAGTATGCTTAGAGTCCAGTGGAAGGCATTGTGAGTATGGTTAAAAACATGTGAGTCTATAGTTGATTACTGGACATCTCTGTGAAATATCTTTCACTGATTCCTAAAGGAGTTTTGATTTACCTTGAGAAGACAAGGGAAAATAGAGAAGGTGTGATTGGATGTCAGGATATTTTTCAGGACATTTTCTTTTCAGACTAACAAGGGAGTATTTTGGTTAGTGTAACCAAGTACATGTCAGGAGGGAGTGTAACACGTGTTTTTGACTATGCATGTGCAGAGTAAATAAAGGCATTCAAAATTGACTTGAACAGTGCACATTTACTTTTGGTGCAGTTATCTTCCTCAAATTACATTCTCTTTGACCAAGACCATTGTCACAGTCGGAGATCGTTAATTCCTAAGTAACTGATCAATTATTTAAAGAGTTCATCCCTTCTCTTCTCTTCTATAATCTTGTGTTTGGTTCCTTTTCATAATAGTACTTATGGCTTTTGTCCGAGTATGGGTGAGTACTGTTTGGGTATGGTTGTGTGGCGGCTTTGTTTGTCAATTTTTGGCTAAAAAGGGGGAGAAAAGTTCTATTTCTATTCCTCTTGTTCTTCTTGTCTAGAGTTTGTTCATGTTTGTCTTGCAAAGGTGTTGGGTAGGATACTCGTATCTGAGTTTAGTCTTTGTTATTTTTGTATCTTGTGATCTGAGTTATGAACACAATTGTGTCTTGTGTTCTGAGTTACCTGGGGCTAGAATCTACACTTCTGAGTTCTCATATGGATAGTGTAGGTTGGTGTTTGGTTGCTCCTTAAGGGTTCTCTTATGCCCTCTAAGAGGAAGATTTATCCCTCAGTGACAAGTAAAGGTTCCTGGGTTGAAGGGGAGTGTCAAATATCTTCTTCCTCATGTACACCAAATGACTTCAGAACTATCTTCTCCTTTTATCCTGAGTTTGATGTAATATGGTGTTGAGTTTAATGAATTGTAATGGAGTTGTTTGGACTGCTGTGAAGAGATGTCGAACATGATATCCTGACATCAGCTAGAAAGAGAATATTAATCTACGTTGTTGTAGTTTAGTAGCTTTTGATGACTAACTCTCTGACAGTTATTTTTGCTGCTAATGTCCCAAGTTGAGAGATATATTTGATGAGTTTATAATCACTACTGGACTTCTGTTTTTGTATTTTGTTCAATCCTATTGTTAATGAAATCTGAATTGTAATTTTTTTATTTGTTTTAGCCAAAACTTGCGAAAGGGGGAGATTGTTAATTCTCTATTTGTATGATTGACATTAATTTTAGTAAAACAAATTAGGCAACAACATGTTAAATAATATGTTCTAACTTGCATAGAAAACATATTGAATAAGATGTCCTATCCTGATCATCCGACATCGTGCTTGTGTACAGTTGGATAATTGGATGTTTAAGTTTATTTCAGATGTAGAATATTCTGGGAATATTATGTTATCCTATGTGGAGATCAACTTAAGGGTTAAGAGATTCAAGTTGAATTCAAGGAGGATTCTTAGTTTCTAATTATGGAGATAATTTAGGAAACTAATGATTGAAGTCTTATTTTTATACAAAAGTTTCTGCAGACTTTGAGCAGCTGATTTGCTGCATTTTTGAAGCCAAATCCAGTCAGACGTTTCTTATAAAAGGAAGACTTTAATCCTAAAGATGTTACGAGCCACATATATAAAAGTGTCAATTATTAGGGCTTCGTATGTTCATTGTTCTTTGTGAGCCAGACTTGTATTGTTTGATGCTTGAGTTGAACTGTTAGTTGGGTTGTAACTGTGAATCACTCATAAGCTTTTAACTAAGAGTGGATTCTATTTATTGGAGTGCGTATCCTTCTTGATTATCTTGTTGTTTTGTCATAGGTTGTGTGATTGATGGGAAGTGGGAAATGTCTCATATCTAGGAGTATCTTAGGTAGAAGTATAACACGGGTATTGAATAATTAAGAAGTTGTAAACGTGAGAGTTTAGCTTTGAATTGATACTATTTAGTAGACTTCCTTCCTGGCTTGGTAGCCTTCAGACGTAGGTCTTGTTATACACCGAACTGGGTGAATAATTCTGTGTTTTCTTTACTTTTCTATTATGTTTAAATTATTATACCTTGTCATTGTGTTTTTGTTCAGATATCAGTGTCTCGACATCTCTTAGGACATCTGAGATCTGAATACTAGAATTTCAGAAGTTCACTTTGTAAGTGTAATACGGTGGGAGAAATGACGTGGTTTTTGCGTTTTAACACAAATGTTGCGGATAGCAAGAGTCGCCACCGACTTTTCTTTTATCCAATAAGTAAAGGGTGAAAAGAACAGGAAATACCTTTTTCGATTTTGAGTTCGGGGGGTAGATTATGAAAAGGGAATGTGTTAACACCCTTTTCATCTGTAGTTATATACGGGATCTTAATTGCTAGCTCACTTTTGAAAATTGCTTTTTGCATGTGTGTTGGAAAAATATTTTGAAAGTTTCCAATTGTAAGGCGAAACTTTGTAATGATTCTCGTATTTGTCCTCGAGAATGCATATAAAGTGTTTTGAAACTATTTATCAAAAAGTGTTTGTGAAAAGTGTTTTGGTTTTGAAATGTTTTTGAGCAAGCGATTACGAGCGTTCTACCTACTCAAGGTCATTCTTGTTCTTTCATCCTCCTTTAGATAGTGCTATATTACCATTAGTTAGTAGGAAGCCCTGTTGTTGGATGTGAAGGGACAGACGTGGGTCATCGTACAATAATAGAAGGAAACTTGTAAGGACACTTTAGCAATTATCGTTAAGGGACTAGACCTTTTACCGAAGGCAACATCGAAAGGGTCATCGAGGGACTACAATCTTTGTTTTTGAGGGACTTTGCGAAAGCTTCCCCATGTTCGAGGGACATGACTGTTTTATTGAAAGGCAACAAGGGAGGTTACCCTAGAGGTGCGAGTGATTCAGTTATTTTAATCTTTGATTAGGGTTAGCTATCGATTTATTTTTATCTTGCGATACATGACCTAATTACTAATAGTAATAGTAAAATAGGAAAGCGATAAATATGGAGAAAGTAAAAAACAAAAAATAAACCTAAGCCTATTACAATGCTTCAAGGCACTTACATAAGTAGGAATGCAGAAAATAAATCCTAATTACTATTACAAACTGGGAATCAATTACCTAATCGGAAAAAATTACGAGAATAATAAACCACAAAAAAATGTAAAATAGGAAAGAAAAAAAGCAAAAGGGTTTTTGGTGATTTTTTGATAAAAAAGGTTTTGATGATTACCCAAAAACCTAATTAATTTTAATTAATTAAAAAAAGAGTATTGATTAATTAAAATAAAAACCTCAAAACCTAAAAACCTAATTTAATTAATTAAAAAAACAAACCTAATTAGGGTTTATGAAAAAGAGGTTTTGAAAAAAAATAGGTTTTGTAAAAAGGTTTTTTGTGAAATTAAAGGAAAAAGAGAGAAAAGAGTAAAAAGAATAAAGAATAATAGAGAAAATCCCAAAATTTCAAGGGGTGGGTGTTGAACCCACACCCTTAGCACTTTCATCCAACATGTTCACCACTAGGCCAGGCGCGCCTTGTTGTCAAGGAACAACATCATCGTGTTTTGTTGTTATCCTGCAAAACATGTAAACTTATGGAAAAAAACTCAAAATGCCAAAAGGCTGGGATCGAACCCATGCCTTAGCATAATAGTGTCTTTAGAATGTGCGTTTAACCATTTGGATGGTTGTTTTACCCCAAAATTTTCCCTACCATTTTCTTCAAAAACATTCTTCTAAGGGTCCCAAGTATTCAAGGTTACTCAAGGGATGACCAATCAATTCTCCTCCTAAGCAATGTGTCCATGACTAGGGTTTTTGTTTCTCAAGGGATATTGGATTTCAAAGTATCAAGTGGTTTTCATGGCTCTTAATATGTCCCTAATAATGCTCATTTCAAGTTTCAAGCCTTGCATCAGATGTTTGCTCAGTCAATGGCTCAGATGATTGAAAATCAACTATATTGGATAAAAAGTCAACTATGGTCAACATACAATCAAACTTCAAGATTTTTGGTGAATATAAACATTTTGAAGTGATATTCATCATTTTATGAAGGTTTGATCATGATTCCTCAAGAGAAGTCTTCAAATCATCAAAAGTCCAAACTTGCCAAATTAGGGTTTCCTATGGAGAAGTCAACTGAAGTTTGACCAAACATAACTTTCCCATGCTTCATCAAATTTTCCCTAACAAAATCAAATTTTGAAGGAAATTCAATTCTCTACAACTTTATATTTATTCTCAAGTCCAAAAAGTGCTTCATTTAAGAGATATGATCCCATACATGATAAGTCATTTCAAAAGTCAACAAAAAGACACTTTTTGTCAAGGCAACTTACATCAAGATAAATTCTCCAAATTCAAAAATCATAAAATGATAGATTGTAGAGGACATATTTAGCTTTCCAAAAAGTCTAATATTACCCTCAAAATATGAAAATTGAGAGTGTTATGACCATTGCAAGTTGGGAAATTTTGAGGAAATGCATGAAGTGCAAAGTGAACAAACTTGAAATTTTGAACTAGTGGACCTAACTTTTGATGTTCAAACATGTTCACAATATGTTAGAAGGCCTATAAATACATTCACATATTTTTTATGATTTTTATTTCTTTTATTTGAATTTTTATTCATTTAAATGCAAATTAAATCAAATAAAATATGAAATAATGGTATAAGGGCATGGACTTTTTGTTTCAATCACATGGAAGCCCAAGACAACTCATGACAACCCATTATAACCATGCCAAAACCGTCTGATCTCAAGAAGGCAAGGAAAATTTCAAAAATGGAAGCTTTTAAATATGTCGGATTCTTGTCTAAACATGGCCTTGATTGTATGAGATTCTTGCCATCTTTGCTGATCCATTTCCTTCTCTATATATACGTACAAGATCAGAAGCACAAGATACGCCTCCTCGCATCTAAAAATATCCAAATTCTTGTAATAAACCCTAGAGCTTCAAGGTTCTTGTTACAAGCCTCCTCATTGCGAAATATCCGTTCATTTCACTTCCAGCAACTCCACAGAGTAAATACGGATCAAACTTTATGATCAAAAACTCCCAGAATCCGCTAGCATGCATCTCCGGTTTCTCAATATCACATGATTTTACATTTTGTATTTTATTTTATTTTAAGACAAACTAATTACAATAATATGTTCATAAGACGTCAATATGCAGAAATGACCCATCGTGGGAGTCCCATGATGGATGGAAAGGGCATAGTCATTTCAATACCGACTTAGATATTTTTGCTATAGCTCTTAAACTAGCATGATTCAGCCCATGAAATACCTCCATTAGATTTTCAGCCTTGAATTAGGGGGTATAGTGTTTTTGGATCACTGATCATGCGTGTTTTGCAGGTTCTAAGGAAGGATGCTACCAGAGAAGACGACCGGAGCTAGGGCTCCGTCGCCTCTCCGGTCATTAATACTAAGTTTTATATTTAATGTTATGATTTGGTTTATATAACCGGATATAAAGGCCACCCCAGCAGTAGGAGTGTGTTCGCAAAGGCGTTAGTATACCAGGGCATGGGTTTGATCCCTGCCCCTGGTAGTTTCATTTTCATGTTTTCTTGCTTGCAGACCTAGTACGATCCAGCCTAGCATACTCATCATGCGCCTCACTTCCTCACCACTTGATCATCACAGGACCAAATCTAGCGTCCCAGGCTTACATGCGCACCATGGAGTCCTTGGAACCAACCATACAAGATCATTCACCACATCTGGGTTGGCATCATTTTGGGCCTAACGAATCTGTTTCTCACACCCCCCCAACTTGCTTCTTCAATCCCATCTCCTCATTTTTGTTATTATTTCATTTTAGTTTCTTTTTAATAGTTAACTCTTTTAATCAATTAATTAAAACTAATTTAAATTTAGGTTATCTTTGATTAAATAAACCTGACTCTTTTCTCTTTAATTTTAATTAAATCAAGTTAACCTTTTTAAAGAAAATTAATTAAATTAATTAACTTAATTTCCTTTCATTATTAAACTTTTCTTCAATTAAAAGTAACTTAGGTTTTTATTAGGTTTTAATTCCCTTTTCTCAAAATAAAAAATCAATTAACCATCAATTATTTTCCATCAAATAAACTCTCTGTTTCTTCTTACAATTTTCGCATTTTTTTTCTTATTTTAGCATTAATTTTATCATAATTATGTAACTGCAAAAGGTTGTAATAGATTAAATAGGTTTTTATTTTTCTTTCTATTTCTCCTTTGTTGTTTGTATCCCCCTTCCCTGGAGCTTTATAATAGCGTAGGAAATTTATTTTCTGTCTTTATCGCTTTCCTTATAAACTATTGCTAGATGTATGATAATAGGCTTGTATGGAAAGACTAAAAACAAATGATAGATAACCCTAATCAAGATAATATATCTGAACCAACACACATTTCCACACACACCTCTAGGGCGACTCCACTTATTGCCTTCGGAAAATACAATCATGTCCCTCGAATGTGGGACATTTTAGAAAATACCCTCGGTTAAAAGATTATAGTCCCTCGATGACCCTTCGATGTTGCCTCAGTAAACGATCTTAGTCCCTTACGATAAATTGCTAAAGCATTCCACAAGTTTCCTAACGATCTTAGTCACTCAAACATCCAACGACAGGGCTTCCTACTAACTAATGGTAGGATAACACTATCTAAAGAAAGAGGAAAAAGAACAAAAGACTTTTGAGTAGGTAGATAGTTCTTAATCGCTTGCTTGTGAACATTTCAAAACATTTTTCACACAACGACAATTTTTCAACAAATATTTTCAAAATAAACATTTTGTATACATTCTCAACGATACGAGAATCATTACAAAATTGCCGCGCTTAGGCATTTTCAAAATATTTTCAATCACACATTCATAAAGCATTTTCAAAGTGAGCTAGAGATTAAAAGCCCGTAGATAACTATGGATGAAAAGGGTGATAACACCTTTCCTTCTCATAACCTACCCCCTTAGTCAGAAAATTCTCAAAGGTCTTTCATGTTCTTTTCGCCCTTTCCTTATTAGATAAAATAAAAGTCAGTGGCGACTCTTGCTATCCGCGACATTTGTGATAAAACACGAAACCAAAAGTCATTTCTCCCACTGTATTACAGAACTGGCAACTTCACTGGGGAGAACTAAAAGTGGGGTTACCTTAGAGCTAGATCATATTTAAAATACTTTACTTGCTTGATTTGTATGCTTTACATTTCTGGGTTTTTACTCAGCTTTTTTTGTAAAGATCCTCTACCCGGATCTGTGAGAATTTTAGGTAAGTAGCAATAGATCATGAAAAATGCACGGTGTATACTGATACGGTTGAAGCGATGGCTACGTTAGTGTGACACATTAGTTGGTGCCGGTGTCCCTTGAGTTAAGCCAAGGAGAATGCTAGGCTTCCGCGTGGTGTGATAAAGCACTAACTGACCGTAGAACCTTAGTTGACACAACTTAGCCATTAGAAAGTAGTGAGATAGCCGGCTTTGGTACAGACTGAAGTTGGCTGGTACTCGATGCTACACTCATTGAGATCAGGCTCTCAAGATATTTCGGTTTCAAATCAGATGCTTGTGCTGAAACAATGCCCGGGAGATAGATCAGTGATATTGAGTCTCCTAGAACCCAGTTACTTCTTTTAGGATAGTTTTAGCCAACTAAAACTTCAAGAGGGTACTTACCAACAAACTCCATGCAAGCTTAAACCCAAGGCCTTGTGTGTTTTGTTTGTGTATGATTAATTGTTCGAACATGACATCATAACATCATGACATCATACCATATCATTTTAACTAACCATTTCAAGGACCAAGGGATTAATCTTTGTTCTTTGTTGTAGGTTATGGCCTTCTCTCGTAGAAATACTATCCGGATCAACTTTGTAAGAGTGCCTCCTCAGCTTAAGGATTTAGTCTCAAGGGTTCCCGTAAGTTCTCCATTCATCAAAAAGATTGGTCGACTACTCAGTCTGGTTACCCCAGGTTTTGACAAAGATATGATGAGTGTTTTATTCCAGTTCTTTGACCCTGCACATCACTGTTTCACCTTTCCAGATTATCAGTTCGTACTCACAATGGAAGAGTTCTCTAAACTAATGGGAATACCTGTTCTTGATCAGACACCCTTCACCGGTTTAGAGGAAGCTCTGAAACCAGAAGATATTGTAGCATTCTTACATCTGAAGCGGTCTGATGTTATATCTAATTGGGAAACGAGAAGTGGAGTCAAAGGGTTTCTTGCTAAATTTCTGATAGCGAAGGCCCAACTATTTTTAGATGCTATAAGTTTTTAGGCTTTCGATGAGATCTTGGCTCTATTAATCTAAATATTGGTGCTATTCCCTAATCTAGACCAGCTCATAGGTGTGAACGCCATCAAGATATTTCTTACTCGTAATCCTATGCCTACCTTGCTCAGAGACATTTTGCATTCTCTTCACACTCGTACTATGAAGAGGCAAGGAACTCTCATGTGTTGTATACCTCTGCTATCCAGGTGGTTTATTTTGCACCTTCCCCGCTCGATAGTGAAGAATGCACAAGGTTTGAGGTGGTCTCAAAGAATAATGTCACTCTCTCATAAAGACATCTACTGGTATTCCCGATCTCATGAGGATATCACTATCATTGACCGTTGTGGGGAATTCCCTAATGTTCCACTCCTTGGCATTAGGGGAGGTATTACTTATAACCCTTCTCTGGCTCTACGTAAATTTGGTTATGCTCGAAGAGATGGTCCTCATGACACAATTATCCAGGGCATTGTATTCAATTACGAGAACGATCCTCCAGGTTATTGTCAAAGGTTTATACATGCTTGGGGCATGGTGAGAAAGATTGATAGCAAGGCTTTAGGACAGAAGAACTCCATTCCTCTGGAGCCCTATCTCAAATGGGTACGAACTCGTTCTCAAAACCTTATGATGCCATATCCTGCTGTCCTACCGATGATCATAGAGCCTGTGGTCGGAGGAGATGTTTCTCGCACCATCCTCCATCCAAACATGCCCACTGACCTTGAAGAATTGCAGAAGTCCTGGATTTAACTCAAGGAAGAACGGGACACCTTTGAGACTCGATTCTATGCAAGTGAGAAGAAAGTTTTGGAACTCACGAAGCAACTTCATGAGGAGCATAGTCTTAACGCATATGTCAATACGAAGAGGAGGCGTCCATGGGAAACTTAGAGTTTTAGGAGTTTTTTTTTAAATTTATTTCTTTATAATATTTTGTATTCACATAAACTTATTAATAAAAATCTTTGTTTCTGTTTCCTCTTGGTTAGCAAATTTAAATCTCATAAGATCCTTGAAAACATTGCATATGCATATCATGTATATCACTACATGACAGGTGTTTCAAGACAGGCTTCTTATCTTTTTGCTGTTTATTTCAGCAGAAAGAATGGATCTTGAACAAATAGTTAAGGATCTCCAGGCTCAAAACGCCCAGTTCCAGCAGATGTTCAAAAGTCTAGCCAAGGGGAAGGAAGATTTGAAGGCTCTCATCGCTAAAGAGAAGAAGGAAAAAGTCAAGAAACCAATTGGCGTCCTTAACATGGGTTGGAGGTTTAAATGTCCGGTCAAGCGAGCTTTAGAGTTTGAAGAAGAAAATGATGACCCAGAGGAAGATGACAAAAGTATGAAGGCTGACAACCAAGGTTCTGATGAAGAAGAAGCAAACTATTCAGATGAATAATATCCTCCGACTGACGGCAAATACATACAACTGGAAGACCGGCTCAATGCTATGGAGATCCAGAGAGTTCCTGGGTTGGATTTTGAAGAGCGGGGTTTTATCTCAAGGGTGGTTATCCCCCACAAGTTCAAGTCCCCCATCTTTTCTAAATACGACAACGTGTCTTGTCCTAAGCTTCATCTGGGATCGTATGTCCGAAAAATCCAACCCCATACTACTGACAGGAAGTTATGGGTCTACTTATTTCAAGAAAGTTTGTCTGGAACTCAACTTGAATGGTTCTATAAGCTAGAAGGAACCAACATCTGTACGTGGGAAGATTTGGCTGTTGCTTTTTACAAGCAGTATCAATATAATGCTGACCTTGCACCAACTCGAGTGCAATTGAAAAACATGTATATGGGCTCGAATGAAAGGTTCAAGGAATATGCACAGAAGTGGAGAAACTTAGCTGGAAGGTCCAACCTCCCATGTCTGATCGGGAGCTAACTGATATGTTCATGGGCACTCTGACAGGTCCATTCTTTAATATGCTAATTGCTAGTTATTCGTCTAATTTTACTGAGTTAATCCTGATGGGGGAACGAGTTGAAAGCAACATCAAGAGCGGAAAGATTCCGGTGGCTGCATCTTCTAGTATTATAAAGAAGACATTCAACAACAAGAAAGAAACCAATGTTATCTATGGCCAGAAGGGCCATGGTAAAAATGACCGCCATCAGTATGTGGGAAAAGTGTTGATCTCTAATCTGGCGCCTGTTCAACAATAACAATAGGGAAATCAGCATAGGTCAGACACTCTGAGAAGGAAGTTCACCAAGATTAGTATGCCATTGTCTCAGGAATTACAACATCTGTTGAAAGCATAATTTATAATGCTACAGGATCCTCCTCCTAATCCCAACACCTCCTCTCCTAAACACAATTCGAATATGAAGTTTTCCTATCATTCTAATAGTCCTGGGCACAACACCAACAACTGCTAGGCTCTGAAAAACAAAATCCAAGATTTGATTGATAACAAAGAGACTGAGTTTGACCCACCAGAGACTCAGAATGTAATCACTGCACCAATGCCAAAGCACGACAAAGGTGTGAATGCTATTGATGTTGTTTCTGCTATAGAAGACACTGATAATGACTTTGACTTAGACCACTGGATATTCCCTACCATTGGCGGTGGACTCAACAACTGGAAGGCTAAAGAATTTATACCAATCTCCTTTAGTCAGGAGTAATTGCTATTTCATGTTATTTGCTTTCAAGTTTTTGGGATATGTAATTTTAAAACAATGACTTTAAGCCTTGTGCCTTACCCAGGGCACAACGGTCCATTTGTTAGGGTTGATATCGTTCATCCACATATGCTTATCTAATAAAACATTGGATGTTTTTGCATTCAAATTTTGCACTCTCTGTCTTTTCATTTATTTCCTTCAAATAGATATGTGTTTCTTACACATACCCACACACTACATTGCAGATCCACATCCACTATGGATCTCGTCAATATTGATTCTGTCATTGCCACTCATGACTTTGAAAATCCGATCTACCAAGCCGAGGACAAAGGTGAAGGAGATTGTGAAATACCTGGAGAACTTTCCAGACTCTTAACATAAGAAGAAAAGGCTATCCAACTGCATGAAGAGCCAGTCGAAGTTGTAAACTTGGGTACCGAGACAGACCGGAAAGAAGTCAAGATAGGCACCAACTTAGAGAGCAGTGTCAAGAGCAGGTTAAATCAGATGTTGCATGACTATGTTGAGATCTTTTCTTGGTTGTACAAAGACATGCCAGGGCTCGATACTGATATTGTGGTCCATCGTTTGCCAATGAAAGATGGTTGTTGTCAGATTAAGCAAAAAGTTTTTCGCATGCGTCCCGAGATATCAGAGAAGATCAAAGCTAATGTTATGAAGCAATTCAATGCGGGATTCTCAGCCGTGACATCATATCCTAAATGGGTTGCTAATGTTCTTCCTGTACCAAAGAAAGACGACAAAGTGCATATGTGTGTAGACTACAGGGATCTGAGCAGGGCAAGCCCCAAAGATGATTTTACACTTCTGCATATTGATGTTTCTAATCAACAACACCACTAAACATAAGGTATTCTCTTTCATGGACAATTTCTCAGGTTATAATCAAATCAAAATGGCGTCTGAAGATATGGAGAAAACTACCTTCGTCACACAGTGGGGCACTTTCTTCTACAAGGTTACGCCTTTTGGGTTGAAGAACGCTGATGCAACTTATCAGCGTGCCATGGTTTTTTTATTCCATGACATGATTCATCACGAGATAGAGGCCTACATTGATGACATGATAGCCGGGTCACAGACTGAAGAAGAGCATCTGAACCATCTGCATAAACTATTTGAAAGACTGAGGAAGTATAAACCAAGGTTAAACCCGAACAAGTGTACCTTTGGGGTGAGATTCGGTAAACTCCTGGGTTTTGTCATTAGCGGTAAAGGTATCGAGGTTGATCTTGTCAAGGTCAAAGCCATTCAAGAAATTCCGTCTCCCCGTACTGAGAAGGAATTCAGAGGTTTCTTAGGACGAATGAATTATATTGCCCAATTTATTTCTCATTTGACCATTACTTGTGAGCCAATCTTCAAGCTGCTAAAGAAAGATCAAGTAGTAAAATGGAACAACGACTGTCAGATAACTTTTGACAAAATCAAAGAGTACCTACAAGAACCTTTGATTCTGATGCCACCAGTCTAAGGAAGACCTCTAATAATGTACCTAAGAGTGCTGGAGAACTCAATGGGGTGTGTACCGGGGCAACATGACGAGTCTGGTAAAAAAAAGCATGCAATATACTACCTTAGCAAAAAATTTACTGACTGTGAAACAAGATATTCACTGCTCGAGAAAACTTGTTGCACTTTGGCATGGGTTGCTCTCCTACTAAGACAATATATGTTGACTCATACTACTCTGTTGATTTCTAAGATGGATCCCATCAAGTACATATTTGAGAAGCCAACTCTCTCCGGAAGAATAGCCCGATGACAAATGGTGTTGAAGGAATATGACATTCAATATACCACTCAAAAGGAAATCAAGGGAAGTGTACTGGAAGATCATTTGGCACATCAAGCTGTATACGACTATCAATCCATGAATATCGAATTCTCAGACGAGAATATTATGCTAGTCACATATTGTGAAGAACCCGGACCGTATGAAGGACCTGAGCCAGGATCCCGATGGACTATTGTTTTTGACGAAACTTCAAACGCACTTGGAAATGAAATTAGTGCTATAATTATTTCTCCTCAGGGTTTCCATACACCCTTCACCGCCAGATTATGCTTTGATTATACTAACAACACGGCCGGATACGAAGCATGCATTATGGGTATTAAAGCTGCTATTGACCTAAGAATCAAATTCTTGGATGTATATGGGGATTCAGCTTTGGTGATCAGTCAAATCAAGGGAGAATGGGATACAAACCACCTGAATCTCATTCCTTACAAAAATCACGTGTTAACCTTAATCCCGTACTTCAAAAAAATAACTTTTGAGCACATCACACGATAAGAGAATCAGTTGGCGGACGCATTGGCTACAATGTCATCTATGTTCAAGGTGAGATGGGACAACGAGGCTCCCAGAATTACCATTGAAAGAATGGACGAACCAGCACACTGCTATGAAGTTGAAACTGATGGAGTAGAAGAAAAACCCTGGTTTTATGAAGTGAAGAGGTATCTTGAGACTCAAGAGTACCCTGAAGAAGCATAGATCAATGACAAGAAATTCCTATGGAGGTTCTCAACTAAATTCTTCTTGAGAAACATAATTTTATATAAGTGCAATCTGTTGTACCCCAATTTTTGGCCCTAAGATCCCTTCATCATATCATATTGATTCAATAACAACAAGATCATATTAGGGCTTTTGGTTCTCCTCCCTATCTTTAGCTTTGCTCTTTGAGGAATCCCCAAGCACCTTGACTTGTTTTTCTTTTGTGATCATTCATGTTTTGTTTTGACTTTCCTTTTTATTAATAAGATGCAATGTTGGTTTGTCTCACTTGTTAATAATGTAGGTAAAGGCAATATGGCTTAGCAAGTTGATCCATGGGTTCATGAGTTTATTTCTATTCCCTAGTCAATAAAGCTTGAGAAATCCAAACCTCACCATTGAATTTGTTTTGGAAAAAATGGCATGGCAAGGTTTATTTTGGTTCACCATATTTCAAAGTTATCAAATTGATTCAAAAGTACAAGGGGTTGATTAAAGAAGTTATCATGGTTGGACAAGGTCTTGTTCCCATTGGTCACAAGTGCATATTTCTCTCAATTCTCAAGATATGGAAGTGGTTTTGGTTTCTATGAGTTCTCATTATAATCCTCAACAACTTCTATCTACAAAAAAAAAGTGTTGGTATAAGAAGGTTTTTCAAAAATGTCAAAGTTTCTCAAAGCATTTTCTTGATCTAGGAGCTAGGGTTTTGAACTTCAAAGAAGTATATCTTGCTCATCTTTTGGTAGTTTTGAGTGATTCCAAAAACATACTTCTCTTCAAAGGGTTATTAACAAATCACTTCAAAAGTTTCAAGGAGTTTTCATATGGAAGAAACATAATGTTGAAGAAAGATTACAAGTCCTCCAGATGAACCCCCAATTTCCCATGCGTGACTTCAAATGATCATAACTTGGTCCATTTTATCACCTTGAGCCCACTCTTTTTCCATAATGATCTTGAGGATGTGAAATTTATTCCTTCTTTTGTGTTAAAAGTGAGAAAATGGATCGAAGATGCCCTAAGGATACAAAAGATTATAGGTCATTTCATGATTTTTTGCCAAATTCAACAATGCATAACTCTCTCAATTTTTTGATATTTTGAATGGTTTAAGTTTCAAAATATCATTCAAGAGGTCTATTTCATGCCATATTTTTTGGTCAAGAGAAAATTCCAAGTGAAAGGCCATGTTTGGATGTAAGACATTATAGGTCACTTTTGAAGAAAAACTTGAAATATTTCTAAGTATGGAAAGTCAACTTCTTTTTCCCAACTTTGAATCATTGCAACTTTCAGATCAAACATCCATTTGATTCCATTCTTTTCCCATTGTAAAGCTTGTAACCTCATCTTTCTAAAGCATCAAGAATCATGCCCTAAGACCCATTGAGCTGAGAATGCCATTGATTTGAACTTGGTAACTTGAAACTGAAGTTTCTTCAAAAGTCAGAATTTGAAATCATTAATTTAGCTTCTAAACACTTTGTTTCTGCGTGTTTTTGGTTCTAAACATGTTTGGTGAACTTCCAGAAGTGATTAGCATAGAAAAACGCGCGTTTTGGATGAGTTTTGATCAAAGTAGAAGTCACACTTTTCTTGTTTCCAACTTCACACGATTTCCCTCCAAACTTCATCATTTCACACACTTGAACATTTCATTTGATTCCCTATAAATAGAGGGTCATCCCTTATTCATTTCCTCAAGCTGAACATCCAAAATCACCCTGCCAAACTTGCTCCATAACTCATTTTTCTGCAACTTTGAAATCAGTGTTCAAGCCTTTTTCAATCCAATTTTCCTATCAATTCACCTTCCTCGATCTTCCCTGAAGCTAACCATACAATTACCTTCAAGAATTGTGATATATATTGATCCATAGAAGTCCAGTTTCGGAGCTCTGCAACTCAACTTCAATAGGTAGATTTCTCCATAAATTATTCAAAACTTTGATATCATTGTGAAGCTCTCATTGCCCTGGTTCTAGTCGCAACACTTGCTTTTATCTGGAAACACGTTTTGACCATGAAATTTCAAATATCTTTTCAAAACTTTCCTTCCAAATTGCTTGAGCTACAATTTGTATAAATTTGTCGCGAAGGTGTGGTTGTCTTCGTCTTGAAGAGACGAAGCGAATGGCATAGGTCCGAGTTTCTGATTTTACAGTTTGAGAGACCTGCAATTCACGTTAGCTGGAGGTTGAAGATGACCAACGTGTCACCTTCCAACCAATGATGGCTTGCCACTTGTTTTTTTTTGAAAATCTGATTTTACATTTGATTCAGTGCTTCATTCACTAATGACCATGATATGCACAATTCACCAGATCCCTTGGATTTGATTACTAACGTGTTTTGACTCTCATCCAATGGTCCATATATTTTTGACTTTATTTTTTATTTCTGATTTTCATATTTAATTGCTTTAAACTTCAAAAAATCATAGAAAATTCATTTTAAGTCCAAAAAATCTGAAAAAATTATGATTTTTTTATTTATTTTTCTCTTTCTGATTTTTATTTTTTCACAATTTTATTGTGTTTTGATATTTTTTTAATAAATTTTCACTTTATTTGAATTTTTTTAAATGTTTAAAAATACTTTTATGCATTTTTAAATTCTAAAAAAAATATGGAATGATCCAGTGATATTGTGACAAATATTAGTGACCTTATTTATTTTTTATTTCTGACTTTGTTATTTTTTCTATCATTTTTCGTTTATTTTACTCATTTATTTTAATTTTAAAAATAGTTTCTGACTTTAAAAAATTACTAAAAATTTTATAAAAATATTTGAGTTCTGATTTTTCTATGGTCTTACTTAATATTTCTTGATTAATTTGAACATAGTTAATATTTTTCTCTCTTATTTCTATTTTAAAACATTTTAAAAACCTTTTTTAATGTATATATTAAATGCAATATTATTTTGTGATTATTTTCTGGTTGATCTTGGGTTGAATTTTTGATCATGAACTTTATTAACATCATTGGATCCATGGTGTTGAGTCTAACTCCACAAAAATGGATGGATTATTTTAATAATAGTTTGATTAAATTTTAATTTAAATGTGGTTTATATTCTTTCCCATCCCTCTTCATCTTGTCCCTTTCTTATTGCACTAAGTGTTATTGGAGCATGATCTTTATATCATGTCTCAAAACAAATGGTGCATATATTGTTGTTGACCGACCTCAATATAGGTGCGACTTCTATATAAGTCCACTTACGATTGCTTAACATAGCGGTGAATTTTGTCCTGATTAGACTAAATGATCATTCGTGGCCCAAACTTATGTTTGCAAGCCCAATATGTTAATTTGATCTCTTTGATCCAATAACCTTGAGATTCATTGTGTGGAGGCTTTGGTTCTATAAATCCTCTAATGGATCTACAATACTTTTGGTCAACGTGGATCACTTAAACATCGTTGATCATTAAATGGTACTTTTGAGGATTCCAAATGAATGATATACTTGAAAAAAAGCAAATGCAACTTGTTGTATGGAGGCTTTGGTTCTACCAATCCTCTAATGAGTTCCAAATGGAAGTTTCAAGATGGTCATCTAACTAACCACTAATTATTAAATTGTTTTTACTTTATGCTTTTATTTTTATGCTTTATGTACCATTTACTTTAAGCATTACATTTCATGCCATTTTTATTTTTCTCACATGAGCATTTATATTCTTGTTATTTTTATTTTGCTCACTTGAGCTTTTCTTTTCTCTTTTAAGACACCTAATAATCAACATGAACCATAAAATACTTTAATGATACTTGGACTATTTGGTTACTATCCTTGGCATTATGGAGTATTGGACTTCTAGGACTTAGGATTAGAGGCCTTGACCTATGTTGGAGACCTTGTGACCTTAATTGATATTTTGTATGGAGTTCTTGAGGTTTACCTCAGGACCTTGGGTTATTTGTTTGTTTTGTATGCAGGTTATTGTGATTACATTCTTTGTTTGTAATCTGGAATTCACCCGTATACAACTGTTACTCTGCCCAATTTTTGTGAAGACTTAATACACTTGAAGTTTGGTTCTCTCAAGAGGTCTAGTATCTTTGCTTGCTTAGTTTCAATCCAAAGAATGAGAATTTTATCTTGACTCATATCAAGTATTGGCTTCTTGTTGGTTAAATGGTTCTTATCCCTAGATTTTACCTTATGCTTTAGGATAGTCCCTTCTTCTCCTCCCATCTTCTTTAATTTCAAAAATCTCCCTCCTCCTTTTGAAAACTCTTCTTGTTTTGAAACTTGAACCATTTTCATAACAAACTTGGACTTATGTCCATGCATTTCCTAAACATTTTCATAAATAAACTTCAATCATCTTAATAATACTTTGGCATTTTTTTTTAGAAGACTAAAAGTCAATCAATTTCATTTCAAACCATTTTGCCACTTTGGCTTTTTATTTTAAAGCCTTTCTCAAAAGATTAGACTCTTGTCAATCCTTGTAGTGATGCAAACAACTATACTTCTACAATATGTAGTGAAGAGAGATATTTTCCACTTGGATCTCGAGTGAGGCATTTTTTATTTTAAAATCAAAGCCATATCCACCACTTTGAGATGATGCAAACTCTCCTTTATCATGATTGTGGATAGTAAGTATGTTTTCCACACAGACAATGACGATGATGTCTTATCTCATAAAATTCACCAACACATTTGTGTGTTAAATTTTTTAAAAGGTGAACTACGTGTACCCTGATCCCCTATTGCACGAAAGGCGGTACGTAGGCACTAAAGGTTCGCAACTGCGGCGGATGAAAAAATCATAAAAAATATACTTCTTTTCTCACCTCCACTATCTATTTTTCATACAACATTTTGTAGCCAAAATATACAGATCTTTTCAAAGAGGTTTCTGCGGAGTATTGTAGATGTTTAGGGTGCTAATACCTTCCCTTTGCATAATCAACCCCCTTACCTTGAATCATTCCCCCTATTTTTGGGTTGATCTCTCTTTTCCCATTCCTTCGGAAACAATAAAGCGCAATGGCGATTTTTATTTTGATATGTATAAGTCTAGTCAATCCAATGGCTTAGTCTTAAACATTTCTATCGCTACAAAATCATGATTCGACTCTGCTTCGTTGTATGGACAAGAAAGAAGCATAAAAGATTATGGAAGATATGCACAAAGGTGACTTTGGCACCAATTCCAGTGGACATACTATGGCTAAGAAGATTTTGAGAGCAGGTTACTATTGGTCGACTATGGAAACCGATTGTCACCACCACTCGAGAACTTGTCATAAGTGCCAGAATTACGCTGATAAAGTACGCATGCCTCTAGTACCTTTGAATGTCTTGACTTCTCCTTGGCAATTTGCGATGTGGGGCATTGATATGATTTGAGAGATTAAGCCTATCGCTTCTAATGGACACCGCTTCATCCTCGTCTCCATTGATTACTTCACAAAGTGGGTTGAAGCAGCCTCGTTCGCCTCTTATACCAAGAACGTCGTATCCCGGTTCATTAGGCATAACCTTATCTGTCAGTATAGTATCCCCGAGAGGATTATCACAGAAAATGTTACTAACCTCAACAACACTATGATCATGGAACTCTGCACGTAGTTCAAGATCAAGCATCATAACTCTTCTCCGTATCGAACGAAGATGAATGGCACAGTGGAAGCCTCCAATAAGAAAATAAAGAAGATAGTGCAAAAGATGGTTGTGACCTTTAAAGACTGGCACAAGATGTTATTGTTTTCTCTCCACGGCTATCACACTTCAGCTCGAACATCAATTGAGGCAACCCCATTCTCTCTGGTTAACAGTATAGAAAAACTATTCTATCCGTCGAAGTTCAGATTCCTTCTCTGAGAATTATGAAAGATGCAGAATTAGATGAAGACGAGTGGATTCAGACTAGGTTGGATCAGTTGAATCTAATTGACGATAAAAATCTTGCGGCTGTCTGTCACGGTCAGATGTATCAGAAGCGTATGATTAAAGCATTTAACAAAAAGATCAAACATCGGGTATATCAAGCTGGCAACCTGGTAATAAAGCGCATCATTCTACCGCAAGGTGATCCCAGAGGCAAATGGACTTCCACCTACGAAGGGCCATTTGTGATTAAGAAAATATTTTCTGGCGGTGCTATGATATTAACCACCATGGACGGTGAAGATTTTCCATACCCTGTGAACGCGAACATAGTCAAAAGGTACTACGCATAAAAACGACCCGCTAGGTTGACCGACCTAGGAAACAATAAGGGCATCCCCGTGAACCAAAGAGTTCAGGAAAAAATTAGGGATAAGAATAAAAAAATATTGTACACCCGACAAGTCAAAAACCTGAAAAGGTGGCTTAGGCAAAAAGGGGTATCCCGGTGGACTGAAAACCCGAAGGGGCGGTCCTGGAAAAAATTAGGGATTAAAGCGTATGACTATGTCCCGTTGGATCACTCACAAAGAGCCTTGTTACCAACATCACGTTCAAATGGTACAAATCAATTCAATCAACTTCTTCCAACAACAAGGGATGGGATGCTCGAAGAAATAGGGGCAACAACAAAGTTGAAACACGACGAGATTATTTTCACATAGCTATATGTTTTCACTTTATAATCTTTCTTCATTTTCGCGATGATTTCTGTCTCTTTATACAAAATTTCCTGTTTATAGGCAAACTATCAATACAAATACCATTTAAAAAATTCAAATGTTTTGTTTTTTCTATTTTGTTTGCAAAAACATCAAATAACTAAATTGAATGAACATGTGCATATGAATATGATTACTGTTAACAAATATATGCATAAAAACAAGAATAAGCATTTGCTCAAGACTCTAGGAGTTGAGATAATGTTCAAGTCGCCCATAAATTCTCACAGGATTATCCCCACAGAGTCATACTCTCCAGCTCATTTCCAATAAAGATCCACTCCCTGCAAGGCTGAAATAACTTAAATCGCAAGCAGATTTCCCTAGCGGATGAGGGAATATGATCTTTTCCCCGATAACATCACTAACCAATGAAGTCCCAACCCTTGCCAGAGATTATGATGTCAGCACAGTTCATAGGAATTCTCTTCCCCAACCGAGATTATTCCTCCGAAACTGTAAAATCCCCTGCATAATTCTTTTCTCCAGCATAGCTTATTTCCTCAGCAGGAGTATTCCTCAGCAAAGTGTTTCTCCAATCGGTTTAGGGTTTATTTCCCTAACAAGGTTTATTTCCTCAATCAGGTTTATTTCCCCAACAGAAAACACTCTCCCCAGCTTGAGCCTATTTTTCTGACTACTACAAATCACCGTAAAATCCCTTTATCCAGCAAAGGGTAGTCCAGGTTGCTATCCCTAGAAAGTTGCTACAAAATCTGAAATCAGACTAGATATCGTCCAAATATTATTCTCTTCAAACGAGTCGACATCCATATCTGAAACTCGGTCATACATCACTTCGAGAGGTTATCCATCTCTTTTATCCCAAGTCAGGGTATATGAGAATTAAAATCCCCAATAGAGCAATGAATGACCAATGTTCTTGAACACTTCTCCCCAAGCAGAAATCAATGTTCCCCAACGGAGTTTCCTCAAACAGAGAGTAGAAGTCCCCAGCGGCAACATTCCAGACGAGATTAAAGATTACACATATTCTTCATCCCCAGCACCATTCAGGGATTTATTTTCCCCAGCGAGGTGTTATATGGAGCTACACTTCAACGAAATTTCACATTCATCCATCATTTACAAACATCATAACATATGCATACGAAACTCATATGGCACAATCTCATTTACTTCGAGAACATCATTACGCAATGCATTTAATACATCATGATATTGCATACATCTAACTATTTATCCTTTCAGGTAAAGTCTACCAACAGACGAACATCATTGCCAATTTTCAGACAGGTTGAAGATTAACTCCCGTAACAGGACAGTGAAACTATATATACAACTGGGCAAAGATTAAACTCCTGAAGCAAGACGGGGAAACTATATTTCTTTCTTTAGGATCAGATAAAGAACATTTTCCGAAATAGGATGGGACGACTATCTTTATCACGAAGTATGAACTCCCGAAACAGGACAGATTTACCAACAAACTAATTATAGATCAATTCCTGAAACAGGACGAGGCGACTATCTACATGAACCGATCGAAGATTGACTCCCGAAACAGGACGGAGAAAATATCTTTCTTTATTTATGATCAAATAAAGATAAATTTCCGAAATAGGAAGAGGAGACTATCTTTATCACCAATGGTATGAACTCCCGAAACAGGACGAGTATACCAACAAAGTGATTGTAGATCAATTCCTAAAACAGGACGGGGCGACTATCTACATGAACGAATCAAAGATTAAATCCCAAAATAGGATGGGTAAGCTATCTTTCTTTCTTTATGATCAGATAAAGATCAATTCCTGAAACAGGACACGGAGACTATCTTTATCACAATGGTATGAACTCCCGAAACAGGATGGGTTTACCAACAAACTGATTGTAGATCAATTCCTGAAACAGGATGGGGCGACTATCTACATGAACAGATGAAAGATTAACTCCCTAAACAGGACGAGGAAGCTATCTTTCTTTATGGCCAAATAAAGATCAATTCCTGAAACAAGACGGGGCGACTATCTTTATCACCAAGTGGTATGAATTCCCGAAACAGGACGAGTTTACCAACAAACAGGCTGTAGATCAATTCCGAAAATAGGACGGGGAGACTATCTACATGACAAACAATCCCCTTCAGGATATTCATTATGAAAATCACTTTCCTTCAGAAATTCATTATGAGAAGCATCTCCTTCAGGCAAGACCGAATAGGTTCATCCGGAAAAGCATTCCTCAGATGCAGTCAAGTGTAGACTCCTTCTGATACTTCTATCGACATTCACTTTGGATGGAATCTATAAGCCCATCTCCAACAAATCTCCGTATCCTCTCCAAATGGCATCTTTAAGCCCATTCTCGGTACAATCAACCAACAACATTACTTCTCACACAAGCGAGTGCAAATTTCTGGGCACTTAAGTGTTCAATCATCTTCTACCTTCAAGTCACGAATGGTGGACAAGCCAATCTAACTCTTCAGTTTTAAGAATATTGAATTGGGGAATCTGTTGTACCCCAAAATTTTCCCTCCAATTTTCTTCAAAAACATTCTTCTAAGGGTTTCGAGTAATTAAGGATACTCAAGGGATGACCAATCAATTCTCCTTCTAAGCAATGGGTCCATGAGTAGGATTTTGTGTTTCTCAAGGAAGATTGGATTCAAAGGTCTCAAGTAGTTTTAGTGGCTCTTCATATGTCCCTAAGAATGCTCATGTCAAGTTTCAAGCCTTAAATCACAAGTTTGCTTAGTCAATGACTCAGATGATTGAAAATCAACTATATTGGGTAAAAACTCAACTATGGTCAACATACAATCAAACTTCAATATTTTTGGTCAAAATCAACATTTTGAAGTGATATTCATCATTTTATCAAGGTTTGATCATGATTCCTCAAGAGAAGCCCTCAAATCATTAAAAGTCCAAAGTTTCCAAATTAGGGTTTCCTTAGAAGAAGTCAACTGAACTTTGACCAAACATAAGTTTCACATGCTTCATCAAATTTTCCCCAACCAAAGCCTATTTTAAAGGAAATTCAGTTATCTACAACTTTTAATATATTCTCAAGTCCAAAAAGTGCTTCATTTAAGAGATATGAGACCATACATGATAGGTCATTTCAAATGTCAACAAAAAGACAATTTTTGTCAAGGCAACTTACATCAAGATAAATTATCCAAATGCAAAAATTATCAAATGTATATTGTAGAGGACATATTGAGCTTTCCAAAAAGTCTAATATCACCCTCAAAATATGAAAATTGAGAGAGTTATGACCAGTGCAAGTTGGGAAATTTTGAGGAAATGCATGAAGTTCAAATTGAACAAACTTGAAATTTTGAACTAGTGGACCTAACTTTTGATGTTCAAACATGTTCACAATATGTTAGAAGGCCTATAAATCCATTCACATATTTTTTATGATTTTTATTTCTTTTATTTGAATTTTTATTCATTTAAATGAAAATTAAATCAAATAAAATATGAAATAAAGGTATAAGGGCATGGACTTTTTGTTTCAATCACATGGAGGCCTAATACAACTCATGACAACCCATTACAACCATGCCAAAACCGTGTGAGCTCAAGAAGGAAAGGAAAATTTCAAAAATGGAAGCTTTTAAATATGTCAGATTCTTGTCTAAACATGGCCTTGATTGCATGAGATTCTTGCCATGTTTGCTGATCCATTTCCTTCTCTATATATACGTACAAGATCAAAAGCACAATACATGCCCCCTTGCATCTAAAAACATCCAAATTCTTATAATAAACCCTAGAGCTTCAAGGTTCTTGTTACAAGCCTCCTCATTGCGAAATATCCATTAATTTCGCTTCTAGCAACTCCACAGAGTAAGTTGGATCAAACTAGATGATCAAAAACTCCCAGAATCCGCTAGCATGCATCTCCTGTTTCTCAATATCACATAATTTTGCATGTTGTTTTTTAATACAAACTAACTACAATAATATGTTCATAAGATGTCAATGTGCAGAAATGACCCATCATGGGAGTCCCATGATGGTTGGAAAGGGCATAGCCATTTCAATACCGGCTTAAGATAGTTTTGCTATAAGTCTCAAACTAGCATGATTCAACCCATGAAAATACCTCCATTGGATTTGCAGCCCTTGAATTAGATGGGTATAGTGTTTTTGGATCACTAGTCATGCGTGTTTTGCAAGTTCTAAGGAAGGATGCTACCAGAGAAGACGATCGGAGATAGGGCTCCGGCGCCTCTCTAGTTATTAAAACCAAGTTTTATATTTAATGTTATGAATTGGTTTATATAACTGGATGTAAAGGCTGCCCCAACGGTAGGAGTGTGTTTGCAAAGGCGTTATTATACCAGGGCATGGGTTCGATCCCTGCCCCTGGTATTTTCATTTTCATGTTTTCTTGCTTGTAGATCTAGTATGAGCCAACCTAGCGCGCTCATCATGCGCCTCACTTCCTCACCACTTGATCATCACAACACCTGATCTAGCATCCCAGGCTTGCATGCACACTATGGAGTCCTTGGAACCAGCCATAATAGATCATTCACCACATTTGGGTTGACATCATTTTGGGCCTAACGAATCTGTTTCTCACACCCCTCTAACTTGCTTCTTAAGGCCCATCTCCTCATTCTTGTTATTATTTCATTTTAATTTCTTTTTAATAATTAACTTTTTTTAATCAATTAATTAAAACTAATTTAGATTTAGATTTTCTTTGATTAAATTAACTTGACTCTTTTCTCTTTAATTTTAATTAAATCAAGTTAACCATTTTTAAGAAAATTAATTAAATTAATTAACTTAATTTCCTTTCATTTTTAAACTTTTCTTTAATTAAAAATAACAGGTTTTTATTAGGTTTTAATTCCCATTTCTCAAAATAAAAAATCAATTAATCATCAATTATTTTCCATCAAATAAACTCCTCGTTTATTCTTGCAATCTTCGCGTTTTTCTTATTTTCGCATTAATTTTATCATAATTATGTAACTGCTAAAGGTTGTAATAGATTAAATAGGTTTTTATTTAACTTTCTATTTTCCCTAAATTTTGTGGTTTGTATCCCCCTTCCCCGAAGCTTTGTAATAGCGTAGGAAATATATTTTCTATCTTTATCCTTTTCCTTATAAACTATTGCTAGATGTATTCTAATAGGCTTATATGGAAAGACTAAAAACAAATGATAGATAATCCTAATCAAGATAATATATATGAATCAAAATAATTTTCAGACACGCACCTCTAGGGCGACTCTACTTGTTGACTTCGGAAAATACAGTCATGTCCCTCGAATGTGGGACGTTTTAGAAAAGACCCTCAATTAAAAGATCGTAGTCCCTCGATAACCCTTTGATGCTTCCTCGATAAACGATCTTAGTCTCTTACGATAAATTTCTAAAGCGTCCTACAAGTTTCCTTTATGACTGTACGATGACCTGCGCCCGTCCCTCAAACATCTAACGACAGGGCTTCCTACTAACTAATGGTAGGATAACACTATCTAAAGGTAGATGAAAAGAACAAAAGATTTTTGAGTAGGTAGATAGTTCTTAATCGCTTGCTCGCGAACATTTCAAAACATTTTCCATACAAGGACACTTTTTCAACAAATATTTTAAAAATAAACATTTTGTATGCATTCTTCACGATACGAGAATCATTATAAAATTTCCGCACTTAGGAATTTTCAAAATATTTTTAAACACACATTCACAAAGCATTTTCAAAGTGAGCTAGCGATTAAGAGCCCGTAGATAACTACGGATGAAAATGGTGCTAACACCTTCCCTTTTCATAACCTACCCCCATTACTCAGAAACTTCTCAAAGGTCTTTCCTATTCTTTTAACCCTTTCCTTATTGGATAAAAGAAAAGTCGGTGGCGACTCTTGCTATCTGCGACATTTGCGATAAAACACAAAACCAAAAGTCAGTTCTCCCACCTTATTACAATGATGATACATCCATTGTTTAAAACAAAAAAATTAAATATATTACAAACAAAACTGCATGGACCAGAGAGGCGTTGTAGCCCTAGCTCCGGTCGTCTTCTTTGGTGGCTCCTTTTCTTAAAACCTGCAAAACAATAAGCATTAAAGATCCAAGAATACCTTACCCCCTAAATCAAGGCTTGCGGATTCAATAGAATCATTACTTTTAACTGAAACACAATGGTTTTTTAGGTATGATCAAAATAACATGGATCGGTGCATGTACAGGAACTCGTGATCCTGATAGCATGGAGGTCATCCGATCTACTTTTCCTGCACTAACATACCTCTGAAACACATTAATACAGTTATTTTGCAATGAAACATGAAGAAAATAAAAATATGAGTTTTGCAAAAAAATATGAAACGACAATGTGTGCGTGCAAGTTATGGGGGTTTTGGATCATCGTGTTTAATCCATTCTTACTCTGTAGAGTTGCTGGAATTTAATGAGCAAATTTGAATGCCTTGGAAACGACTGCAAGCTAGGGTTTCAAGTTTCCCTAGTTTGATAATTTTTGTGATTTTTGGATGGCCTTTTGCACAAGGTTTCATGGCTATATTTGATGTCTGAGTGCATGCAATATATAGAAGAGAATTTAGGTCAAAAGTTGGGCTTGGACTCTTGTAATAAGCCTTGTCTTATTATCTTATTTATTTTGAATTCATATTGAATAAAATCAAAATAATTAGAATAAACAGATCAAGGGGTACGTGAGTAAGATGTGAGGTTCACTATAAGCTGCAAAACACGTTTGGACTTTGAAACAATAGCCCAATAGCCTAAAATTCTAAGTTTGATCACTTTTGGTTTCATGCATTTGCTCAAAATTTCCCAACTTGCACTAGTCATAACTCTCTCAATTTTCATATTTTGAAGGTTATTTTTGACTTTTCAGAAAGCTCAAGATTCCCTTTACAATTTCTATTTTTATCTTTTTTGCATTTGAAGACTTTATATTGATGAAAGTTGCCTTCACAAAAAGTGTCTTGTTGTTAAATTTTGAAATGACCTATAAATGAGCGTTGGTTGATAAAAATATGATGAAGTATATTTTGGACTTGAGCTTAGAGAGAAAAAGTTGTAGAGAATTGAATTTCCTTAAAAATGAGCGTTGGTTGATAAAAATATGATGAAGTATGTGAAAGTTATGCTTGGTCAAAGTTCAGTTGACTTCTTCTAAGAGAACCCTAATTTAGTAACTTTTGACTTTTGATGAATCTTGAGTTTTTTGGATGGATCATGATCAACCCTTGATCAAATGATGAATATGACTTCAAAATATTGATGTTGACCAAAAATATTGAGGTTTGACTGTATGTTGACCATAGTTGCCTTTTTGTCCAATAGAGTTGATTTTCAGTCATCTAAGCAATTGACTGAGCAAACTTGTGTTGCAAGGCTTGAAACTTGGCATGAGCATTCTTGGAGACATATAAGAGACCATGAAATCCACTTGAAGCATTAGAAACCCAAACTTCCTTGAGAAAAGTGAAACCCTAGTTGTAAGTCCATTGCTTAGGAGGAGAATTGGTCTGATCAATTCTTGGGCAACCTTAAGCACTTGAGAACCCTAAGAGAATGTTCTTGAATAATGGGAGGGAAAATTTTGGGGTACAATTTCTGCCCCTGTTCAATCTTCTTAAACCTGAGGAGTTATATTGGCATGTCCGCCATTCGTGACCTAAAGGTAGAAGATGATTGAACACTTAAGTGCCTAGAAATTTGCACTCGCATGTGCATGAAGTAGCGCTGTTGGTTGATAATATTGCTTGAATGGGCTTAAAGATGCCATTCAGAGAGGTGACATAATTTCATTGGAGATGGGCTTATAGATTCCATCCAAATTAACTGTAGGTAAGAGTATCAGAATGAGTATACGCTTAACTATATCTGAAGAATGCTTTCCAGAATTAACCTCTGGGGAAGGTGCTTAAGTAGCTGCTTGTCAGATTTAGTCTCTGAGGGAGATGCTTGTTAGATTGTCTCTGAGGGAAATGTTTGTCATGTAGATAATAGCCCCATCATGCTTCGGGAATTGATCTACAATCTGTTTTTTCGTTGGTAAACCCGTCCTGTTTCGACAATTTATACCACCTGGTCATATCGATAGTTTCTCGTCCTGTTTCGGGAGTTAATCTTTGCCTGGTTATAAATATAGTTTCCTCGTCATGTTTTAGGAGTTTAATCTTTGACCTGCTTTCTGTTGGAGAACCCGTCTTGTTTCGGGAATTTACACCGCCTGGTTGTACATATAGTTGCCCCATCCTATTTCGGGAAATAATCTTGGACCTGGTCATATAGATTGTTGCCCCGTCTTGTTACGGGAACTAATATTTGACCCGTTCGAAAATTGTTGATGATATTCGTCTGTTTGTAGACTTTACCTGAAAAGACAAAGTTAGTTGTTATGTGTTGTACCCCAAAATTTTCCCTCTCATTTTATCAACATTTCTCATCACAAGGCTCTTGGAACTCAAGATCAAGCTAGGGTTTGCTCTGCTCAAGACATCTCCTTGCACTGATGACCTAAACTAGGGTTTGAGTTTGCACAAGGATTTTTAGACCTTCAATGCTCAAATTGACTTTCATACTTCATATTGGACTCATAAGTTTGTCCATACCAAATTTCAAGCCTTGAATCAAATTTTTGCCCAGTCAATTGGACATTTGACCTAGAAATCAGCTGTATTGGGGAAAAAGTCAACTGTGGCCAATTTATAGTCAAACCTCATGAATTTTGACACACATCAACATTATGAACTCATATGAACCATTGGATCAAGTTTGGACCACAACTCCACAAGAAATTTGATCAGATCACCAAAGGGGCAGAATGGTCATTTTCAGGGTTTTGATTGTACAAAGGCAATTTCTAACTTTTTGACCTAGCCAATGGCAAATTAGGTTCAACCATGGACTCAAGGACTCAATGACATCATCTTGACTTATTCAACAAGTTCAAAAGATCTCAAATGCATGGGATTGACAGATGAATTTTTCAGTCAACTGATCAAAATTTGACTGTACACTGAAAAGTCAAACTTTGACTTTTTGGTCAAAATCAAGTGCCAAGGGTCATTTTTCATCAATATGTGTCAAATTGTGAAACTTGTTCATCAAGAAACCCAAAATTGCAAATTAGGGTTTAAAGTTGAAAAATTTCATAACTTAGAAATTTTCTAAGTTATGAAATTTTCTTAATTTTTCCTAACTTTGCCCCACATTTTAACCATGATGCAAATGGATTCAAACAAAACCTCCAACATGAAAGTTGTAGTCCTCCACAAAGTCTACAACTTTGATTCACAAAGTTTTCTCAAAATAAGCTTGGATCTCAAGTTATGAGTTTTGGAACAAGGGTCCCTAAAACTTTTAACTTAGTGAAATTTTGCCCTAGTTTAGGCAGGATTTTGACCTATCTTCTTGGCCATTTTTCACATTGTTTCACTTGGAATCTCAAGTTGCATTTCAAATATGGATTATAGAGCATGTTTCAATCTTTCCAAATTATCCAAGAACTCCTCAAACACATTTGTGGTTAGGGAGAATCGAAGGCTTGAAGTTGGCAAAAACTCACTTTTCATCCATGGCATATTCATGTTCATACAAGTTGCATTTTCAAATCAGCATGCCTTACACTAGTTCACAGGCCTCTAAACCACTTTACACTCCATAATTAAATGCAAATCCATCAGTCTAAGCTTTTGTTTTGGCCATTTGGACATTGTACACAAAACTAAGCCCTAAGTAGAAAAAGGCACATTTCCATTTTTGCCATAATGTGCTTTATGTCAAACCACTATCCCTTGAGAATTGGTCCATATCTCAGAGGGAAAATCAAATCCACAAGTTAGAAGGGCCAAGGGCAGTGTATGCAAGCATATTTGGTAGCCTGTACAGGCCTGTAACTTCACTTCCACATTCTTACTTCAAAAACAAGAAACTTGTCAAAAACATGAGAATTTTTGAAAACCAGCCAATACTAACTTATGCAAACAGTTTGAACATCTTTCTCACACCCCTTTGAGCTAGAAACACGATTTCTTGAGCCTTTAAACACCCCATAGCCAGAAATCACATTCCTTTGGCAAAATAGGGCAGGTTCTGCAACTTGAGTTCCATAGCTCATTTGGCTCGTGCGTTTTGCCCCAAGTTGCTTCAAACACCTTCTATTCAACTCACCTAAGCTATCCCAAACCTCAAACACCAACTGTAACTCCATTTACAGTGTTCACCATTTTCATTTTGAGCTTGTGCAGGTTGAGTTCTATAGGCTGATTCAAGGACATTCAAGGCAAGCTAGCTATTGGAGAAGGTCAAGTGAAGTTCAAGAAAGCTACCAAACATCTCAAGCCTTGTTGAAAAGCAATGCATTACCCTACACGAATCCAACTGAAACAGGTTTTTCTCCACTTTCTATCTCTCTATTTAGGAACATTTAGCCTTAGGTTTGTGAATAAAAAATGTAGTGTTCATTGCCATGAAGCTGTACATATGCTCAGTTTTCATTTATATTAAGTGTGTTAGGAGAATTTCATCCATGAACATGCTGAAAAAACTAGGTCAAATTTTAGGGCCAGAGAAATTCTCTCTGGTCTTTGAGAGTTAGGACAAGTTGTTTATATGGTTGGAATCGTCTTGAAATTCTCTACAAGTTTGATATTGTGTGTTTTTGCAATAGAGCACATATATAGGATTTGGTAGTTCGTACAGGGACGCGCGCATTTTTTCAAATGCTGGAGGTTGAAGATGAAGTTTTGGGCTGAGCTTGGCCTGACTACTTTTGACACCCCCTGGCCCAATTTCTTGTATTTTCATATTTTTGCATTTTTGTTTTCATTTCTGATTTTGCTTTATTTATTTCCAAACATAAAAAATGCTCAAAAATATTTTCATAATTTTTTTCACATTTATTTGGCATTTTATTTTAATTTTTCTAACATAAAAGGCATTTAAATACTTTTATACTATTTATTAAGACTTGAAAAATATATATAATCATACTTTTTATTTTTATTCTTTATTTTTTTATTCATACTAAAAATATTTTCCTAAATATATTTTATTTTTGTACATATTTTATTTTATATTGTACATATTTAATTTGATTAATATACATATATAAATATATAATTTTTATTTTATTAAATACTCTAGAATAAAAAAATATAAAATATTACATTTTTATTTTTATTATTATTTATACTAAAAAATACTTTTTTCTAAGTATATTTTATTTTTACATATATTAATATATTTTATTGTATATAAATAATATAACATTTTATTTTCTTAAAGATTAGGGTTTTACCCTTAAACAATTAAAATAAATCTTTTATTTATTTCTTTATTTTTTACATTAAATACTTTTACATACATAAACAAACAAAAACCGTTTTTGCATATTCCATTTCCTTTGATATATTTATTTATTTTGTTTATTTAAATATTATCCATTTATTATTCATGCATTGTGAATTCAATTTGGATGTAATAGTAAACTAGGGTCTTTATTTCTTGTCAAATACCCCTCATTCAAAGATTGTACCCCCATCCCAATAATCATGTTGTAATAGCTTAGAATTTTAAATTCTCGCACTTTACGCTTTCAATTATGCCATGATTAGAGAATTAGGGTTTGTATGCAAAAATCCAAATCAACAAATAGTTTGACCTAATCAAAGACAAAAATACATGAAAACCAAACACAATGCACACTTGCACCCCTAGGGTTACAATCCACTTGTTGCCTTCAAAAATGGGCCATGTTATGCATGATTGGATACTTTGGCAAAACAAAAACAAAACAAAAGATCATAGTCCCTCGATGACGCTATCTTGGTTGCCTAAACAAAAATGATCAAGTCCCTCCAAAAAATTGCCAAACATACTTGACACAATTGCTATCATGGTCTATACGATGACCCGCGCCTGTCCCGTTTAACATCCTAACACAAGGTTGTTCACCAAATGCAATGGTGAAATAACACTGTCAAAAGGGTTAAAAACATTAGGAAAGATCTTTGAGTAAATTAGGGTAGATAGCTCTTAGTTACTTGATCAAAAGCTTGAAAAACATCCTTGCTATTTTTCAAACACACTTCACAGCACGATTTAAAAACATTTCCCAAATCAAACTTTCACACATTGAAATCTTTTCAAAATACAAAAACACCTTTGTATACATTCAAACAAGAATCATTACAAAGGTTGCCACAACGATGGCCTCTTTTCAAAACATCTTTCAAAACCACACACAAAGCACCATTTCAAACAATTGAAAAGCAAAAGCAAGTGATCTAAACAAGTAACTAAGAGCCCATGGATAACCATGGATGAAAAGGGTGCTTGCACCTTCTCTTTTCATAATCTACTCCTCGAACCCAAGAAAACATCTCAAAGGTCTTTCCTGTGCTTTTTGACCTTTCCTTAGGATAAAATAAAAAGTCGATGGCGACTCTTGCTAAACCGAAACATTTGCGAACACAAACGCAAAACCTCAAGTCAGTTCTCCCACCGTATCACATTATGCAATGTCATGGTGTATGTAATGCATTGCGTAATGACGTTCTTAAAGTAAATAAGAGTATGCTATATGCGTTTTGTATGAATATGCTATGATATTTTGTAAATGATGTATGAATGTAAGATGTCGTTGAAGCATATTGGTAGCTTTGTATAACATCTTCGATTGGGAAAAATAAATCCATGACTGTTGCTGGGGATGAAGAATATGAATCTTCAACCTCGTTTAGAATGTCTGCATTGGGGATTCCTGCTGTCTGTTTGAGGATACTTCGCTGGGGATGTTTGACTTCCGCTTGTGGATATAAGAGTTCAGAAACTTTGGTCGTTCTCCGCTCTACTGTGGAATTTTATTTCTTATTTACCCTGAAAAAAGATGAATAACCTTCAAAGGTGTTGTATGAGTTTCTGATTTGGATGCCATCTCTTCTGGGGGGACAAAGTTAAATGATATCTGGCCCGACTTCAGATTCTGTAGCCACTCTCTGGGGACAGCAGTCTAGACTACACTTTGCTGGAGAGGGAAATCTTGCCAGGGATTTGCAGTAATCAGAGAAGTAAACTCTGCTTGGGAAATTAAATTCCGTTGGGGAAATAAACCCTGCTTAGAGAAATAAACCCAGGTGGAGAAAAGAATTTTGCAGGGGATCTTGCAATGTTGAAGAAATACGATCAACTAGGGAATGAAGTTCCTGTGATCTATGTTGAGAAATCAGACTCTGATGGGGATTGGAATTCCGTAGGCTGTGCGGAGGAAGTTTCCACAATATGCTGAAGAAATGGCCAAACTCCTTTATCCTCTAAGGGGACTTGCTGGGGAGTAGGATTATGTGAACTATTGGAAGATGCCCCAATTTCCGTCTTGAAGGCATATTAGACTTGCTGGGGAATGTATCTCTATTGAAGACGAGCTTGTGAAGATGACTCCATGGGGACAATCCCATGGAGGTTTCTCTGTGGGGATTTGTGGACAACTCGAACGTTATCCTAACTCTTAGATTCTTTAGTAAATGCTTATTCCTGTTTTTATGCATATATTTGTCAACAGTAATCATATTCATATGCATATGTTCATTCAATTTAGTCATTGGACGTTTTTACAAACAAAACAGAAAAAGTAAACAAATTTGAATTTTGAAATTGACTTGTATTGATAGTTTGCCTATAAACAGGAAGTTTTGTACATAGAGACAAATATCCTAGTAAGAGGAAATCATCGTAAAAACAAAGAAAAAAAATACAAAGTAAGACAAAACATATAGCTATGTGTAAATGATCCCGTCGAGTTTCAACTATGCTATTGCCTCTATGCCTTCGAGTGTCTCTTCCCTTGCTGTCGGAAGAAGTTAACTAATCTGTACCATTTGAACTTGACATTGGTAACAAAATAGGCTGTAAGTAGATGATCCAACGGGACATAGTCGTACGGTTTAAATCCCTAACTTTTTTCTGGACCGCCCTTTTGGGTTTTCAGTCCACCGAGTTACCCTTTTTTTCCCAAGCCGCCTTTTCAGGTTTTCAACTTGGCGGGTGTACTTTTTTTTATTTATCCCTAGTTTTTGCCTAGGTCACTCAACCTAGCGGGTCTTTTTCATGTGTAGTATCTTTTAACTATGTCCGTGTTTATAGGATGCGGAAGATCATCGCCGTCCATAGTGGTTAAGATCATTGCCCCACCAGAAAATATGTTTTTAATCACAAATGATCCTTTGTATGTAAGGGTCTATTTTCCCCTGGGATCACCTTGTGGCAGTATGATACACTTGATTACCAAGTCACCAACCTGATATACATAACGTCTGACCTTCTTGTTAAAAGCGTTCATCATACGTTTTTGGTACATCTGGCCATGGCAGACAGCCGTAAGCCTCTCCTCATCAATCAAGTTCAGCTAGTCAAGTCGAGTTTGAATCCATTCATCTTCACTCAACCTTACATCCCTCATGATTCTCAAATGAGGTATTTGAACTTCAATTGGTAGGATAGCTTCCATGCCATATACCAAAGAGAAAGGAGTTGCCCCTGTTGATGTGCGCACCGTGGTACCGTAACCGTGGAGAGCAAATGGTAACATCTCATGTTAGTCTTTATAGGTCATTGTCATCTTTTGTATGATCTTCTTGATGTTTTTATTAGCGGCTTCTACGGTGCCATTCAACTTCGGCTGATAAGAAGAAGAGTTATGATGATGAATCTTGAATTGTGCGCATAGCCCAATAGTCATAGTATTGTTGAGATTGGTACCATTATCTATAATGATTCTCTTCAGAACACCCTACCAACAGATAAGATTCTGTTTGATGAATCGGGCCACAACATTCTTGATAACGGAAGCGAATGAAGCTTCCTTGACCCACTTCATGAAGTAATCCATGGCAACCAGGATGAAGCGATGTCCATTAGAAGCCGTAGGTTTGATCTCTCCAATCATGTCTGAAATTCTGACTGCAGATACTCAATGTCACGTTCAATGTTATGACACCGTATCTGACTTTCTATAAGACAGTAAATACAAAAACAGTAAAGAACACAGTCAATTGTTTACCCAATTTAGTGTGCAACAACACCTACTCTGGGGGCTACCAAGCCAGGGAGGAAATCCACTATAAGAGATATTAATTCAGGAATAAACCAACCAGTTTATCTCCTTCACTTAAGACCTACCCAATGCAACTTCAATCTAAGTACAACTTAAACCTGAGTTCCTACTCACTCCCCCTCAATCACAGCAGTGATACTTAAAACAATTGACTAATGAATTGATGAAGACACTCTTCAAAACATACACTTGATTATGCTTCACAGCTTTTTAATCAAGCAACACAAACACTCTTGCTTCACAGCTTTGAGTGATACATAAACCTAACTTGACTTTGCTTCAAAGCTTTAGTCAAGAGACACAAAACACTCTTGCTTCAAAGCTTTGAGTGATACAAAACCCTTACAATTAAAACCTATTCCAAGTCACTTATCACAATGATACTTGCTTGGATTACAATAGTTAAAACTATACAGTTTCTAAAAATGATCTTCTGTCAAAAGGGATAAATTCCAAACAGCAACCCTGTTGAATATATAGCAGCTGCATCTTCAGTTAGGGTTTCCATAAAAAGCTAGGGTTAATTCTATTTGACCTTAAGACTTGGTCACAGGACTTTATCAACCAGGTTAGGGTTGAGCTAGGTTAACCCCAAGTCCACGAGATTTTCTGTTCTGGAAAGACTGAGTCATTTTCCTGAAAAAACTCAGAATTACCCAAACTGCATAACTGTTAGTTCAGAACAGGATGTCTTAACATTTGTTATGACATCTGAATTCCTGTCTACTGATTTTGGTAAATGTGATCTTTTTGCAAAATGCTCAGATACACACTCATAAACAGCAGCACCTGTATGACAATATTTTTCTGCAAGGGTACCTAATAAATCAGTACCTAATAAACTAGAATGTTATGACATCAGTCACGACATTCACACACCTGGTTTTACCAAAAATGCATGCCAATAACTAAACAACTACAAACTCCCCCTTTGGCAGATTTTTGGCTAAAGCCCCTAAGCAATCAGAGATAGATAGCAGCAGAATAAATATGACTGCAGAAAAATAGAATGTCTATCAAGTAATTGACCACAGAATAATATCTCCCCCTCTTTAGCCACAAATGGGCCAAAGATACATGTTCTTAAAAGTTATACAGTCATCCCAAAAGTAATAAAAACAACAACTAAAAACTGAACACACTTGTAAGCTCCACCAGGAACCAGCAACAACTCCACCTTTAAGCACTGTCCCCTTCAGAGGAGCTAGTTTCTTCAGTATTGAGTTGATCTTCAGCTGCACCCTCTTCCCTTCTGTTTCCTTCAGCTTCCTCCTTTTCTAACCTGGCAATTAGGTTTTCTAGGGTCTTTTTCCTAGTCTCCAGCTCTTTGCAGGTCTCTTTCAATACAACTATAACATCAGATGTTTTGGACTGAGTCTTCACAGATGATGTCTCAGCTGATGTTATGACAATATCAAGAGCATGAGATCCCTGAAACAGCTTGTAGTGTAACCCAAGAGCAGGAGCTCTTTTGCAAGCAGTATCTCTTGCCACCAGGATATCAGGGTACCGTGCAAGGATAATTCCACACAGGAGGGAGGGAAAGGCAATAGGACCTTTGACAGCAAAGCTACCAGCATGTTTTAGAGTTTGTTCAAAAATATACCTGCCATAGTCAAATTCAGTCTTGGTTCCCACATCATAAATAATCTCCCCAAACCTGTGGAGATAGTAGATTTATGGTTTGTAGGGACCCAGTTGGCTGCACCAATCTTGTGCAGGATGACAAATTTCATGCTTAGTTTGCTGGCATTCAGCTTGCCTTTCAAGGGCCAACACTTGACTTGTCTTGCTGTGATGGTTTGAAAAACTTCATTGTCAGTGACTTCCAGTTCAGGGCAATCCTCATTTGATCTTCCAAGAAATTTGTTAATTTCTGATGGAGAGAAATTAACCCTTCTTCCTCTAACATAAACACATTCAAAGTCAGCTGACCTTCCATCAGCACATTCATCAGACAAGTTAACTATAAATTCCTTGACCAGATTTTCATAGCACTTGGTAAATTTTACCACTGTCTTCATCAGTCCAGCATTTTTAATCAGGTCCATGATTTCCTTTCACTCCATGGCATCATTGTTTAGCTCTCTTTCTAAAGCTATTCTCTTCAAGCAAACATACTTCCATCTGTTGGCATTGTCAGGATGGTGAAAAGAGATGTTGTATGTTGGGACTTCAGGAACTCTAGCCATTTTGCTGGAGGGAAGTTTCCTTCTGATAGGAATTTCTTCAGCATCAATCTCAAACTCTGATTCCTCATCAAAATCAGAAGACTCAGGTTCTTTTATCTTCTTTTTAATTGGTTGTCTACCAGTATGCACCTGGGCTTTCACCTTCCCTTTGGACTGACCAGTTTTCACAGATTCTACCCCAGTCTTGCCTTCAGCCTTGGATTTCTTATCAGCAGGTTTATCTTTGGTCATACATTTTGAAGCACTCTGATTACCCTTTCTTTTCATCATTCTCCTAGCTATGCTAGGGTTTACATTGGCAATTAGATCATTGTCTGAGTATTCCTCATCCACATCAATGATAGGTGGATCAACAATCTTCTCTGAAGGGTTCTGAATGTTGTCATTTGGTGTCACAACATTCTCAGAGACATCTACATTTGCTTCAACATTTGGGCTTGCTGATTCTTGATTTAATGGAACAAAAATCCCCGGTACATATTGGTTTCCGCTTAGTATTCTTGTAACAAGCCTAGCAATTGCTTGATGTACTTGAGCTGATCCTTCCCTATTTGGTACAGAGGAAGAAGGATGAGAAGGATTACCAGAAGCAGTAGCTTGAGCTCTTCCTGCATGCCTAGTTCTCAGCTTTTTGACTTTGGAGGGGTCAGTTGCCATTTCTCTGAGAGGAGTGATCTCCAGGACTTCAGAATCTATGCATGTGGTGATTGTTCGAGAATCTTGGTCAGATGATGAAGATGAAGAGGTCGTCTTGGTTGAAGCTGATGTTTGAGACATTTTGATTGACTTAGAGCACCAGTAGCAATTTGAGAGGAAACTTTGATCGAGAGAAAGGAATAGGTTGCAAAGTCGAGAGAGGTAGGAGGCAAATGAGAGTCTATTCAACTTCTTAATAATTTTGAAAGAATTGGAAAAACATATGATTAACCCACTAAAAATAGACTTAACAAAAATAGCTCCTTCAACCCTTGCTTATAATTTCTCATGTTGGCAAATACCCATCTTGCCCCTCAAGTTTTCAAGTTGATTTCCATCAAGATCCTTGGTAGAAAAATCAGCCAGCTGAAGCTTAATGATACCATGTTCCAGTTTAATTGTCTTCTTCTCTACAAGGTCAATGTGCTTGGTCCTGCTATGCTGAATGGGGTTCTTGGAAATATTGTTTGTATTCAGATTGTCATAATACAATGTCACAACATCTTGTGAGACATTATACTCAGTGAGCATCTGTTTTGTCCAGATATTTTGAGAACAGCTACTACCAGCTGTAACTATTTCAGCACAGAGTTGAGAAGGCATTCTTTTGACATGAATCATAGCTCTGGCAGATTCCTGTATGATTTTATTTTTCCTTCTGTCAACTCCATTTTGATGAAGAGTTATAGGAGAAGAGAATTCATGACTCATTCCTTCTGAGAAACAGAATTTCTTAAACTTGTTGTTTCCAAATTCCTTGTCATGAACACTTCTGATTCTAATAATACATCTTTCTTTTTGAGTTATTTTGCACAGTTCTCTAAAAACTTCAAGGTTATTCACCACATCATAGACATATCTCTTTTTACCAAGCCTTTCCATTTGATGCTCACCACAAACCCTCCTTTTATCAATTTGTAGTCTTGGGATCCTTCTGACTGCTTCCACAGAGATAGTTCTTTTCATTCTTCTTAGATTAAGATGGTCAAGTTTATGGTGCCACAGTTTCATCTCTTTTTCTTCTTTGGTAATAGAACACATAGTGAAGTTATTAGTGTTCTCAGGCTACCACAAGTAACAGTTATCTTTAGATCTGATTCCTTTCATTACAACTTCTAGTTTTTCATTAATTACTAGACATTCAGATTTTGAGAAGTTGACCTTGAATCCTAGATCACACAGTTGACTGATACTAATGAGATTAGCAGTCAGGCCTTTTACCAGTAGCACTTCATTCAGACTTGGAACTCCAGGGCAGTCCAAATTACCAACTCCTTTGATTTCACCTTTAGCACCATCTCCAAAGGTCACAAAACTAGTGGTGTGAGGTTTAACATTATTGAGGAGGTTCTTGATTCCAGTCATGTGTCTGGAACACCCACTGTCAAAGTACCAGTCTTCCTTTGCAGAGACCCTCAGGGAAGTGTGGGCTATCAGGGCAGTAGCCTTTTTCTTCCATTTAGGAGTATGTGGTACCTTTTTAGACTTAGGTTTGACACCTGAGTTTTGATTAGGGTATCCATGCAATCTGAAGCAGAAAGGATTTATGTGGCCATACCTCCCACAATGATGACATCTCCATCTTTGGTACCTTTTCTTCATATGTCTCTGTTCCTGATGTTGAGAGTTGTGTTGAGACATCTGTTTTGACATTTGCTTATTAGGCCTGATCTTCTTGTCTGTACCAGATTTCTTTGCTTCCACAAATCCTAGTCCAGATTTGTTTCCCACATTTTGTCCAACCTGAAGGATCTCTTCCAATTTGTCTGTTCCATTTGTCAGCATCTTGACAGATTTGGTCATTTGGTTCAGTTGTGAGTTCAGCAATTGAACTTCCCCTTCTAGATGACTTATAGTTTCAAGGTCTGCCCTTTTTTCAGCCTCCAGCTTTATGATGAGTTTGGATTGTTTCTCATTCTACACACAGACTTCAGCACTTCTGATACACAATTTCTTGTAAGTATCATCCAGTTCTTCAAATGTCACTTCTTCATCACTAGTGTCACTTTCAGAGGTACAAACACCAGTTAGAGCAGTAACTAGTTTGGCAGATTCATCTTCAGAATTACTTTCTGAATCACAGTCAGACCAAGTAACAGTCATTCCTTTCTTTTGTTTCTTAAGAAAGGTAGGACATTCAGCTCGAATATGCCCATATCCTTCACACCCATGGCATTGAATTCCTCTGCCTTGATTTCCCTTCTCTTCGGACCTTGGTCTTCTGCTGGAACTGTCAATGTCAGAGGGAATGCTATGAACATTAGACTTTGACTTTGGATCTATTCTTTTGATGAGTTTGTTGAATTGTCTTCCAAGCATGGCTATAGCTTCTGAAATATTTTCTTCTTCATCCTCCTTGTTTTCAACATCAGTGTTGGATACAAGTGCTATGCTCTTGTTCTTCTTGTCACCATTTTCAGTGATCCCCATCTCAAAAGTCTGAAGAGACCCAATAAGTTCATCCACTTTCAACTTGCTGATGTCCTGGGCTTCCTCTATGGCAGTTACCTTCATTGCAAATCTTTTAGGAAAGGATCTGAGAATCTTTCTCACCAATTTTTCTTCTGACATCTTTTCTCCCAGTGCTCCCGAGGTGTTGGAAATCTCCAAGATGTTCATGTGAAACTCATGAATGGTTTCATCTTCCATCATTTTTAGATTCTCAAACTTGGTAGTCAACATCTGAAGCCTTGACATTTTTACTTTGGAAGTGCCCTCATGGGTAGTTTTGAGAGTGTCCCAAACTTCTTTGGCCAGTTCATATTGATGTACTAGTCTGAATATGTTTCTATCAATTCCATTGAACAAGGCATTTAAAGCTTTGGAATTTCCCAGGGCTAACTCATCTTCTTCTTTACTCCAATCTTCCTCAGGCTTCAGACTGATTGTCCCATCTTTCTCAGTTATGGTGGGATGGTTCCATCCTTTGTCAGCAGCTCTCCAAGCCTTTTTGTCCAGAGATTTTAAGAAGGCAATCATACGAGGTTTCCAGTAGTCATAATTTGTTCCATCCAGAATGGGTGGTCTATTTCCAAAAACTCCTTCTTTGTCCATAGTGCCAGAAAGTGATATCCCTAGATCTCACCCAGTAATACAGGCAGGGTGCCTGCTCTAATGCCAATTGAAATTCTGGCTGCAGATACTCAATGTCACGTTCAATGTTATGACACCGTATCTGACTTTCTATAAGACAGTAAATACAAAAACAGTAAAGAACACAGTCAATTATTTACCCAGTTCAGTATGCAACAACACCTACTCTGGGGGCTACCAAGCCAGGGAGGAAATCCACTATAAGAGATATTAATTCAGGACTAAACCAACCAGTTTATCTCCTTCACTTAAGACCTACCCAATGCAACTTCAATCTAAGTACAACTTAAACCTGAGTTCCTACTCACTCCCCCTCAATCACAGCAGTGATACTTAAAACAATTGACTAATTAATTGATGAAGACACTCTTCAAAACATACACTTGATTATGCTTCACAGCTTTTTAATCAAGCAACACAAACACTCTTGCTTCACAGCTTTGAGTGATACATAAACCTAACTTGACTTTGCTTCAAAGCTTTAGTCAAGAGACACAAAACACTCTTGCTTCAAAGCTTTGAGTGATACAAAACCCTTACAATTAAAACCTATTCCAAGTCACTTATCACAATGATACTTGCTTGGATTACAATAGTTAAAATTATACAGTTTCTAAAAATGATCTTCTGTCAAAAGGGATAAATTCCAAACAGCAGCCCTGTTGAATATATAGCAGCTGCATCTTCAGTTAGGGTTTCCACAAAAAGCTAGGGTTAATTCCGTTTGACCTTAAGACTTGGTCACAGGACTTTATCAACCAGGTTAGGGTTGAGCTAGGTTAACCCCAAGTCCACAAGATTTTCTGTTCTGGAAAGACTGAGTCATTTTCCTGAAAAAACTCAGAATTACCCAAACTGCATAACTGTTAGTTCAGAACAGGATGTCTTAACATTTGTTATGACATCTGAATTCCTGTCTACTGATTTTGGTAAATGTGATCTTTTTGCAATATGCTCAGATACACACTCATAAACAGCAGCACCTGTATGACAATATTTTTCTGCAAGGGTACCTAATAAATCAGTACCTAATAAACTAGAATGTTATGACATCAGTCACGACATTCACACACCTGGTTTTACCAAAAATGCATGCCAATAACTAAACAACTACAATGTCAATACCCTAGATTTTGAATGGCCAAGGAGAAGTTAAGATGTTTAGAGGAACTAAAGGCACATGTACTTTGTCAGTGTAGATCTGGTACTTGTGACAAGTTCATGAATGCTGATAACAATTTGCTTCCATGGTGGACCATTAGTATCCTGCCCGTAGGATCTTTTTAGCCATCGTGTTCCCACTAGAATGGGTGCCAAAGGTACCTTCGTGTAAATCAACCATGATCTTATCTGCCTCACTCTAGTCTATGCTCTGAAGCAAAGTAGATTCGTGGTTGCGCTTATGGAGAATTCCATTACTGAGGAAGAATTTACCAGAAAACCTTCTCAGGAACTTCTTATCGTTGACTGAAGTTCCCTCCGGATATTATTGGGCCTCAAGATATCTCTTAATCCCATGGAACTAGGGCTTGTCCATTATTTCTTCAGTATCAATCTCTTGACAGTAAGCTGGTTCGTCCATCCTCTCAATGGTGACCTGATGTGCCTCATTATCCCACCTGATTTTGAACATGGATGACATAGTGGCTAACACGTCTGCTAGTTGATTTTCCTCTCGTGGAAAATGCTCAAAGGTAATTTCCTTAAAATGTGGGATTAATGTTAACACATGTTCTTTGTAAGGGATGAGATTAGGGTGCTTCGTGTCTCATTCTCCTTTGATCTGACTAATGACTAAGGCTGAGTCTCCAAATAGACTTAAGACTTGATTCCCAAATCTATGGAAGCTTTGGGACCCATAATACACGCTTCATATTCAGTCATATTATTGGTACAATTGAAACACAGCCTAGCAGTGAATGGAGTATGAGAACCTTCAGGGGATATGATTACAGCGCCGATGCTGTTGCCGAGTGCGTTGGAATCCCCGTCAAAAACCATGGTCCATTGGGTTCCTTGTTCAGGTCCCTCATATAATATGAGTTCTTCATAATTGTTTACCAACATGATGTCTTCGTCCAGGAATTCGAAATTCATGGATTAATAGTCATCCACAGCCTGATGAGCCAGGTGATAAGCCATTACACTTCCCTTTATTGCTTTTTGGGTTGTTTACTGAATATCGTATTTAGTTAGGACCATCAACCATCTTGCTATTCTTCCAGAGAGAGCGGGCTTCTCGAATATGTATTTAATTGGATCCATCTTGGATATCAATAAGGTTGTGTTAGTCAGCATATACTGTCTTAGACAGCGAGCAGCCCATTCCAGAGCGCAACAAGTTTTCTCAAGCAGTGAATATCTGGTTTCACAGTCGGTAAACTTTTTTCTCAGGTAGTATATTGCATGTTCTTTTAGGCCAGACTCGTCATGCTGCCCCAACACACACCCCATTGAATTTTCCAAAACTGTTAGGTACATGATCAGAGGTCTTCCCTTGACTGGCAGCATTAAAATTGGAGGCTCTTGAGGGTACTCTTTGATCCTATCAAAGGCAGCCTTGCAGTCTTTATTCCATTTCACCACTTGATCTTTCTTCAGTAATTTGAAAATTGGTTCACAAGTAGCGGTCAGATGGGAAATAAATCTGGCGATGTAGTTTAGCCATCCTAAGAATCCCCTAAATTCCTTCTCAGTGCGAGGAGCAGGCATTTCTTATATTGCTTTTACCTTTTCAGGGTCCATTTCAATACCTTTACCGCTGACAACAAAGCCTAAGAGCTTACCTGACCTTACTCCAAAATTGCATTTATTCGGGTTCAACCTTAGTTTGTATTTCTTCAGTCTTTCAAACAACTTCTACAAGTGGTCAAAGTGTTCCTCTTCAGTTTGAAATCTAGCTATCATATCATCCACGTAGACCTCTATCTCGCGATGGATCATATTATGAAACAAAGCTACTATGGCACGCTGATGGGTTGCCCCGATGTTCTTCAGCCCAAATGGCATAACTTTGTAACAAAACATGCCCCATTGTGTGACGAAGTTCGTTTTCTCCATGTCCTCAGGTTCCATTTTGATCTGGTTGTATCCGGAGAAACTGTCCATGAAGGAGAATACTTTATGCTGTGCGGTATTGTCAACCAGAATATCAATGCGGGGAAGCGGGAAGTCATCCTTGGGGCTTGCCCTATCCAGGTCTCTGTAATCCATACACATACGTACCTTACCGTCCTTCTTAGGCAATGTAACAACATTGGCGACCCATTGTGGATAGGAGGTGACAGCTAAGAAACTGGCGTTGAACTGCTTCATGACTTCAGTCTTGATTTTCTCTGACATTTCTGGCCGCATGCGACGGACCTTCTGTTTCACCGAAGGGCAATCTTCTATGGTCGGTAGACGATTGACCACGATATCAGTGTCGAGTCTTGGCATGTCTTCGTATGACCAGGAAAAGACCTCAACATAGTCATATAGTAACTGAGTTAAGCGCTTCTTGACACTATGCTCCAGGTTGGCGCCAACCTTGACTTCTTTCTTGTCCTCTTCAGTACCTAAGTTAATTGTTTCGACCGGCTCTTCGTGGGGATATATGGTCCTTTCTTCCTACTGTAATAATCTGGCAAGTTCCCCTGATACCTCACAATCTTCCTCACCTTCGTCCTCGGCTTGGTAGATCGGATTTTCAAAGTCATGATAGGCCATAGCAAAATCGTTACCCGTTGGATCCTGAGTGGATGTGGATCTGTATTTTGATATATAAGTGTGTGTAAGAGCATAACTACCTCTGATAAAATAAAAGGTAGAAAAATAAAAACAAAGAGCGTAAAATTCGCATGCAAAAACGTCCCATGATTTATTGATAACATATGAAGATGAAGTAACAATCCTCACAGATGGACCATTGTGCCTCGGGTAAGAAACAAGGTTTTAAAGTCTAAATTATTTAAATATTACAAGTCTGAAAAATTTAAAAGACAATTAATCTTGAATAAAAGTAATAGGAATAAAATCTTTGGCCTCCCAATTGTTGAGTCCTCTGCTGATGGTTGGAAAAATCCACTCGTCCATGTCAGGACTGTTATCACTGTCTTCCAATGCATTGATTCCCTGATTGCTGATACGTAAAGGTGGTCCCCCAGTGCGAGTACGTTGAACAACTCTTTGGGCCTCCAAATTAAAACCCAAACCAAATTTGTTGGATTTGTAGGGAATATCCGGAAGTTGACCTCGGATGGTACATCCATCTTCCTCAACTGCTGCTCTAGCATCCTTCAGAGAGGCCATTTTCAATGGAGGTCTGGTGACCTTTGGAATCTTGGTAGTAGTCTTGGTCGCAACAACCGTCTGTGGGACCTCTTCAAAATTCTGACATGGGGTCTCAATGAAATCACCATCTATTTCAACATACCTGAATGAGTTCAGGTGGCTAAACAGGTATTCCTCCTCCCCAAGGACTGTGATGATCTTTCCCTTGACTGGGTATTTCAACATCTGATGTAGGGTAGAAGTGACGGCACCAACACCATTGATCCAGGGTCGACCCAATAGAAAGGAATAGGATGGGCGGATATCCATCATATAGAAGGTTGAATCAAAAGTTTGAGTTCCAACTTTGATAGGGATGTCTACTTCTCCGTGAACTGTTCTCTTAGAACCATCGAAGGTCCTCACCACAATGTTGCTGGGCTTTAATGTGATTCCTTTGCAATCTAACCGGTCAAGAGCATTCTTTGGCAAGACATTCAGTGATGAACCTGTATCCACCAGAACATGGGCTAACATAGTGCCCCTGCACTCAATGGAGACATGCAAGGCATCATTGTGTTTCCTTCCTTTGGGAGTTAAATCAGTGTCAGAAAAACCTAGTCTATTATCAGCAGTTAGACTGGCCACACAATTCGTAAATTGATCAATGGAGGTCTCTTGGGGCACGTGGGCGGTCTTTAGAAATTTTACTAAGGCCTTAGCGTGGGCCTTAGAGCATAAAAGTAAAGCCAACATTGATATTTTTGAGGGGGTCTACCCCAACTGCTCTACGATGTTGTAGTCACTTTTCTTAATTATCTTTAATATCTCTTCCATCTCCTTCCTAGAAGCCTCGGTATTGGTTTCTAGATGCGCCTTCGTCTGGACAGGCTCAGATAATACCTCTTTGCCCTGTGTCTCTGTGGCAGGGATAACTGTAGGACCAACAATGGGAGTATCATTGGAAATGCTGGTAGGAGCGGTAGCGGGAATAATTACAGGAGTAGAAATGGTCTTTGGAGAGATCTCGAGGGAGAAAACCTTTCCACTTCTTGTTATCTTACTGGTCCCAACGATATTGTCGATGTTAGGATCAATAGCTTTAACAACTTTCTCTTTGATAGCTAATAGATCTTGCCTGACACCATGGTAGTAGACGTCAGCCCCATAGTTCCAGGGAACAACTTTATCCAAATAATACGGTATTGGCCCTGGCATGGTGATGATTAGGGGAGCCGGATTTAGAGCAGATGTAATCCTGACGGGTCTTTTGGTGGAGACCCTGGGAGGATTGTCGGAAATGGTGATTATTGAAACATCTTCATAGGAACTTCTGGCAAGAGGAACTTTATCGAACATGATTTCTTTGTTAACCATCAGAAGTTGGACGCCCATCTTTAATAACAAACAGCCATCTGGTAGAGACATACATAAGTGACAACTTTCATCACAACCCGGAAACAGGTCGGCTTGCAATAGATTCTGTTTAACAGTCAAAAGGGGAGTAGTTAAATCATCCACGGAGGAAACAAAATAGTCATCATCAACAGGGTTGACACCTTGACCATGTTTGGACATTGGCGCCATTATTACATTAGGTGTTTCTGGGGGGTCAAACTCAATCTATTTCTCCTCAATACTTGTACCTTATTTTTCTAGGCCCAAGAATCATTTGTATCATGTCCCGGACTTTCAGAATGATATGCACATCGAGCATTCGGGTTGTAGCGGGGAGAAGCAGTATTGGGGTTCTTGGGAGCTTCCTTTAGAGTCACCAGATTAGAATTCAATAGATGTGGCAAAACATGGGACAAGGTCATGTTGATCTAGGTGAATCGTCTTATGGGCGCCTCCGACCGGCATTGATAGGTTCGTTTTTAATTTGATACAGGATTGGAGATCATAACAGCCCCTACCGTCAGGAGACATTCAGTTTTGCTTTGATTCCTGTGGTCATATGCAACACTGACCTCCTTCTTTCTGCTAAAGGGTTTCTTCATCGTGCTCGAGGATATATCCCTTTGAATTTTTCCACTCTTAATACCGGATTCTACCCGCTCACCAGTCATGATTAGTTCAGTAAATCCAGCTGAAGAGCTTTCGGTCAGATGGTTGAAGAATGGACCATACAACGTGCCTAAGAACATATCCACCAATTCTCTGTCAGATAAAGGGGGCTGGACTCTTCCAGCGAGATCCCTCCATTTTTGGGCATAAATTTTGAAACCTTCACCAGCACCCATAGACATGCCTTGAAATTGTATTCGAGTTGGAGCTAGGTCAGCATTATAGTAGTATTTCTTGTAAAAAGCAGCAGCCAAATCTTCCCAATTGCGAATATTGGTTCCTTCTAACTGATAGAACCAATCCAACTGTGTCCCTGAAAAACTTTCTTGGAAGAAATGTACTCATAGGTTCCTATCAGCAGTATGGGGTTGAATCTTCCTAACGTATGATCTTAAATATAGCTTTGGACAAGAGACACCATCATATTTAGTGAACGTAGGGACCTTGAATTTCTGCGGGATGACCACCACTGAGACAAGTCCTAGCTCTTCAAAATCCAGCCCGGGTACCCTCTGGATCTCCATAGTATTGAGGCGATCCTCCAGCTATTTGTATTTATCATCAGAAGGAGGATACTATTATTCATAATAGTCAACCTCTTCTTCTTCTTCACCCTCTGGGTGATAATTTCCTTCCTTGTTTTTTCCTTCTTGATTATCTCCTTCACCCGATGAGGTTGTGAAATCTAGAGTTTGCCTGGCTTCTCCTTTGAACCTTCTTCCCAGATTCAAATGCCGACTGGTTTCTTCGCCTTCTTCTTCTTATCTTTAATCATAAGAGCCTTCAATTCTTCTTGTCCTTTATCTAGAGACAATAACATCTGTTGGAATTGAGCGTTCTATGCTTGGAGATCCTTTACTGTCTGTTCACTATCCATCACACTGAAATAAACAGTAGAAAGATAAGGAGACCTATTGTAAGAAACCTGTTTGTGTTATGATGAATGAAAATTCATATACAAATGATTTCAAGGAAATTAGAGATTTAAATTTATTTATACAAAAAGGAAACACACGTTGTATTAATAAATCCAAGTTCGAGTACATCATGCCTCTTTGGGCTTATAATGAAAGAAATAAAATACAAGAACTCTCTAAGATAAAAAGGTTGAACGCATCCTCTTCGGTGCGATGTAGGCGTTCAAACTCCACTCTTCATGAAGCTTCTTGGTGAGTTCCAGAACTTTCTTCTCACTGGCGTAGAATTGGGCTTCGAAGGTGTCTCGCTCTTCCTTTAGCTGAATCCAATCCTTTTTCAAGTCTTCAAGTGAGGTAGGCATATTGGGATATAGGAAAATGTACGGAACATCTCCTTCAACAACAGGCTCTACGATAACAGGTAGGATGGAGGCGTAAGGCATTAAGAGACTCTGAGCACGAGCTCGTACCCACCTAAGGTAAGGCTCAAGGGGAATTGAATTTTTGTTCCCCAATGTCTTACTATCCACTTTGTTTACCATCCTCCAAGCTCGTATAAACCTTTGGCGGTAGCCTTGGTCGTCGCTCTCATAGTCGAACACCACACCTTGGATGAGCGCATCATGAGAACCATCTCTTCGGGCGTACCCAAACTGTCGCAAAGCTAAGCAAGGGTTGTAAGTGATACCTCCTCTAATGCCAAGAAAAGGGACATTAGGGAATTCCGCATAACGGTCGATGATAGTAATGTCCTCCAAGTATCGAGAACACAAGTGGATATCTGAATGTATGAGTGACATCAACCTATTGGACCATCTCAAGCCTTTGTCGTTCTTCATAACGGATCGAGGGAGGTGCGAAACAAACCACCTAGCCAACAGAGGAGTGTAACACATGAGGGCTCCTCTTCTCTTCATGGTGCGAGAGTGGAGAGAATGCAAGATGTCTCCCAACAAAGTAGGCACTGGATTTTGAGATATGAAGATTTTGACAGCATTCACATCTATAAGTTGGTCAGGATTTGGAAATAGTACCATCCCATAGATGAGAAGAGCCAAGATTTCTTCGAAATCTTATAAATCCAGAGTGTTCCAACAGTCTTGAGCTTTTTCCAATAGGAACTTGGCTAGGAACCCTTTGATACCACTTCTTGTTTCCCAATTAGCCGTGATGTCGGATTGTTGCAAGTGTAAGGCTCGACATCTATCCCTGACATCACTTGTCCTCTCATGGTTTCTCAACCACCAATAATCCCCACAACTTCGTCACAAAACTTCTTTATTCTAGATCTTCCATCTCCCTATCATTCAACACCACCAAATTCACTTATAATTCTTTCTGACTCTCCCTCTCCAAATAACTACCCAGAAGATCCCCTTAGAACAATCATTGATTTAGAAGCTTGGGACAACCTTGTCACAAGCTCTCAGAAAATTGTCGTTCCCAAACCAACACCAAAAATATCCAAAGCAGATGTTGGTAAATTTTCTGATTTTTGAAACAGAAATACAGGGATGGGTTAACTCTCTGAAGCTAGCTTGCATAGAGAATCTCAATCTAGCTGCTTCTTATTCTCACTGGAATCATCTCAGAAAATGATTTAACTCTGAAACTCTAAAGCTAAAAGAGCTCAGCTATGAAATCACTCAACAGAACTTCTGCGATCGCCTGGAAATCTTTAAGGATCAAGTTCTATGACACTGGGTAAAGAAACCTCTCCTTGTACTGGACAACACCCCTTGGGAATCCCCTTAGACATCCGAGTTTAATGAACCGTCTCTTGAACCTTTTCCTCTGGTCATGTTTCAAGAAAAAGGCAAAGCAGTCGAAGAATATCCTACGCCAGAATCAGCTGTAGTAAGTTCTAAGAATATGGTCTCTTCTTGTGAAATAACCTCATCTTCTCTTGTGCTGAAAACTCTGGAGGAGTTGAAGAAAGAAAAAGTTGTGTTTAAGGAAAGGTTAGACAAGAAGGATGAAACTAGCAAGAAAGTTAAGGGGATGCTTGGGAAACAAGAGGAATCGAACAATCAGATCAAGAGTTTATTGGAAGCCTTGTTCACACGACTTCTACCTCCTCAACCATAACTCTGAAAAATAGTTTTGTTTCTTCTATTTGTATCTTATTTCAATCTTCTAGTTATCTACCTCCTTCTGTTTATCTTAATTCACTTTGAATACAAAATGCATATTATTATTTACGCGTTTTTTATTGCTTTTTTATTCTTGACAAAAAAGTGGGAGAACGTAAGATATTTTGAATATAAAAGTATCGAGACTCAGTCTCAAACATTTTGAATATAATAACTTCTATTTGTTAGCCTCTGAAAGCAAACAGGAAAAATCCATTGAAAAGTAACCTCTGAAAGTAACTTCTGTCATGGATGCATCAAAACCTCCATCACAAAGCTCTGATCAGAACATCTTCAAGGAAGTAATTTTTTCTTTATCTGAGTATCCAACTCAGGGGGAGAATTTAATTCTTTATGTTCGTAAGTATTCTATCAAAATATACATGTTTTTGTCATCACCAAAAAGGGGGATATTGTTAGAACATAGTTTGGTTTTACATCCTTGTAAGAGTTTTGATGATAACAAACACATGATATATATAAATAACAAATATTCTCTCTAATAATGTCTTTTAATAAGCATTGAAATTCTGGTGTACGAATCATAGAATATGAGAAAGTTTCGTTTTTGAAGTTCTGTTGTGACACATCATTCTTAGAAGCAAATCTGTGTGACATGCTTAAATGAAGAAGTTCTAATGTTACAACTTCTAAATGCACCAACACTGCAACCAAAAACTCTGATATTCTGATTAGTAAAGTTCTAGAAAGAACTAAAGAAGTCTCAACGGTAACATTCATCTTCTGATATGATCCCAAGAAAGCATGTTTCGAAGCGTTACAATTTATTCATTGCAAATCAAAAAGTAACGGCTGAATTAAGACAAGATCTCTATTTTTGAAAAGAACATTAACTACACTTTATCAACCTTCCAAAAGCATCTTCTCATGTCTCTCATGATTCGCCTATATAAAGAAGACTTGAAGAAGAAATCAGACATAACTCTACTGCACACTGAAAAAGAAAATTTTTATTTCCTTTCTATCTTATGCTTTTCAATTGTGTATATATCACTGTTGTGATATAGTTTTGTTTAGAAAACATCTTTGTACACACTCTAACATGTTTTATCTTGTAATACATTGAGAAAACCGAGTTGTTGTTTAAACTCAAGAAGACATTGACAATTGTCATTGTATCTATGTAATCAAGTTTGATTAGTGGCCAGAACAGGTTCCTTAGTAGAAGCTTTCAAACCTCGAAGCTCGTTCGTCCTTGGAACAAATGCTTTTATTCATTTGATTCAAAAAATAGAAGTACATTTTTTTTTTGCAAATTTTTCAAATACTTGTTTTTATTATTTAAGTATTTTGTTTTAAAATTCACTACCAATAATAAATGAAATTTTTGCAAGCATAATAAAATAAGAGTTGCAAAGAATTGAATAAAAGGCTCAAACTTTATTAATAAAATGGTAGTTTGTAAATGGCGGGACTCCATAGATGATTACAAAGTTTGGAAAATGTTAAATACATGGAAAATGTACATTGAAATACAATGACCACTGTTATCGCTAACAACTTTGAACTCATATGCCTAAGCTTCGGTTGAAGAGCGATGAACATTCAAGAAGATTATTGCTTCAACGACCAAGTCTTGTCTGACGCAGTTACTTGCCAAGAATCCCTAACTTTTTCCTAGATTGCCCTTCCGGGTTTTCAATCTATCGGGATTATTTATTCCGTTTATGTCTCTAATTTTTTCCTGGACCACCCTTTCGTGTTTTCAGCCCAGCGAGACGCTCATTTTTGCCTAAGTCGCCCTTTCAGGTTTTCAACTTAGCGAGTCGTTCTTTTATTCATTTAAGCAAAGTATTTCTTGACTGCATCAGCATTCATGGAACGTGGGAACTCCTCACCATCCATAGTTTCAAGAATCAATGCACTGCCATAAAAGGCTTTTCTTGACAACATTTGGGCCTTCGTAATTAGGAGTCCACTTGCCCCAATAATCAGCGCTAAAAGACATGATCTTTCTGAGCACGAGGTATCCTTCTATGAATTCACGAGGTCTGAACTTCCTATATAATGGTTTCTTCATTCTTTTCTAGTATAATTGACCATGACACAAGGCAATCATTATCTTTTCTTCTATTAAATTCAGTTAGTCAAAATTGTCCTGGACCCATTCAACCTCTGACAAATTGGTTTCCGTGTTACATGCAAGGAGGGAATATCAACCTCGACGGGGGGCACTGATTCCATGCCATAAACAAGAGATAAAGGGGTTGCCTCTATTGAAGTATGGATGAATGTATGATACCCATGCAAAGAAAAAGTAAACATCTCATGCAATTCCTTATATGTAACAACCATCTTTTGAATAATCTTCTTAATATTCTTATTAGCAGCTTCAACAGGTCCATTCATCTTATGCCTGTAAGGAGAAGACTTGTGATGAGAAATCTTGAATTCTTCACAAAGCTCTCGCGTCATCTTATTATTCAAATTTGAGTCGTTATCAGTGATGATCTTTCTTGGCACACCATACCGACATATAATATGGTTCTTAACAAACCGTACCACCACTTTCTTGGTCATATTTGCATAGGAAGTCGCTTCCATCCACTTGGTGAAATAGTCAATTTCCACTAAGAAGAAACAATGTCAATTTGAGGCCACGAGTTCAATCATCTCGATCATATCAATACCCCACATAGAGAAAGGCCACGAGGAAGAAATAACATTGAGAAGAGTTGGAGGCACATGAATCTTGTCAGCATAAATCTGACATTTATGACACTTCTTTGCAAATTTGTAACAATCAGATTCCATTGTTAGCCAATAGTAACTTTCCCTAAGCATCTTCTTTGCCATTGAATGTTCATTGGGATGGGTACCAAATCAACCTTCATGGATCTCATGCATTAACATGTTTGCTTCGTCTCTATCCACGCATATGAGCAAGACCATGTCATAATCTCTATTTTATAACACATCTTTATTAAGGAAGAAGTTACCTGCCAACCTTCCCAATGTTTTCCTGTCTTTGTTTCATGCCTCAAGTGGGTACTCTTGAGATTGAAGGAAATGTTTGATATCATAATACCAAGGCTTATCATGTGTTGTCACCTCTGCAACAAACATATGAGCCGGCCTACCAAGGCCCCTGATTGTAATCTGAGATGCTTCGTTTAGAAAATTCCCATTGTACATAGAGGACAAAGTGGCTAAAGCATATTCCATCTGATTCTCGTCTCGAGGAATGTGATGGAATTCAACCTTATTGAAGAAAGGTAACAACCTTCTCGCATAATCCTTATAGGGAATCAAGCCAAGGTGACGAATCCCATTCACCTTTAATCTGATTTATAACCAAAGTTAAATCACCATATACATCGAGAATCTTAATTCTGAGATCCATAGTTTCTTCGAGACCCATAATACAAGCTTCATGTTCCGCCATATTATTGGTACAATCAAACATCAACCTTGTAGTGAAAGGGATATGGGATTCACGGGGATTAATAATCATAACACTAATTCCTTTACCATAAGCATTCACAACTCCATCAAACACTATACCCCATCAGGATTCAAGATCTAGGCCTTCTTCAAGCAATGGTTCATCATAATCTTTGACTTTCAAATACATCATGTCTTCATCGGGGAAATCAAACTTGATGGACTCATAATCTTCCACCGGTTGGTGAGCGAGGTATTTTGCCAACATACTACTTTTAATCGCCTTCTGACTACTGTATTCAATATTATATTCAGATAATAGCATCTGCCAACGGACAATTCTTCTAGTAAGAGCATGCTTTTTAAAGATATACTTAATTCGATCCATTTTTGATATCAACCAAGTAGTATGATTTAACATAAATTGCACAGACGCTTCGTAGCCCAGGCTAAAGCACAACATTTCTTATGCAACATAGAATACAGTGACTCAGAGTCAATGAATTTCTTGCTTAGGTAATAAATGGAATACTCCTTTCTTCCTGTTTCATCTTGCTGTCCCAAAAAAACAATCCATGTAATTATATAACACAGTCAGATACATAATCAATGGTATTCCTTCAACATGAGGGAGCAAGATAAGAGGTTCGAGAATATATTCTTTGATTTTTTCAAAAGCCTTCTGACAATCATCTATCCATTCACAACCTTGATATTTCTTTAGAAGCTTGAAGATTGGTTCATAAGTTGCAGTCATATGGGAAATAAACCTGAAGATGTAATTCGGTCGCCAAAGGAAACTGTTCTGGGCTAGGATGGCACTTGGACCACCATTGAACATGCTGAATCCAGCTCCTCTAAGGCCTAATGGCATCCAGCCTACATTGACAACTATTGGGGATTTCCCCTCGTGCCTCTTAGGAAAACGTGGCCAACAACTGTCCATAACCACCACCATTCTACACACCGAGAATAACGGGTCCAACTTCCTTATTATATCGGGGCTGTTGACCAAGGAGGAGGCCACATGTTGGACTTTATACACACGTAACCATGGTAGTCTGTGTTATTGGGCCTAACTGCTTGGCCCAATGTGTAGATCTTCGCCCAACGGTAGGGGCTATAAATACTCTCTCACATCTGAGGGTCAGGTATTCACTTTTCCATACTTTCATTACTTGCACTTTCTCCAAACATTACTTTGGCATCAAAGTGTCTTGCAGGTATCCCCTCCCCCCACTTCACTTCAACAACTATCTAGCTTCAGCTTGCGGGCCATCAACGATCCATTCTGGTCAAGTATAGTCAATGGTACCGTCTGTAGAAAAATGCTTCCCCATATTTTACTCACTGAAGATCAAAGCAAACTTTCAACCTCATGGTCATCATGGCCTCTCAAGCAGACAACAATGACTAGAACGCCCACTTCGTCGACCTAGGTAACAACAACAACATGGGCGCCCACAAGTACGACCTCAAAGATGGAAGAACTCCTTCCTCTTCCACTCGATCGCATCCACTGGATAACCCTCACCAGCAGGTCAAGCAACCCGCAGTGTACCAGGAAATCATAGTGCCCTCCAATTTCGACCCCTCAACCCAGGCCCTGATTGCAGCGCTCAATCAGACCAAATACATGCTCTTCACGCAGGGTAAAATTATTACAATGCTAGAAAATCGCAGGTCCCCAAAAAGACATAAGAGACCTGAATCGTGCACCCCATCTCATCGACGACATGATCCCCGTTCGTGATCTCCTCCATGGAGACACAAACTGTGAGATTCTCGTTGTCCTTATCTCCTTTGTACCGGGCGACGCCCCCGACTAGAGAGGACCCAACAAGAAATCATCAAGAAGTGCGAACACACCCCTATGCGCAAAGAACAACGTTCCCTACAACCTTCATGTTGACCATTTTTTCATTTGAAGCCTTTATCTTCATGTAAATTGCTTTGACAAAAATGTATTTTTTTTTACTTTTAAAATGATCTGTAATGTTTTGATCCATATCTCTCAAATGAATAATTTTTTGGACTTAAGGTTAGAGAGACAGAGTTGTAAAGAATTGAATTTCCTTCAAAATGGGCTTAGGTTGAGAAATTTCTGATGAAGCATGTGAAAGTTATGCTTGGTCAAAGTTCAGTTGACTTCTTCTTAAGAAAATCCTAATTTGGTAACTTTTGTATTTTGATAAATCTTGAGTTTTCTTGATGAATCATGATCAACCCTTGATAAAATGATGAATGTGACTTCAAAATATTGATGTTGACCAAAAATCTTGAAGTTTGACTGTAAGTTGACTAATGTTGACTTTTTATCCAATTCAAATGATTTTCAATCACCTGATCAATTGTCTGAACAAATTTATAATGTAAGGCTTGAAACTTGACATGAGATTTCTTTGAAGCATATGAGGAACCATGAAATCCACTTGAGGCCTTAGAAGCTCAATTTTACTTGAGAAAAACAAAACCCTACTTGTAGGTCAATTGCTTAGGAGGAGAATCCATCTGATCAATCCTTGATAAGTCTTGAATGTTTGAGACATTCATGAGTATGAGGAGACCTATTGAAATAATTTGTCTTGAAAGTGAGGGGGAAATTTTTTGGGTACAACAACTTCCCCTATTCAATCTTCTTAAACCTGAAGAGTTGGATTGGCATGCTCGCCATTCGTGGTCTGAAGGTGGAAGAGGATTGAACACTTAAGTGCCCATAAATTTGTGCTTGTCGGTGCATGAAGTAGCACTGTTGGTTGATTATATTGCTTGAATGGGCTTAAATATGCCATTCAAAAAATTAACAGAGTGTCTTTAGAGATGAGCTTATAGATGTCATCCAAAGTAACTGTTGATGGGAATATCAGAACGAGTCTACGTTCGACGGTATCTGAGAAGTATACTAGAATGAGTCTGTTTGATTGTATCTAGAAGATGTGCTATGGAGTGTCAGAATGAATCTTATGTCTTGATTGTATCTGAATGGTGTTCTAGAATGAGTCTATGTCTTGACTGTATCTGAAGAATATATCAGAATGAGTATCAGAATGAATTCCATCTCGATCATATATGAACCGTATCTAGAAGAGAATATGGAATGCGTTTTAGAATGAAATCCATATCTAGATCATATATGACCCGTATCTAGAAGATGTAGTGGAATGAGTATCAGAATGACATCTATATCTGGATCGTATCTGACCCGTATTTAGAAGATGTAATGAAATGAGTATCAGAATGACATCCATATCTGGATTGTATCTGACCCGTATCTAGAAGATGTAATGGAATGAGTATCAGAATGACATCCATATCTGGATCGTATATGATCTGTATCTAGAAGATATACTGGAAAGAGTATCAGAATGAATCTATATCTTGATCATATCTGAAGTGTATCTGGAAGAGAATCTTTGACCGGTTGTATTTTAAAAATGTGTTCATCAGAATGAATCATTGTCTGATTGTATTTGAAAGATGATAAACTATTGACAATCTCTATCTGTTCGGGAACTAACCTGAAAAGACAAAGTTAGTTTAATGCAATGGCATGATGTATGTAATGCATTGCATAATGATGCTCTCAAAATATATGAGAATGTTATATGCGTTTCATATGCATATGTTATAATATTTTGTAAATGATGTATGGATGTGTGATACGGTGGGAGAACTGACTAGGGTTTTGCGTTTGTTTTCGCAAATGTTTCGGTTGAGCAAGAGTCGCCACCGACTTTTTATTTTATCCTAAGGAAAGGTTTAAAAAGCACAGCAAAAACCTTTGAGATTTTTCTTGGGTTCGGGGAGTAGATTATAGAAAGGGAAGGTATTAGCACCCTTTCTATCCATGGTTATCCATGGGCTCTTAGGTACTTGCTTAGATCAACTTGCCTTGGTTTTCAATTGTTTGAAATGGTGCTTGGTGTGTGGTTTTGAAAATGTTTTGAAAAGATGCCTTGTATAGGCTACCCTTGTAACAATTCTTTACTCGAATGTTTTACAAAAGGTGTTTTGTCTTTTGAAAAGATGTTCCAAGGTTTTTTGAAAGTTTGTTTTGGAAAGTGTTTGTGAAGTGTAGCTTGAAATTAGGCAAGTGTTTTCTTTGCAAATTGGCAAGTACTTAAGAGTTTATCTACCCTAAAGTTTTCTCAAAGATTTTTGTTATGTTTTAAACCTTTTGACAATTTTGTTCCACCATTGCATTTGGTGGACAATCTTGTATTTAGGAGGTGAAAGGGACAGGCGCGGGTCATCGTTTAGACCATAATTGCAATAGTGTTAAATGTCTTTGGGCAATTTTTTCTTTAAAAGGGACTTGATCATTCATTTAGGCAACATTTTGAGGGTCCATGATCATTTGATTGTTTGTTTTACCCAAAGAAATTCAACATACAATATGGCCCAATTATTTGAAGGCAACAAAGTGGAATACCCTAGGGGTGCAAGTGTGAAATGTGTTGTCCATTTTCATGCTTATTTATCTTGAGATTAGGTCCAACTATTTTTTGTTCATTTTATTCGCATGCAAACCCTAACTCTAGCATAGTATATTTAGAAAGCGATAAAGTGCGAAATTTAAATTCCTACGCTATTACAACACAATAATATGGGGAGGGGAGTACAATGTCTCAAATGGGGTATATTTAGACAAAAATTTAAACCTAACTATTACACAATTTTCTTTGAATATTTACAAGACAAATAATTGTATAATTAAATGGAAATTGAAATAAATATGCAAAAATGCAAAAAAAGAATTTTTATGTGTATAAAAAAAAAGAGTATTATTTATGTGAAATAAAAAGGAAAATAAAAAGGTATTATTTTTGGAGTATTTTCAAATTTAGGGCAAAACCCTAATTTTTAATCAAAGGGGTATTAATCAATTAATTCATATAATATTTATTATTTACATACAAAAATAAAATAAAATATAGTATATTTGTAAAAAGGGCATTTTTTAGTATTAAATATTAAAAAATAAAATATGTACATTTTTTGGTATTTTTCCTAAGCACATTAATATATACATATATATTTATATTATTTACAAAATGTATATTATATGCATTAGTTAATAATATTTAATATTTAAATAAAAAAAAAGTAATTTTCTATAAAATATTTTCAGGAGGTAAAAATAAGATAAAAATGTATATAAAAATATATTTGTACTATCTTAATATTTTAAACAAAAAATATATATATATATATTTATCTATTTATGTACAAACTAAAGAAACAATCAAATAAATACTTAATAAATTCAAAAAATGATGAGAAAAATATTTTCATATTTTTAATATGCTGAGAAAAAAATAAATGAGTCAGTTAAAAAAAGAAAAAGTCAAAAAACATTAAAAATGAAGCAAATGGGCTCAGGGGTGTAAAACCAAAAAAAGGTGGTGTGAAAAGGAAAGTCAACATAAGCACAGCCCATGAAGACCTTTCTTCAACCTCTGTACAACAACATTCAGAAAACGCGCGCCCTGTTCTTGATCTTCTAACTCATGATTCCTGGCTTATTAATGAAAACTCATAACATAAAAAATGTTCAGCATGAAGAGACGAATCCAACCATATGCAGAACTTGATCTAACTCTCTAAGATGAGGGAGAATTTCTTCTCCCCCAAATCCTAACCTAGATATTCTGCCATTTTCAAACCTCAAATTCTCACAGCTCAAGCAAAAGAAATGAAAAGTAAAAACATGTACATGTTCAGTGGCATGAGTAGAACATTGTTTATTCACAAACTTAGAGCTAATGATGCTTGATAAGAGAGATAGAAGTTCACCAAGATACCTGTTCAGCTGAAGTTCTATCTGGCAATGAGGGAGCTTTCAGTGCAAGGTGATGATTGGAAAAGCTTCCTTGAGGTCCAGGGATGCTATTCCAATGTTTACTTTGTCTTGAAAGCTTCTGAATCGTGCTAGAGCACTTCACCTGCAAAACAAGAAACTGAAAATGGTGGAAGTGGTTAGAGGGATTACAGGTCGTGTTTCAGGTCTTGGTTAGCTTTCATAGATGGTATGGAAGATGTGTGAACTGGTTTGGGCAAGAAAGCTTGAGAGAAATGAAAGATGGCACTCAAACTGCAGGCCTTGCCCTGTTTTTGCAGTTTGAGAGTGATTATGGCAATGGGGAGGTGTTGATGGTCTTAGGGTCGTGCTTCTGCTTGGTTGGGATGTTTGGAATCTGTCTACAATATTTGCTTCTGTGTCCTCATGCTGAGATGAAAGATGTCCTATGTTATGGTACTTTTCTTCACCCTTAAGCAAGCAAAGCCAACTTGGTGTTTTAGGCAAGTAGGGGACCCCTAATGAGCTGCATAATCTCTCCTTAATCAGAGTGTTTTGCTCATAATCTTGTGCCAATTGGATTTGATTTGTACTTGTGGATTTGCATCATGACATAAAGTGAAACCTTTGCAAAAATGGATATAATGCTTTTTCCAATTTGGGATTAATCCATCATACACTGCTTTAGCTCATGAAACAAGGTCTTAGCACAATGAACATGCATTAAATTATTGAGTGTTGGATGGTTTTAGGACCTGTAGCTGTCTCCTTCTTAAAAGGCTTCTTCTCAACACTTGCAGCAACACCCTTCTGAATCTTTCCTGACTTGATGCCAGCTTCTATTCTTTCGCCTGTTAAGATCAAATCGGTAAACCCCGCGGAAGAGTTACCAATTAAATGATTGAAAAACGGCCCAGATAGGGTCCCAAGAAACATATCAACGAGCTCACGATCGGTTAAAGGAGGCTGCACCCTGCCAGCCAAATCCCTCCATTTTTGTGCATATTCTTTGAATCCCTCACTTGTTCCTAGTGACATACCCTGAAGTTGGGTACGAGTAGGAGCAAGATCAGAATTATACTGGTATTGTTTGTAGAAAGCGGTGGCCAAATCTTCCCAATTTCTGACACTGGTTCCTTCTAGCTGATAAAACCACTCCAACTGAGCTCCCGACAGGCTGTCTTGAAAGAAATGAATCCATAGGTTTTTATCTGCTGTATAAGGTTGAATCTTTCTCACGTAGGACCTAAGATGCATTTTGGGGAAGGACAGCCCATCATACCTCACAAACACTGGCACTTTGAATTTTGGGGGAATCACAATCCCGGCAACCAAACCCAAGTCTTCAAAATCCAAACCCGGTACTCTTTGTAATTCCATGGCAGCCAATCTGTCTTCTAAACCCTTGTATTTATCATCAGCTGGAGGATATTGCTGGTCAGAATAATCTTCATCCTCTTCAACCTCTTCTTCCTCTGCATCAGACTCGGAAGGCACCGCGACTCCATCTCTTTTACTAGTCCCTTCATCAGAAGTAGGAGGAAATTCAAGCACTCTCCGAGCTTCTCTGTCAAATCTTCTCCCCAAAGTAGCCACCCCAATCCTCTTTTTCTTCTTCTTCACTGGGTCCTTATTCCCCAATTGAGTCTTGATATCCTCCTGACTTTTAACCAAAGTCATCAGGAGTTGCTGGAACTGTGCATTCTGAGCTTGTAGGTCTTTAACTGTTTGCTCGAGATCCATCCTACTGAAATAAACAGCAGACAGATAAGGAAACCTGGAGTGAGACCTGCTTATGCACATGATGAATGGTATGCTTGTGTATGCAATGCATTCAAGGATTTAGAACATTCAAAATTGTTTCAGACAAAGAAGAACGCACGTCATATTAATAAGAAGAAATTTGTTAGTACATAAATGCCCCATGGGCCAAATATTACAAAATAAACTTCTTAAGGCAGAAAGACATTGCGCATCCTCTTTGGTGCGATGTAGGTGTTGAGGGCCTCTTGCTCGTGGAGTCGGCGGGTAAGCTCTAGAACCTTCTTTTCACTGGCGTAGTAGCTAGCTTCAAAAGTGTTCCGTTCCTCCTTGAGCTGAATCCAACTTTTCTGCATTTCCTCCCACGATGTAGGCATGTCTGGATGTAGGATGGTGTAGGGAACCTCTCCTTCATTGATGGGCTCTTTAATCACTGGGAGTACATGAGGATAAGGCATCATTAGACTTTGGGCTCGGGCTCGTACCCACTTGAGATAGGGCTCAAGGGGGATGGAGTTCTTGTGTCCCAGAGTCTTGCTATCGACCTTGTTGAGTTTTCCCCAAGATCTGATGAATCTTTGGCGAAGTCCTTGCGCATCGTTGTCGAAGTCAAAAACTAGGCTAGGAATCAACATATCATGAGGGCCATCCCTCCGTGCATATCCAAATTGCCTCAAAGCTAGGCAAGGGTTGTAGGTGATACCTCCCCTAATTCCAAGTAAAGGAACATTAGGAAATTCTCCGCAACGATCGACGATGATGACATTTTCTTTGGACCGAGAACACCAATGCACATTAGAATGAGTAAGAGTCATCAACCGTTGGGACCACCTCGTACCTTGGTCATTTTTCAAGACAGATTGCGGAAGGTGCGAAATAAACCACCTTGCAAGGATAGGAGTACAGCACATGAGAACACCCCTCTTTCTCATTGTTCGTGTGTAAAATGAGTGAAGGATGTCCCCAAGCAATGTTGGTATTGGATTTCTGGACAAGAAGATTTTGACGGCGTTGACATCTACCAATTGGTCAGGATTTGGGAACAAGACCAACCCGTAGATAAGGAGTGCCATAATCTCTTCAAAGGCTTGTAGGTCCAATGAGTTCCAACATTCTTGTGCCTTCTCAAACAAGAACTTTGCTAAGAATCCTTTGACGCCGCTTCTGGTTTCCCAATTCCCCTTGATGTCAGATGGTTGTAGATGTAATGCTCGAGCAACATCTTCCGGCTTTGGTTCCTTTTCCGTACCGTTGAAGGGTATTTGATTAAGGATAGGGATTCTTAGGAGTTGAGAAAACTCCTCCAAAGTGGGTACCAACTGATAATCAGGGAAAGTGAAGCAGTGGTGAAGAGGGTCAAAGAACTGGAATAGCACTTTCATCATGTCTTCTTCAATGTTGGTGTTGACTAGGCTGAGCAGTCTACCATGTCTTTCACTGAAGGATGAATTTTCCGGAATTCTTGAGGTGAGCTCCTTGAGTTGAGGAGAGGTTCTCACAAGGTTGACTTGAATGGTATTTCTGCGAGGTATTTCCATGAACTACAAAACAGGAACAAAGATGAAGATCCAAACCCTTGAAATGGTTAGTAAATGCATATGATGCTCCATGATGTTTATGATGTATGCACAAAACATATGCACAAGCAATTCACACCAAACCCTAGTTTCAGGCTTGCATGGGGTTTCATAGGTAAGTACCCTCTTGAGTGTAGTTGGCTTAAAAACCTGTCCTATAAATAGTGACTGGGTTCTAAGGAGCTCAATATCACGGGATTGTTTTCATTGTTCATGGTTTTGGTTTAGCCACTTAACTAGCGACCAAAATATTCCAAGAAAACAACCCTCAATGAGTGTAGTATCGAGTATCTACCAACTTCGGACTGCACCAAAGCCGGTCATCTCACTACCCCTAATAAAAGGCCAAGATGGTCAAGTAAGGTTCTAGGTCATTAGTGCTTAGTGACATCACTCAGCGGCCCCGTACTCTCCTTGATTGAACTCAAGGGTTACTGGTACTCACAAATATGTCGCACTAATATAGCTATTGCTTCGACCGTGTCGGTATACCCCGCACAGTTTCCACAACGTATTGCTATCTATGAATGTTTCCCAAAATCTGGGTGGAGGATTATAAACCCAAACAAGAGAGCCAAGATTAAAGCAATCAAGACAAACAATTAATCATGCAAGAGGGTGATCTAAGCCCTAAGGTTACTCCAATTTTAAATAGTCCCCAGCAGAGTCGCCAATTTTGTGATACGGTGGGAGAACTGACTAGGGTTTTGCGTTTGTTTTCGCAAATGTTTCGGTTGAGCAAGAGTCACCACCGACTTTTTATTTTATCCTAAGGAAAGGTTTAAAAAGCACAACAAAAACCTTTGAGATTTTTCTTGGGTTCGGGGAGTAGATTATAGAAAGGGAAGGTATTAGCACCCTTTCTATCCATGGTTATCCATGGGCTCTTAGGTACTTGCTTAGATCAACTTGCCTTGGTTTTCAATTGTTTGAAATGGTGCTTGGTGTGTGGTTTTGAAAATGTTTTGAAAAGATGCCTTGTATAGGCTACCCTTGTAACAATTCTTTACTCGAATGTTTTACAAAAGGTGTTTTGTCTTTTGAAAAGATGTTCCAAGGTTTTTTGAAAGTTTGTTTTGGAAAGTGTTTGTGAAGTGTAGCTTGAAATTAGGCAAGTGTTTTCTTTGCAAATTGGCAAGTACTTAAGAGTTTATCTACCCTAAAGTTTTCTCAAAGATTTTTGTTATGTTTTAAACCTTTTGACAATTTTGTTCCACCATTGCATTTGGTGGACAATCTTGTATTTAGGAGGTGAAAGGGACAGGCGCGGGTCATCGTTTAGACCATAATTGCAATAGTGTTAAATGTATTTGGGCAATTTTTTCTTTAAAAGGGACTTGATCATTCATTTAGGCAACATTTTGAGGGTCTATGATCATTTGATTGTTTGTTTTACCCAAAGAAATTCAACATACAATATGGCCTAATTATTTGAAGGCAACAAAGTGGAATACCCTAGGGGTGCAAGTGTGAAATGTGTTGTCCATTTTCATGCTTATTTATCATGAGATTAGGTCCAACTATTTTTTGTTCATTTTATTCGCATGCAAACCCTAACTCTAGCATAGTATATTTAGAAAGCGATAAAGTGCGAAATTTAAATTCCTACGCTATTACAACACAATAATATGGGGAGGGGGGTACAATGTCTCAAATGGGGTATATTTAGACAAAAATTTAAACCTAACTATTACACAATTTTCTTTGAATATTTACAAGACAAATAATTGTATAATTAAATGGAAATTGAAATAAATATGCAAAAATGCAAAAAAAGAATTTTTATGTGTATAAAAAAAAAGAGTATTATTTATGTGAAATAAAAAGGGAAATAAAAAGGTATTATTTTTGGAGTATTTTCAAATTTAGGGCAAAACCCTAATTTTTAATCAAAGGGGTATTAATCAATTAATTCATATAATATTTATTATTTACATACAAAAATAAAATAAAATATGGTATATTTGTAAAAAGGGAATTTTTTAGTACTAAATATTAAAAAATAAAATATGTACATTTTTTGGTATTTTTCCTAAGCACATTAATATATACATATATATTTATATTATTTACAAAATGTATATTATATGCATTAGTTAATAATATTTAATATTTAAATAAAAAAAAAGTAATTTTCTATAAAATATTTTCAGGAGGTAAAAATAAGATAAAAATGTATATAAAAATATATTTGTACTATCTTAATATTTTAAACAAAAAGTATACATATATATTTATCTATTTATGTACAAACTAAAGAAACAATCAAATAAATACTTAATAAATTCAAAAAATGATGAGAAAAATATTTTCATATTTTTAATATGCTGAGAAAAAATAAATGAGTCAGTTAAAAAAAGAAAAAGTCAAAAAACATTAAAAATGAAGCAAATGGGCTCAGGGGTGTAAAACCAAAAAAAGGTGGTGTGAAAAGGAAAGTCAACATAAGCCCAGCCCATGAAGACCTTTCTTCAACCTCTGTACAACAACATTCAGAAAACGCGCGCCCTGTTCTTGATCTTCTAACTCATGATTCCTGGCTTATTAATGAAAACTCATAACATAAAAAATGTTCAGCATGAAGAGACGAATCCAACCATATGCAGAACTTGATCTAACTCTCTAAGATGAGGGAGAATTTCTTCTCCCCCAAATCCTAACCTAGATTTTCTGCCATTTTCAAACCTCAAATTCTCACAGCTCAAGCAAAAGAAATGAAAAGTAAAAACATGTACATGTTCAGTGGCATGAGTAGAACATTGTTTATTCACAAACTTAGAGCTAATGATGCTTGATAAGAGAGATAGAAGTTCACCAAGATACATGTTCAACTGAAGTTCTATCTGGCAATGAGGGAGCTTTCAGTGCAAGGTGATGATTGGAAAAGCTTCCTTGAGGTCCAGGGATGCTATTCCAATGTTTACTTTGTCTTGAAAGCTTCTGAATCATGCTAGAGCACTTCACCTGCAAAACAAGAAACTGAAAATGGTGGAAGTGGTTAGAGGGATTACAGGTCGTGTTTCAGGTCTTGGTTAGCTTGCATAGATGGTATGGAAGGTGTGTGAACTGGTTTGGGCAAGAAAGCTTGAGAGAAATGAAAGATGGCACTCAAACTGCAGGCCTTGCCTTGTTTTTGCAGTTTGAGAGTGATTATGGCAATGGGGAGGTGTTGATGGTCTTAGGGTCGTGCTTCTGCTTGGTTGGGATGTTTGGAATGTGTCTACAATATTTGCTTCTGTGTCCTCATGCTGAGATGAAAGATGTCCTATGTTATGGTACTTTTCTTCACCATTAAGCAAGCAAAGCCAACTTGGTGTTTTAGGCAAGTAGGGGACCCCTAATGAGCTGCATAATCTCTCCTTGATCAGAGTGTTTTGCTCATAATCTTGTGCCAATTGGATTTGATTTGTACTTGTAGATTTGCATCATGACATAAAGTGAAACCTTTGCAAAAATGGATATAATGCTTTTTCCAATTTGGGATTAATCCATCATACAATGCTTTAGCTCATGAAACAAGGTCTTAGCACAATGAACATGCATTAAATTATTGAGTGTTGGATGGTTTTAGGACCTGTAATCAAGGGGCATGCTGGTTTGAGAAGTTTGCACAAATTATGAACATGAAAAATAGCCAATTCAAAAGTGAGTTTTTGCCAAATTGTGAAATTCGAATCTCTCAAGTCATGAGGTTGTTTGATGCGTTCTTGGACATTTTGGAAATTTTGGAATGTGTACTACAATCCATCTTTGAAATGCAATTTGAAATTCCAAGTGGAAGTGTATGGAAAATGGCCTTGAAGTGGGGTAGAAAACCTTGTCAAAATAGGTCAAAAATTCACTAAGTTAAGAATGGTTTAGTGCCCTTATTCAAAAATTTGTAACTTGAGATACAAGCCTCAAATAGGAAAACTTTGTGAATCAAAGTTGTAGATTATGCAACAAGCTACAACTTTCATGTTTTGACTTTTGTTTGAATCCAAATGGATCTTGGTGAAAAAGTGGGGCAAAGTTAGAAAAAAATTAGGGTTTTTTATAACTTAGAAAAATTCTAAGTTATGAAAAATTCCAATTTCTAACCCTAATTTGCATTTTGTGATTTCTTGATGAACAAGTTTCATGATTTGGCATGTTTTGATTGAAAAATGAATCTTGGCTCTTGATTTTGACCAAAAAGTCAAAGTTTGACTTTTCAGTATACAGTCAAAATTGATCAATTGACTGGGAAATTCAACTGTCAATCTTGTGTACTTGGGATCTTTTGAGCTTGTTGAGCATGTCAAGATAATTCCATGGGGTCCTTGAGTCCATATATGAGCTTGGTTTGCCATTGGCTAGGTCAAACAGTCAAAAATTGCCTTTGTGCAGTCAAAACCCTAAAAATGACCATTTTGCCCTTTTGGTGATCTGATCAAATTTCTTATGAAATTGTGATCCAAACTTGATAAAATGGTCCATATGAGTTCATAATGTTGATGTGGGTCAATTTTCATGAGGTTTGACTGTCAATTGGCCACAGTTGACTTTTTCCCCAATACAGCTGATTTCTAGGTCAACTGTCCAAATGACTGAGCAAAACTTGGAATCAAAGCTTGAAACTTGGTATGGATAAACTTGGGAGTCCAATATGAAGCATGAAAGTCATCTTAGGCACTTTAGGTCAAAACATCTTGGTGCAAACACAAACCCTAATTTGGGTCAACAGTGCAAGGAGAAGTCTTGAGCAGATGAAACCCTAACTGGACTCTGATCTTCAAGGGCTTTGTGATGAGAAATCAATGAGAAATGGGAGGGCAAATTTTGGGGTACAATAGGATGCAATATGTTGTTGAAGTGTATGGTATCTTCTTGTAATAACGTCTAGCTGGGGAAAATAAATCCCTGATTGTTGGTTGGGGTGAAGAAAGTAATTCTTTGGTTTTGTTTAGAACGACCTTACTGGGGATTTCCGCTTTCTGTTTGAGGATACTCCGCTAAGGATGATCGACTTCTGCTTGGGGATAGAAGCATTCTAGGATTCTTATGTACCCTGACTGGGGACAAAAGATATGGGTATTCCTCTGACACGATATCTGACCAGGTTTCAGATACCGTAGCAAATCTTCTAGGGATGACAACTTTAATTAAACTTTGCTGGAGAAGAGAATTTTGTTAGGGATTTACGGTGTTGGAGAAATAAACTTCGTTGGGGAATTGAATCATGTAGGCCGTGTTGAGGAAATAAACTCTGATGGGGATTGGAATTTCATAGGTTGCACTGAGGAAGTCTCCACTGTATGCTGGGGAAATACTCAAACTTCCTTATATGCTAGGGGACCTATTGGGGAAGATGATCATGTCAAGCTATCCATCAGGGATATGGAGGTGAATTGCTGGAAGATGCCCTAATTTTAGTCTGAGGGCATATTAGACTTGCTGGGGAATATATATCTGTTGGGGATGAGCTTGTGAAGATAGATTTGTAGAGATAGTTCCATAGAGAGTGCTCTGTGGGGATTTGTTGATGACTTGAACATTATCCCAACTCCTAGAGTCTTTAGTACATGCTGATCAGAGTGATAAACAAGTGATGAGATAACAGGACATAGTCGTACGCTTTAATCCTTAACTTTTTCCTGGACTGTCTTTTCAGATTTTCAGTCCATCGGGGTACCCTTTTTTCCCAAGCCGCCTTCTCAGGTTTTCGACTTGCCAGGTGTATAATTTTATTTATATGTCCCTAATTTTTTCCCGTACCTTTTTGGTTTGTAAGGATGCCCTTTTTTTTGCCTAGGCCAATCAACCTAGCGGGTATCTTTTTCATGCATAGCATTTTTGACTATGTCCGCGTTCACAGGGCGCGGGGAATTTTTACTATCCATGAAAGTAAGTGTTGTGCACTGCCAGAAAATATTTTTTTCATCATACGTGGCCCTTCGTATACGGGAGTCCATTTGCCCCTGTGATTAGTCTGGTGCACCCGATGTTTAAAGTTACTGATCAACCATTGATTACCTGGTTTCTGATAGTCTTGAACTTCCTCAGTATTTTTCTAAGAACTGCCACGGCATAATGACACCATCTGATATTGCTGACATAGACAAGCAATTTGGTGATACCGAAGATTCAATTTTAATAGTGGCTTTTGCTGAAACTCGTGATCAATGTAACATGCCCCAAGTGATTCAAATGGAGACCTGCCCCTGGCTATTCAACACTTTTGAGAGATTCTTTGAATCTTGGCTTGACTTCCACATATGAGTTAGACAATAACATGTCATGCCGCTTGCTTTATAACCAATTGTGTCCATGAAAGGCCTGCTACTGGAAGTGTCTTTCTCTTTGACCCATCCTCTGAAGTAATTCTATCCATTCGGAGGATTTTCATTCATTTAATATTTGTCATGCGAATTTCTCTGCTGTCAAACACTTAGTCATATGCAAATAGTGGTATTAAAAATGTAAAGCTTATGTTTGTCTTAAAGTTTAAAAAAATACGTTTTTTAGTAAAACAAAATTTGTAAGAATGTGATATCAACTCAGGATTTATAGTAAGCCTTACATGAGTCAGGGTACATTTTTGTAACAATATGTTTTCAAACTAAACCATGCTTCAATTAGGACTTTGAAGGGTTGTAATGTGGCCTGGTTCACGGTTTAAGAAACAAAGATAAATGATCAAAGTTTATTTGTACCCAACCTGTTATCCATGATGTCCTTCAGTCCTATACTCGGTTAATTATGCATTTAGGTTCCAATAGAGTTTGGAATTATAACACTGATACTTGGTGATGGTTCAGAAACCGAAAGTTTATTTGAGAAGGCGGTCATTTTTTCTTGTAACATATTTCTTTTGTTGAGAATTTGTAGCGACCTCTTTTTTACTTTATTATCCCTAACTTTTGCCTGAACTGTTTTGTTTAAGATTACAGTCAGCGGGATGCCCCAATTTTTTTCCCTAAGTCTCCTTCATAGGTTTTGACTTAGCGGGCTTTTCTTTTGAAAGATAATGATTGCCCGACTTAATGATTATGAGGAACCATTACCAACATTTGATTTGGAAGGATGTCTTCGATACTACCTATTGTGTATGAAGGAAAAGCTTGCGATTGAATGCAAAATTAAATTAACTGAGAAACTACCCTGCCCCAGGTTATGATTAAGGGTTTCAATTTGCGTGAAAAAGAAAACTCCTACTTCTTAGGCTCAAAGGGGTTGACTATGGATTAACTTCCTTATATCTCCACTGTTTAGGAATTGAAGCAATGCCTGTACATCATTAGCAAGGTCTATTTAAAAGTATACTTAATGAGATTATGGTATTGTTTTCGTCATCCTCTCTCTGAAGGCTTATAGCTTTTAACGAGAGTTGAATATCACAAAAAGGAAGTAAAAATCACAATTTAAATATAGTGAAAACAAATGGATTAATTCAAGATAAATATATGCAATGCATTAATGAAAAAAACAAAGTTTGATATAAAGATAAGTGTTTGAACAAACAAAAGAAATTACAACTGAAAATTCAAATGAACTGGACGCTCTCAATCTTAGTCATGATTTGGAATAGGAGTAGTGATCACATTAGGAGTCTTAGGAGGGTCAAACTCAATCACCTTAGCATCAATAATATCTTGAATCTTGTTCTTCAACACCCAACAACCATTCGTATCATGTCCAAGACTATTAGAATGGTATGCACTGAAACAACCGTCCGAACCGTCATTTGATATAAAATCAATGAAGTCACCATCAAACATCTTTTATCCCATGCGAAAGGGAAATATGGACATCGAGTAAACCTGAGAAGGGAGAAATCATGGTCAAACGACCGAGATATTGGGTAAGGGAGTCTGTTACGCGAGGAGAAGGTATTAGCACCCCACACGCCCGTAGTACTCTACGGTATCCACTCATGTTGTTCTAGTCTAAGGGTGTAGTCAAAATATATGTCTAAGCTTAATAGCCATAAGAAAATGCAAAGAGGGAATGCATGCAAAAGAAAGGAAAAAATAATGTAGGGAAAATAAAAGTTGTGCTCGTTCGGGCCCTACCCCAATGCCTACGTATCCCTTTTAAGGAATCAGAGCAGCCGCATTTCAGCTTCAAAAGTTTTGTTGGCTTGTACTTTTTAATGAACAATATTAACTTCGCCTTCTGCCGCAACTCGACCTTTAGAGACTTACGCGTTAGCACTGAAGTGAATTAACATGCTCTTTTGAAAAGAGCTTTGAAAGAAAATCCCAAAGACAAAAGATTTTGTGTTGGTTGGTGTTTTTGTTGCAGATAGCAGTTAGTTAATATCAAGAGAGAGATATTAGCTATTTAGCCACTTATTTATGAAATATGTCTTTGGGACTTGAATCATACCAAATCTTAGAATGTAAAAGCAATAAGATCGAGAAGAAACCCGCTTATCATTTCCCAATCTCAACAAAGATATGATTCTCATCAGTAATTTTTAAAGTGTTTTGAAGTTTTCCAGAAAAATAAGTTTGTTTTAAATGCAAGGATGAAAAAAGGGGAAAAAGAAAAGTCTAAGGGGAGACTAACCTAAATCTATCCCTAATGTTATCATACAATGATTGATCCTATAGTTTGAGTTTTGAAGGGAAATCTCTACCCTATATTGGCATACATGGATATAAGCCTAAGGTCTATTCAATTCACACTTGCAATAGGGTAAATTGAAAACTTAAGGGGATCATACAAGAAGTGGGTCTACTTAGAGAAGAAGAAAAAGATAGCTAAGCATCAAGATTAGTCAACACTATCAAACAAAGCAAGGGATGAAAATCTTAAGCACACCAAGAGAGGTGGATAAGAAGTAGTCATGCTTTGATAGGGGAGAAGGGTGCTTGAGGTATGAGAGAATGAGTAAGTATAAGATCAAACCCTAAATTTCTAAACTCAAGCAAAGGGTCAAGATGAAACCCTAATATGTTCCCTAATCAAAATTAAATTGGAAATAAAAAGTTTGTAAAACTAAGCCAATTAAAACCTAACTTCCTAAAAGCTTGTAAAAATAATAAATAGGATTAATACTCCTTGGATTTAATTGAGGAATTAGAAATGATTAGGAATTATCAGGACTAATTAATAAAATGGTCAAACTAGAGAGTTTTAGTATAATATTTGTGAAAAAAATGCAAACTTAAAAGTTAAAAATTAACAAAAATGAATTTTATGGTTTTAAAACATCCAATGAAATTAAACATATTTTCTATGATTTTTTCAAGTAGAGGAAATTAGGGTTTAAAAGGCTTCTTCTTACGTAAGCAAAAGAAAAGTTCAAAACTATTATTAATTTCTAAAGTTTGGAAAAATAGGAAAATTAAGATTTAAATTAAATTAAAAAAATAATAAATTGGTTGAATATCTAAGGGTTAGTAAAATTATTTTTATGGAATTTTATTGTTAAATAAAAATACCAAAAGAAAATTATTTTCACTCAATACCAAAAAAAGTAAGGACAACAAGATATGGCCAAAGATTGATTTTATTTTCTTATCACAAATTTTTATAAAATCAAACAAAAATTATTTCCATGAAGTATATTCAAAATGGAACCTAATATATATTTTTTGGGAATTTTTATATTAGTGAAAATTAGAAAATAAAACTTTAAAACCTAAAAATGATTCAAACCCTAATTAAACTAATTTATTTATTTATTTATACAAGAATGATGAAAATATGAAATAAAAATTGATAATGTGAAAATTTACTAAAAAAGTTGAGAATATTTTTGTGATGATTTTTGAATCAATAAAAAATATTAAAAAACAAATAAAATTGAATAAAAATTCAAATAAAATGAGATCTGCACCTGTTTCAAACAGAAAGCGCTGTCAAAGAAAATTAAATCATGTTCAATTGAATAATGGCACGTAATCATCCCTGTAACTGAACCATGCCCTAAGCATTTTTACTCAGTTTTCGCACTGATTTTAGATCTTAATATCTCTTTAGATTCTTGATGAAAGCGCATGAATTTGCAACCAAATTAAAGATCTCATGAAGTAAATCATCATAGGATCAAGAAATTTCAAAAATGATTCATCAAGCATGGAGAAAAACGCGCGTGAAAATTACTGAAATCAACATTTCTTTAACTTGTAAAAACAGAATTCAACCATGCTACTTCAGATCCATTGATCTCTCTCATTTCTGAGCCAAATCACTTGATTCAAACATCAAAGTTTGTTATGAAAATACGAAGAACAATAAGGTAAACATAGATTTCACAACTAATGCAGGATTAAGCAGAAATCTGAGCATGAAAACATTGTTCGAATCAAAATTCAAACAACTTGCAGAGTACGAATTCATCATCAAATCTCTCATATTCATACTTCAGATCTAAGATCCATCCAGTTAGCATGATTAAAACAAGATCTACATTGCAAATTCACGATGAAAAGGTGATGTGAAGTTCATGAGAACTTACCTCAAGTAGTGAAAATTAAATTCACTAGGTGCCTCTGATTTTATCAAGAAAACTAAATCTTCTCCTTGAGCTCAAAAGAGGAAGATGTAAGCTGAAATTTGAAGAATGCACGAGCATGTTGAGAGAAAGCTTGCGAGTTCTTAAAAATGTAGTAAAAGTGTGCAATCGAATTTTGGAGAAGAAGCTTGTATTCAACTTCAGGATTCCCAGCCCCCTTTTTTGGAGTGAAGAAAAAACTTATATAGAGCAAAGAAGCATGTTAGGGAAGCTTTATAGAGGGATAATTCAGTCTTTTTGAAAGCTTAGAGCCGTTAGAGGGCAATGCTGGAAATTTGCAACAAGTTTGAGTGAAGCTAAGCAGCTTGCGTTTCATGCCTTAATGCTGACCATATGCGTGCATTTTGATGAGTGAAAAGAAAGTAGATTTGAGTGAGATAAGCGTGTGAAGGATGAGCTAGCATATACTGCCTTACTTGCATTGCCAATACACACTTAAATCAGTTGTGAAAAATTCAAACTTTCTCAATATTTCCTCATGCGTTTTTGAAAAGAATGAGGACTTTAGAAAGCTTACATGACAAACAACAATATTATAGTTGTTGGAAATTCAAAATGGTGTTTGCAAGTTGATGGAAAAATGGCATGAATTTGAAAATAATTTGGTTGGGGAAGAATTCACGCGCGCGCAGGTCATTAGCATATATGCATGGCAAGGCAACTTCATGAGTCAATCTTTAAACCCTAGTATCTCATTCAATTGTGATCCAAATTAAATAATTAAAAGCTCAAATTGTAGCTTACATACCCAATTACAATTTTCTTTTGAATTCCAAATCCAATTATCACTTGTATTAAGAGGTAGAGCCTTGTGAATATGGGCACACCAGGTGTTTGATGTAACGACTGTACCAATGCACGTGGGAGACAAATGTTTTGGCCAGAAAGATATCATCTGAAGCTCTTATGTTCATTTCATTATAACTCTCATCATAATGCTCAGAATAAAATGATATTTAAATCAAAATTGAAGAGGACACAAGTATCTCCAACTTTGATGTTCAAACATTTTTGAAATTATAATACATTCATTAAGAAAAATGATGGTGAAGGTGTGCCCACCACATGTTTGATGAAATTTCACGCGCGAGGCCTTCTTTGCTGGGCAAACTTGCCATCTTTGGGCCCTAAACTCCTAAGCACAATAACTCACAAATGCTCCACTTTTGAGGTTTGAGCACATATTAACAAACCTGAAGGTCTTTTCTCAAGCTCTCCAAGCATATAAGATTTTCCTCCATTGGATAAAAAATGAGAGAGTTATGAATGTCCATATTTCAGTACTATAAGACTTAAAGACTTAGAATTTTCTTTCTAAATGTCCAAATACCTTCTTGAACAAGTTATCTCCATTTTAATCTTTTCTTTTGATTTTGTGACACCAATGATTATGAAATATGAAAATAGAATACTTAAATTGATGGTTGACTAAAAGTACACTTGGTCAACTTTGACTTTGGTTGACTTTTGGTCAAAAATGACTATTTTGCCCCTTTTGATCAATTGAACTTCTTTCAATCAAAATTGATGATCAACCTTCCTATCATAGATGCTCATAAACATGTTAAGGAGCATGGAATCAAATATTGCCCAAGAATTCAAAGATTTATTGATTAAACCAAAAACCCTAATTTTGGCTCTATGTGTTAGGAGATGATGACCAAGCTTCAAAACCTTCATTTTCCTGGTCAATTTGAGAAATTATTTGAACAAATATATCTTATATAATGATGAAGAGATGATGCTTCACACATATGTCTTTGGTAAGCCTCAGATTCCCCAACTGATCAAAACCCTAAATTTGAGATATGAATAGTAGGAATGTGATTCTTCTCCAAACTTTGCAAATTTCCATCTTCTAATGATCATATGGGACAAATGAAATACATATCAATATAAGAAAACCTTATAGCTTTGAGAAAGTTTAAAGATGGGAGATATGAGATCCTCTTTTACACTGATTGACCAAGCAAACATCCTCTAGAGCTTGTAGAAGAACTTGGGAACTTGAATACCCTAATCCTTACCATGAGAATGTATGAATGTGTATGATGAAGCATAAGACAAGTGACTAAAATGAAGAGAGGAAATTTTGGGGTGCAACAGCTGCCCCTAGTCAACCTTCTTTTACTAGAGGGTGAGATTGGCAATAGCCTTTCGAACAACCAAGGTAAAAGAGGATTGAATACTCAATAGAACCATAAAATTTGCACTCTGAAGCCAACCAGACGAAGGTGGCCTTGCTGGGGGTACATATGTGCATTTAAGGAGACTTGGTCAAAACAAGCTCTTAACATGGCAAGTGGTGATCAAAATATAACTTAACCGGAAATGTTAGCTAAGCTAACAGAAGGTAAACTTGATCCAAACGAACGAACCGAAGAGAAGGAACTGATCAAATCAGAACCTAAATAAGGGAAGAAAATGATCAAAATATAACCTAATTGGAAATGTTAAGATAACAGAAGGTAAACTCCATCCAAACGGATGAGACAAGTAACTGATTAAAACATAACCTAAACAAGTGAAGAAAATTATCAAAACATAACCTAATCGGAAATGTTAGCTAAGCTAACAGAAGGCAAACCCGATCCAAATGGATGAGTCAAGGAACTGATCAAAACAAAGCCTAAATAAGGGAAGGAAATGATCAAAACATAACCTAACCGGAAAGGTTAGCTAAGCTAACAGAAGGCAAACCTGATCCAAACAAATGAGCTAAGGAACTGATCAAAACAGAACCTAAACAAGGGAAGGAAATGATCAAAACATAACCTAACCAGAAATTTTAGCTAAGCTAACAGAAGGCAAATCCGATCCAAATGGATGAATCAGAAAGAAGGAACTGATCAAAACAAAACCTAAATAAGGGAAAGTTAACAAAAGGTAATGTTGAATATATGGAAAAGAGACCGACCCAAGCAACTCCTAATCAAGATACAATAATAAAAGACGGACCCACTGATGGGAACAAATTGGTCAAAAGATATACCTTTAGAGGGAAAGTACTGACCAAAGGCTGACTTACTAGGGATACTATGTTCCAAATTCAATTAGGAAAACTGGATGAGAATTTTGATCAAAGTAAAAGTGAACACTCAATCAAAGGCCAACTTTATAGGAGAAAGAGACCAACCGACGGGTACTATGACAAGGATTGCCAAAACATAATGGACTTTCAAGGAGTTTTGAATATGCAAGAATTACAATATCCCTCAAATAAAAGGAGGGGGTATCAATTCTTCGAGAGTGGCAATTATCTATATTTCCACACAACAAACATGGACACTTGAATATTTGAGAAATAAGACAGGTTATACACCGACTCATCCTTGCACTCTGGAGACTAAGCAAACATGAGTAAAATGAACAAGGGCTTGCATGGGAAAACCACGACTCGCTGGGGCCATGGAAAGCACCAAAGACCCGACTGGTGGTAAATCAAAACAAACTCCACTGGGGAAACAAAAAGGATTATCCTAGGCTGCTGCAGAGATAATTCATCTTTTAGTGCATAACAATCCGGTTACCAAAGGTGAATACAATTGGCGTACACTCATGCATGTTTGAACTTTTATAGTGTAATGCTCCATATAATGGAAATGCTACACGTTTGGGTAGATGCAATAAAATGATGCATGTTTTAACGATGCATGTGGAATATCCAGTAACAAACAACTGTTGAGAAGATAATGGACCCCCGAACAAAGATCTTTGCATATCATCGGGTAAATAAACTTCCTAAAGAGAAAACTGCAAACATAAATTGCAATTCTGACAAAATCTTGAAAATTCTCAATTCCCTGAGGACAAATCCAATCCCTTCCTGGTGAGGAAAACTTTTTTGGGAATAGAAACTTTACTAGGGATCATAGAAATTCTTTGAACGAAAAGAATTCTATTAAGACCACACTGGGGATAATAACTAGAGGTGATAAACTCCACTTGGGGAAGAAAAGAAAACCTCTGAACCGCGATTTTCAAATTTGGAATTCCACCAGGGAACTTTCCAATGATACTCTCCTACTGAAGATAAGAGGCCCTTGAACAAAAAACGTCAATGTATATTGCTACGCAAAAGGCTAGGGACTTAACCTGTTTGGGAATGAACAACCTTGATGATTAATCATCTTTTCAAGGAATTTGACAGGGAAAATATCCCTAGTAAACATACTTCACAGGGATTCGAACATCAACCTCGTCGGGGATAACACCACCAGGATGGAAATCTTCAGTTGAGAATAACGAACATCTTGGGATAAAAGCTTCACTAGGGACACCTCAAACAAATCTCCTACCATCGGGGATGTAAGAGTTTATAATTGGCACTCCTATGTACACCATACTGGGAGAGGGAAATCTTGCCCCACTGGGGAATAAAGGAGAATTCATCTAGAATATCCCTGAAACTCAGCTTTGATTAGAGATAGAAAATACCTCTTCTACTGAGCATCAGAGTTGCTTTGGATGGTGGCGTCAATAATACCAACCATACTGGAGATAGCCATTTCTTCGATGGAGAAGCCGCATCATGTCGAATTCAAAGGGAGTATATCAATAATTCTTCAGAATGAACAAGCTGCCATGAAGAGAAAGAGCGTATTCAAACAAAAGGTATAACCTCTCTGGGGCCACATGATTCTGTCCTGAGCAAAAACAAGCATTCAGTGGGGATATTGGATTCCATTATGCACAAAGTGTATATCATATTGACATGCCCCAGTATGGGGTGGCTACCTCAGCTGTCATATCAGACACTTGAATTCTAAGCAATTTTGTTTACCGGTATCATGTGCTATAAAGCTTTTAATGTTTTAAATACAACGTTTATCAAAAATGTTGAACGTCTTCTGCACTCAAAACAGTGAAATAAAATAAAAAACAAATTGGCGTAATTCGAAAAAACATTTTTATTGATTGATTGGCCTGTAAATAGGCATTTATATTAAGAAGCAATTCATGAAAAGAGGCAATTGCATACAAAGTACATAGAGGAGAAAACAAAGACGACAATGTGAGTGCGGATTTATCGAGTACAACTCTGCTACAACTCTCATGTCCTCAAAACTCCTCAGTATCTTGCATTTTGAATAACTGATTGAACTGCTGCTTCCCTGAGCCAAACCCAACAACAATGTAAGTTGATTTTACAGATGCAACACAGAATGTAGTATTCGCTTTGAATCCCTAATTTTTTTCCTGGATTTCCCTTTTGGGTTTTCAATCCACCGGGATACCCTATTTTTGCCTAAATTACCTTTGAGAGGTTCAATTTAGCGGGTGTATAATTATTTTTCACTCATCCACTCTTTATTTTGTCCCTAACGTTTTCCCGAACCTATACTCGCCTAGGTTCGTCGGGATGCCTTTTCTGCCTGAGCTAGTCAACTCAGCGGTCATTTTATGCAAAGTAATTTTTCACTACATCTGCGTTGACAGGGTGAGGAAAATCCTCTCCATCCATAGTTGTGAGCATCATGGACCCTCATGAAAAGACTTTTTGTACAACATACGGTCCTCCATAATTAGGAGCCCATTTACCCCTCGCATATGTATTATTTGTAAGTAAGAAGTGCGCCTAAGAGGGGGGGGGGGGGGTGAATTAGGCACTTTAAATTTTTTCTGGTTTTTAATGATGATGGATAATATTTTTTCTGGTTTATGGTGTGTTTATGAAAGAGTAAAATGTAGAAAAATAAAGAGACACGAGCAATATATCCTGGTTTCCCTCATAGTCCGAGAGTACTCCAATTCCCTTTCAACATGAAAGGGATTTCCTTATAGTGGCAAACTTAAAACAAGAACTACCAAAACCAAGAATAATCCTCTTGGACCAAGAACAATCCTCTTGGATTTTCACTATGTCAACATTGAGAAATATCCTCTCAAGGTGACCTTACTTGTGTCCAACTATCCTGGAAAAACAAGATTACAAAACCACTTTAACTTATTTTTAACAATCATGAAAAATAAGAAAGTGTATAACAATATTTGATTGATAGAGTTTGTAGTGCAATAATCACTTTGAGTGATTTTATCAATGACTTGATCTTCTCTTCCAATAACAATAATATACAATGACTCAAGACTATAGAATGCTCAAAGTTTTCTGTTTAACACTATATGATAATGTGCAGAAAAACTTTGTGTATGAAAGTGAAGAAAAAGCTTGAGTTTTAATATTTTAAAATTCAGAAACTATTGATTGGAAGAGTTTCAAAATGATTTTGAAAATTCAGTATTTATATATTTATAGCACCTCTTTGAAACAACATAAATTTCTACAAATGAATCATGAACAATTGCCAAGATTCAATGAAAAGTTTCCATGAAATGGTGTTATGAAAAGGTATGTTCAAAGCTGCTGATTTTCAACAACGTTCAGCATGCAATTGATTGCACCCTTGTGTAAATCGATTGCACGAGTTTTAACAGCTAAAAAATTCAAATATTTTCAGTGAGCAATCGATTGCACATGTGTGTAAATCAATTTCACTTTAAAACAGTAGCAAAATTTGATAGAGAGAAATCGATTGCACAAACATGCAAATCGATTGCACTTAGAAACAATAGCTAACACTTTGAAAACGTGAAGCATGCAATCGATTGCACCAACATGCAAATCAATTGCACATAAGTGAAAATTGATTTTTTTCTTAGAAAACTTGAGAAAAAGTTTGGACAAGATAAAATACTTCTTTTTATCATTGAGCATTTAAGACTTAAGTTCAAAGTAAGTATTTTCATTATACCTTGTGAAATTTGCTAAGAACTTGAGACAAAGTCTTTTATCCAATGATGCTTTTAGCTTGATCAAAATATTTGCCTTCTTGCCAATATAGTTTGTCTTCATCAAAACAAAGTACATTGAGAATCATTTGAGAAGCTTGATATTACATTCTCCCCCTTTTTGATGATGACTAACAATCTTTCTTGAAGCTTTGTTATTTCTGGAAAGAGACTACTCCCTCTAAGATGTATAACTCCCCCTTTGTATGAGAAGGTTGGAAACTCTTGAAATTTTTTATATTGTTGAAGAGTACCTTAGAAGTTTAATACAGGAAATAAACAAGCATAAAGTGCCACATCCTTCTCCCCCTTTGATATTATCAAAAAGAATGGAAATATGCAATAAAAATGGATAACATTGAAAACTTAACCAAAACATGCACTAATTAAACATAGTCATAGACATACATGTCATAGTAGAATAACAAATACATAGAAATCTCAAAAGCAACAAACAAAACATAGCATAAAGTAACAAGGACATAATATAAAAACAGTATAAATAACAAAATTGGACATAATTTTAAGGTTGATTCATGGCACGGTTGTTATAGAAGAAGGGTCCTTGATTGAGGAATTGTTGTTGTAATGGAGGTTATGTGTATTATGGTGGAGGTACAATAGGATTATTAGGTTCATATGGAGGTATGTGAAGGTGAGAGTAGAGGTAGGAAAATTGTTAGTTCACATTTGAGCGAAAATCATTAATCCGAGATGTCGTGGAGTCATTGATGGCATTCCACTTGTGGTTGATGTTGGTGTTGATGGAAGAAAATTGTTGAGTCATAAAATCTATAACATCTTGATTACTTGGACCAGAGGGAGCAGTAGGTGGAGGAGGTGAAGCATCATCGCCTTCTTCCTCTAGATTGTTTCCTTCGTCACCAACCATATCTTCACATATGTATGTGATTGTTTTTGTTTCCAAATTATAGTGAACTCCCATTCTTGAATCAACATTTTTGATTGATATCTTGTGACCATTTGGATCCATATCAACTCTTTCAAAACCGGCAAAATCACTTCCAAATTCTTCCATAATTAGAGTAATAAAGTAACCATATGGTAGGAATTTTGACTTTGCATCAAACCTTAGCATATGAGTCATTATAAGCCGTGCTCAATTGACGATTATACCTCTTTTCCTTGCGTATAGCAGTTGCATTTCCAAATCAGTCACAATGCAGTGGTTTCCAGCTTGCGGAAACATAATGTAGACCATGAAATAGTGAAATAGCCTATCATCGATAAAAAATTTACCTACACTTCAAGAGTCTCTAGATGGAATGACTCTTCCTAGACCGCGAATTCTTTTAGCACGGAATTCAGCTTCGTTCAATCTGCCAATGCTATAGTAAAAATCCTTTTTCTTGTAATCATCCCATGCTTCGTCTCCAGGATCATACAAAGAGCTCCCAATATGAGGGATATGTAGAATCTCACCAAGAATTTCAGGGGTTAGAGAAATTCTTATGCCTAACACATATGTAACAAACTTGCCTTTGTAAGTAGCCAAATTACTGAAGAACACTCTTACTAGATCCGGGTAGTATAGAGCAAATGATGAAATAAGTGGTTCCAATCCATATGCAGTCAAATCATTCTGAAAAGTAAAGCATTCATGAGGGAAAGATGATAGCATACCATATTTTGGAGTGGACACTATCTTCCTTTGAAAATCCCTTTTGAACCATGTTTCTTGAACTTCAGTGAGAGTTGAGATTAATGGATTTTCTGCAGAAGATGAAGCAACTTTCTTCTTTCCTTTCTCTGTAGCTGACAACTTTCTTCTTTCCTCTCTGACTATATATCTTAAAATTTTAGGGTTTGGTAGTTTTTGAGAAGTAGATATTTAATGAGATGAATTTGGATAGGATTTGTGAGTGGATAGTGATGAGTGGGTTTTAATATAGTTAATGATATTTAATTGATTCGTCAATAGTGGAGGTGAACTTGGGAATATGAGAGATATATAAGTTCTAACCAACATAAAAGCCTATCAAAAAAGCAATTTATAGCAGGTGCAATTGATTAGCATACAAGTGCAATCGATTTGCACACAAAACAGAACCAACAGAAAATTGAAACGAACAGTGTGCAATCAATTTGCACTATGGTGCAATCGATTTTCACTAAAGATAGAAAGGTCAGAAAATAAAACATACAGTGAGAAATCGATTTGCATAATGGTGCAATCGATTTGCATCAACAAAAAATGACCAAAAACATATTTTTCTTAAACTTTAACAACACTTAACATATATAGCATTTAAAGGCATCATATAATCATGAACTTTTACATATAACCAAGTTAAGACAAGTATGTGAAAGCATAAAAAGGATAGAAAGAACCTTATACATCGTGTTCATCAAGAATGCCAAGTTTTTGTCAAATCTTGTAAAATGGTTCTCTTGCCAAAGGTTTAATGATGATATCAACAAGTTGATTATGAGTATCTATAAATGTGACCTCGACATCTCCATGAAGTACATGATCACGAAGAAAGTGATGTCGTATGTCGATGTGTTTGGTTCTTGAGTGCATGACCGAATTCTTTGTAATGTTTATTGCACTTTTATTGTCGCACCGAAGAGGAATGCGTCCTAGATCGACTCCGTAGTCACGAAGTTGTTGCTTGAGCCATAATATTTGAGCACAACTACTACCCGCTGCAACATATTCTGCTTCGGCCATGCTAAGAGCAACACATGCTTGTTTATTTCAAGCCCATGATACTAATGCATTTCCAAGGATGTGACAAGTACCACTTGTTCTTTTTCTATCAGTTTTATAACCTGCATAATCCGCATCAGAGTAACCAACTAAATTGCAAACACTACCTATAGGATACCATAATCCAACATTTGTTGTTCGTTTAAGATACTTCATGATCCGTTTTACCGCCATGAGATGTGATTCCTTTGGATTTGCTTGAAAGCGAGCATATAGACAAACACTGAACATTATGTCAGGACGGCTTGCCGTCAAATATAATAAGGAGCCAATCATACCTCGATATATTGTAATGTCAATGGAGACACCTGATTCATCTTGATCAATGTATGTACTAGAACCCATTGGTGTACTCATAGCTTTACAATTATACATGTCAAATCTTTTCAACAATTCTTTGAAATACTTGGATTGGTTGATGAAAATTCCATCATTTAATTTCTTGATTTGAAGTCCAAGAAAATAATTCATTTTACCCATCATGGACATCTCAAATTCGCCTTACATCATTTCTGAAAATTCTTCACACATTTCTTTGTTTGACGAGTCGAAGATGATATCGTCAACATAGACTTGAACTAGAAAAGTGTCACCTTTGATTTTCTTTATAAACAAAGTCTTGTAAACTTTACCTTTTTCAAAGCCGTTTTCGCATAAGAAATTACTTAGCCGATTGTACCATGCCCTTGGTGCTTGTTTTAAACCATATAGAGCTTTTCTCAATTTAAAAAGATGAGATGGATTCTTGAAATCTTCTAACCCCAGGGGTTTCATAACATAGACTTATTCATTGATATATCCATTCAAGAATGCGCTTTTGACATCCATTGGGAAAAGTTGAAAATTTAATGAACAAGCATAGGCAAGTAAAAGACGAATAACTTCTAACCTTGCAACCAGAGCGAAAGTTTATTCAAAGTCTATTCCTTCTTCTTGATTGTAGCCATGTGCTACCAATCTTGCTTTGTTCCGAACAATTATACCATTTTCTCAAGTTTGTTCTTAAATACCCATCTTATTCCAATGATGTGTTTATTGCTTGACCTAGGGAGAAGTTCCCAAACTTGATTCCTTTCAAATTGATTTAACTCTTCTTGCATAGCAATAATCCATTGGTCATCGCCTAAGGCTTCATCAACTTTGGAGGGTTCAATTTGAGAGACAAATGCCATGTTTAGACAAGCATATTTAAGATTTAATCTTGTTGTCACACCTTGACTTATATCACCGATGACTTTATCGATAGGATGATCTATATGAGTCCTCCACTCCTTTGGTAGATCATTGAAGTTTGATTCTTGTTGAGATGTTTCTTCTTGTTAAATCGGTTGATCCTTATTGAAATCTTTGGAAGTATTTTCTTGAGGGACTTCTAATATTTCATCATCATCGTCATTACAAACAATATTATCCTCCTTGGAGGGGTTATATTCATCAAAAGATACATGCATTTATTCTTCAATTGTTAAAGTTCTTTTGTTATAAATTCTATATGCCTTACTATAAAGAGAGTAGCTAAGAAAAATACCTTCATCGGATTTTTCATCAAACTTACCAAGGTTATCTTTGTCGTTGCTTAGGATAAAGCATTTGCAACCAAAAATGTGAAAGAAGGCAATGTTTGGTTTCCTCCCTTTGAAAAGTTCATATGGATTTTTCTTCAAGATTGGTCTTATGTTAACTCTATTTCTAACAAAACATGCTGTGCTCACCGCATCCGCCCAAAAATATTTTGGAAGATTTGAATCGCTAAGCATCGTTCTTGCAAGCTCTACAAGAGACCTATTATTTATTTCCACAATTCCATTTTGTTGAGGAGTCCTTGGTGCCGAGAAGTTGTGAGATATTCCATGTTCTCCATAAAATTCTTCAAAGAGAGCATTTTGAAATTCTCCGCCATGATCACTTCTTATGGAGGCAATTGTTAGAGATTTCTCATTTTGAATTTGTTTAGCATACTTCTTGAAAGCCTTGAATGCATCACTTTTCTGCACTAAAAATAATGTCCAAGTATATCTAGAGATATCATCAACAATAACCAAAGCATATACATTACCTCTTAAACTTCTTGTTCTTGATGGACCAAATAAGTCCATATGCAACAATTGTAGTGGTCTTGTAGTAGAAACCACATTCTTAGATTTGAAAATTGATTTTGTTTGTTTCCCTTTTTGACAATCATCACAAAGTCTATCTTTGAAAAAATTTCTCTTAGGAAACCCAATGACAAGATCATGCTTGATTAATTTATTCAATTGTTCCATATGAATATGAGAAATTCTTTTGTGCCAAAGCCATGAATCATCGTTGTTTGACATGATACATTTTACCTTCAAAGATGGATCAACAAGGGAAATCATAAATATATTATTAATTATTTTACCTTTAAGTATAACCTCATGTGTGATTTTGTCTTCTATCAAGCATTCATCTTTGGTGAACTTGATCTTGAGGCCTTTGTCACATAGTTAGCTATTACTTAGAAGATTGTACTTTAGTCCTTCAACATAGAGAACATATTCAATGGATGTGAAAGGTGGAGCACCAACTTTGCCTTTTCCAAGAATTCTTCCCTTATTATTGTCTCCAAAAGTGACAAAACCCTTGGCCTTTAGCATTAAATTTGAAAATTTGTTTATGTCTCCCGTCATATGCTTTGAACAACCACTATCAAGATACCAAAGATTGCATGTGGTCTTCAAGCATACCTCATCATCTTCATTATCTAAATGGTGTGAGGCCATCAATGTTAGATTTGCATTTTCATCACTATCGGAATTAGACGAAGAACTTATTTCATTATCCTCCCATGCAACATAGGCCTTTTTGTTCTTAAATTCCTTTTTGCCTTTGTAGCCACCTTTCTTGGAGAGTTTTGGACAATCCGGCTTGATATAACCTTGGTTACCACATTCATAACATGTGACTTCTTATGTTTATGTGGAAGCTTCCATTTTCTTAAATTGTTTCTTTCTTTTTGCATGAGAAAGGGATTTGTCATTTCTACCAAAGAACTTACCAAGCCTTTTAACAAGAAGCATGAATTTTTCATCTTCTTCCGGATTGTCTTCCTTTTCAACTTCCTTGGAATCAATCTTTAAGGCAATATTCTTGGATTTCTTCTCTTGATTTTCATGCTTTTCAAGTCTTCCGAGTTCCGTTTCATATTCTTGAAGTTTTCCAAACAATGTTGCGGAAGTCATTGAAGAAAGACTTTTCTTTTCCGAAATTGCTGTTACCTTTGGTTGCCATTCCCTAGTTAAGGATCTAAGTACTTTCAGATTTAGTTCACCATTCTTAAAAGTCTTACCAAGAGCACTTAGATGATATGTCAAGTGCACGAATCTCTTTTGCAAGTCAAGGATGGTTTCTCCGGGCTGCATTCGAAATAACTCGTATTCTTGAATCAAAGTATTTAGTCTTGATCTTTTAACTTCAACAGTTTCTTCATGAGTTTGTACCAAGGTATCCCATATTTCTTTCACCATTTTACATGCCGAGACACGGAAGAATTCATCCATGCTAAGTGCACCTTGAATAAGATTGATTACCTTTTTAACATAGAGGACCTTTTTCTTATTATCTTCATCCCATGCAATTTTAGGATTTGATGAGCCATCACCATTAATCACGGTTATAGGAATCAATGGACCATTCTCGACAACATCCCATATTTCTTCTCCTTATGCTTCTAGACGTGCCTTCATGCGTATTTTCCAAAAGTCAAAATATTCACCACAAAATAGAGGAGGCTTGTTGTTACTACCACCATCTCTGAAAACGGGATTTTGATTTGCGGAAGCCATTCTGGATCTTTTAGGAACATGTTACCTATAAACTGCTCTGATTCCAATTGTAAGTATGAAGTGCGCCTAAGAGGGGGTGAATTAGGCACTTTAAAATTTTTCTGGTTTTTAGTAATGATGGATAATATTTTTTTGGTTTATGGTGTGTTTAGGAAAGAGTAAAATTCATAAAAATAAAGAGACACGAGCGATATATCATGGTTCCCCTCATAGTCCGAGAGTACTCCAGTCCCCTTTCAATATGAAAGAGATTTCCTTATAGTGGCAAACTTAAAACAAGAACTACCAAAACCAAGAACAATCCTCTTGGATTTTCAGTATGTCAACAATGAGAACAATCCTCTCAAGGTGACCTTACTTATATCCAACAATCTTGGAAAAATAAGATTACAAAACCACTTGAACTTATTTTCAACAATCCTGAAAAATAAGAAAGTGTATATCAATATTTGATTGATAGAGTTTGTAGTGCAATAATCACTTTGAGTGATTTTATCAATGACTTGATCTTCTCTTCCAATAACAATAATATACAATGACTCAAGACTATGGAATGCTCAAAGTTTTCTGTTTAACACTATATGAAAATGTGCAGAAAAACTTTGTGTATGAAAGTGAAGAAAAAGCTTGAGTTTTAGTATTTGAATATTTAGAAACTATTGATTGGAAGAGGTTCAAAATGATTTTGAAAATTCAGTATTTATATGTTCATAGAACCTCTTTGAAACAACATAAATTTCTACAAATAAATCATGAACAATTTCCAAGATTCAGTGAAAAGTTTCCAAGAAATGGTGTTATGAAAAGGTATGTTCAAAGCTGTTGATTTTCAAAAACGTTCAGCATGCAACCGATTGCACCCTTGTGTAAATCAATTGCACAGGTTTTAACAGCTAAAAAATTCAAATATTTCTAGTGAGCAATCGATTGCACATGTGTGTAAATCGATTGCACTTTAAAACAATAGCAAAATTTGATAGAGAGAAATCGATTGCACAAACATGCAAATTGATTGCACTTAGAAATAGTAGCTAACACTTTGAAAACGTGAAGCATGCAATCGATTGCACCAACATGCAAATCGATTGCACATAAGTGAAAATTGATTTTTTGCTTAGAAAACTTGAGAAAATTTTTGGACAAGATAAAACACTTCTTTTGATCATTGAGTATTTAAGACTTAAGTTAAAAGTAAGTATTGTCATTATACCTTGTGAAATTTGCTATGAACTTGAGACAAATTCTTTTATCCAATCATGCTTTTAGCTAGATCAAAATCTTTTCCTTCTTGCCAATAAAGTTTGTCTTCATCAAAACAAGTGCATTGAGAATCATTTGAGAAGCTTGATATTACCAGATTGAAAATTTAGTGGACGTACCTTCTTGTCAAAAGCTTTCTTCATCCTTCTCCAGCATAGCTGTCAGTGGCAAATGGCTGTCAATCTCTTCTCGTCAATGAGATTCAGCTGATCCAATTTATTCTGAACCCATTTAGCTTCATCCAACTGTGCATCTGCTATTATCCTCAAGGAAGGAATCTCTACTTCCACAGGCAAGACCGCTTCCATGCCATAAAAAAGCGAAAAGGGAGTTGCCCCATTTGAAGTGCACGCATTGGTACGATTACCATGCAAAGCAAATGGAAACATTTTGTGCCAATCCTTATAGGTGATAACCATTTTCTGCACAATCTTCTTGATATTCTTATTAGCTGCCTCAACCGCGCCATTCATCTTGGGTCGGTAATGAGAAGAATTATGGTGCTTTATCTTAAAGCTCTCGCATAGCTCTTTCATCATCTTATTGTTGAGATTCAACCTATTGTTAGTAATAATATTCTCATGAATCCCGTATTGACAAATGATATTATGCTTTATGAAACGAGCAACCACCTGCTTAGTGGCATTGGCATAAGATGCTGCTTCAACCCACTTAGTGAAGTAATCAATAGCCACCAAAATGAAACGATACCCGTTAGAAGTAGTCGACTCAATTCGGCCAATCATATCAATCCCCCACATTGCGAATGGCCAAGGTGAAGTTAAGAAATTCAGAGGATTGGGCGGTACATGCATCTTATCAGCATAGATCTAACACTTGTAACAAACCCTAAAATGAATGTAGAAATTGTTTTCCATTGTTGACTAATAATAACCTGCTCTTAATATTTTCTTGGCCATAACATGCCCGCTGGAATGCATTCCGAAGGAACCTTCGTGAATTTATTCTGTAATCTTGTTAGCTTCGTGTTTATCCATGCATCTGAGCAAAACGGAATCATAGTTTCTCTTGTACAAAACGTCCCAGTTCTACCCCAAAATTTTCCCTCCCATTTTACTCAACATATGCTCATTAAGACCCTCAACTTGCTCAAGGATACCCAAGAGTTTACAAGACAAACTCTCTCCTAAAGCAAGGAACCTCCAACTAGGGTTTCCCTTTTCATTAAGATGGGTGAGCTCCAAAGCCCTCAAATCTTTTCCATGGTCCTAATATGTTTTTAAGATCATCCATGCCAAGTTTCATGCCTTACACAAGAAGTTTTCTCAGTCAACTGCTCAGATGCTTGAGAATCAACTGTATTAGGTCAAAAGTCAACTGTGACCCACATACAGTCAAACTTCCAGATTTTTGGTCAACATCAACAGTTTGAAGTGATGTCCATTATTTGATCAAGGGTTGATCATGATTCCTCAAGGAATTCTCCTAATTAATCAAAACTCAAAAGTTGTTAAATTAGGGTTTCTTAGGAAAAGTCAACCAAACTTTGACCAAGCATAACTTTATCATACTTCATCAGAAATTTCACATCTAAGGCTCATTTTGAAGAGAGTCTAATTCCCTACAACTCATCTTCAGCCGTCAAGTCCAAAAAATGCACTCATAAAAAGATGTGAATTTCTACATTATAGGTCCTTTTGAAAAGTCAACAAAAACACCTTTTGGGTCAAAACTTCTTACATGAACATGGAAGAACCAATTGAGATGAAACCAAAACGGTTGTTTAGGGGAAATCCTAAGATTTCTAAAAAGTCCAAGAACATCTTCCTAGGGCCAAAATTGGAGGAGATATGCATTGTCAAAGTTGGCCATTTTTGGAAAATTGCCAAAAGTCAAATATGCTCAAAAGTGCATTTTTTGTCAAATGGGCCTAGATTTTCATGATTGCGTCTTGTTGAAGACATGGTCCACGACCCAAAACAGCATCCATATATTATTTGCTCTATTTATTTATTTTATTTTGATTTTTATTATTTAAAAGTCACATTAAATCAAATAAATGACAAAAATATAAAAGATTGATTCTTTGATCTGATTTTTGTTAGAATCAAATCTAATCAAGGTGGCCTAGTCAGATCAAATCGAATCAAGGCAAATTGAGGAAAAAATAGCATGATTAGGATGGTTTTGGAAAGATATCATATAGCAAACAAATCACATTCAATTTCCATGATTCAAAAAGATTCAGTTGTTTTTTGCTAACCTAATACACTCCATTACATATACTGAACAGAAACATTGCAAAAGGACAAGGGTTGCATTCGTGAGAGTTGAGGAAGAAAACTAAAAAATTGGACAAAAAGTGTGGATCTGATTTCTAACCTAGGGGACGATTCAAGGCCATTCAAAGCTTCTAATCGCTTCCTGGACATCTCTTGAAGCTGATACGATCGTTTGCAAGCCTTCCCAAGCCCAAAATTGCTCCTGGTAAACCCACTGTTTGCACATATCAGTTTGATTTTGATATTACAATTTACGCATGATTAACCACTTTTAAGCATGGCATTGTATTTGTATCATCATTTGGAATGTTTTGGTTCAATTAATTTTGAGTTTTGATGACTGTTTCGCTAATTGCCATGGCTAGGGTTTAAGAAGCCGTTTTAGGGCTTCTCTGTATAGGTAAAATTAGGCCAAGAAAATGGTGCCATGATACTCATGTGATCAAGACAAGTTGATTGGTATAGCTAGAATTAATTTATCATGCGTTTTATGAATTTTTGAAGCTTGCAGGTTTATAGCTATGGAAGATGTCCGTAGGTATAAGTCTGATACCTAAAACTACACTTCTGGGAAGAAGATGAAGGCGTGGCAATCAACCACTGGTCCATTTGAATAATTGTGCGTGTTTTTGCTTTATTCAGCCTATCCACTCCTTTATATATATATATATATATATATATATATATATATATATATATATATATATATATATATATATATATATATATATATATATATATATATATATATATATATATATATATATATATATATATATATATATATATATATATATATTTTGGCTTTATTACATTAACAATTAAACAACGTAGCGTAGATGGCAGGGGGTAAGGACATGTGAAGCAAAAGACCTGGGTTCGATCCCAGGTCCAAACATTTTCTTATTTTCTGAACAATTCTTTGCATATCCAGAGTGCCTCATAGCCTGGCGTCCACCATACACCTCAGCGCTTCATCACTAGATCCCTCTCCAGCCAGATCCAATGCTCAGCATGCGCAAGCGCATGGTAGACCCTCAAAAGATGATCCCACTGGATCAGGCGCAGGAATGGGCTCAGCATTCATGGGCCTAACAAGAATTGCTTATGCAGGCCCAATTCTGTTCTTTTTTATTTCAATTCTTTTTTATTATTTATTAATTATTTCTTTTTCAAATAACACCAAAAATCATGTTTTTTTTCTTTTAATCCAAAAATTCATAAAAACATCAAAAAATCATTTTTTTATAAAAATATTTTTATTAATTAATTAGTTTAATTAAATTAGGGTAATTTAATTCTTTTTGCACAATTTAAAATAATTATAATTAGGGTTAAATTTGGACATAGCCTAATTTCTTCTTAAAAAAAATAACTTAAATATTTTTTCAATTAGATTTTTAGGTTTTCCAATTATTTCTCGCATTTAATTCGCCGCACGCGCCTTTAATTTTCCATTTTTCTATTATTGTAACTGCTCCGAGTTTGTAATAGTAATTAGGGTTTTAAATTTCCGCGTCTTTATTTACAGTCAAAATAATTTTGTATCTGCGAAAGCCTTGTAATAGCTAGGACTTTAATTTCTCGCATTTTAATTTCTGCAAACTATAATCTGTTAGATGTATGTTAATAGGATTGTATGGAAAGACAAATTGAAATTAATACAGTAGAAAACCCTAAATGTGCTAAGATCAATAAACTAAAAAAACATACTTGCACATGCTCAATCCTAGGGTTTACTCCACTCTGGTTGCCTTCGGTAAACGGTCATAAAGTATAGGGAATGTTAGTGGTGGTCCTCTAGTCCCAAAAGATCTAAAATGACCCATTCGGATGTTGCCTCAGAAAAAGATCTTTAAGGCTTTAGGATGATTACTAAAATTTCCTAATATTGCTTTTGTGATCGTACTTGTCCCTTCGAACGTCCCTTAAAACTCCAACGACGGTGCTACCTATTCCTTAATAATAGGATAGCGCTGTCTAAAGGAAAACGAACAGACCTTTTTTCGAGTAGGTAGATTAGTTCCTAGGTACTTGCTCAAACAAATTTTTCACCCAAACACTTTTCAAAAACAGTTTTCGAAACAACTTCGTCACACTCTTGAGGACCGATACAAGGGTTATCACGAAGTCAAACTTTTCAAAACAAGCATGCACAAGCAATTTGAAAAATGAGCAAGTACCTAAGAGCCCATGGAAAAACATGGATAGAAAGGGTGCTAACACCTTCCCTTTCTATAATCTACCCCCCGTACTCAGAAACATCTCGAAAAAGGTTTTTTCTATTCTTTTTCCTTCTCCTTTGTTGGATGAAATAAAAGTCGATGGCAACTCTTACTTATCGTGACATTTGCGAACAAAAAACACAAACCAGTATTAACAGTCGGTTCTTCCACCGTATCACAGAACTGGCGACTCTGCTGGGGAGTATAATAAGTGGGGTATACCTAAGGATGTAGGTCATTTTTTAACTTGCTTTCTTGTCTTTTTGCTTTACCTGCTTTATATTTAAGGGTTTTGTTGGGGTTATATAGATCCTACACCCAGATCTGGGGACACCTTTTAGGTAAGTAGCAATAAACTGTGAGGGAACTGTGCGGGGTATACCGACACGGTTGAAGTAGTAGCTACGTTGATGTGGCACTTTGGTTAGTACCGATAACCCTTGAGTCAATCAGGGAGAGTACGGGGCCGCCACATGGTATCGTGAAGCATCAACTGACCTTAGAACCTTTAATTGCACAACTTGGCCAGTAGGACGTAGCGAGATGGCCGACTTTGGTGTATTCCCAAGGTCGAAAGATACTCGATGCTACACTCATTGAGGTTTGACTCTTGAGTTTTGTTTGGTTGCGAGTCAATCGCCTATTGAACGAAGCTGGGGGAAAGATTGGTGATATTGAGATCCCTTAGAACCCGATTACTATTTATAGGACAGGTTGAACCAATCCAACTTCAAGAGGGTATGACCTTAAAACTCATGCAGGCCTTAAACCTAAGGACTTGGTATGACTTGCTTGTTGTTTTCTGTACATGTGATTTTCTAGCATAATCATGACATCATAAGCATGGCATATTATAACGAACAATTTTAAGCATTCCCTAGGGCTCATCTTTGCTTTGTTTTGTAGGACATGGCATCCGTCCGTAGGAACACTATCCAGATTAACCTTGTGAAAGTGTCTCTCCAACTAAAGGACCTGGCATTAAGGGTTCATGAAAGTTCTCATTTCATTAAAAAGCATGGTCAGTTGCTCAATTTGGTCACTGCAAAACCTGATGAAGAATTTTTAAAAGTGTTGTTTCAGTTCTTCGATCTTGTGCACCATTGTTTAACCTTCCCGGATTACCAGCTAGTACCTACTATGGAGGAATTTTCTCAGTTGTTGAGGGTACCTATTCTTGATCAGTTACCTTTCAACGGTACGAAAGAACATCCAAAGCCTGAAGAAATTGCTAGAGCTTTGTCCTTGAAACGGTCCGATGTAGTGACAAGTTAGGAGACTAGAGGAAGTGTCCAAGGAATCCCGGTTAAGTTTCTATTTGAGAAGGCTTACCATTTTTGGGATACCTTGGATTTAAAAACTTTCGAAGAGGTGCTGACACTTCTCGTTTATGGGAGGGTACTTTTCCCTAATGCGGATCAACTCATAGATGTGAACACTATTAAGGTTTTTCTGTCTCATAACTCGGTCCCTATATTACTCGGGGATATTCTACACTCTCTGCATGCTCGCACTCTAAAGAGAAGGGGGACCCTTATGTGTTGCACTCCTCTATTAGCTAGGTGGTTTATTTCGCACCTACCCATGTCTGTTTTGAAGAATGAACAAGGTTTGAAATGGTCTTGTAGGCTGATGTCCCTTACACATTTAGATATTCATTGGTGTCCATGGTTCTCGGAAGATGTTATCATCATCGATCGCTATGGTGAATTCCCTAATGTCCCTCTCTTAGGAATTAGGGGAGGAATCACTTACAAACCTTGTTTGGCATTACGTCAGTTTGGTTATGCAAGAAGGGATGGTCCTCATGATACTCTTATCCAAGGAATCGCCTTCAACTATGAGAATGATGCTCATGGATACCGCAAAAGGTTCATAAAAGCTTGGGGCATGGTGCATAAAATTATTAGCAAGATGCTAGGGCACGAGAATTCCATTCCTCTTGAGCCTTATCTACGATGGGTACGAGCTCGCGCCTAAAGACTTATGATGCCTTACCCTGCTATCCTACCAATAACTATGGAACCAGTTGTTAAAGGAGATACTACCTCCCTTGGTCATCATCCTAACATACCAAATGATCATGAAGAGTTACAGAAGTCCTGGGTTCAACTCAAAGTGGAGCGGGACAAGCTCGAAGCTCAGTTCTATGCCAGCGAGAAAAAGGTCTTAGAGCTCACTAGGCTACTTCATGAAGAAAGGAACATAAACGCCTACATTGCACCAAAGAGGATGCGCTCCTGGGAGACCTAGTTTCTTTTTTGCTTTAAGTTTTGTTTTGTTTAATTGTAATCCTAAAAGGCATTCTTTGTAACAATTCGAACTTATTAATGCAATTAACGTGTGTTTCTTTTGGTTGAAAAAATCTGAGCCTTTAAGAATCCTTGAAATAAGTTCATACGTATCCCATTCATAACATCGCATAAACAGGTACCATTACAGGCTTCTCATCTTCTTCGTTGTTTATTTCAGAAGAAATATCTTCCGAACAAAGCATCAAGGATCTTCAGGCACAAAATGCCCAATTCCAATAGATGTTCATAAATCTGGCGAAAGGGTAGGAGGATCTGAAAGCCCTCATCCTGAAGGAGAAAAAGAAAAAGAAGAAGGTTGCTGGTATTTTGAATATGGGAAGAAGGTTCAGGGGGCCTTTAAAGCAACAAGTCAATCTGACATCTTCATCCAAAGAAGGGGAGAACCAAGAGGGAGAAACAAGGGAAAAGGACCTCAGTCCTGAAGTTTCTGACAATGATACACACTACGATGATGAGCAGTATCCTCCTACTGAGGATAGATATAAGCAGTTGGAAGATCGTCTGAGTGCTATGGAAGTTCAAAGGATACCTGGGTTGGATTTCAAAGAATTGGATTGGTGTCGGGAGTGGTCATCTCGCAGAAGTTCAAGGCTCTGATTTTTGCAAAGTACGATGGGGTGTCTTGCCCAAAATTCCATCTCCGTTCCTACGTCAGAAAGATCCATCCCCACACTGCTGATAGAAATTTTGTAGGTTCACTTATTTCAAGACAGTCTGTCAGGGACTCAACTTGAATGGTTCTACCAACTGGAGGGACCCAATCTTCGAAACTGGGAAGATCTGGCTGCTGCTTTTTATAAGCAGTATCAATATAACACCGACCTTGCTCATACTCGTACTCAACTCCAGAGTATGTCGATGGGTGCAAGTGAAGGCTTTAAAGACTATGCACAGAAGTGGAGAGACTTGGCTGGAAGAGTCCAACCCCCGTTGTCTGATAGGGAGTTGGTCGATATGTTTCTAGGGACGCTATCTGGTCCATTCTTTAATCATTTGATCGACAACTCATTAGCTGGTTTCACCGAGCTGATTCTAACTGGAGAGAGGATATGAGCTGGGATTCGGAGCGGTAAGATATAGAAAGATACCTCTTCGAGTTCGGTAAAGAAGCCTTTTACTGGTAAGAAGGAAGCTAATGCCATCTATAGCCCGAGAGGCCAAAGCAGAGTTGAACACCGTCAGACAGTAAGTGTCGTAATGATACCTAGGTCTGCGGCTGCTCCACAATGCAACAATCAACAAAGGGTGGAAAGACCACAACGGAAGTTTACCCGGATTAACATGACGTTGGCTGAAGTTTAACCCCATCTACTGAGATCCAACTTGGCAACCTTGAAAGAGGCTCCCAAGAATTTGAGTACCTATAATCCAAATGCTCGATGTGCCTATCATTCTAAGAGTCCTGGCCACGATACCAATGACTGGTGGGCTCTGAGAAATAAGGTACAGGATTTGATCGAGGCCAAAGAGATTGAGTTTGATGCTCCGAAAAAGCCCAATGTCAGAACTACTCCCATGCCTAAGCAAAATCGTGGAGTTAATGTTGTTGATACTGATCTATTTGTGACCTTAGTTAATGAAGTTTCAACTCCTCTTATGACTGTTAAGAAGAATTTTTTGTTGGCCGGTTTATTTATGGGTTTTGGTGAAGGTTGCCACATGTGTTCATCTCTGCCTTCTAGTTACCATTTGTTGAAGTCACGTGTTCAGCGCTTGATGGACAACAAAGAAATCTTGTTCGAGAAAACATTGATTCTCGTTGTTCCGTATGAAGATGTTGCTATTATAACCATTTCCGCTAATCCTTCCAAGGCCTCCTCGAGAAGACCTGTTAGGATTACATCTGCTCCAAGAGTCGCTCTATTAATAATCACCTTTCCTGGTCCTGTCCCATACGGCTCGGACAAAGATGTCCCTTGGAATTATGGTGCCGATGTGTATTATCATGGCATCAAACAAGATGTGAAGAATGAAGAGGCTGATCCTGATGTCATTAACATTGTCGGAACTAGCAAGGTTACAAGAAGTGGAAGGGTTTTCTCTCCCGAGATTTCCCCGAAGACTGTCAATAGGCCTGTTGTTATTCTGTCTGATATTCCTACTACTACTAATTTGCTTACTCCAATTATCACCCATGTCAGCGAGTCATCTTGCACCCGAGGCGAAGAAGCTATAGGTGAGCCTGCCTGGACTGAGGCACCTAGAAAAATTATCGTAGAAGCCTCTAAGCAAGAAATAGAGGAAATATTGAAAATAATCAAAAAGAGCGACTATAATATGGTCGAGCAGCTGGGGCATACCCCCTCAAAGATATCCATGTTGTCCCCACTGTTGTGCTCAGAGGCCCATGTGAAGGCTTTGATAGCATTCCTCAAGACGGCGCACGTGCCGCAGGAGACCTCAGTTGATCAATTCAAAGACTGTGTGGCCAGCCTAACTGCTCACAATGGGCTAGGTTTTTTAGATGTAGACTTGACACCGAAAGGGAGGAAGCATAATGATGCTCTGCATATCTCGATTGAATGCAGGGGCACCACTATGGATCATGTGCTGGTAGATATTGGGTCTTCTATGAATGTTTTGCCTAAGAAGGCATTGGATCGGTTGGACTGTGAGGGATTGACCTTAAAGCCTAGTAACATTGTGGTAAGGGCTTTTGATGGGTCAAAGAGAATGGTGCATGGGGAGGTGGACATCCCTGTCAAGGTAGGATCTCAAACCTTTGAGTCCACCTTCTATGTGATGGAAATTAGGCCATCATACTCTTGTTTGTTAGGTCGTCCTTGGATCCATGAAGCTGGGGCTGTTACTTCTACACTGCACCAAATGCTGAAGTATCTAGTAAAAGGGAAGACTGTCACTATGCATGGTGAAGAGGAGTATATGGTGAGCCACCTCAACTCCTTCAGGTACGTAGAGATGGACGTGGAATTCATAGAGACTCCTTGCCAGAATTTTGAAGAGGTTCCCCAGATTTTGGCATTGACTGAAACTACTACCAGCAACAAACCTCCTCTGATGATGGCTTCTCTCAAAGACGCCAAAGCAGTGGTTGAAGAAGGTGGGTGTACCAACTGGGGACAACTCCCTGATTTTACTCACAAAATTGACAAGTTTGGTTTGGGCTTTACTTCAGGAGCTTAAAAGGCTGTTCGACTTGCTCGGGGTGGAGGACCTCCCCTACACATCAGCAATCAAGGAATAAATGCCATTGAAGACAATGAGGAAGACTCTGACATTGACAGCTGGATCTACCCAACTACCAATGGTGGACCGAGTAATTGGATGGCTAGGGACTTTATACTAGTTTCTTTTATTCCGCAGTAATTATCTTACTTGTTTTAAGATTTGTAATAAACAATTTTAAACTCCACAGCCTTGTGCCTCACCCGGGGCACATTGGCTTTGTTTGTGAGTGCTATTATTTGTCATTTCAAATATCATTAATAAAACATTGGACATTCCTTGCATACAAATTTTTCTCTCTCTATTTTTCTTTTCTGTTTTCACTTTATCAAAACAGCTATACTCTTACACACACTCACGTATCATACTGCAGATTCATATCCACTCTAGATCCCATTGATAACAGCTCTGCTACTTCCAGTTATGACTTTGAAAGTCCGATCAACCAAGCCGTGGACGAAGGTGAGGATGATTGTGAGGTGCCTGGAGAACTTGCTAGACTATTAAAACAGAAAGAAATGTCTATACAGCCTCATGAAGAGCCAGTTGAGACGATAAATCGGGGCACGGAGATAGACAAAAAAGAAGTCAAGATCGGCGCAAATCTGGAAGTTAAGATCAAACAGCGGTTGATACAAATGTGGCACGACTCCGTTGAGATATTCTCCTGGTCATATGAAGACATGCCAGGTTTAGACACTGATATTGTGGTACATCGTCTGCCGACTAAGGAAGATTATCCTCCGGTTAAACAAAAGGTCCGCCGTATGTGCCCTGAAATGTCAGAGAAGATCAAGGAAGAGGTCAAGAAGCAGTTCGATGCAGGGTTCTTAGCTGTCACCTCCTATCCACAGTGGGTTGCTAATGTCGTTCCGGTACCTAAGAAGGACGATAAGGTACGAATGTGTATGGATTACATAGATCTGAACAGGGCAAGCCCCAAGGATAACTTCCCACTTCCTCACATTGACGTTTTGGTTGACAACACCGCGCAACATAAAATCTTCTCCTTCATGGATGGTTTCTCTGGCTACAACCAAATCAAGATGTCTCCTGAAGACATGGAGAAGACAACCTTCATCACACAGTGGGCACATTCTGTTACAAGGTGATGCCTTTTGGGTTGAAGAATACTGGGGAAACTTATCAGTGCGCCATGGTCACTTTGTTCCACGACATGATCCACCATGAGATCGAGATTTACGTTGATGATATGATAGCCATTTCTCAAACCGAGGAAGAGCACCTTGATCATTTACAAAAGTTGTTTGAGAGGTTAAAGACATACAAGCTGAGGTTGAATCCGAACAAGTGCACCTTCGGGGTAAGGTCTGGTAAGCTCCTGGGTTTCATTGTCAGCGACAAAGGCATCCAAGTAGACCCTGTGAAGGTAAAGGCCATACAAGAAATGTCGTCTCCCCGTACAAAGAAGGAAGTTAGAGGTTTCTTTGGATGCTTGAATTATATCGCCAGGTTTATTTCACATCTAACTGCTACTTGTGAGCCCATCTTCAAGCTTCTGAAGAAAGATCAAGTGGTAAAATGGGATGACGAATTCCAGACAACTTTCGAAAGAATTAGGGAATACCTTCAAGAACCTCCAATTATGATGCCTCCGGTTGAAGGAAGACCTTCGATATTGTACTTAACAGTGCTATACAATTCAATGGGGTGTGTGCTGGGGCAGCATGACGAGTCTGGTCGAAAAGAGCACGCAATATACTACCTTAGCAAAAAGTTTACCGACTGTGAGACACGATACTCACTGCTCGAGAAAACTTGCTGCACTTTGGCATGGGTTGCTCGCTGACTAAGACATTATATGCTGACCCACACTACTTTGTTGATATCTAAGATGGATCCAATCAAATACATCTTTGAGAAACCCTCTCTCTCCGGAAGAATAGAAAGATGGAAGATGATTTTAATTGAGTACGACATACAATATACAACCCAGAAAGAACTCAAGGGGAGTGTATTGGCTGATCATATGGCTCATCAGGCCATGGATGACTACCAGTCCATGAATTTTGAGTTCCCGGATGAGAATATTATGCTGGTGACTGACTACAAAGAACCTGGACCGGATGAAGGACCCGAAGAGGGATCCCGATGGACTATGGTTTTTGACAGAGCTTCGAACGAACTTGGTAATGGTATCAGCGTTGTAATCATAAATCCTGAGGGTTGTCATACTCCTTTCACCTCCCGACTATGTTTCAACTGCACTAACAACATGGCAGAGTATGAAGCTTGTATCATGGGTATTAAGGATGCTATTGACCTCAGGATCAATTTCTTGGACATTTTCGGGGATTCAGCCTTGATAATAAGTCAGATCAAAGGTAAATGGGATACGAAGCATCTGGATCTCGTCCCATACAAAGAGCACATGCTAACATTGCTCCCACACTTTGAAGAGATAACTTTTGAACATTTCCCGCAAGAGGAGAATCAGTTAGCGGACGCGCTAGCTACCATGTCTTCTATGTTAAAAGTCAGGTGGGACAATGAAGCTCCCTAAATCACCATTGAGAGGTTGGATAAACCAGCGCACTATTGTGAGATTGATACCAATGAGGTGGCAGACAAGCCCTGGTTTCACGAAGTCAAAAGGTATCTTGAGGCTCAAGAGTATCCCGAAGGGGAATCTGTCAATGATAAGAAGTTTTTTAGAAGGTTCGCTGCGAAATTCTTCCTCAGCAATGGAATCCTCTACAAGCGCAATCATGACTCTACATTACTACGGTGTGTAGACAAGAGCGAAGCAAAGAGGATTATGACAGGTCTACATGAAGGTACCTTCAGAACCTATTCCAGTGGACATACCATGGCTAAGAAGATCCTACAGGCAGGATATTACTGGTCCACTATGGAAGCAGATTGTTATCAACACTCCCGAACTTGTCATAAGTGCCAAATTTACGCGGATAAGGTGCATGTGCCTCCGGTTCCCTTGAACGTCTTGACAACTCTGTGGCCCTTTGAAATGTGGGGCATTGACATGATCATAGAAATCAGGCTCACTGCTTCCAATGGACATTGCTTCATTATAGTGGCCATTGATTACTTCACGAAGTGGGTTGAGGCGACCTCTTTTGCTACTGTGACCAAGAACGTTGTGGCGCGGTTTATTCGACATAATCTAATTTGTCGGTATGGTGTGCCAGAGAGAATTATTACTGATAATGGTACGAATCTCAACAACACAATGATCACCGAGCTCTGTAAACAGTTCAAAATACAACATCATAACTCTTCTCCCTACCAGACTAAGATGAATGGCACTGTTGAAGTGGCTAACAAGAACATCAAGAAAATTGTATAGAAGATGATTGTGACATACAAAGACTGGCATGAGATGTTACTATTTTCTCTTCATGGATACCGTACCTCAGCATGGACGTCAACAGGGGAAACACCCTACTCTCTGGTATATGGCATGGAGGAAATCCTACCCATCGAAGTCCAGATACCTTCTCTTAGGATTATGAAGGATGCGGGTTTGAACGAAGACGACTGGATTCAAACTCGACTTGATCAGCTAAATCTAATCGACGAGAAGAGACTTACCGCTATCTATCATGGTCAGACGTATCAAAAGCGAATGATTAAGGCTTTTAACAAGAAAGTCAGACGTCAAGAATATCAAGTCAGGGATCTAGTGATCAAGCGCATCATACTGCCGCAAGGTGATCCCAGTGGCAAATGGACCCCCACGTACCAAGGGCCATTTGTGGTTAAAAACATTTTCTCGGATGGAGCTATGATTCTAACCACCATGGACGGTGACAACCTTCCTCACCCTGTCAATGCAGACATAGTGAAAAGATACTACGCCTGATTAAAAGACCCGCTAGGTTGACTTCCCTAGGCAAAAATAAGGGATTCCCGGCGAACCAAAAGGGTTCGGGAAAAAATAAGGGATGAAAATGGAAAAATTTGTACACCCAGCAAGCCGAAAACCTGAAAGGGCGACTTGGGAAAAAAAGGGTATCCCGGTGGACTGAAAACCCAAAAGGGAAGTCTAGGAAAAAGTTAGGGATGTAAAGCGTATCACTATGTCCCATTGGATCATCTTGCGACCAGACTTCGGTATCGACTATCAAGCTCGGACGACACCAATCAATCTAATCAACTTTCGGCCAAGTAGAAAAGTGATGAGATGCTCGAAGACATAAGGGAAATAACAGAGTTGGAACTCAATGGAACTGTTGCACATAGTTGTTTTCTTTTACACAAATTGTATAGCTTCTATTTTTATGGCGACGTTCTCTTACTAAAGCGCCAACCTCCTTGTATGAAAACGCCTATTATAGGCCAACTTCAAAAATCAATACAAAATCATTTTCACAAGAAACTTTGAGTTTTTTCTTTTTCTGTTTTGTTTTGCAAGAACGTCCAATGATTTATTCTTGACATATGCATTTGAATATTATTGCTGCTCATAAATATTTACATAAGAAACAAAAAGACAATTACTCGTAATTCTAGAAACAGGGGCAAAAACAAGAATTGTCAAACCCAATAGTTACTCTACCCAGCAGGTACCGGGACAGAGACAGCTTCGGAGCACAATCATCAATACATACACTCCCCACAGAGTAAAAATATTCCAAAGCATTGATATCGGCTTTCCCGAAACAGGAAGTAATCTCCCCAGCCTGGGTCATTCAGAAACACGACAGCTATATCCCCCAGCCGAATTTCATAATCGCAAGCGGGACAGTAAATTTTATCTCCCAAGAAGAGTTTATTTCTCTGGATACAGAAGCACAATCCCCGACAGAGCTCATTACTTCAGCTACAAAAATCCACTTTCCAAGTTGTTCCCCGCAGAGTTATTCTCAAACAGAATCTCTCCCTGACAGAATATTCATAAATAACAAAGAGAAAATCTCCAGCATAGTCATTCCCGTTCACCATCCCCAGTGGAAGTAGAAGAACCACAATTCTCTACAACAGTCAGGAATGCTATATTCTCCAGCAACAGTCAGGGACTTATTTTTCTAGACTCGAGCATACCCCAATGGCATTTTATGTACATACATCATGACATGCGCATACATATCATATACAGCAGGATCTCATTTATTTTGAGAACATCCTCTCACAAGGAATTTCATGCATTGCATATAATTAACCCTAGTATCTTTTCAAGAAAGACAATTATCTTCAACAAATCCAGCAGTTATACAGGTCACATCTGCAGACAACTGATGGAAACTGAGTTCCTGAAACCAAACAGGTCAACTAATCTACACTATCACTTCGAAGTAACCTCACGACTCTGGTTCCTTCTCATAGCCCTACTATCCAGGCTCTCATTTCGAAGTAACCCTACGACCCAGGTTCCTTCCCATAAGCCCTACTATCCAGGCTTTCATCTTGACGTAACCCTACGACCCAGGTTCCTTCCCATAAGCCCTACTATCCAGACTTTCATCTTGAAGTAACCCTACGACCCAGGTTCCTTCTAATAGCCCTACTATCCAGGCTTTCATTTCGAAGTAACCCTACAACCCAGGTTCCTTCTCACAGCCCTACTATCCAGGCTCTCATTTCGGAGTAACCCTACGACCCAGGTTCCTTCTCATAAGCCCTACTATCCAGGCTCTCATTTCGAATTAACCCTACGACCCAGGTTCCTTCTCATAAGCCCTACTATCCAGGCTCTCATTTCAAAGTAACCCTATGACCCAGGTTCCTTCTCATAGCCCTACTATCCAAGCTTTCATCCTGAAGCAATCGTACTATCCAGGTTCCTTCTCATAAGCCCTACTATCTAGGCTCTCATTTCGAAGTAACCCTACTATCCAGGTTCCTTCTCATAGCCCTACTATTCAGGCTCTCATTTGGAAGTAACCCTACGACCCAGGTTCCTTCTTATAAGCCCTACTATCCAGGCTCTCATTTCGAAGTAACTCTACGACCCAAGTTCCTTCTCATAGCCCTACTATCTAGGCTTTCACCTCGAAGCAACCCTACTATCCAGGTTTCTTCCCTCTTATCTCCAGATAATAGTTTACAACACTATAAGACCTGGACTCGACCAGTTACGGTCGAGTTCACCGTTCCCCAGTAAGTCCTGTGTAGCCTGGACCCTGACCAGATATGCAGTTCACTTCCACCTCTTCAATCAAGAATTTACTCCCTAGTAGAGTAATGGACAACCAAAGCTCCTATATTATATTTCCCAAGACATAAATCAACTTTCCCTGGTGAAGTCCTCCTCAGCGGAAGGTATAGGAATTATCACAAAGGAATCTCTTATGCAACCAATATCTTCTCTAGATGGCATCTTTAAGCCCATCTCTGACGATTCTCCGTCACCTTCTAGATGGAATCTTTAAGCCCATCTCTAACGATTCTTCGACACCTTCCAAATGGCATCTGTAAGCCCATTCCCGATATTATCGACTGATATTCACTTCATGCGAGTGTAAATTTCTTGGCACTCTAGTGTTCAATCATCTTCCACCTTCAGATCATGAAAGGCAGACAAGCCAATCTATATCCTCAGGTCTAATAAGATTGAACCGGGGCAGCTGTTGTACCCCAAAATTTGCCCTCCCATTTTACTCAAGATATACTCATCAAGACCCTTAATTTGCTCCAAGATACCCAAGAGTTGACCAGACAAACTCTCTCCTAAAGCAAGGAACCTCCAACTAGGGTTTCCCTTTTCATCAAGATGGGTGAGCTCCAAAGGCCTCAATTACTTTACATGGTCCTAATATGTTCTTAAAATCATCCATGCCAAGTTGCATGCCTTACACAAGAAGTTTGCTCAGTCAACTGCTCAGATGCTTGAGAATCGACTATATTAGGTCAAAAGTCAACTGTGACCCACATACAGTCAAACTTCTAGATTTTTGGTCAACATAAATATTTTTAAGTGATATCCATTATTTTATCAATGATTGATCATGATTCCTCAAGGAATGCTCCTAATTCATCAAAACTCAAAAGTTGCTAAATTAGGGTTTGTTAGGAAAAGTCAACCAAACTTGACCAAGCATAACTTTCTCATACTTCATCAGAAATTTCCCATCCAAGGCTCATTTTAAATAGAATCTAATTCCATACAACTCATCTTCATCCCTCAAGTCCAAAAAAATGAACTCATAAAAAGATGTGAATTTCTACATTATAGGTCCTTTTGAGAAGTCAACAAAAACACCTTTTGGGTCAAAGTTTCTTACATGAACATGGAAGACCCAATTGAGATGAAACCAAAAGGTTTGTTTAGGGGAAATCCTATATTTCTAAAAAGTCTAAGAACACCTTCCTAGGGTCAAAATTGTAGGAGATATGCATTGTCAAAGTTGGCCATTTTTGGAAAATTGCCAAAAGTCAAATGTGCTCAAAAGTGCTTTTTTGTCAAATGGGCCTAGCTTTTCATGATTACATCTTGTTAAAGACATGGTCCACGACCCAAATCAGCATCCATATATTATTTGCTCTATTTATTTATTTTATTTTGATTTTTATTATTTAAAAGACACATTAAATCAAAATAAATGACAAAAAATATAAAAGATTGATTCTTTGATCTGATTTTTGTTAGAATCAAATCTAATCAAGGTGGCCTAATAAGATCAAATCGAATCAAGGAAAATTGAGGCAAAAATAGAATGATTAGGATGGTTTTGGAAAGATATCATATAGCAAACAAATCACATTCAATTTCCATGATTAAAAAAGATTCAGTTGTTTTTTGTTAACCTAATACACTCCATTACATATACTAAACAGAAACAATGCAAAAGGACAAGGGTTGCAGTCATGAGAGCTGAGGAAGAAAACTCAAAAATTGGACAAAAAGTGTGGATCTGATTTCTAACCTAGGGGACGATTCAAGGCCATTCAAAGCTTCTAATCGCTTCCTAGACATCTCCTGAAGTTGATACGATCGTTTGCAAGCCTTCCCAAGCCCAAAATCGCTCTTGGTAAACCCACGGTTTGAACATATCAGTTTAATTTGATATTACAATTTATGCATGATTAACCACTTTTAAGCATAGCATTGTATTTGTATCATCATTTGGAATGTTTTGGTTCAATTAATTTTGAGTTTTGATGACTGTTTCGCTAATTTCCATGGCTAGGGTTTAAGAAGCCGTTTTAGGGCTTCTCTGTACAAGTAAAATTAGGACAAGAAAATAGTGCCATGATACTCATGAGATCAAGACGAGTTTATTGGTATAGCTAGAATTAATTTATCATGCGTTTTATGAATTTTTGAAGCTTGCGGGTTTATAGATATGGAAGATGTCTGTAGGTATAAGTCTGATACCTAAAACGACACTTCTGGGAAGAAGATGAAGGCGTGGGAATCAACCACTGGTCCATTTGAATAATCGCGCATGTTTTTGCTTTATTCAGCCTATCCACTCTTTTTTATATATATTATATTTTGGCTTTATTACATTAACAATTAAACCATGCAGCGCAGATGGAAGGGGGTAGGGACATGTGAAGCAAAGGACATGGGTTCGATCCCAGGTCCAAAAATTTTCTTATTTTCTAAACAATTATTTGCAGATCCAGCGTGCCTCATAGCTTGGCATCCACCATATACCTCAGCGCTTCATCCCTGGATCCATCTCCAGCCAGATCCAACGCTCAGCATGCGCAAGCGCATGGTAGACCCTTAGAAGATGATCCCACTGGATCAGGCACAGGAATGGGCTCAACATTCATGGGCCTAATAAGAATTCAGAAGCACACCCCCTGGATTGCTTATGCAGGCCCAATTCTATTCTTTTTTATTTCAATTCTTTTTTTATTATTTATTAATTATTTCTTTTTCAAATAACACCAAAAATCATGTTTTTTTTCTTTTAATCCAAAAAATCATAAAAACATCAAAAAATTATTTTTTTAAAATATTTTTATTAATTAATTAGTTTAATTAAATTAGGGTAATTTAATTCTTTTTGCAAAATTTAAAATAATGAGAATTAGGGTTAAATTTGGACATAGCCTAATTTCTTCTAAAAAAAATAACTTAAATATTTTTTCAATTAGATTTTTAGGTTTTCCAATTATTTCTCGCATTTAATATGCCGCGCGCGCCTTTAGTTTTCCTTTTTTCTATTATTGTAATTTCTCCGAGTTTGTAATAGTAATTAGGGTTTTAAATTTCCGCATCTTTATTTACAGTCAAAATAATTATGTATCTACGAAATCCTTGTAATAGCTAGGACTTTAATTTCTCGCATTTTAATTTCTGCAAACTATAATCTATTAGATGTATGTTAATATGATTGTATGGAAAGACAAATTGAAATTAATACAGTAGAAAACCCTAAATGTGCTAAGATCAATAAACTAAAAAAACACACTTGCACTTGCTGTCTCCTAGGGTTTACTCCACTCCGGTTGCCTTCGGTAAACGGTCATAAAGTATAGGGAATTTTAGTGGTTGTCCTCTAGTCCCAAAAGATCTAAAATGACCCATTCGGATGTTGCCTCGAAAAAATATCTTTAAGGCTTTAGGATGATTACTAAAATTTCCTAACATTGCTTTTGTGATCGTACTTGTCCCTTTGAACGTCCCTTAAAACTCCAACAACGGTACTACCTATTCCTTAATAATAGGATAACATTGTCTAAAGGAAAACGAACAGACCTTTTTTCGAGTAGGTAGATCAGTTCCTAGGTACTTGCTCAAACAAATTTTTTCACACAAACACTTTTCAAAAATAGTTTTCGAAACAACTTTGTCACACTCTTGAGGACCGATACAAGGGTTATCACGAAGTCAAACTTTTCAAAACAAGCATGCAAAAGAAATTTGAAAAATGAGAAAGTACCTAAGAGCCCATGGAAAACCATGGATAGAAAGGGTGCTAACACGTTCCCTTTCTATAATCTATCCCCCGTACTCAGAAACATCTCGAAAAAGGTTTTTTTCTGTTCTTTTTCCTTTTCCTTTGTTGGATGAAATAAGAGTCAGTGGCGACTATTGCTTACCGCGACATTTGCGAACAAAAAACAGAAACTAGTATTAATAGTCAGTTCTGCCACCATATCACAGTCCCTATTAAGGAAAAACTTAGCTGCATATTTCCTTAGAGTTTTCTTATCAGTGACAGAAGCATCTTCTGGATATTATTTTGCCTTAAGATATCTCTTGATATCGTAAAACCATGGTTTCTCATCAACGATGTCCTCCTCTATCTCATAAGAAAATGCTGGCTCATCCAACCTCAAAATGGTAATAGAGGGGACTTCATTTGCCCATCTAACTTTAAACACGGATGACAGAGTAGCCAAGTTGTCCGCTAAAAATTATTCTCTTCTCTTGGAATATGATTGAAAGTAATCTCGTTAAATTAAGGGGTCAGCTTTAACACATGCTCGCGATAATCAAATTTGGGTGACGCGTCTACCAATCTCCATTGATTTGATTAATCACAAGAGCATAGTCCCCATATACTTCGTAAATCAATAGCAGCCTCCAGGCTTCATACTCAGCCATATTGTTTGTACAATCAAAGCAAATTCTGGCGGTGAAAGGAGTATTGAAAACTTTAGTAGAAGTAATCATAGCACCAACAATGTTTCCCAATGCATTAGAGGCACCATCGAACACCATCGTCCATCATGATCCTGGTTCGGGTCCTTCTTCTGGGCCTAGGATATTACAATCCCGTATGTACATGATGTCTTCATCAGGAAATTCAAACTTCATCGGCTGATAGTCATCTTCCATGGGCTGATGAGCAAGATGATCATCCAACACACTACCTTTGATAGCCTTTTGGGTAGTATACTGGATGTCATACTCAGTTAAAATCATCTGCCAACGGGCTATTCTCCTCGTGAGAGTTGGCTTTCAAAAATATACTTGATTGGGTCCATCTTAGAGATCAATAAGGTGGTATGAGTCAACATATACTGCCTTAGTCGGTGAGCATCCCATACCAAAGCGCATCAAGTTTTCTCGAGTAGTGAGTATCTTATTTTAAAGTCAGTAAACTTTTTTCTAAGGTAGTATATTGCATGCTCTTTTCGACCAGACTCATCATGTTTCCCCAATACACACCCCATTGAGTTCTCTAATACCGTTAAATACATGATCAGGGGCCTACCTTCCACCGGAGGCGAAAGAATCAGAGGTTCTAGAAAGTATTCTTTAATTCTATCAAATGCCACTTGGCAATTGTTATTCCACCTGTCCGTTTGATCCTTTTTTAACAATTTAAAGATTGGTTCACAAGTGGTTGTAAGGTGAGAAATGAATCTAGCAATGTAGTTCAATCTCCCAAGAAAAACACGCACCTCTTTCTCTATTTTTGGCACATGCATTTCTTGTATAGCTTTTACCTTGCTTGATTCAACCTCAATTACTTTTTCACTTACGATGAAGCACAGTAATTTTCCTGATCTCACCCCAAAGGTGCACTTATTAGGATTCAACCTCAGTATGAACTTCCTTAATCTTTCAAAATAATTTAAACAGGTGGATAAGATGTTCCTCTTCTGTCTGGGATTTGGCAATCATATCATCAACATATACCTCAATCTCCTTATGTATCATATCATGAAAGAGAGTGACCATTGCATGTTGATAAGTTACCCCTGTATTTTTCAAACCAAAAGGCATCACTTTGTAACAAAATGTTCCCCAAGGTGTGATGAAAGTAGTTTTTCCATGTATTCTGGCGCCATCTTGATCTGATTATAGCCAGAAAAACCATCCATGAAGGAAAACACTATAGCTCGACCAGTATTGTCCACCAGCATATCAATATGTGGTAACGGGAAATCATCTTTAGGGCTTGCTCTGTTCCAGTCCCTATAGTCCATATACATTCTGACCTTACCGTCCTTTTTAGGCACCAACACAATATTCACAATCCATGGTGGGTAAGACGTCACTTTCAGAAAACCAACATCAAACTATTTTTGAACCTCCTCTTTGATCTTCTTAGACATTTCCGGATGAGTTCTCCTAAGCTTTTGTTTGACAGAAGAACACTCTTCTCTAAGATGCAGTTTGTGCATAATAATATTTGTATCCAGCCCAGGCATATCCTCATAAGACCAAGCAAAGATATCTGCATACTCACATATCATTTCAATCAATCTTCGCTTGACAATGTCTTCTAAAGCGTCCCCAAGCTTGACTTCTCTTCAGACCTCTTCGTTGCCCAAGTTAATTAATTTTGTATTCTCTTGGTGTGGTTGAATGAACTTTTCTTCTTGTCTCAACATTCCAGCCAACTCTTCAGGAAGTTCACAATCTTCCTCGGTTTCTTCTTCAGCTTGATAGATTGGATTTTCAAAGTCATAAAGAGCCATAACATGATCATTCTCGACATTTTTCAGGATTAATGGGGGACATAATCTGCATGATTATTTTTATTTTTATTTTAGCTTTAGATTTAAAAAAAAAAAACTCACATTTTGCCAAAACTAAAAAGAAGGACAAGGAGCGAAATATTTGAATGCAAAAGGCGTTCTTTATTAATGATAAATTTATAATGAAAACATTATGGCCTTACAGCATGTCCACTACGTCTTAGGCAGGACGCAAGGATTTTTGGATGATAACAAATAAAGGAAAATTACTCTTCATTATGGGTGACTTCAACGACGTCCTCAGTAAACCAGTTGGCAAGCTTTTCACCCGGTACAGTAGGACGAACCCACTTATCCATCTCGCAATCACTGTCACCTTCTTCACTTAAAGCATGAGCTTCTTCATGGATAAGCCCACTACTGACAAACTGAATCAGCAAGTGGATTCCTTGATCCTTGGAAGGAGTAGTAGTTGTCATGCTTCGACTAGTCACAAAGCCTAAACCTTTCTAATCTGTTTGAGTAGGGAGATCTAACACTCTTCCCCAACCTTCCGAATGACCAGATTGAACAATCATTTCTGCCTGACGATAAAATGACATAAAGACCTCAGGCTTCTTATCCTCTTGTTACGGAGCCCTGACAACCTACACTGTCTCAAAAGCTTGAGACTGAGTCTCAAGGATTTCTCCCTCTACCTTAACATAGAGAAAGGTAATCATATGACTGATAATGTAATCCTTTTCTCTGCAAACAGTGACCACTTTCCCATTTAACAGGAATTTCAAATTTTGGTGCAGAGTGGATGTGACGGAACCCGCCCCATGGATCCATGGAAAACCCATTAAATAGCACTAGGAAGGATTAATATCCATGATGAAAAAGGTGACTTCGAACACCTGAGGACCTATCTTAATTGGCAAGTCGACCTCTCTGAACACTATCCTCTTGGACCCATCAATAGCCTTAACAATCAAATCACTTGGCCTTAACAAAAACCCGTCGTAATCAAGTTTCAAGAGAGCAGACTTGGGTAATACGTTGAGAGACGAACCTGTATCAACCAGAACACGAGATAAGGTAGTTTTTGCAATTTCCATAGACATGTGTAGTGCTTTGTTGTGCTTCCTCCCCTCGGGAGGCAAATCAAAGTCCGTAAAACCCAACCCATTACTAGCAGAAATTCTATTCACAATTCCCTCAATTTGATTTACAAATATCTCTTGAGGAACAAAAGAGGTCCCCAACAGCTTCATTAGTGCATTTCTATGGGATTCTGAATCCCTGAGTAAAGCAAGGATGGATATCTTTGAAGGTGTCTGACTCAATTGATTAATGATCTTGTAGTCACTTTTCTTGATGTACCTCATTAACTTGGCTACATCCTTAGCTATTTCATCATCCAAAGCAGGAATAGGGGGATTTTGCCCCAGTTTATCACTATTGACCATAATCTACTTGCCCCTGGTTTTTGTTGCGAAACCTCTGCTACTTTCAGGCTGTTCTGGTGGTTTGAAAATCCGGCCGCTGCTGGTAATTTTTCTTCCACCGATGATGTCATGAACTTTAGACTCCTCTTTTTTAGATTCACCCCTTTCAGATCTCTGAGTAACAAGCTTCTGCCCTTATTGCTAACATTCAACACCATAATACCAAGGAATTGCTTTGTTGCTGTCATATGGTATTGGTCAGACACGATAATGGTTATAGGTGGCTTTCTGGTAGGAACTGGAATTGTAACAGGTACCTGAGTGGTTTTTGCCTTGATAGGAACTTTTATTACATCAACTTTATCCTTACCTACTTTATTCTCGACAATTTATCGATCAAATTGAAGAACTCCCTGGGTAATCAAATCCCGGACTGCATCCTTCAACAATGAACAACCCTCTGGTTGGTCCAAGCAAACTGCGCAGTCCATCCCATAACCTAAGAATACACCTTTACTCGACAACTTCTCCTTCACAAATGATAGAGGTGTAATTAATTGGTTAAGATCCATTATCAAATTGAAATTTCCATCTTCCAGGATGGCACTGACAGTGGCTCCGCCATGGGTTGGTAGAGGCTGATTCGTAATGTTGGGTGCTGGTCCAAAATTGATGGCTAGAGAGTCCAATTGGTCTTGGACCTTGTGCTTGAAACCATAACAATTCTCAATAGTATTCCCTTTCCCGCCAAAGTGAAAATCACACCGAGCATTAGCATCGAAGTGAGCTGGTAATTTCTCAGGTTCGATCTTCCATGTACTAGCTCAATTAGCTTTAACTCAAGAAACTGAGGCAACAACTCAGCATACGTCATGGTAAGCACGTCAAACTTTCTAGGAGGCATTCTAGGTTTTTTTTTATTATTCTGTCTAGGTCCATATGCCTGACGCTGAGGTGCAACAACTAGAATTGTTACAGCAACAATCTGATGATCTGAACCCTGGTATCTGCCTTTCCCTTTTCGAGAATAGACCGCACTAGATTCCCCCTCCTTTTTCTTTTGGTGACCACCAAAATACTTCTTAAGGTTACCAGCATTATTTCCATCAACGACATCTTGGATTTTCCCCAACTTAATTTCGATTTCAATTCTCTCTCTATGCGTTACCATCTCAGCAAAAGTGCCTGATATACTGCAAGTTGTGTAGTACTTGCCTTGTAATGTACTACTAAACATTTCTACCATCTCCCTCTCTAACACGGGTTGTTGAACCTTCGCAGCCATCCCCCGCCACCTCTGGTCATTCTCCTTAAAAGACTCATCCCGCTTCTAGGACAAATTCTGCAATTGGATTCTTGTGGGAGCCATGTCAGTGTTATACTGATAGTGCATATAAAAAGCCTCAACTAATTCTCTCCATGTACAGATGTGACTGCTTTCCCACTGCATGTACCACTCGAGTGGGCCACCTGCTAACCTGTCTTCACAGAAGTGAATCAATAGTTTCTCATCATCAAAATATGCAAACATCTTCTGGTAAAAAGACTTAACATGGGTCTTTGGATAAGAAGTGCCTTTGTATTTCATGAAATCATGTACTTTGAACTTTGTGGGAATCTTCACTCTAGACACTAAGCCCAAATCAGACATGTCAAAGCCTACCGCACCTTGACTTTCAAACTTGCGCATCTGCTCTTCAAGCCTATGAAATTTCTTGTCAGATTCTATTGGTTCATCAACATTGGACATCCAGTCTTCCCAATTATCTTCTTCTACAGGCCTGACAGGAATACGAATAGGTGTTGGTGGTTCAATAGTTTGTTCATTACTCTGACGAATATGAGTAGGTGGAGGTGGATTCCCTTCAACATAAACCATGAGGATACCTTAATTATTTGCAGGATCACCGAGATTTGAAGGTTGACCATTCTGAACATTCAAACCAACATTCGAATCCAGATTCCCATTCCAACCACCTCCTGGATTCCCAATCACATTCTGGGTACCCAAAGTATCATTAGGATTGTTGATGATAACCCCTGGTAAATTTGTATTCCTACTTTCACCACCATTATTCAATGCTTCAGCAGGCCTCATAATCATGACCCTCATTTCTTCTTGCCGACGAGCCATATTTTGAATGATCTCCATCAACTGGTCAACCCGAGTATCCATTATGGTACCCATGGCAACAAGATCTTCCTAAACTTGTTCCATTTGTTTTCTATAAGTACTCCTAGTGTTGTAGTGGTGCGTGTTTGTAGTAGAAATTTCTGAAAAGAAAACGGAAGATGAGAAACCTGTGGGAACCACCTGCCATGATATGATATGCATGAATGAATGATTATGCATGAAATGTTTTATCATTTCCAGGGTATTCAAAATTTTTGTCAACCCCTAAGAATATTAAACAAACATGATAAGAGAGATAATTAGAAATCGACAAGAGATATAATCCACGACAAATGACTTTATTAAAATGATCCATATGATCAACTGAGTTCGTACAAGAAAGATTCATAATGAAATATAAATGATCCCATCCAACAAGACTGGTGATGATCAATTGATATAAAGAAGAAAGAAAAGCGACAATCAATATGGCAGATCTCTAATCTCTGTGTAGTATAACGGTCCTCCTTGTCGAAAGCACTCTTCACTCCACTGCTTGGTTTCCGCGAGTAACTTCCTCGTCTTTTCACGATCTCGTCCATGTGCGAAACTATCGATCACCACATCCTTCTGAAATAGTTGTCCCTCCAAATACACACATTGCTCTAAGAAGCGATCACACTCCTTGCATTCCGGCAAAGGTATGGGTACATGTGCATCCTCTATTTCTTTTGTTTTTTTCTCGGAGTCTGGAATTTTCTTTCATTACCTCGGTCATCTGAACTTCCTTTGCTTCCAGCTCTAACATAGTACCTTTGAATTGGTTTCCAATTCTTTGGCCTTTGCCTTGTTTATGTTGTTGGCTATTTGGAATTTCATAGTCTCTTGACGTTTCTTTTCTACATTAGCAAGGGCCATCTGATACTCTTCCGTAGATACAAAAAATTCTTCCGTCTCAGGTTTTCTTTTGTTCTTCCTGCTTTCGGAACTACCTTCACCTTCATATTCTCTTAGTTGATGAGCTAATTCTCTCTTCTTTTCTGTCAAGAAGTATATTTCCATTTATTTGTCTTCAAGATTCTGACGAAGATCCCTATTTTCCAACTGTACTTGTGTTGTACCCCAAAATTGGCCCTCCCCTTTTCTTCTCAAGACATTCTTTCAAGGCTTCTCAGATATTCATGAGACCCAAGGGTTGACTAGCCAAGATGCTCATCCTAAGCCAAAGGCCTACAACTAGGGTTTGGAGTTTCTCATGGAAATCAGGTTTCCAAAGGTCACAAATGACTTCCATGGTTCTTCATAGGTCCTCAGAAAGGTTCATATCAAGTTTCAAGTTTCACATCACAAGTTTGCTCAGACAATGACTCAAATGTTTAAAAATAAACTATATTGGTCAAAAAGTCAACTATGGTCAACATAGAGTCAAACTTCAAGATTTTTGGTCAACATCAACATTTTGAAGTGATATTCATCATTTCATAAAGGGTTGATCATTATTCCTCAAGGAAAGCCCTCAGATCATCAAAAGTCAAGAATTGCCAAATTAGGGTTTCGTTAGGAGAAGTCAACTGAACTTTGACCAGGCATAACTTTTACATGCTTCATCAACTTTTCCCCAACTAAAGCCCATTTTGAATAAAATTCAATTCTCTACAAGTTTGTATTTATTCTCAAGTCCAAAAAAATGCTTCATTCGGAAGATATGACCTAAAAACATTATAGGTCATTTTCAAAAGTCAACAAAAGACACTTTTTGTCAAGACAACTTACATCAAGATAACATCTTCAAAAGAAAAATTGATCAACATAGAGATTGTAGAGCACATCTTGTGCTTTTTAAAAAATTCAAGATCATATTCAAAAGATGAACATTGAGCAAGTTATGAGTTGCACAAGTTGGAAGATTTTGAAGAAATTCATGAAGTTCAAATTGGGCAATTTTGAAACTTTGAACTAGTGAGCCTAATTTTTGTGTTCAAACATGTTTACCAAATATTAGAGGACCTCTAAGTCCATTTTTACATTGCTTTGACTTTTATTTATATTTATCATGATTTTTTTTAATTTAAAATCAAATAAATTAAATAAAAACACAAGAAAACATGGGATGAAGCATATTAGGCTTGGACCGATCAACTTGAGGCCCAATAATTCGTGAAAGACACCAATAACTTGTCCAAATGCATCCCAAGACTCAAAGAGGCAAGAATCACTAAAAAATGGAAATTTTTCAAATATTGATTATTGTTTTAAAACCATGGTTAATGGTTTGATTCTTTACCATACTTGTTCATCCTCACCCTCCTCTATATAAAGCAAACACAATCATAAGGAATGACGATGCATAGTTCAAGATAAGGAACCTAGGTAGGGTTGCCTCAGGATGAGTCTATGTAAAACTACATCTGGAAATTGTAAGAAGGAACATGGGTAGGGTTGCCTCAGGATGTGTCAGTGTAAAACTTCAGAAGGATGGAGAAGGAACCCGTGTAAGATTGCTTCATGAAGAGCCTGTATAAAGCTGTATTTGGAAGTCAAAAGAAACCCGTGTAAGATTGCTTCATGAAGATCCCGTATAAAGCTGTATTTGGAAGTCAGAAGAAACCCGTGTAAGATTGCTTCATGTTGAGTCCATGTAAAGCTGTATTTGGAAGTCAGAAGAAACCCGTGTAAGATTGCTTCATGATGAGCCCATGTAAAGCTGTATTTGGAAGTCAGAAGAAACCCGTGTAAGATTTCTTCATGTTGAGCCCGTGTAAAGCTATATTTGGAAGTCAGAAGAAACCTATGTAAGATTGCTTCATGATGAGCCCGTGTAAAGTTGTATTTGGTTGCACAAATAAGCATTATTTGAGTGATTAATCGGCATAGTCGAGAATTGTCAGAATATTTATGGGCGATATCATGTTGTAGGACCATGGCCAATGTTGAATGGTTGTTGACCTGTTGTTGTATTGTGGTTATGGTTGAGTTTCTATGGATTTACCTGGATGAATTATGCTGATGATTTATGTTGATGAATTGAGTTGATGAATTATGATAAGATGCCTCTAATTATTGGCAGTTATTGAGTTGTAGGCTTCTGGCCAACGATGATTCGTGTTGAGATGTTGTTAGTGGTGGTTATTGTTACTACATTCATGATTGTGTCGCATACATTGCATATCAATATGGAGCTGATGGTCGTTAAGATGGCATGTATTAGCGAATATTAGGATGAAGGCGTATTCCTTATTGATGCCTCTATTTATTGGAAATTATTTTAAGATGGGAGTTCTGCTCCAATGGTACCACATGCATTTGCATAGTATTGAGTCACGTTATATAATTGCATAAGGAAGTTGTGTATTGATGCGGTAACATTGTATGTTGTTGATGTGCCCTTGCGATTATTGTTGTTTATAAGATGTGAAGTGGTGATATTATATGATATGATCTAATATATTATTTATCATACGTTTTATTATATTGTTAGATATCTCACCCCTTCTATTTGAATGTTACCCTTACGTTGGTAACGTGCAGGTGATCCCGAGTGAAGGTGGTTTACCTTCAGTAGTTCGAATCTGTGTCATTGCTCTGATACGTAACACTCGAGGGGATGAACGCTTGTTGCTTTTAGTTATTGTTATTCCAGTTGTTGAACTTTAATTTGATTGTTTCTAAGTATGTGTTATTTTGAAGTTGTTGTAATGTTGGACAGGGATGTTATTATGATTCCGCTACGTAGTTGTTCAAGTTGTTGAATTAAGAGATTAATTTATTTTGCTGTTGGTTCATCCGAAGTTTTAAAGTGTTATGTATCCATGTTGAATGCAATGGTTTTTAAGTTGAATTTGTGGCATCCTGATTTAGTTGTATGAATTTTATAACTTTGATTTACATTTATAATTACCGGGTAGAATTGGGGTGTTACAAAGTTGGTATCATAGCAAAGTCGGTCCGTCCGACCAAGTTGACGAGTCGTAGTTTTGTTTAACAATCGAGTATTGTTAATTTGAGTTGTAACTGTTGTTTATGTTGTAGTGATAAGTTGAGATGACTGGAAGGAATGATGCTACACTTGCTGTTGCTTTAGAAGCAATGGCGCATGCTATGGAGAATCATCTGAATGCTGATGGGAATGCTGGATCTCGTAGTTTAGCGACGTTCTAGAGAAGAATCAGCCTACCTTCAAGGGCAAGTATGATCCTGACGGAGCTTTGGATTGGTTGAAAGAGATTGAGAGAATATTCTGTGTGATGTACTGCACTCCAACGCAGAAGGTTTGATATGGTACTCATATGCTAGCAGTCAAAGCTGATGACTGGTGGCTAGAGACGTGTCAGAGGTTGGAAGCTGCGTGTGAAAATGTCACTTGTGCTGTGTTCCATAGGGAATTTCTGAGGAAGTATTTTCCTGAAGACGTTAGTGGTAAGAAGGAGATTGGGTTCCTTGAGCTGAAGCAAGGGAGTATGTCGTTTGTTGAGTATAGTGCAAAGTTTGCTAATTTGGCTAAGTTTTATCCGCACTACAGTGAGGTAAATGCTGAGTTTTCAAAGTGCATTAAGTTTGAGAATGGGTTACGCCCAGAGATCAAGAAGGAAGTTGAATACTAGAAGATCCATGTCTTTGCTGATCTGATTGATAATTTCAGAATTTATGAAGAGGATAATAATGCTCATTACAAGATTATCAGTGACAAGAGGGGTAAGCACCAACAGAATCATGGTAAGCCTTATGATGCCCCAGCTGGTAAAGGTAAACAGAAAGTTGCTCAAGGTCAGAAGACTGGTGGGGGAGATTCTCCTGATGATGTGGTTTGTTTTAAATGTGGAAAACCTGGGCATAAGAGTAATGTGTGTACTACTGAGGTAAACAGGTGTTTCCATTGTGAGAAGACTAGACATGTTGTATCTGAGTGCAAGCATAAGGAGGTGATTTGTTTCAATTGTGGTGAAGAAGGGCACATTAGTAGTCACTGTTAGAAACCAAAGAGGGCGTAGACAAGTGGTAAAGTGTTCGCTTTGGTTAAGGATCAGGCGGATGCTGAGGACAGACTTATCAGAGGTACATGTTTCATTAATAGTACTCCTTTAATTACTATTATTGATACCGGTGCTACTCATTGCTTTATTGCTGCTGATTGTGTTGAAAGATTGGGTATTATGTTGTCTTCTATGAATGGAGAGATGGTCGTCGACACTCCAGCCAAGGGGTTTGTGACTACTTCTTTTGTGTGTTCAAAGTGTCCTTTGTCGATTTTCGATAGGGACTTTGCTGTTGATTTGGTTTTTTTGCCTTTAAGAGGGTTGGATGTGATTCTGGGTATGAACTGGTTAAAGCGTAACTATGTTCATATTAACTGTTATAGCAAGTCTGTGAGGTTTTCTACTCCTGAAGAAGAGTAAGATAGTATGTTCTCTACTAGACAGTTGCGACAACTGATGCTAGAAGAAGCACAGATGTTCTCATTAATGGCGTTGCTATCTGTCGAGACTCAAGCTATAATTGAGGAATTGCAAGGGGTGCGTGAGTTTCCTAAAGTTTTCCTCGATGAAATTCCTGATGTACTGCCAGAAACGGAAGTTGAATTTGCTATTGATCTTGTACCTGGTACCAGACCTGTGTCTATGGCACCATACACGATGTTTGCATCTGAATTGTCAGAGTTAAATAAGCAATTGGAAGAGTTACTTGAAAAGAAGTTTGTAAGACCAAGTGTATCACCGTGGGGAGCTCCAATGTTTCTAGTAAATAAGAAAGATGGAAGTTTGAGACTTTGTGTTGATTATAGACAGTTGAATAAAGTGACGATTAAGAACAAGTATCTTCTTCCAATAATATATGACTTGATGGATCAATTGGTGGATGCTCGAGTGTTCAGTAAGATTGATTTGAGGTCGGGTTACCATCAGATTAAAGTGAAGGATGAAGATTTCCAGAAGACGACTTTCAGAATGCTTTACGGACATTATGAGTATTCGGTGATGCCTTTCGGTGTTACTAATGCGCCAGGAGTATTCATGGAATACATGAACCGTATATTTCATACTTATTTGGATCGGTTTGTAGTGGTGTTCATTGATGACATTTTGATTTAATCTAAGTCAGAAGAAGAGCATGCAGAACAGTTAAGAGTAGTATTGTAAGTTTTGAAAGAGAAGAAGTTGTATGCAAAGCTGTCTAAGTGTGAGTTTTGGTTAAAGGAGGTTAGTTTTCTTGGTCATGTGATCTCAGGTAGTGGTAGTGTTGTAGATCCATCGAAGGTTGATGTTGTTTTGAAATGGGAAACTCCAAAGTCAACTACTGAGATTAGAAGATTTTTGGGTGTAGATGGTTACTATAGAAGGTTTATCGAAGGTTTTTCTAAGTTGGCACTTCCGTTGACTAAGTTGACTTGTAAAGGTAGAACCTTTGTGTGGGATGTTCAGTGCGAAGAAATTTTTGCAGAGTTGAAGAGGAGATTGACATCAGCTCCAATTTTAACGTTACCTAATCCAGGAGAACCTTTTGTGGTATATTGTGATGCTTTTAAGATGGGTTTAAGAGGTGTGCTTATTCATATTGATAAGGTAGTTGCTTATGCGTCAAGGTAGTTGAGGACTCATGAGAAGAACTATCCTACGCATGATCCAGAGTGAAGGTGGTTTACCTTCATTAGTTCGAGTCGGTGTCATTGCTTTGATACGTAACACTCTGGGGGATGAACGCTTGTTGCTTTTAGTTATTGTTATTCCAGTTGTTGAACTTTAATTTGATTGTTGCTAAGTATGTGTTATTTTGAAGTTGTTGTAATGTTGGACAAGGATGTTATTATGATTCCGCTACATAGTTGTTCAAGTTGTTTAATTAAGAGATTAATTTATTTTGCTGTTGATTCATCTAAAGTTTTAAAGTGTTATGTATCCATGTTGAATGCAATGGTTTTTAAGTTGAATTTATGGCATCCTAATTCAATTGTATGAATTTTATAACTCTGATTTACATTTATAATTACCGGGTAGAATTGGGGTGTTACAATCCCCAATCAGGATATATAAGAATTAAACTCCCCATTAGAGTGATGAAGGACTAATGTTCCTAAACTCTTCTCCCCAAACATAAGTCAACACTTCCTAGCGGAATTTCCTCAAAACAACAAGCATGAATCCCCAACGGAAGCATTCTAGACAAGGTGGAAGATTACATATGTTTTTCATCCCCTGTACCAGTCAGGGATTCATCCCCCCAACAAGATATCATACGGAATTGTTGATACACTTCCAACAACATTTCACATCCATACATCTGAAGAAGTGAAAAACACAAGAAGGGGGGGTTGAATTGTAAAACTGAAAATCAATGTAATGAACACGATATTTTTATCCTGGTTCGTTTGATCTCAAACTACTCCAGTCCACCCGTCAAGGTGATTTCGCCTCTCTCCAACGAGGTCTTAATCCACTATATTCAACTGAATATTACAATCTGCTTTAACAACTGCTAAAGCCTTCTTGATGCAAACCACAAACCGGTTTGTCAAGGAATCACTTTCTTACACAGAATAGAAATCTAGGTGTGTGAGTGTTTTCTACAAAATAGTTTATCACAACTGTGATATTACACAACTTAAGCTTATGGAAACTAGATTGCTAAAATAATTGAGTAAGGAATTTTTGGAGCTTTTAGCAAACTGAGAATAATAAGATGATGATTAGCTTTTAGGCGTGTGAATTGATGTAGAGCATTATCCAATTCAATCTTCATTGTCTTGTTTATATAGCATTGGGATTGATGAACGTTGGAGCAATAATCTTGATTCAATGCCAATAACAAACTTTCCTTATTAAGCAGATCTTGTCTGGAATGATGCCGTTGGTAATAACTCGTCTTAAATGCACAATACCGTTGCTACTTAAGGCGTGTTCTGGCTTTGGCTCATTCTGACGCTGCTTAAGTGCTGATGAACTGTTGTTGTCTTATATCAGAGTTCAGAGTGTTGAGCGCAGTTCTGTTCATCAAGCTTCAGCATAAGCGTGAGTTGTTCTTCTGATTCTGGTATCTGATATAGCATCTTCTGATGCTGATGTTGATAACCAATATTCTGATGTTGATTATGATGTACTCTTGCTGATACCTATCAGAGTTTCTGCGAAACAGAAAGTAATATTTTAGGTAGCAAATAGTTCTTACATGAATCACATAATTAATATATCTTTTCATTTTGTTATCATCAAAACTTAAACTTAGGGTAGTAGATTCAAACTTTGTTCTAACAACATCATTTACCAATATCGTAGCATATGCACACAAAACGCATATAGCACAGTCTCATTTATTTTGAGAACATCATTACACAATGCATTTCATACACCATGGCATTGCATACGACTAACTCTTTACCTTTTCAGGAAAGATCAATTAACAGACAAACATCATTAACTACTTATACGACCCGACAGTCCTCTCAAAGGCTACATCTGACAAAGGGCTATTTAAGCATTTTCCTCAAAAAAACCTCTTCTGGCTCAAATTAAATGAGTGTAGATTTATTCTGATACTTCTCCCATTTAAAGACAGGCGTAGACATCTTTTGGCTCAGATTAAATCAAGCATAGATTTATTCTAATACTTCTTCCAGTAGACATTCTATGGCTCAGATTAAATCAACCCTAGATTTATTCTGATACTTATTCCAGTTAAAGACAAAAATCCTCTTTTGGCTCAGATTGAATCAAGTGTAGATTTATTTTGATACTTCTCCCAGTTAAAGACAGGCGTAGACATCTTCTGGCTTAGATTAAATCAAGCATACATTTATTCTAATACTTCTTCCAATAGACATTTCCTGGCTCAGATTAAATCGACCATAGATTTATTCTAATACTTCTCCCAGTTAATGACGAACGCAGACATCTTCTGGATCAGATTAAATCGACCATAGATTTATTCTGATACTTCTTCCAGTAGATATTTCCTGGCTCAGATTAAATCGACTATAGATTTATTCTGATACTTCTCCCAGTTAAAGGCGGACGCAAACATCTTCTGGCTATGATTAAATTAAGCGTTAGATTTATTCTGATACTTCTTCCAGTATACATTTCCTGGCTTAGATTAAATCGAGCATAGATTTATTCTGATACTTCTTCCAGTTGAAGCTATGTGTAGGCTTAGTCTAATCTCTATCAACGGTTTACTTTGGATGGCATCTATAAGCCCATCTCTGACAACTCTCCATCACCTCTCCAAATGACATCTTTAAACCCATTTCCGATATAATCAACCAACAAAGTTACTTCGTGCACCGGAGAGTGCAAATTTTTAGGCACTTAGGTGTTCAATCATCTTCTACCTTTAAGCCACGAATGGTGGACATGCCAATCTAACTCTCCAGGTTTAAGAATATTGAACAGAGGCAGTTGTTGTACCTCAAAATTTGTCCTCCCATTTTCTTCAAGATATTCTCATGAGGTCTCAAATACTCAAAGCTGCTCAAGAGTTGACTGGTCAAACCTCCTCCTAAGCAAGGGTCTACAACTAGGGTTTTGTGCTTCTCAAGGAAGATTGGGTTACAAGGGTCTAAAATGACTTTCATGGTTCATCATGGGTCCTCAATAATTTTTATGTCAAGCTTCAAGTCTTGCATCACATGTTTGTCAGTCAATGGCTTAGAAGATGGAAAGTCAACTATATTAGGTAAAAAGTCAACTATGGTCAACATACAGTCAAACTTCAAGATTTTTTGTCAAAGTCAACATTTTGAGGTGATATTCATCATTTGATCAAGGATTGATCATGATTCCTCAAGGAAATGCCTCAAATCATCAAAGGTCAAAAATTGCCAAATTAGGGTTTTAATTGAAGATGACTGATCATTAATTTTTGGCCTAGTGCATGACCTAATGGCTTAAAGAATGATCTCAAGGTATCAAATACAACATCTTGACTAATTACATGGCTCAAGACATTTCCAAAGATACAAGTGATTTATAGTTGAAGAATTGAATCAATTGATGAAAAGTCAACATTCACACAAAAGTCAAACTTTGACCTTTTTGGTAAACATTGGAATTCAAAAATCAAGAATCATTAAAACATTCAAAACTATCAAAATTTGTCATCAAGAATCAAGAGAATCAAGAGAGTCAACAAAAGTCAAAATTGAAGATTTTCAAACACTTAGAAAAATTCAAGTGTTCTGTGCCTAAAAAACCCTAACTTTACAAGCAAGTTTCCTCAAGATACAAGTTGATTCAAGGAAAACTTTCAACATGAAAATTGTAGGGATTAATGAATTCTACAACTTTTGTAATGTGGGATGATCCTCAAAAATTACTTAATTTAAGAGATATGAGCCCATGAAGTTGTGATATTTTTTATCCAACACTTAGAAAAATTTTCCACAAGTTTTGATTAGTTTTTTATCCTAACTTCTTGGCCAATTTTCACCAAGTTCCCATTTGATTTAGCCAAAGTAGGCAACATGAAAGTTGAAGATCTTGATTCAAGCTTTCCAAAATGTCCAAGAGCACAAAATTCCCGTGCACGAGCTAAGAGAATCGAAAATAAGAACATAGCTTCATACAAGTTGAAATTCAACTCATTTTTACACGACCAATGTCATTGTACACAAGCCTAAGCAAAGAAATCTCACTTTTCAGGTCCATTAACTTGCAAATCTCCCCGTAATTGAGTGTTTACACAATTGATTAAACCATTACCCAAGTGTTTGAGCCATTGTCCAAATGATTATTCCATTAATGGCACAAAGTTAACACTTCTATTTTGGAAAAGCAAGCTTGTTGTACCCCAAAATTTGCCCTCTCATGTTTTCCAAGATTGTCTCCTACATGGTTGGTTACAAACAATTGCTTAAAGAAAATGTAAATTTTTGGAGGATAAACAAGATGTCTTCGATTGGCATTGGGACAAGGTACTTTGATTAGGCATTTGGAACTCTTCGATCATTCCTTGATTAGTAAGCTTCGATTAGGTGTTTGGCATCCTTCGATACAAGCTTAACTCACCAGTCTTCAATTGGGCATCTAAACCCTTCGATACAAACTTGACTTACCAACTTTAATGGGGCATTGTACCCCCTTTAATCAAGTTGATTTCACAATGTCTTCGATGGAGCACTGGGCCTCCTTCGACCAAACTTGGTTCACAAGCTTCGACTGTGCATTAGCTACTTCAGACTTACCTTCGATTCATAAGGTAAGAACCTCCTACAAGTCCCTTTCGATTCACCAAGGCCTCTACATGCAACATTCGACTCAATAGGCAAAGGCCTCTTCATGCTTGCCTTGGATTCGCTAAGTCAAAAGCCTCCCCCAACTGGCCTTCGATCCACAAGGCAGAGGCTTTCCTTTGACTTGTCTTGAATTTACAAGGGAAAAGGCTTCTTCTATAATTTCTTTCAATACACAAGGCAAAGACTTCTTCTGTGCTTGCTTTCAATTCATAGGGCCAAAACCCCTCAACACATTTTCTGCCCTATAACACACAATATGACCGCTTCGAAAAAGCACTCCAAAGGTCCATTCGAAGGACACGCATTAAGCCATTCAAAGGAGACATATAGTTATTGAATACAAGTTTTTCTTATGATGGGTCTTAGTCCTACATGTGTCCAGGCCCAGGCCTTTTGTGCATTAGCATTGGAAGGTGGTTACAAAAGAGGTTTTCAATTGGCCAGATTGAAGTTTTCATTTGAGTTATTTGAATCAAGAAGTTATGGCAAGTAGACTCAATCGAAGAAGCCCTGATGAAGGAAACTCTGAATAGATTCTAATCCAGAAACATCAAAAAGGACAAATTCTTTGACGAAGAGAATTCTGGGCAATTCGAATTGATGCAGATATTGACTTAATTAAAGAAACTCTGATAAGGGAAAACTCTGAATTCAGAGACATCAAAGATCTGAGAAATTCGAATTGATGTGGATAGACTCCATCGAAGGAGCTGAATCAGAGACATTAGAAGGAGGAAATCAGAGCCATTCTAAGGAGGAAATCAGAGCCATTCGAAGGAGGCAATCAGAGTCATTCGAAGGACAGCATTCGGATTTCATTTGTGTCCATATTCATTCAAATTCAAAAAAGAGACAAGAATTCCACACCTCTGGAAAAGTTTCAAATATTTGTTTATGGCTCTTAAAGAACGTTATTGAGCATGCTTATTTCCCTCCTACCTTGTCCCCTCCATACTCTCTATATAAGGAGCACACTAGCAAGCATTGCAAAGGGATACATCGCCTAGAGAGAACGCTCCAAAATTGCAAAAAAATATCCAAAGTTGTCAAATTCAGAAAACGTGTTTCCAGCCTTCCTCAATCCAAAAAAAAAGACTCAAATACGTTCCTGAAGACACAAGGGACCTATCCCTGGCATTTTCCAAACGTGTAGCACGCTCAAACGAACGGATCGTGTGTCACCATTTTAGTATATTTTCTTGAATTCAAAACCTTTTATTTTGTGATATAAATGATTTATATGTTTATGTTCATGTTTGTACTAATGATTATGTATGTTTAGGGCCATTGCATGAGCAATTTAACGTGAGGATGAAGTTTTGCCATTGTTAGGGCAAAGCTTCAGACAAGCTTCATTCTCAATGATACATGGACTTTCAGGACAAACAGGTGCCACCATTGGATTCCTGGGAAAATTCTAAGGGGAGTAGGATGCTTTGTTGGTTTTGATATTGCTTATATTGTAGGATTTAATTTTGAGGAAAACAGGGAAGATGGTGGTCAACCACCGTGCATGGTGGTTTGACTCCCTTGAGATGCGTGGCCATGTATCATTCGCATATTCAAATGCCAGGGCCCCACCTGGGTACTGTGATATGGTGGCAGAACCGACTGTTTAATACTGGTTTTGTATTTTTTGTTCGCAAATGTCACGGTAAGCAAGAGTAGCCACCTACTTTTCTTTTATCCAACAAAAGAAAGGGTGAAAAGAACAGAAAAGAGATTTTTTCGAGATTTTCTGAGTAAGGGGGGAAGATTATGGAAAGGGTAGGTATTATCACCCTTTCCATCCGTTGTTTTCCATGGGCTCTTAGGTACTTGCTCATTTTGAAAGCTGTTTGCGTGTTTGCGTGTTTTGAAAGTTTTTGTTTGCATTATGGTAACTCTTGTATCAGTCCTCAAGAGTGTGATAAAGTGTTTTTGAAAAGTTTGTAAGTGTAAAAGAAGATTTGAGCAAGCACTTAAGAGTCATCTACCTTCTCGAAAAAAGACATTCTTTTCCTCCTTTCCTTTAGATAGTGCCATCCTACTAAAGAAATTAATTACATTAAAATATATAATCCTGTTTTTTTTGTGATTTTTTGATTATTTATTTTTATGATTTGTTAAAAATGAAAATATAAAATAAACAAAAATACTAAAAGAGAAATAAAAAACATAACATATGGGCCTGGATGTGCAAAAAGCTAAATGGGGGGTTCAGATTGGTGGTCCATGATGCGCGTGTAGGATGTATCAGCACCGGATCTTGAAGGGAAAAGTATGAGAAGAAATTCCAAAACCTGGGGATCGAACCCAGGTTCCTGAACTTCATACACGCACGCTTCACCGCTAGGCCAAATCTATTCAATTGTTAGTATAATGAAAAGCAAGCAATATAATATAAAACACGCACTAATGCCATCTCTTCAACACGCGCGTTCACTGTGGGTCCCAGTATTTTAAACGGGCGAATCAATGGAAAATGGTAAGCTGAAGTCAAAGACGTCGGAGCCAACTCCGGTCGTCTTCTCTGGCGGCCCCAAATCTTGACAAACAAAAAATGCAAATGTTAATGGGTGGTAAGGACCCCCCCCCCCCACTAAATTGATGGACCTGAGTTCAATGGTGGCCTTAGATTGGCCTGAAACGAGCTACAAATGGAGCTATGACACAAATGTGAGAAACACGGTCAAAAATGGAAAATGGTCATGCACACATCCAAGCTAGCGTATAAGGCTCGTTTTCAGATCTAATCATCATCCTGGTCACATCTAAGCACAAAACATCAATAACAAATGCATAAATTTAAGGTTTTTAAAATAAGAAATTTACCGATCGGAGAGTGAGAGTTTGACTGCTTTTGGGTACAACGAGGAGTGTAATTAGTATGGATCTGCTCCTGGTAGAGTCAGGAAGGAGGATGGATGCTGGGAATTTGTTGAAAGTGGCTGGAGAACCAAATTTATGATTGCCCTAACTTTGAGAAAAATGGAGAATTTTGAGAACTTCCTCTAGATAGTTTTTTTCATCACTTATGCTTGCATTTTGCTGGCTTTATATAGAGGAAGAGAGAGCTTGCAAAGAAGGGAAGAAAATCACACAATAAATATTGTGTTTAAGGCCATGATTCAAGATTTGAAAATATGCCAAAAATGGATATTTCATGCCATGTTGGTACTTAGATGCATCTGGACACATTTGCGCGAAATTATGGGCCTCTAAGCAAACCAAAACACTAGCTCACACGCCTAAGCCCATTTCCAAATATTTTATATCATTTATTTTATATTTACTTGAAATAAGTTAAAATAAATGTGTAAAAAAATAGGGATAAAATATAAGACCATGCCAAAATAATATTAGAGGTCCTCTATGACCTTAGGAAGATATTTGAATCTTAAAAAGTTAGGCCATTGACTCAAAAATCCAAATTTTCTCAATGCACCATTCTTGAAATTTCCAAAATTTCCCCAACTTGGGAAAGCCATAACTTGCTCAATTCTTATCTCATGATAGTGATCTTTTACTTTTTGGAAATCCCAAGATGTCTACTTCAATCTCTCTTTTTTCCAATTTTGCATTTGAATATGTTATCTTGATGTGAAAGGTTTTGGAAAAAAGTGGATTTTGTTGACTTTCTAAAAATGACCTGTAATGTATGAACTTATATCTTTCAAATGGTGCATTTCTTGAACTTGAGGTCTGAAGATACGTTGTAGGGCATTGAATTCTCTTCAAAATTTCTGATAATGTATGATAAAGTTATGCTTGGTCAAAGTTTGGTTGACTTTTCCTATAGAAACCCTAATTTGCCATTTTTGACTTTTGATGAATTAGGAGCATTTCTTGAGGAATCATGATCAACCCTTGATAAAATTATGCATATCACTTCAAAATGTTGATGTTGACCAAAAATCTTGAAGTTTGACTGTACATGGGCCACAGTTGACTTTTGACCTATCATAGTTTATTTTCCAATACTTGAGCAATTGACTGAGCAAACTTATTATGCAAGGCATGATATTTGGCATGGATAATCTTGAAGGAATATTAAGACCATGGGAAGAATTTAAGACCATTGGAGCTCAACCATCTTGATGAAAATTGAAACCCTAGTTGGGGGTTCATTGCCTTAGAAGGAGAATTGTTTGGTCTATTCTTGGCAAACCTTTGAACAATTGAGAACCTCTAAGAGTATGTCTTAAGTGAAATGAGAAGGAAAATTTTGGGGTACAACAGCTGCCCCTGTTCAATCTTCTTAAACCTAAAGATTTAGATTGGCTTGTTTTCCTTTCTTGGTCTGAAGGTGGAAGATGATTGAACACTAGAGTGCCCAGAAATTTGCACTCGCCCGAAGTGAAACTGTTGGTGAATAATATCGGGAATGGGCTTATATATGCCATTTGGAAAAGATGACAAAAGACTGTCGAAGATGGGCTTAAAGATGCCATCCAATGAGTATGACAGAGAATCGTCGGAGATGGGCTTAAAGATGCATCCAAAATAGATACTGACTTCATAAGAATTCTCTTTGAGAGGATTCATATTCCTGCTGTCTGAGGAGGAGTCTGCTGGGGAATGTTGGTCTCTGTCTTGGGAAATAGAGTTTATGAGCTTCAGTTGTCCATTACTCTACTGAGGAGTCATCTCTTGATTGAAGATACGGAAGTGAACTTCTATCTGGTCAGGATCCAGGCTTTACAGTGACTTGCCGAGGATAATAAGGATGACTGCTATCTGGTCGTATTCTAGGCTTCACAGCGACTTATGGGGAAATGAGATTAAAATTTTATCTGGTTGTACCCCAGGCTTTACAGTTTCTTTAACTAGATTAGGAATCAGAGATATCTTAGTGTCGATTTAACTGAACCAGAGAAAGGATCTATCGGAAAAGAATCAGTAACCAATCAATGGTCGATTCAAACTGAACCGGCAGAGGTCTTGGTTTATCTTTGACTTGATAGGAATCAGAAAAATCTTAGTGTCGATTTAAAAGAACCACAAAAAGGTCTACAGGAAAAGAATCAGTAACAAATCAATGGTCAATTTGAATTGAAGCAGCAAAGGTCTTGGTTTATCTTTTACTAGATAAGAATCATAAAAATCTTAGTGTCGATTTAACTGAACCAGGAAAAGGTCTTTAATTAACTTTGACTGGATAAGAGTCAGAAAAATCTTAGGATCGATTTAACTGAACCAGACAAAAGTCTTGGAATATCTTCAACTGGAATAGGAATCAGAGAGATCTTAGTGTCAATCTGACTGAACCAGAGAAGGTCTTTAATTAACTTTGACTGAAATGAAAATCAGAAGAATCTTACGATCGATTCAACTGAAACAGACAAAAGTCTTCGAATATCTTCAACTGGAAAAGAAATCATAGAGATCTTAGTGTTGATCTGACTGATACAGAGAAGGTCTTGAATTAACTTTGACTGGATAAGAATCAAAAAAATCTTAGTGTCGATTTAACTGAACCAGAAAAAGGTCTTGGAATATCTTCAACTGGAATAGGAATCAGAGAGACCTTAGTGGTGATCTGACTGAACTAGAGAAGGTGTTGAATTAACTTTGACTGGATAAGAATCAGAAAAATCTTAGTGTCGATTTAACTGAACCAGTAAAGGTATTGAATTATCTTCAACTTGAATAGAAATCAGAGAGATCTTGGTGTCGATCTGACTGAACCAGGGGAAAATCTTGAATTAACTTTGACTGGAATAGAAATCAGAAGAATCTTAGGATCGATTCAACTGAACCAGACAAAATTCTTGGGTCATCTTCAACTGGAATAGGAATCAGAGAGATCTTAGTGGCGATCTGACTGAACCAGAGAAGGTCTTGGATTAACTTTGAATGGAATGGAAATCAGAAGAATATTAGGATCGATTCAACTGAACCAGACAAAATTCTTGGGATATCTTCAACTGGAATGGAAATAAGAGAGATCTTAGTGTGATCTAACTGAACTAGAGAAGGTCTTGTGAGGACGTCTTTCTGAGGAAATTGCTGAAATAGCCCTTCATCAGACGTAGCTTTTGAGAAAACTACCAGGTCACGTAAGTAGCCAATGGTGTTTGTTGATTTGATCTTTCCTAAAAATGGTAAAGAGTTATTCGCATGCAATGTCATGATGTATGAAATGCATTGTGTGATAATGTTCTCCAAATAAATGAGATTATGCTGTATGCGATGTGTATGCGCATGCCATGATGTATGAATATTGGATGCTATTACGATATTTCTTAGTCGGGGAAAGTAAATCCCAGACTGCTGCTGAAGAGTGTTGGGAAGATGAGTCCTTCATTTCCACTGTGGATGATGAATGCAGTAGATTTTCCGGGGATTTCCTCTTTCTGTCTAAGGATATTCTGCCGGGGACTCTTAACTCTTACCTGAGAATAACTCAGTGGAGGGAGGATGCTTTGTTGTCCTGTTTTGCCGATGTATAGAAATAAACTCTATTGGGGATTCTTCTGCATTTATAGAAATAAACTCTACTCGGGGAGGAAGTGTTATAAACTGTTTAAGATTGTAAAGCTCGGCTGTGGAAAACAGATTTCAGTTCTTTGAAAGCACTTTGCTGGAGGAGATAATTTCTGCTTGGGGAAGAAGGAGATCAAAACTCTGGTTGTTTCTTCTCTGTGGGGAAGAAGGACATCACGGGGTCGTATGTAACGACGACTTCATTTCAAACTATCCTTGCCCCTGTACCATACTGGAAAGAGTAACTGTTGGGACTGCAAATTGTTTTTTAGACTTTGCCTTGTTTCTTAAAGTCATTAGTATTATCTTCATGTTTCTCATGCAAGTATTTGTGAACAGTAATCGTATTCAAATGCACATGTCAAAAATAAATCACTGGACATTTTTTGCAAAAGAAAAAAGAAAAAGAAAAACGAATAGTTTTGTACTTTCAAAGAAATGATTTGTATTGATTTTTGAAGTTCGCCTATAACAAGCATTTTTGTACAAAGAGACTGACGCTCTAGTAGGAGAACGCTGTGGTAAAAAATGAAAACTACACAAAATAATGTACAAAGGGAAAATAGCTATGTGTAATAATCCCATTGAGTTTCAATCCTACTATTTCCTCTATGTCTTCGAGCGCCTCATCACTTTGCTACTCGTCCAAAGGTGACTGGATTGATCGGTACCATTTGAGCTTGATAGTTGATACTGGAGTATGATCGCAAGGTGATTCGATGGGATATAATGATATGCTTCAAATCCCTAACTTTTTCCTGGACCACCCTTTCGGGTTTTCAGTCCAACGGGATACCCTTTTTTTCCCAAGCCACCTTTTCAGGTTTTCGACTTGTCGGGTGTATAGATTTTTTTGTATTTATCCCTAATTTTTTCCTGAACCCTTTCGGTTTGCCGGGATGCCCTTATTTTTTCCTAGGCCAGTCAACCTAGCGGGTCTTTATTCATGCGTAGTATTTTTCACTATGTCCGCGTTAATAGGGTGAGGAAGGTCGTCATCGTCTATGGTGGTCAGTATCATGGCTCCACACGAAAATATGCTTTTGATCACAAATGACCCTTCGTATGTGGGAGTCCATTTGCCCCTGGGATCACCTTATGGAAGTATGATGCGCTTGATCAGTAGATCACCCACTTGATACACTGGACATCTGACCTTTTTGTTGAAAGCCTTGATCATTCGCTTTTGGTATATCTGACCATGACAGACAGCGACAAGCCTTTTCTTATCAATCAAATTTAGTTGATCAAGTCGAGTCTAGATCCAATCGTCTTCGTTCAAACCCGTATCCTTCATTGTCCTTAAAGAAGGGATCTGGATCTCAATATGTAGGACAACTTCCATACCATATACCAGAGAATAAGGTGTTGCCCCTGTTGACGTTCATCCTGAGGTGCGGTAACCATGAAGAGAAAATGGTAACATCTCATGCCAGTCTTTGTATGTCACCGTCATCTTCCGTATGATTTTCTTAATGTTCTTGTTAGCAGCCTCCACAGTGGCATTCATCTTTAGCCAGTAAGGGGAATAATTATGATGCTGGATCTTGAATTGTGTACAGAGCTCGGTGATTATTGTATTGTTGAGATTTGTACCATTGTCTGTGATGATTCTCTCTGGCACACCATACCAACAAATCAGGTTATGCTTGATAAACCGCGCCACAACATTCTTGGTAAGAGTAGCGAAAGAAGCAGCCTCAACCCACTTCGTGAAGTAATCAATGGCCACTAGGATGAAGTGATGGCCATAGGAAGAGGTAGGCTTAATCTCTCCGATCATGTCAATGCCCCACATTACAAAGGGCCAGGGATCCATCAAGACATTCAAGGGAACCAGAGGTACATGTACTTTATCAGCGTAGAACTGGCATTTGTGACAAGTTCGGGAATGCTGATAACGGTCTGCTTCCATAGTGGACCAATAGTATCCTGTCCATAAGATATTTTTAGCCATGGTATGTCAACTAGAATGGGTGCCGAAGGCACCTTCGTGTAAATCTGCCATAATTCTCTCTGCTTCTTTCTTATTTATGCACTGAAGTAAAGTAGAGTCATGATTGCGCTTGTAGAGGATTCCATTACTGAGGAAGAACTTTGCGGAGAACCTTCCCAGAAACTTCTTATCATTGACAGACTCCCCCTCAGGATACTCTTGAGCCTCAAGATACCTCTTCACTTCATGAAACCAAGGTTTGTCTGCTACTTCTTCAGTATCAATTTCATAGCAGTATGCTGGTTCATCCAACCTCTCAATGGTGATCCGAGTAGCCTTGTTGTCCCATTTGACTTTGAACATAGATGACATAGTAGCTAGCGCGTCCGCTAACTTGTTCTCTTCTCATGGAAAATGTTCAAAGGTGATCTCTTCAAAGTGTGGAAGCAAAGTCAGGACAAGTTCTTTGTAAGGGATAAGATTAGGGTGCTTCATGTCCCACTCGCCTTTGATTTGACTTATTACCAAGGTTGAATCCCCGAAAACGCTCAGGAACTTGATCCTCGGGTCAATAGCAGCTTTGAGACCCATGATGCATGCTTCATACTTCGCCATATTGTTGGTACAGTTGAAACATAATCTGGTGGTGAAAGGAGTATGATAGCCCTCAGGGGATATGATTACAACACCGATGTCATTTCCAAGTGAATTGTAAGCCCCATCAAAAATTATAGTCCATCGGGATTCTTCCTCAGGTCCTTCATCCAGTCCAGGTTCTTCATAGTCAGTCACTAACATAATGTTCTCATCCGAGAATTCAAAGTTCATGTACTAGTAGTCCTCGACAACCTGATGAGCCAAATGATCAGCTAGTACACTTCCCTTGATTGCTTTCTGGGTCGTGTACTGGATATAATATTCGGTCAGGATCATTTGCCATCTTGCTATTCTTCTAGAGAGAGCGGGTTTCTCGAAGATGTACTTGATCGGATCCATCTTAGATATCAACAAAGTAGTGTGGGTCAACATATACTGTCTCAGTCGGCGAGCAGCCCATGCCAAAGCGCAATAAGTTTTCTTGAGTAGTGAGTATGTTGTTTCACAGTTGGTAAACTTTTTGATAAGGTAGTATATCACATGCTCTTTTCTACCGGACTCGTCATGCTGCCCCAGCACACACCCCATTGAATTATCTAACACTTTTAAGTACATTATCAAAGGTCTTCCTTCAATCAGAGGCATCAGAAATGGAGGCTCTTGAAGGTATTCCTTAATTCTTTCGAAGGAAATCTGGCATTCGTCATTCCACTTTACCACTTGATCATTCTTCAGGAGCTCGAAGATTGGCTCACAAGTACTAGTTAAATGGGAAATGAACCTGTCAATGTAATTTAGGCGTCCCAAGAAACCTCTGACCTCCTTCTCAGTGTGAGGAGCAAGCATATCTTGTATAGCCTTCACCTTTGCAGGGTCTACCTAAATACCTTTGTCACTGACAATGAAACCTAGGAGTTTACCAGACCTTACTCCAAAGGTGCGCTTAATCGGATTTAACCTTAGCTTATACGTCTTCAACCTATCAAACAACTTTTGTAGATGATCAATGTGTTCTTCTTCAGTTTAAGACCTAGCTATCATTTCATCAACATAAACCTCTATTTTTTGCTGGATCATGTCATGAAACAAAGCTACCATGGCTCGCTGATAGGTTTCCCCGATGTTCTTCAACCCAAACGGAATCACTTTGTAGCAAAACGTGCCCCATTGTGCAACCAAGGTTGTCTTCTCCATGTCTTCGGGTGCCATCTTGATCTGACTGTAACCAGAGAAACCGTCCATGAAGGAAAAGATCTTGTGCTGCGCGGTGTCGTCAGCCAAAACATCAATGTGGGGGAGCAGAAAGTCATCCTTGGAGCTTTCCCTATTTAAATCTCGGTAATCTACACACATTCGTACCTTTCCGTCATTTTTAGGTACTCGGAATATGTTAGCAACCCATTGGGGATAAGAAGTGACAACTAGGAACCCAGCATTGAACTGCTTCATAACCTATGCTTTGATCTTCTCTGATATTTCAGGGCGGATACGACGGACCTTCTCCTTTATCGAAGGGCAATCTTCTTTAGTTGGCAGACGATGAACCACAATATCAGTGTCTAGTCCCGACATGTCTTCATATGATCAGGCAAAGATTTTGACATAATCATGCAACATCTGTATCAACCGTTGTTTGACATTAAGCTCCAAATTTGCACCTATCTTGACTTCTTTTCTGTCCTCCTCAGTGCCCAAATTTATTGTCCCAACTGGCTCTTCATGAGGCTGTATAGCCCTTTCTTCTTGCTGTAACAGCCTAGCAAGTTCTCCGGGTACCTCACAATCTTCCTCACCTTCGTCCTCGGCTTGGTTGATCAGATTTTCAAAATCATAATCGGCAATAGCAGAATTGTTATCAATGGGATCCAAAGTGGATATGAATCTGCAGTTTGATACGTGAGTGTGTGTAAGAGTATAGTTGTATAGACAAAGTAAAAGCAGGAAAAAAAGCGCAAAATTTGTATGCATAAATGTCCAATGCTTTATTAATGCCTTATGAGATTAAACATGATAACCCTCACAAATAAACCATTGTGTCCTAGGTAAGACACATGGACATAAATTATATAATGTTTATTACATATCCAAAAACAAAAAAGACAATTACTTCTGAATAAAAGTAATTGGTACAAAGTCTTTTGCTATCCAGTTACTGGGTCCACCGTTGGTAGTAGGGAAGATCCAGCTATCCATGTCATTGTCACCATCACTGTCTTCTAGAGCGTTGACCCCATGATTGCTGATACGTAGGGGGGGGGGGTCCTCCAGCACGAGCGTGACGAACTTCCCTTTGAGCCCTTGAAGAGAAACCCAAGCCAAACTTATCAGACTTGTAAGGAATATTAGGGATTTGGCCCCAGATGGTAGACCCACCTTCTTCAATAACTACTTTTGCACCCTTGAGAGAAGCCATCTTCAAGGGAGGTCTGGTGATCCTTGGCAGATTGGTGACAACTTCAGTTGCAGCCATAGTTTGAGGTATCTCTTAGAAGTTTTGACACAGAGTCTAGATGAACTCGCTATCCATTTCTACGTACCTGAAGGAGTTCAGGTGACTGGCCATGTATTCTTCTTCACCGTGTACCGTGACAATCTTTCCTTTTACCGAGTACTTTATCATCTGATGCATAGTAGACATGACAGCTCCCGTCCCATGGATCCAAGGGAGACCCAACAAACAAGAATATGATGGTCTGATATCCATCATGTAGAAGGTGGAGTCAAAGGCCTGAGAACCAACTTTGATGGGGATGTCCATATCCCCGTGCACCATTCTCTTCGAAGCATCGAACGCCCTCACTACTATGTTGTTGGGATTCAAGGTCAAACCTTCACAGTCTAGTCTATCCAAAGCCTTCTTGGGAAGCACATTCAAAGATGAACCAATATCTACTAGAACATGGGCGAAAGTATCTCCCCTGCACTCGATGGAAACATGCAGTGCATCATTGTGCTGCCTCCCCCTGGGTGTTAGATCAGCATCAGAAAAACCCAAATTGTTATCAGCTGTCAAGCTGGCCACACAATCTTCAAATTGGTCAGCGGAAGTTTCTTGTGGCACATGGGCCGTCTGAAGGAACTTCACCAAAGCCTTTGCATGGGATTCAGAGCACAACAGTAAGGCTAGCATAGAAATCTTTGAAGGGGTCTGCCCCAGCTGCTCGACCATATTGTAGTCGCTCTTCTTGATAATCTTTAAAATTTCTTCCATTTCCTTCTTGGAAGCCTCTCAGATAGATACTGACTGCTCCTTCGTCTGGACAGGCTCAATGAATATGTATTTGCTCCGAGTCTTGGCCGACTCGGTGATATGGGTGTCAGCATGGGTAATCACAAGAATTGTCGTAGTAGTATCAACAGGAACAAGAGTAGGAATGATCATAGAACCAGTAACAGCTTTCGGAGGAGAAATCTCGAGGAGAACACTCTTCCACTTCTGGTTATTTTGCTGGTTCCAATAATGTTGCCAATGTCGAGATCAACCTTCTTAGAAACCTGATCTTCAACAGCCAGCAGATCTTGCTTGACATTGTGGTAGTAGACGTCACCCCCATAGTTCCAGGGAACAATTTTGTCTGAGGAGTATAGGATTGGCTCTGGCATAGTAATTATCAGTGGAATCACCTTCGGAACAGATGTAATCGTGACGGGTCTTTTGGTGGAGACCCTGGGAGGATTGGCGGAAATGGTTATTATTGAAATATCCTTGCAAGAAATAGTTGGAACGAGAGTCTTTTCAAACAAAATTTCTCTATCATCCATCAGGCGCTGAACACCTTCCTTCAACAAATGACAACCAATCGGTAGAGATAAACATAAGTGGAAACCTTCTCCATAGCTCAGAAATAATCCGACCATTGACAGGTTTCTCTTAACGGTCAAGAGAGGAGTAACAAGTTCCTCAACAGAAGTAACGAACACATCATCTTCAACAGCTTAAACACCACGATTGTGCTTGGGCATAGGAGCAGTGATAATATTGGGGATCTCAGGGGAGTCAAATTCAATTTCCTTCGCCTCGAGAAGGTATTGCACCTTGTTTTTCAAAGCCCAACAGTCGTTGGTATCATGGCCTGGACTTTCCGAATGGTATGCATAGCGAGCATTAGGGTTCTAGCGGGGAGAGGCAGTGTTGGGATTCTTCGGAGCCTCCCGCAAAGTTACCAAATTAGATTTCAACAAATGAGGCAAAACTTGGGATAAAGTCATATTTATCCGGGTAAACTGTCTTACCGGCCTTTCTGTCTTTGGTTGAATATTCCTTTGTTGAGTAGGTGCAGGCTTAAAGATCATGACAGCCCCTACCGTTGGACGATGTTCAGTTCTGTCCTGATTACTTTAATGGTACACATCACTAACCTCTTTCTTCCCAGCAAATGGTTTCCTTGCTGCACTGGAGGATGCATCCCTTTGGATCTTACCACTCTTGATTCCAGCTTCCACCCTTTCTCCTGTTAAAATCAATTCGGTAAATCCAGCTAAGGAGCTTCTAATCAGGTGATTAAAAAATGGAACATACAGGGTACTTAGAAACATATCCACTAGCTCCCTATCAGACATGGGATGCTGGACTCTTCCTGCTAAGTACCTCCACTTTTGAGCATAGTCTTTAAATCCATCACTCGAACCCATAGACATATTTTGGAGTTGTGTATGGGTGGGAGAAAGGTCTGCATTGTGCTGATACTGCTTGTAGAAAGCAGCATCCAGGTCTTCCCAATTATGGATGTTGGTCCTTTCCAGCTGGTATAACCATTCTAGTTGAGTTCTGGACAGACTATCCTGAAAGAAGTGGACCCATAAGTCTTTGTTAGAAGTGTGAGGCTGGATCTTACTCACATGAGATCAGAGGTTCATTTTGGGACATGAAACCCCATCATATTTTGAAAACACTAGAACCTTGAACTTTTGTGGGATGACAACCCAAGAGACCAAACCCAGCTCTTCAAAATCCAAACCTGGTACCTTCTGGACCTCCATTGCATTCACACGATCCTCCAGCTGTTTGTAATTTTCATCAGCGGGAGGATGCTGCTCCTCATCATAATCAGATTCTTTTGGACTGGAGTCTTCCTCTCTTGTTTCCTCTTCTTGACAGTTTCCTTCCTTTAATGAAGTTATCAGTTCAGAGGCCCGCTGCACTGGTCCTCTGTTCCTTCTTCCCGGATTCACTAACCCAGTTGGCTTCTTTGGCTTCTTATTTTCTTTAATAAGCAGGGCTTTCAGTTCTTCTTTCCCCTTGGTCAGAGCCATGATCATCTGTTGAAACTCGGCATTCTGAGTTTGTAGATCCTTCACTGTTTGTTCTAGAGCCATTGCTGAAATAAACAACGAAGAGAATGAGAGACCTTCTTTGAAACCTGATTATGCAATGATATGTATGATATATGTATGCAATGTTTTCAAGGATTTCTAAGACTCAAATTTGCTTAAACAGAAAGACAACAAACGCTAAGATATTTTATTGATCACAATAATGCCTCTTGGCCTCACAAAGGGAACAAAGCAACAATAAAATTCTCCATGCAAAAGGAAGATTCAAGTTTCCCACGGGCGCATCCTCTTTGGTGGAATGTAGGCATTTATGCTCCTCTCCTCGTGAAGTAACTGGGTGAGCTCTAGAACCTTCTTCTTGTTGGCGTATAATTGGGCTTCAAAAGTATCTTATTCTTCTTTAAGTTGGATCCAGGAGTTCTGTATCTCCTCAAAAGCAATTGGCATATCAGGATAAAGAACAATGTAAGGAGTGTCTCCTTCAGCAATTGGCTCCATAATCACATGTAAGATGGCGGGGTAAGGCATCATAAGACATTGAACACGAGCCCGCACCCGTTAGAGGTAAGGCTCAATAGGGATGGAATTCTTGTGCCCCAGTGTTTTGCTATCAACTTTGTTTATCATGCCCCAAGCTCGAATGAACCTCTTATGATAACCCTAAACATCATTCTCATAGTTAAATGTGATTCCTTGGACGAGTGTGTCATGAGGACCATCCCTTATAGCATAACCAATCAGTCGCAATGCCAAACAAGGATTATAAGTGATTCCTCCCCTAATGCCTAAGAGAGGGACATTAGGGAATTACCCACAACGATCAATGATGGTGATGCTTTCCAAGGATCGGGAACACCAACGAATATCTGAATGTGTAAGGGACATCATCCTCTGAGACCATCTCAAACCCTGCTCATTTCTTAAAATAGACCTGGGTAGGTGCGAAATAAACCACCTAGCCAATAGAGGAGTGCAACACATGAGGGTACCTCTTCTCTTCAGAGTGCGAGTATTCCGAGAGTGTAGAATATCCCCAAGTAAGGTAGGCACCGTATTATGCGACAAAAAAATCTTAACTGCATTCACATCTATTAGTTGGTCCGTGTTAGGGAATAGTACCATCCCATAGTTGAGAAGGCCCAGCACCTCCTCAAAAGCTTGTAAATCCAGGCTATCCCAAAAAAGGTGAGCTTTCTCTAATAAAAACTTAGTTGGAAATCCTTAGACACTTCTTCTGGTTTCCCAATTTGCCACTACATCAGACCGTTGTAAAGACAGAGCTTGAGCAATCTCTTCAGGCTTTAGGTCTCTTTCCATATCGTTGAATGGTGGCTAATTAAGGATATATACCCCCAATAACTGAGAAAACTTCTCCATAGTAGGCACTAACTGGTAATCAGGGAAGGTGAAGCAGTGGTGCAACGGGTCAAAGAACTAGAAGAGCACCTTTAACATTTCATCATCAGGGGTTGCAGTGTCCAAGTTGAGAGGTCGGCCATGTTTTTCAGTGAAGGGTGAGATTTCAGGAATCCTTGATGCTAAGTCCTTGAGTCTAGGAGGTACTTTCACAAGGTTGATTTGGATATTGTTCCTACGAGCGGATGTCATGTCCTAAAAAATAAGACAAAGATAAGCCCTAGAAAATCCTTGAAATGGTTAGTATGATATGCCATGTTATGATGTCATGATTATGCTAAGAAATCATATATACAATAAGCACAAGTAAATCACACAAAAACCTTAGGTTTAAGGCTTGCATGGGTTTTAAGGTAATACCCTCTTTAAGTTGGATTGGTTCAACCTGTCCTATAAATAGTAATCGGGTTCTAAGGGATCTCAATATCACTGATCTTTCCCACAAGCTTCATTCAATAGGAGACTGACTCGCAACCAAACAAAACTCAGGAGTCAAGTCTCAATGAGTGTTGCATCAAGTATTTTCCGACTTTGGGAATACAACAAAGACGGCCATCTCGCTACGTCCTAATGGCTAACTTTTTCATTTAAAGGTTCTAAGGTCAGTTGACGCTTCATGACACCACGTGGCGGCCCCGTATTCTCCTTGATTAACTCAAGGGCTACCGGTACCAACCAAAGTGTCGCATCAACGTAGCCATGGCCTCAACCGTGATGGTATACCCCACACAATTTCCACGATCTATTACTACTTGCCAAACAGGTTTCCCCAGATCCGGGTGTAGGATCTATAGTAACCCAAACAATCCCTTAAAAGTAAAGCAAACAAACAAGCAAACAATTTAAAAATGATCTAGACCCTAAGGTAAACCCCACTTTTATATTATGTCCCCAGCAGACTCGCTAGTTCTGTGATACGGTGGCAGAATCGACTATTTAATACTAGTTTTGTGTTTTTTATTCACAAATGTCGCGGTAAGCAAAAGTCGCCACCAACTTTTCTTTTATCCAACAAAGGAAAGGGTGAAAAGAATATAAAAAGACCTTTTTTCGATATTTTCTGAGTAAGGGGAGATTTTCTGTGTGTTTGTGTGTTTTGAAAGTTTTTGTTTGCTTTATGGTAACTCTAGTATCATTCCTCAAGAGTGTGATAAAGTATTTTTGAAAAGAGTTTTTGAAAAGTGTGTAAGTGTAAAAGAAGATTTGAGCAAGCACTTAAGAGTCATCTACCTTCTCGAAAAAAGACGTTCTTTTCCTCCTTTTCTTTAGATAGTGCCATGCTACTATGAGTGAGTAGGTAGTGCTATCGTTGGATATTGAGGGACTATCGAAAGGGAAGCTATGGTCAATGAAGGCAACATGTAAGGATATCTTAGCATTCGAAGGGATTGTCATCAATTAAGCAACTTCAAGGGATAAGATCATTTTCTCGTAGGTAACTCGAGGGATGTTTAGGGGCCATGATCTTTTATGATGACTTTTATACCGAAGGTCTTTGCTAAGATATCCCTACGTTCGGGGGACATGACCATTGTTTTCCGAGGCAACCAAGTAAGGAGTACCCTAAGGGTGCAAGTGTCCAATAGTGTATTTTTTCAGTTATTTATCTTTTGCATTAACGTTTGCTAATGTTTATTTTCAATCTTTCCATGCAATCCTAGTTACTAACAATAATATTGTACAGGAAATGTAAAGTACGGAAAATAAAAGCAGAAACATAAACCCTAAACTATTACAACGCTTCGGGAATGTTACATAAAAAAGAGATGCAAGAAAATAAAAGTGTGGAATTTAAAATCTAAAACTATTACATCCATGATCAGTTACAATATTAAGAAAATGCGAAAACGATAAACACGCACGAGATAAAGATGAACGTCTAAAAACCTAAGAAAATGCTAAGTAAACAAAAGAGAATCTTTTTTTGATTTTTTGCTTTTGTTAAGAAAAATATTAAATAAAAATGAGGAAGATTAAGTTTTAATCCTAATTAATTAAATCAATGCAAACAAAGACTAATCCTTTTTTTGTGATTTTTTAATAAAAATATATAGATAAAAAGAATATAAGTCTAATTAATTTTTATATTAGTAAAAATAAGGTCCAAATAATTAATTAAGTTAATTTACAAAGTTAAGGTTAATTCAAGAGAAAAAAAACCTAAGTCTGGTTTATTTTAATTAAAAAGAAAAGTTAAAGTTTAATTAATTAATTGATTAAAGAAATTAATTACATTAAAATATCTAATCTTATTTTTTTGTGATTTTTTGATTATTTATTTTTATGATTTGTTAAAAATGAAAATATAAAATAAACAAAAATACTAGAAGAGAAATAAAAAACATAACGTATGGGCCTGGACGTGCAAAAAGCTGAATGGGGGTTTCATATTGGTGGTCCATGATGCGTGTGTAGGATGTATCAGCACCGGATCTTGAAGGGAAATGTATGAGAAGAAATGCCAAAACCTGGGGATCGAACACAAGTTCTTGAACTTCATACAGGCACGTTTCACCGCTAGGCAAATCTGTTTAATTGTTAGTATAATGACAAGCAAGCAATATAATATAAAACATGAACTAATGCCAGCTCATCAACGCGTGCCTTCACTATGGGTCCCTGTATTTTAAACGGGCAAATCAATGATAACAATCTAGCCATGTTAGCCGCTGCCGGAGTCAGCAGAAGTCAAAGACGCCAGAGCCAACTCCGGTCGTCTTCTCCGGCGGCCCCAAATCTTGACCTACAAAAAACGCAAATGTTAATGGGTGGTAGGGACCCTACCCCCCCTAAATTGATGGCCCCGAGTTCAATGGTGGCCTTATATTGGCCTGAAACGAGATACAAACGGAGCTATGACACAAATGTGAGAAACACAGTCAAAAATGGCAAATGATCATGCACACGTCCAAGCTAGAGTATAAGGATCCTTTTCAGATCTAATCATCATCCTGATCACATCTAAGCACAAAACATCAATAACAAATGCATAAATTTAAGGTTTCAGAAATAAGAATTTTACCAATCGGAGAGTGAGAGTTTGGCTGCTTCTGGCCACAACGAGGAGTGTAGTTGGTATGGATCTGCTCCTGGTAGAGTTAGGAAGGAGGATGGACGCTTGGAATTTGTTGAAAGTGGCTGGAGAACCAACTTTCCAATTGCCCTAACGTTGAGAAAAATGGAGAATTTTGAGAGCTTCCTCTAGATAGCTTTTTTCGTCCCTTATGCTTGCATTGTTCTGACATTATATAGAGGAAGAGAGAGCTTGCAAAGAAGGGAAGAAAATCACACAATAACTATTGTGTTTAAGGCCATGATTTAAGATTTAAAAATATGCCAAAATGGATATTTTATGCCATGTTGGGACTTAGATGCATCTGGACACATTTTCACCAAATTATGGGCCTCCAAGCAAACCAAAACACTAGCCCACACGCCTAAGCCCATTTCAAAATATTTTATATCATTTATTTTAAATTTACTTGAAATAAGTTAAAATAAATGTGTAAAAAAATAGCGAGAAAATATAAGACCATTGCAAAATAAGATTAGAGGTCCTCTATGACCTTAGGAAGATATTTGAATCTTAAAAAGTTAGGTCATTGACTCAAAAATTCAAATTTGTTCAATGCACCATTCTTGAAATTTCCAAACTTTTCCCAACTTGGGCAAGCCATAAGTTGCTCAATTCTTATCTCATTATGATGATCTTGTACTTTTTAGAAAGCCCAAGATGTCTACTTCAATCCCTCTTCTGATTAATTTTGCATTTGAAGATGTTATCGTGATGTAAAAGGTCTTGGCAAAAAGTGGCTTTTGTTGACTTTCTAAAAATGACTTGTAATGTATGAACTTGTATCTTTCAAATGGTGCATTTATTGAACTCAAGAGCTGTAGAGTAGTTGTAGGGAATTGAATTCTCTTCAAAATGAGCTTTGGTTGGAAAATGTATGATAAAATACGAGAAAGTTATGCTTGGTCAAAATTTGGTTGACTTTTCCTATAGAAACCCTAATTTGCCATTTTTTACTTTGGATGAATTAGGAGAATTTCTTGAAGAATCATGATCAACCCTTGATAAAATGATGGATATCACTTCAAAATGTTGATGTTGACCAAAAATCTTGAAGTTTGACTGTATATGGGCCACAATTGACTTTTGACCTAGCATAGTTGATTTTCCAATACTTGAGCAATTGACTGAGCAAACTTATTGTGCAAGGCATGATATTTGGCATGGATAATCTTGAAGGCATATTAGGGCCATGGGAAGCATTTGAGACCATTGGAGCTCAACCATCTTGATGAAAATTGAAACCCTAGTTGGGGGTTTATTGCCATAGGAGGCGAATTGTCTGGTCTATTCCTGGTCAACCTTTGAGCAATTGAGAATCTCTAAGAGTATGTCTTAAGTGAAATGAGAGGGAAAATTTTGGGGTACAATAGGCGCGCGTGTTTTATATTCAGCCATTAGGACAATGTTTATCATTTAACATATGTTTTGCGTACATATTAATGGATGTAAAATTGTCCCAACGGTTGGGTGTGTGAGTGTTAAGGCGTTGCATGTGTGAGAGGTCAGGGGTTCGACACCTACCTCTTGCATTTTATTTTTTCCTAACTTTGCTTGCAGATCTAGCGCTCCCAGGCCAAATACATCCACCATGCACCTTCAAATTTGTGTTGCCAAGTGTTAGCATAACCAGATCCAAGGCCCTCATGCGCAGACTACCATGCGCTCCCCAACACTCCTCCCTACTGGATCCCAAAGCAGATTTGGGCTTCTCCTTGTTTGGGCCTGCATTTTACAACATTGCACCCCTCCCTATTTCTTTTGTGCCTGGCCTATTTTACTCTTTTTATTTTTAGTTTATTAATTTCAGAAATCATTATTTTTTATTTAATTAAAAATCACAAAAGAAACTTAGGATTAGTTTTTAGTTAAATAATTAATTTCTGAAATTAATTAATTAACTTTAACTTTAAGTTTTTTTTAAGTATGTTAGAATTTAGGGTTTAATTTATGTTTAAATTATTTTCTCAAACAAAAATGCAAAAAATATTAGAATTAGTTTTCTTTTATTTGATTAGAATTAACCTTAACATATAATCTTTTTTTTATTTAATTAATTAGGATTAGATTTAGTTTTTTTGGTTTTATTTAATTTAAGTATTTTCTTAAAATAAACAAAAAAATAACAAAAAAGATTTTCTTATTTCATTTAGATTTGCCTTGGGTTTTTAGACGAACTTTTAACTTTCGCGCGTTACTATTTTCTCGCATTTTTACATTATTGTAACCATATATTGGTATGTAATAGTTAATAGGACTTTTTACCGATTTCTTTATTTTTCTTCCCCCAAGTTTTTGTACATTATAAATATTCCCCTCCCCGGTGCCATGTAATAGCATAGGGTTTATTTCCGCACATTACATTTTTCTGTATCATATTAATTGTTAGTAATTAGGCATGTATGATAAGATTGAAAATTAAAATGTTAGCAAACCTAAATGCGCAAGACAAATAATTGAACCAAACACAATTGCACATACGCACCTCTAGGGTATCCCACTTCGGTTGCCTTCGGAAAAAGGTCACAATTCTCAAAACGTGAGAAGTTTTAATGGTTGTCCTCTAGTTTGAAGGATCACAAGTCCCTCGATGACCCTCTCGACGTTGCCTCGGTTAAAAGTGATCTTAGAACTTTAAGATAGTTTCTAAAATTCCTTTCCAAGTTTCCTTCGTGATCGTAACTTCCCTTCGATTGTCCCTTAAAACATCCAATGATAGGGCTACCGAATCACTAATAGTAGGATAGCACTGTCTAAAGGATAGGAGGAAAAGAACGAACTTTTTCGAGTACAAGTAGATAGCTACTAGATGCTTGCTCAAATAAAACGAACTTTTTACACTTACACATTTTGAAAACACTTTCAAAAACATTCGCTTTATCAACACTCTTGAGGACTAATAAAAGAGTTATCATAAAGAGAATCGCCGCACTAAGGCATTTTTAAAACAAATTTTCAAAACACACAAAGCACAAGAAATTTTCTAAACATGAACTAGCATCTAAGAGCCCGTAGATAACTACTGATGGAAAGAGTTCTAACTTCTTCCCTTTCCATAATCTACCCCCCTTACTCAGAAAATTCTCGAAAAGGTCTTTTTCTGTTCTTTTCACCCTTTCCTTAATTTGGATAAAAGAAAAGTCGATGGCGACCCTTGCTTACCGCAACATTTGCGAACACAAACGCAAAACTATTATTAACAGTCGGTTCTGTCACCGTATCATAGAACTGGCGACTCTGCTGGGGATAATATAAAAAGTGGGGTTACCTTAAGAGTTAGTTCATTTTAAAACTGTTGTAATTGCTTGCTTTGTATGCTTTATCTTTGGAGGGTTGTTTGGGTTGTTACTATAGATCCTACACCCGGATCTGGGGACATCTTTTTAGGTAAACAACAATAGATCGTGGAGACTGTACGACATAGACCAATATGGTTGAAGCGATAGCTATATTGGTGTGACACTTTGGTTGGTACCGGTATCTCTTGTGTTGAATTAAGGAGAATACGAGGCCGTCGCGTGGTGTCGTGAAGCACTAACGGACCTTAGAACCTTAGTTGAACAAACTTGGCCATTAGAAAGTAGTGAGATAGCCGGCCTCGGTGTAAAGCTATGGATTTTTTGATACTCGATGCTACACTCATTGAGATCGGACTTTCGAGATGTTTCGTCCGCAAGAAAATACTGCTAAGCTAAAATAATGCTCGATAAAGAAAGATCAATGATATTGAGACTTCTTAGAACCTGGTTACTATTTCTAGGACAGGTTGAACCAACTAAACTTCAAGAGGGTACTTACCTATAAACTCCATGAAAGCCTAAACCTAAGGTCTTGTGTGTTTTGCTTGTGTGTGATTAATTTTCTTAAACATGACATCATGCATCATAACCTCCATTTTTTACACTGACCATTTCAAGGACCAAGGGAATTTATTTTTGTTCTGTTTTGCAGATCTTGGCTTCCACTCATAGAAATACTATCTGAATCAGCTTTGTAAGAATATCTCTCCAACTCAAAGAGCTAGTATCAAGGGTTCCTGAGACTTCCTCGTTCACCAAGAAATATGGTCGACTTCTCAATCTAGTTACCTCAGGCTTTGATAAGAAGATGATGAGTGTACTCTTTCAATTTTTTGACCCTAAACACCACTACTTCACTTTCCCAAACTATCAGCTGGTACCCACCATGGAAGAATTCTCTCAAATATTGGGTATACCTATTCTTGATCAGATGTCTTTCACCGGTTTAGAAGAAGCTCCAAAGCCAGAATTCATTGCAACAACTTTGCATCTGAAGCGGTCCGATATTGTATCCAACTGGGAAACAAGAAGTGGAGTCAAGGGTTTTCTAGTCAAATTCCTATTAGAGAATGCTCAGCTGTTTTGTGATGATTTGGATTTCCAAGATTTTGAGGAGGTTCTGGCCCTTCTAATCTATGGTTTAGTGTTGTTCCCTAATCCATACTTACTCATAGATGTGAATGCTATCAAGGCTCCCCTCTCTCGTAACCCTATGCCTACTATACTCAGAGACATCTTTTATACCCTCCACACTCGCACCATGAAGAGAAAAGGGATTCTTATGTGTTGCATGTCGTTGCTGTCAAGGTGGTTTATTTCACACCTTCCTAAATCAGTATTGAAGGATGAAGAAGGTTTGGGTTGGTCGCGAAGGATAATGTTTCTTTCTCACTCAGATATTCTCTGGTATTCCCGATCTATGGGAGATATTTCTTTCACTGACCGCTACGGGGAATTACCTAATGTCCCACTACTTGGCATTATGGGAGGTATAACTTATAACCCTTCTTTGGCTTTGCGACAATTTGGTTATGCTCGAAGGGATGGTCCTCACGATATTCTTATCCAGGGCATTATGTTTAACTACGAGGACGATGTTCAAGGGTATCGTCAAAGGTTTATACGAGCTTGGAGCATGGTAAACGGATTTGATACCAAGACCTTGGGGCCTAAGACTTCCATCCCTATGGAACCTTATCTCTAGTGGCTACGAGCTCACACTCAGAACCTCATAATGCTGTATATATCCATCTTACCAGTGGTGGTGGAGCCCATCACCGAAGGAGATGTTCCTTATACAGTTCTCCATCCTGACATGCCCATTGATCTTGAAGAGCTGCGGAGATCCTGGATTCAGTTGAAGAAAGAACGACATACCTTTAGAGATCATTTCTATGTCAATGAGAAGAAAGTGTTGGATCTTAAGAAGCAACTTCACGAAGAAAAAAGTCTTAATGTCTAAACGTAAATTGTATTTTGAATTCTACTAATGAAATCTTTGTTTCATTTTGGTTCACAAATTTAAATTTCCCGAAGTCCTTGAAAACATTGCATACATATATCATACATATCATTTCATAAACAGGATTCACGACATGCTTCTTATCTACTTCGCTGTTTATTTCAGCAATGGCTATTGAACAAACAATTAGGGAGCTTCAGGCACAGAATGCTCAATTCCAAGAATTATTCCTGAATCTGGCTAAGGGACAAGAAGATTTGAAAGCTCCGATTCTCAAGGACAAGAAGAAGAAAAAGAAGCCAGTGGGTGTTCTGAATATGGGAAGAAGGTTCAAAGGACCAGTGAGGCAAGTTTCAGAGCTTGCAACTCCGTCAAAAGAGAGAGACAATTAGGAAGGAGAGCTAAGAGAAGAAGACCACAATACAAGGGATTCTGAAGAAGATGAAGCTGATTACGTCGAGGAACAATACCCTTCGGATGATGATAAGTACAAATAGCTGGAGGACCATCTCAACACCATGGAAGTTCAGAGGGTACCTGGCCTGCATTTCGAAGAGCTAGGGTTGGTTTCTGGAGTTGTTATCCCACAAAAGTTCAAAGTTCCTGCATTTGCTAAATATAACAGGGTCTCATGTTATAAGCTGCATCTCAGATCTTATGTCAGGAAGATCCAGCCGCACATTGCTTACAGGAATTTGTGGGTGCATTTCTTTCAAGACAGTCTATCAGGGACTCAATTAGAGTGGTCCTATCAGCTGGAGGGAACTAACATTTGTAGATGAGAAGAACTGGTTGCTGCTTTCTACAAGCTGTACCAATATAATGTTGACCTCACTCCAACCCGTACACAACTTCAGAGCATGTTTATGGGTTCTAGTGAGGGATTTAAAGATTATGCCCAGAAATGGAGAGACCTTTCAAGAAGAGTCCAACCTCCTTTGTTTGATCGGGAGCTGGTAGACATGTTCTTGGGTACTTTATCTGGTGCATTTTTCAACCATCTGATTGGAAGCTCTTCAGCTGGATTTACTGAGTTGATCTTGACAGGAGAAAGAGTTGAATTTTGTATTAAAAGTGGTAAGATTCAAAGAGATGCCTCTTCAAGTGCATGAAAGAGGCCTCTCATGGGAAAGAAAGAGGTCAGTGCTGCTTATAACCAGAGAAGTCAGGGCAGAACCAAACGTCGTCCAATGGTGGGAGCTGTAATGATATCCAAACCTGCAGCTATTGAGAAACATAACAATCAATCCAGAACAAATAAGCCCAGAAGACAGTATACCCGGATTAATATGACCTAGTCTCAAGTTTTGTCACATTTGCTGAAATCCAATCTGGTTACCCTGAGAGAGGCTCCCAAAAATCCAAACACAACATCTCCTCGCTATAATTCAAATGCTCGGTGTGCTTACTGTTGTACCCCAAAATTTTCCCTCCCATATTCTTCAAGAAATTGCCAAGTCAAAGCTTCAAAATTTCCCAAGGGTTGCACAGTTCAAGGACCTCCTAAACAGTCAAAATTAGGGTTTTGGTTCTGATAAAGAAAATGAAGTTTCCAAGGGTCCAATCAAGTCCCACATGTCTACAAATAGGGTCAAGCATCCTCATATCAAGTTTCAAGACTTTCAGCATAAAATTGCACAGTCAAAACCCTAATTGCACTACAGTCAACTGTAGGGGCAAAATGGTCATTTGACAGTCAAAAGTCCAAATTTTTGGTCAACATCTCATTTTGAAGCCACAAACATCATTTGATCAATGCTTGATCATGATTCTCAAAGCTTGGCTCAAAAATCATCAAGATGCAAAAGTTTCCATATTTGGACAGTTGAAAAATACTAAACCTAATTTTTTGAATCTTTTTGTGCATGAAATAATCTCAAGATATTGTGTATAATCAGATTTGGAAAGAATCTTGCTAATTGGCCATGATTTGAACTAAGTTTGCATGAAAAGATTTGAAAATAATAAGCATGAAAAATCAAATATTGTATCATCAATTCAAGGATTCTTTGATCAATTTTCTTAACCTAAATCATTCATATATATATAGGCAAGCAAACCCTCGTGCCTTTGGACTCTAAGCTGCGCCATAGACAGAAAACCACACTTGAGTTTTTTGCTTGAAATTCCAAAACTGAAAACACTATTCCAAAGCATTTCAAGCCAAAACAACCATCCTATCATCTTCCTGGGACGTCAAGGAAGGATCCTGGATCAAGAACATCAACTCTAACGCCTTAAATCATTGTACAGAAATCAAACTTTTCCACTTTTTTTTCATAATCGTGTTTTAATATTTATGCATTTTCATGGCATTTCTTTCATAGATTCTGACTAATGGGAGGATTTTGAAGCTAACCATATAAGTTAATTGTGTTTTTGTGCACTATACGCGATTCCACCATTATTATCTTTTAGGGTTTTCCAAGTTCTGAATTAGGCGTTTTCAGCTACTGTAAAATTGGAGAAGCACGATACCATGGTTGAAACCAGCAGGTTTGGACGAATTGGAAACGACCATCGCGCCTAATTTATGTGGCCGGACGGCCTAATCGCTATTATCAGAACAAGCTTGTTTTGGGGGGTTTAAAACCCCCGCTAACCACTTTCTATTTTCAGGAAATAAACAAGCCAAGGAAGAAGAAGGGTGCGTGGCCATCAGTAATTGGTTGATTCAAATTTTTCGCGCGAAAGGAGCACTAACTCGTGTTTTCTTTTATATTAATTGATTGTTATTCATTATACAGCGCGTGTAGAGTGGCTCAGTGGCAAGCAGGCTTAGTGGTAACCCCTGGGACCTGGGTTCGAATCCCAGGTCCCCCACCCCTTTCACATTATTTTTCTACTAATGCTTATGTGCAGCTTCAGTATTGAAGACCACCATACATCATCAAAATCAAACCATCCACTTGGCCAATGGAAGCGATCAGAAGGCCATGATCTGAAGGAGCATGGTAAACCCCAGTCAACGCACTTACACGCTATCCTGGAAAGTCAATCAGGCCTTGAAACCTTGGGCCCAAATCACTACAACAAACCCTCCACTTGGGGACAGCACCCCCTAGAGTTTGTCTCTTTTACTCTTTTTTATATTTTTTTCTTTTCTTTATTTTAATTAATTTCTTTTAATTCTTTATAATACTTATTTTCACAATAATATAAAAAGACACAAAAAAATCAGAAAAGACAAAAAATAAGTATTTTATTTAATTAATATATTTTTTGTGAATAAGTATTATTCATTAATTTTAGTTATTAAATTAGGTTTAAAATTAATATTTTCCTTAATCAATTTAAAATTTGGTAGAATTAGGGTTTGTAATAATTTTTATCCTTTTTCTTTTTCTTCACTAATAATTAAATATTATTTATTTTTGTAATTAAATTACCATGTAATTAATTAGGTTAACTTAGGTTTGACTTTAATATTTTTTAATAGACTAAAAAACAATTAGAATTAGGGTTAATTTCTTAATTTAATTCAATTTCATTAAAATCATAAAAATACCAAAAATACCAAAAATAATTTCTTTTTAATTTTTTAATTTTTATTAATTTAATAATTTAATTTAATTTCATTAAAAAGGGTCCAACGCCCTCGTTTCTAATTTTATTTCAATTCGCATATTTATTTCTTTTTCTTATAAATATTTATGTACCTCTCCCAAAGCCTTGTAAAAACTTAATTTCTCGCACTTTATTTTATTTCTTTATTTACTTTCCGTCAAATCGGGTCCTGGATTTTAATTTTGGCGATGTGGACCCGCGCCTTTGTAATAGTTTAGAACTTTCAATTTCCACATCTTTTTTAACTGTTAAATAAATGCATGCAAGAATGAATGACAAAAAAATAAAAACAAACGCATAGATCACCCATAACCTGACAAGACAAAAATAAATGAATCTGACACACAAATCACACACCACCCCTAGGGTACGCCTCACTGTTGCCTTGCCTCGAAAGGTGATCGTCGAGTAGAGGATGTCTTAGTAAGTCCTCATGATCCGGGAACCTGGCATGAGGGTAGCTTCTAAGGTGTCTTCCCATTGCTCTGGTGATCACCATGTCCCGAACCTTCGAATTGACCCGAACACCTCCAATGGTGGTGCTACCTACCTCTCAATGGTGGGATGGCACTACTTTAAAGGACATTTACACAGACGAATTCCTTAGGGTAGGTAGACGACTCTAGATACTTGCTCTAATTTCAAAACAAATCAAAAATACTTTTCACACCGACACCTTTTCAAAAAACTTTCGAAAGCAATTTTTCAAACACTCTTGAGGACCGATACAAGAGTCGAACTGGAATTTTCAAAGAAAAATTTTAAAACCCACAGTTGAAAAGCAAACAAACCATTTTTGAAAACACAAGTGAGCAAGTATCTAAGAGCCAATGGATAACCATGGATAGAAAGGGTGCTAACACCTTCCCTTTCTATAATCTACCTCCCGAACCGAGAGCAATCTCTATAAGGAATTTTTCTTTGATTTTGTCCTTTCCATTTGGAGAAAATAAAAGACGGTGGCGACTCTTGCTTACCGCGACATTTCGCGAACCAGCGTTAAACAGTCAGTTCCAGATCCACCGATCACAGAACTGGCGACTCTGCTGGGGAAATCTTTATAAAGTGAGGTGTACCTTAGGGTTAGTTCATAACTGTGTTTTCAATTGTATTGACTTGTCTGCTTTAAATTTGTGGGTTGCATGGGAGTTACACAGATCCTAACCCGGATCTGGGGATACCTTTCTTAGAAAGTAGCAACAAGGCTGTGAGGGAACTGTGCGGGGTATACCGACATGGTTGAAACAGTCTGCTACGTCGATGTGGCACTTTGGTGTGTACCGGTAACCCTTGAGTTCAGTCAAGGAGAGTACGGGGCCTCCGCGTGGTGTCGTGAAGCATCAACAGACCTTAGGAACCTTAATTGAACTATCTTGGCCTCTTTAGGGTAGTGAGATAACTGACTTTGGTGCAGTCCGAGGTTGGTTGATACTCGATACTACACTCAATTAAGGGTTGCTTTCCTGGAATATTTCAGTCGCCAGTTCAGTGGCTAAATCGAAACGATGAACAATGAAAGCAATCCCGTGATATTGGGACCCTTAGAACCCGGTTACTCATGATAGGACAGGTTGAACCCACCAACTTCAAGAGGGTAATACCCAGACCCCAGGCTGGCCTTAAACCTTAAGGGCTTGTCTTGTGTGCCTTGTGTGCCTTACATGTTTGTCTTTGTAAATATCTGTGGTGTGTTTAATCATAGCATCATGACATCATCCAGCATCATATGCATTGACTAACCATTTCAAGGGTTCGAATTTTCATCTTTGTTCTTGTTTTGTAGGACATGGAAACCGTTCGTAGAAAGACAATTCAAATCAGTCTTGTAAGGATCCCTCCTCAGCTTAAGGAGCTTATATCCAGGATTCCCGAGAACTCTTCATTCAGTGAAAGACATGGAAGTCTCATCAGCTTGGTCAATACCAACATTGAGGAAGATATGATCAAGGTCCTGTTCCAATTCTTTGACCCTCTGCATCACTGTTTCACCTTCTTGGATTATCAGCTGGTACCTACATTGGAGGAGTTCTCTCGGCTCCTAAAGATCCCTATCCTTGATCAACTACCCTACAACGGTACAGAAAAGGAACCTAAGCTTGAAGAGATTGCTAAAGCCTTGCACCTACAATCATCTGACCTCAAGGGACATTGGGAAGTTAGAAGTGGTATCAAAGGGTTCTTAGCCAGGTTTCTGTTTGAAAAGGCCCATGAGTGTTGGAACTCTCTTGACTTACAAGCTTTTTAAGAAGTTGTGGCCCTCCTTGTCTATGGTTTGGTGTTGTTCCCTAACCCAGATCAGCTTATAGATATCAGTGCTGTCCAGATCTTTATGTCCAGGAATCCTATACCTACGTTGCTGGGGGACATCCTTCACTCATGTTACACTCGAACCATGAGAAAAAGAGGTGTCCTTATGTGTTGCACTCCTCTCCTGGGAAGGTGGTTTATTTCGCACCTTCCACAACCAGTCTTGAAGAACGAGCGGGGTTTGAGTTGGTCACAACGGTTGATGACTCTTACACATGCATATATACATTGGTGCCCTCGGTCCAGAGAAGATGTCACTATCATTGATCGTTGCGGGGAGTACCCTAATGTTCCTTTACTTGGAATCAGAGGAGGTATTACTTACAACCCATGCCTGGCTTGGAGACAGTTTGGTTATGCTCGGAGGGATGGTCCTCATGACATGTTAATTCCTGACATAGTTTTTGACTTCGACAACGATACTCAAGGATTTCGCCAGAGATTTATCAGAGCCTGGAGGATGCCAAGTAGGATAGACAGTAAGACACTGGGGCACAGGAACTCCATCCCGTTGGAACCTTATCTCAAGTGGGTACGAGCTCGCTCCCAGAAGTTAGTGATGCCTTATCCACATATGCTCCCTGTGATCAAAGAGCCAGTCTTGGAAGGAGAGGTGTCCTACACTATTCAGCACCCTGATATGCCCACATCCTGGGAAGAGATGCAGAAGAGCTGGATCCAGCTTAAGGAAGAACGGAATTCTCTTGAGACCAGTCTACATGCTAGTGAAAAGAAGGTCTTGGAGCTCACCCGCCTGTTGCATGAGGAGAGGAATCTCAACACTTACATAGCTCCAAAGAGGATGCATAGTAAATTTTGGGATTGATTTGCTTTTGTATTATTTTGCCCATGAGGCTTTGATGTACTGAACAATTATTTCCTTAATGATAACGTGTGTTCCTTTTTGTCTACAACAAATTTGAACTTTCGAACCCTTGAATGCATTGCATAAACACATATCATTCATCATGTGCATAGCAGGTTTTCCTCTTTTCAGGTTGCTTACAGTTCTTCGCTGTTTATTTCAGCATCATGAATCCTGACTCATCATCAACCGAGATGTCCATCAAGGCTCTTCAGGCACAGAATGCACAATTTCAGGAACTAATCATGGGTTTGGCTCAGGGCCAAGAAGAGCTGAAGGCTCTGCTCCTGAAGAAGGAAAAGAAGAAGAAGAGAAGGACTGTTCTGTTCAGCTCGGGCCGAAGGTTTGGCAACACTCTGCAAAATGAAGAGGCTGGTTCTTCTATTGGCAAGGGTACTCCTCAAGCGGAAAAAGGTCCTAGTCCGGTAGTCTCTGACAACGAGACTGATTTTGATGAAGAGCAGTATCCTCCTGCAGAAGACAGATACAAGCAGTTGGAAGACAGGTTGAATGCTATGGAGATACAACAAGTACCTGGGCTGGATTTTGGAGATTTGGGTTTGTCTACTGGAGTGATCATTCCTCGTAAGTTCAAAGCACCATCTTTCACTAAGTACGACGGGGCGTCTTGTCCCAAGCTACACCTCAGGTCGTATGTTCGGAAGATTCAACTGTACTCTGTGGATAAGAATTTGTGGATCCACTTCTTCCAGGAGAGTCTTTCAGGGACTCATCTCGAATGGTTCTATCAGCTGGATGGGACCAAGGTTCGTAACTGGGAGGAGTTGGCTACTGCTTTCTATAAGTAGTATCAGTATAATGCCGACCTTGCCCCTACACGTACCCAACTCCAGGGTATGTCGTTAGGTTCAAGTGAAGGTTTTAAAGAGTACGCTCAGAAGTGGAGGGATCTGGCTGGCAGAGTGCAGCCTCCGTTGACTGACCGGGAGTTAGTAGACATGTTCTTGGGGACCCTATCTGGGCCATTTTTCAACCATCTTATTGGGAATTCTTCTGCTGGCTTCACTGATCTTATTCTGACTGGAGAGAGAATTGAGGCTGGGTTGAAGTCTGGTAAGATTCCGAAGGGTGCGTCTACAAGTTCTGAGAAGAAACCCTTCAAGAAAGAGGCCAGTGCGGTGTATGGGCCTAGAAGGCAAGACAAACCAGAGCGCCGCCAATCTGTCAACGCGTTGATGATTGCAAAGCCTGCCGCCGCTCCTCGGCAAGCTAACCAACCAAGGGCTGAGAGACCCCGGAGAGAGTTCACCCGTTTGAGTATGACCTTGTCACAAATCTTGCCACAGCTGCTCTCAACCAACTTAGTAACCGTCAGAGAGGCTCCGAAGTTTGCAAATACTACATCTCCTAAGTACAATCCAAATGCCCGCTATGCTTATCACTCCGATAGCCTGGGGCATTCCACTGATGACTGTTGGGCCTTAAGGAACAAGCTGTAGGACCTTATTGATGCGAAAGAAGTACAGTTTGAGGCATCTGAGAAGCCTAATATAGTGACAGCTCCCCTGCCTGCTCATGGAGTGAATGCTATTGGGGACGAGGATGAAGTGGATGAAGCTGAGTTTGATAGCTGGATTTACCCGGCAACCGACAGTGGACCTAACAATTGGAGTGCAAAAGACAATCTACCTGTTTCTCTTGTTACTGAGTAATGAATTCCTATGTTTTTGTTATTTGTAATAAACAATAAATTAAAACTCTATGGCCCGGTGTCTTACCCGGGGCACCGTTGGCTTCATTTGTGAGGGCATATAAATTGTCATTTCATATATCATAAATGAAAATCTTGGACGTTTTCTCGCATTTCAAATCTTGTGCTCCTTTTCTGTCTTTCCTTCCTTTATATATTTCAAAAACAGCTGTATTTACACACACACTCACTCATACAGGTTTCAATCCACTCTGGATCTCACTGGTAACGACTCTGCTACTGCCAGTTATGACTTCGAAAATCCGATCAACTTAGCCGAAGACGAAGGTGAATATGATTGCGAAGTGCCTGGCGAACTTGCAAGGCTGTTGCTTCAGGAAGAGAGGGCAATTCAACCACATGAAGAGCCAGTGGAAACAATAAACCTGGGTACTGAAACAGACAGAAAAGAGGTAAAGATTGGTGCCAACCTAGAGCTCAGCGTGAAGCAACGGTTGACTAAGATGCTACATGATTATATGGAGATCTTTGCCTGGTCCTACGAAGACATGCCCAGGTTGGATACCGATATTATGGTCCATCATTTGCCTACTAAGGAAGACTGCCCTCCAGTTAAGCAAAAGGTCCGGCGGATGCGTCCAGAGATGTATGAGAAGATCAAGGCCGAGGTTATGAAACAGTTTGATGCCGGGTTCCTTGCAGTGACTTCTTACCCTCAGTGGGTTGCTAATGTGGTGCCAGTACCAAAGAAGGACGGTAAGGTCAGAATGTGTGTCGATTACAGGGATCTGAACAGGGCCAGCCCCAAGGATGACTTCCCTCTACCTCACATTGATGTCCTTGTTGACAATACAACTCAGCATAAGGTGTTCTCTTTCATGGATGGTTTCTCAGGTTACAATCAGATCAAGATGGCACCTGAAGACATGGAAAAGACTACATTTATTACTCAGTGGGGAACCTTCTGCTACAAGGTCATGCCTTTTGGATTAAAGAACGCTGGGGCAACTTACCAACGCGCCATGGTCGCTTTATTTCATGATATGATCCATCATGAGATAGAAGTGTATGTTGACGACATGATCGCAAGGTCCCAAACTGAGGAAGAGCACTTAGATCATCTGCAGAAGTTGTTTGACCGGTTGAAACTGTACAAGCTAAGGTTGAACCCGAACAAGTGCACCTTCGGGGTAAGATCTGGAAAGTTGCTAGACTTCGTGGTCAGTGATAAAGGTATTCAAGTGGACCCTGCTAAGGTCAAAGCTATTCAAGAGATGCCAGTTCCTAAGACAGAGAAGGAGGTCAGAGGCTTTCTAGGACGCCTGAATTACATTGCTCGGTTCATTTCACACCTAACTGCTACCTGTGAACCAATCTTCAAGCTGCTAAAGAAAGATCAGGTAGTACGTTGGAATGATGAATGTCAGGTCGCTTTTGACAGAATCAAGGAGTATCTCCAAGAACCACCCATCCTTATGCCACCGGTTGAAGGAAGACCTCTGATACTATACCTGACAGTACTTGACAACTCAATGGGGTGTGTGCTGGGGCAGCATGACGAGTCTGGCCGAAAAGAGCATGCCATTTATTACCTTAGCAAAAAGTTTACCGACTGTGAGACCCGATACTCACTGCTCGAGAAAACTTGCTGCGCTTTGGTATGGGCTGCTCGCCGGTTGAGACAGTATATGCTGACTCACACTACCTTGTTGATCTCAAAGATGGATCCTATAAAGTACATATTCGAAAAGCCTGCTCTGTCTGGGAGAATAGCAAGATGGCAAATGATCTTGACGGAATACGACATTCAATACACTACCCAGAAAGCCATCAAAGGAAGTGTATTGGCAGACCACTTGGCACATCAGGCAGTAGACGACTATCAGTCAATGAACTTCGAGTTTCCTGATGAAAGCATCATGATAGTGACTGATTGTGAAGTACCTGGACCGGATGAAGGACCTGAGGAAGGATCCCGATGGTCTATGCACTTTGATGGAGCTTCCAACGCTTTGGGTAACGGTATCGGCGCTGTAATCATATCTCCTCAAGGCACTCATACTCCACTCACTGCCCGGCTATGTTTCAACTGTACCAACAACATGGCGGAGTATGAGGCGTGCATCACGGGTCTTCAAGCTGCGATCGACCTAAGGATCAAGTTTCTGAGTTTCTTCGGAGATTCCGCTCTTGTGATCAATCAGATCAAAGGAGAGTGGGATACGAAACATCCGAATCTGATTCCTTACAGAGAATGTGTGTTGACCTTGATCCCTCACTTCACGAAGATAACCTTTGAACACTTTCCAAGAGAAGAGAATCAGTTGGCGGACGCGTTAGCTACAATGTCTTCTATGTTCAAGTTCAAATGGGACAATGAGGCTCCCCGGATCATAATCTGGAAACTGGACGAACCGGCATACTGTTGCGATCTCGAGACTGAATTGGTGACTGAGAAGCCTTGGTACCATGAGGTGAAGATATATCTGGAAGCTCAGGAATACCCTGAGGGTGCCTCTGTCAATGATAAGAAGTTCCTGAGAAGGTTCGCGGCAAAGTTCTTCCTTAGCAACGGCATCTTGTACAAGCGAAACCATGATTCAACCTTACTGCGTTGTGTGGATAGGACTGAAGCAGAAAGGATCATGGAAGAGCTACATGAAGGGACCTTTGGTACACATTCCAGTGGACATACAATGGCAAAAAAGATCCTTCGGGCAGGGTATTACTGGTCCACAATGGAAGCCGACTGCTACCAACATTCCAGGACATGCCATAAGTGCCAGATTTATGCAGACAAGGTGCATGTTCCTCCAATTCCTCTGAATGTTCTGACTGCGCCTTGGCCGTTTGCAATGTGGGGCATAGACATGATCGGTGAGATTAAACCTACGGCATCTAATGGGCACCGCTTCATCCTGGTAGCGATTGATTATTTTACGAAGTGGGTTGAAGCAGCTTCCTACGCTACGGTAACCAAGACCGTTGTGGCACGGTTCATTCGGCATAACCTGATCTGTCGATACGGCGTCCCAGAAAGGATCATTACAGATAACGGTACCAATCTCAATAACAAGATGATCACTGAGCTCTGCGAGCAGTTCAAAATACAGCACCACAATTCTTCTCCTTACAGACCGAAGATGAATGGGGCTGTAGAAGCAGCAAATAAAAATATCAAGAAAATCGTGCAGAAGATGACAGTGACTTATAAAGATTGGCACGAAATGTTACCGTTCGCTCTACATGGGTACCGTACCTCAGCCAGGACATCAACCGGGGCAACTCCTTTCTCCTTGGTTTATGGTATGGAGGCAGTCTTGCCGATCAAAGTGCAAATACCCTCTCTCCGGATAATGAAGGATGCAAATCTGAACGAAGATGATTGGATCCAGACACGACTTGATCAACTAAACCTTATTGATGAAAAGAGGCTTGCTGCTATCTGTCATGGTCAGACGTATCAAAAACGGATGATCAGGGCATTTAACAAAAAGGTCAGACCACAGGAATATCAAGTTGGGGATCTGGTAATCAAGCGAATCATCCTTCCTCAGAGTGATCCCAGGGGGAAATGGACCCCTACGTACGAAGGGCCATTTGTGGTTAAGCATGTGTTCTCAGGAGGAGCCATGATTCTAACCAATATGGATGGTGACGACCTTCCTCACCCCGCCAATGCAGACATAGTAAAAGATACTATGCATAAAAAAGACCCGCTAGGCTTACATGCCTAGGCAAAAATTAGGGCTTCCCGGCGAACCAAAAGGGTTCGGGCAAAATGAAGGGATGAAAATGAAAAAAAACTGTACACCCGGCAAGTCGAAAACCTGAAAAGGAGGCTTGGGCAAAAATGGGTATCCCGGTGGACTGAAAACCCGAAAGGGCGGTCCAGGCAAAATTTAGGGATAAAAGCGTAATATTATGTCTCATTGGATCACTTTGCATCCAGAATCCGGTATCTACATCAAGTTCAGACGGCATCGATCAGTCAGCTTCATCTTCGTTTAGGTCATCAAGTGATGAGACGCTCGGAGTTATAAAGGCAATAGCAGAGTTGAAACCCAGTGGATCATTCATTTCACACAGCTGTTTTATTTTCTCTTGTACCAAATTTGTATAAACTCTTTTGTTCGGCGGCGTTCTCTTACTAGGACGTCAGCCTCTTGTACACAAAACGCCTATTTACAGGCCATTCAAAAATCAATACAAATATATTTTTCAGTTAAAAGTGCCAATTGTTTTTCCTTTTCTATTTTGTTGTGCGAAGAACGTCCAAGGTTCAATTTGTGATATATGCATTGACAATAATTTGCTAACTCATGAATATTTGCGTACGAAACAAAGGATTAATTACAGGTAACATTAGAAACAGGGGCAATAAAGAGTTGTCTAAGCAATCTAATTGTTCTATCCTCCAAGGCACCAAGGTAGGTTCAGCCGAAGAACATAACCAGATATCTTAATTCCCCAGAGAGTGAGCCAGCAAGTCAGTACACTCTCCAAGCAAAGTTATCAAATCTTAAAGAAAGATGAGTATCCTCCAGCATATCTCAACATTTCCCAGCAGTATACATACAGTCTTAACAAACATCCCTGGAAATCTTGGTCTAAAGATTGTTCCCCGGCGGTATACCAGACATTCAGTGGAGTTACTTCCGATACAATTCAGAACTTCCCCAGGAGAGTCCAATCTAGCTCCCCAGAAAGTTGGAATCCATCTCCCCAAGCAGTAAGCTTATCCCCAGTAGATTCTGGAAGCTTATTCCTCGCAGAGCACGAACGCGTCTCCCGGCTTTATTCAAAGAGTTATTTCCTTACCAGGATATAACTGGGTTATCCTCAGCCAAAAGCCACGGAAAGAGCGTCTTCGACGAAGTTTTCTTACCCCCACCGAAGTCTATTAACACTTCCAACACAACAAGGGTATCCCCAGCAAGTTATTATCAACACTCAACAAAGTCTCTCTCCCCACAGAGTATTGCTTCCCAGCAAGATTGCTAGAGTACTTTTCTCCCCGCAGAGTAATGCATTCGCCAAGTTTATTCCCCAACGGAGTCATCTTCTCCTACCGGTATTCTTGCAACTATCATCCCCGGCGGAAGCAAAATCTATCCTTCAACATTAGCCCAGGAGTTAACCTCCCGGCACCCGTCAAGGATTTAATTTCCGAGACAAAAATACATTCATGAGCAAAACATCTTCATACATTATAGCATGCATATACGCATCATGAACATACAATATCACTTATTCAGAGAGCATCCCGCATGTCATACAACATGACATCGCATACAACTAACACTTGTCTTTTCAGGACAAAAGTACAAAAATGATTACCATCAATGGTCGCAACTAAAGATCCGATTCCTGAATCTTGCCAGGGTGTATCTGTTGATGACCAATTACCAGATCCGATTCCTGTATCTCGCCAGGGTGTGTCTGAAGAGTTCGAGGATCCGATGCCTGAATCTTGCCAGGGTGTATCCGTTGAAGACTAACATTACCAGATCCGATTCCTGTATCTTGCCAGGGTGTGTCTGAAGAGTTCGAGGATCCGATGCCTGAATCTTGCCAGGGTATATCCGTTGAAGACTAACATTACCAGATCCGATTCCTATATCCTGCAAGGGTGTGTCTGAAGAGTTCGAGGATCCGATGCCTGAATCTTGCCAGGGTGTATCCGTTGAAGACTAACATTACCAGATCCGATTCCTGTATCCTGCCAGGGTGTGTCTGAAGAGTTCGAGGATCCGATGCCTGAATCTTGCCAGGGTGTATCCGTTGAAGACTAACATTACCAGATCCGATTCCTGTATCTTGCCAGGGTGTGTCTGAAGAGTTCGAGGATCCGATGCCTGAATCTTGCCAGGGTGTATCCGTTGAAGACCAACATTACCAGATCCGATTCCTGTATCCTGCCAGGGTGTGTCTGAAGAGTTCGAGGATCCGATGCTTGAATCTTGCCAGGGTGTATCCGTTGAAGACTAACATTACCAGATCCGATTCCTGTATCCTGCCAGGGTGTGTCTGAAGAGTTCGAGGGTCCGATGCCTGAATCTTGCCAGGGTGTATCCATTGAAGACTAACATCACCAGATCCGATTCCTGTATCTTGCCAGGGTGTATCTGTTGACGACTAACATTACCAGACCCGATCCCTGTATCTCGCCAGGGCACGTCTGAAGAGTTCGAAGATCCGATCCCTGTATCTCGCCAGGGCACATCTGAAGAGTTCGAAGATCCGATTCCTGTATCTCGCCAGGGTGTATCCGTTGGCAACTATATTCTCCAGACCCGATTCCTGTATCTCGTCAGGGCACGTCTGAAGAGTTTAAAGATTCGATTCCTGTAACCATCCAGGACACATCTACAAAAAAAGTTTGAAGACCAATTCCTGTAACAGGCCAGGTAATCATTTTTCTCTTTTGCAGGTATGCAAGTTCTCACTAAGGAATCTCTTATGCGATCAACATCCAGATGGCATCCGTAAGCCCATCCACCTATCCATCATCCCTTAGCATGGCATCTATAAGCCCATCACCCTATCCATCAATCTCCAAATGGCATCTATAAGCCCATTCACCACCACACTGCTACTATATGAGCGCAAATTTCTGGGCACTCTAGTGTTCAATCATCTTCCACCCTCGGATTACGAAAGGCGCGTCAGCCAATCTGCATCCTCAGGTCTAAGAAGATTGAACAGGGGCAAATGTTGTACCCCAAAATTTGCCCTCCCATATTCTTCAAGAAATTGCCAAGTCAAAGCTTCAAAATTTCCCAAGGGTTGCACAGTTCAAGGACCTCCTAAACAGTCAAAATTAGGGTTTTGGTTCTGATAAAGAAAATGAAGTTTCCAAGGGTCCAATCAAGTCCCACATGTCTACAAATAGGGTCAAGCATCCTCATATCAAGTTTCAAGACTTTCAGCACAAAATTGCACAGTCAAAACCCTAATTGCACTACAGTCAACTATAGGGGCAAAATGGTCATTTGACAGTCAAAAGTCCAAATTTTTGGTCAACATATCATTTTGAAGCCACAAACATCATTTGATCAATGCTTGATCATGATTCTCAAAGCTTGGCTCAAAAATCATCAAGATGCAAAAGTTTCCATATTTGGACAGTTGAAAAAGTCAACTGTAAATTGACCAGGGCATAACTTCCACAAGGATTATCAGAAAAATTCCATCCAAATCTCATTTTGAAGAGAAAGACATTTCCTACAACTCCTCTTCATACTTCAAGTCCAAGAAATGTTCTCACAAAAAGTTATCAATTTCAACATTATAGGTCATTTTCAAAAGTCAACAAAAAGGGACTTTAAGTCAAAGGCCATAACTTGACATTGGTAAATCAAAATGACATGGGACCAAAGACATTGGTTAGAGGACTCAAAGAACTTTCCAAAACGTCCAAGAACATGAGCAAAGATTAAACATTGAGCAAGTTATGCTTTGTGGAAGTTGGGAAATTTTTGGATATTTTGAAAAGTCAACATTGATTCAAATGACCTAAAAATGCTAATGGGCCTCTTTTTCTTCCACAATTCATCATCCAAGGTATGTGCACGACCATTTGGCCCAAAGGGAAGTTTTTTATCATTTTTATTTATTTATTTGGATTTTTAATTATTAATAATTCATTTAATTAAATTAAATATGTGAAAAATACTAAACCTAATTTTTTGAATCTTTTTGTGCATGAAATAATCTCAAGATATTGTGTATAATCAGATTTGGAAAGAATCTTGCTAATTGGCCATGATTTGAACTAAGTTTGCATGAAAAGATTTGAAAATAATAAGCATGAAAAATCAAATATTGTATCATCAATTCAAGGATTCTTTGATCAATTTTCTTAACCTAAATCATTCATATATATATAGGCAAGCAAACCCTCGTGCCTTTGGACTCTAAGCTGCGCCATAGACAGAAAACCACACTTGAGTTTTTTGCTTGAAATTCCAAAACTGAAAACACTATTCCAAAGCATTTCAAGCCAAAACAACCATCCTATCATCTTCCTGGGACGTCAAGGAAGGATCCTGGATCAAGAACATCAACTCTAACGCCTTAAATCATTGTACAGAAATCAAACTTTTCCACTTTTTTTTCATAATCGTGTTTTAATATTTATGCATTTTCATGGCATTTCTTTCATAGATTCTGACTAATGGGAGGATTTTGAAGCTAACCATATAAGTTAATTGTGTTTTTGTGCACTATACGCGATTCCACCATTATTATCTTTTAGGGTTTTCCAAGTTCTGAATTAGGCGTTTTCAGCTACTGTAAAATTGGAGAAGCACGATACCATGGTTGAAACCAGCAGGTTTGGACGAATTGGAAACGACCATCGCGCCTAATTTATGTGGCCGGACGGCCTAATCGCTATTATCAGAACAAGCTTGTTTTGGGGGGTTTAAAACCCCCGCTAACCACTTTCTATTTTCAGGAAATAAACAAGCCAAGGAAGAAGAAGGGTGCGTGGCCATCAGTAATTGGTTGATTCAAATTTTTCGCGCGAAAGGAGCACTAACTCGTGTTTTCTTTTATATTAATTGATTGTTATTCATTATACAGCGCGTGTAGAGTGGCTCAGTGGCAAGCAGGCTTAGTGGTAACCCCTGGGACCTGGGTTCGAATCCCAGGTCCCCCACCCCTTTCACATTATTTTTCTACTAATGCTTATGTGCAGCTTCAGTATTGAAGACCACCATACATCATCAAAATCAAACCATCCACTTGGCCAATGGAAGCGATCAGAAGGCCATGATCTGAAGGAGCATGGTAAACCCCAGTCAACGCACTTACACGCTATCCTGGAAAGTCAATCAGGCCTTGAAACCTTGGGCCCAAATCACTACAACAAACCCTCCACTTGGGGACAGCACCCCCTAGAGTTTGTCTCTTTTACTCTTTTTTATATTTTTTTCTTTTCTTTATTTTAATTTATTTCTTTTAATTCTTTATAATACTTATTTTCACAATAATATAAAAAGACACAAAAAAATCAGAAAAGACAAAAAATAAGTATTTTATTTAATTAATATATTTTTTGTAAATAAGTATTATTCATTAATTTTAGTTATTAAATTAGGTTTAAAATTAATATTTTCCTTAATCAATTTAAAATTTGGTAGAATTAGGGTTTGTAATAATTTTTATCCTTTTTCTTTTTCTTCACTAATAATTAAATATTATTTATTTTTGTAATTAAATTACCATGTAATTAATTAGGTTAACTTAGGTTTGACTTTAATATTTTTTAATAGACTAAAAAACAATTAGAATTAGGGTTAATTTCTTAATTTACTTCAATTTCATTAAAATCATAAAAATACAAAAATACCAAAAATAATTTCTTTTTCATTTTTTAATTTTTATTAATTTAATAATTTAATTTAATTTCATTAAAAAGGGTCCAACGCCCTCGTTTCTAATTTTATTTCAATTCGCATATTTATTTCTTTTTCTTATAAATATTTATGTACCTCTCCCAAAGCCTTGTAAAAACTTAATTTCTCGCACTTTATTTTATTTCTTTATTTACTTTCCGTCAAATCGGGTCCTGGATTTTAATTTTGGCGATGTGGACCCGCGCCTTTGTAATAGTTTAGAACTTTCAATTTCCGCATCTTTTTTAACTGTTAAATAAATGCATGCAAGAATGAATGACAAAAAAATAAAAACAAACGCATAGATCACCCATAACCCGACAAGACAAAAATAAATGAATCTGACACACAAATCACACACCACCCCTAGGGTACGCCTCACTGTTGCCTTGCCTCGAAAGGTGATCGTCGAGTAGAGGATGTCTTAGTAAGTCCTCATGATCCGGGAACCTGGCATGAGGGTAGCTTCTAAGGTGTCTTCCCATTGCTCTGGTGATCACCATGTCCCGAACCTTCGAATTGACCCGAACACCTCCAATGGTGGTGCTACCTACCTCTCAATGGTGGGATGGCACTACTTTAAAGGACATTTACACAGACGAATTCCTTAGGGTAGGTAGACGACTCTAGATACTTGCTCTAATTTCAAAACAAATTAAAAATACTTTTCACACCGACACCTTTTCAAAAAACTTTCGAAAGCAATTTTTCAAACACTCTTGAGGACCGATACAAGAGTCGAACTGGAATTTTCAAAGAAACTTTTTAAAACCCACAGTTGAAAAGCAAACAAACCATTTTTGAAAACACAAGTGAGCAAGTATCTAAGAGCCCATGGATAACCATGGATAGAAAGGGTGCTAACACCTTCCCTTTCTATAATCTACCTCCCGAACCGAGAGCAATCTCTATAAGGAATTTTTCTGTGCTTTTGTCCTTTCCATTTGAAGAAAATAAAAGACGGTGGCGACTCTTGCTTACCGCGACATTTCGCGAACCAGCGTTAAACAGTCAGTTCCAGATCCACCGATCACACTTACCATTCTGAAAGTCCAGGCCATGTTACAAAGGACTTTTGGGATTTGAAGAACAAGGTGCAGGATTTGATTGAGGAAAAGGAGATTGAATTTGTTGCTCTTGAGACTCCTAATGTTATAACTTCCCCTATGCCCAAGCACGGCCGTGGTGTTAATGCTATTGATGATGACATGTTTGTTACTTCTGTTGATGAACTAGCTACTCCACTCCTGAATGTTAAAAAGAATCTCTTGCAAGCCGATTTATTTCTGGGTTGTGGTGAAGGTTTCCACTTATGTTTGTCTCTACCTAATGGTTGCCATTTGTTAAAGGAAGATGTTCAGCACCTGATGGATGATAAAGAAATTATGTCTAGAAGACTCCAGTTACAAGTGTTCCGTATGAAGATGTTTCTATCATTACCATTTCCGCCGATCCTCCCAAGGTCTCCTCCAAAAGACCTGTCAGGATTACATCTGTTCCAAAAGTTGCTCCATTGATAATTACTTTTCCTGGACCTATACCATATTCCTTGGATAAAGTTATTCCCTGGAATTATGGGGCTGACGTCTATTACCATGGCGTCAAGTAAGACCTGTTGGCTATTAAAGAAAAATTACTGAAAGTACTGAGCCTGACGTCACCAATATCGTCGGAACCAGTAAGATAACAAGAAGTGGGGGAGTTTTATCTCCTGAGATCTCTCCAAAAACGGTTTCTGCTTCTGTGATCATCCCTACTGCTGCTCCTGTTAATACTCCCATTACTACTCCGATGATTATTCTTGTTGCTGATCCTGTCAGTATTCCCATGGCTACTCCTACTGTTAGTCCTACTGTTATCCCTGCTACCGATTCGACCAAGACTCGGGGCAAAGAAGTATTTGTTGATTATGTCCGGACGAAGGCACATCCAGAAGCCATTCCCAAGGCTTCTAAAAAGGAGATGGAAGAGATATTGAAAATAATCAAGAAAAGTGATTACAATGTCGTAGAGCAATTTGGGTAGACCCTTTCAAAAATCTCAATGCTGGCCCTACTACTATGCTCTGAAGCCCATGCCAAGGATTTAGTAAAATTCCTGAAGTCTGCCCATGTGCCTCAAGAGACCTCCGCTGATCAGTTCGAGAATTGTGTGGCTAGTTTGATAGTTGACAATGGCCTGGGATTCTCTAATGCAGATGTAACTCCCAAGGGAAGGAAACACAATGATGCCCTACATGTCTCCATTGAGTGCAGGGGCACTACATTAGCCTATGTTCTGGTAGATACAGGTTCATCACTGAATGTCTTACTCAAGAACGCTCTAGATAGGTTGGATTGCAAAGGGCTCACACTAAAGCCCAGTAATATTATGGTTAGGGCCTTCAACGATTCTAAAAGAATGGTGCTTAGGGAAGTGGACATCCCTATCGAAGTTGGTACTCAAACTTTTAATTCCACTTTCTATGTGATGGACATCCTCCCGTCTTACTCCTGTTTATTGGGTCGACCCTGGATCGATGGGGTTGGTGCTGTGACTTCCACCCTACATCATATGCTGAAGTACCCAGTCAATGGGAAAATTATCCCAGTCCATGTGGATGAGGAGTAAATGGTGAGCCACTTGAACTCTTTCAGGTACGTTGAAATGGGAAGAGAGTTCATTGAGACCCCCTGTCAAAACTTTGAGGAAGTTCTAAAGATCGTTGCTTCAACCAAGACCACTACCAGTGTTCCAAAGATTACCAGGCCTACGCTGAAAATGGCTTCTCTCAAGGATGCCAAAGCAGTAGTTGAAGAAGGTGGGTGTAAAATTTGGAGCCAACTTCTAGATATTCCTTACAAATTTGACAAATTTGGTTTGGGTTTTACTTTAGGATCCCATAGAGTTGTTCGTCGTGCTTGCACCGGGGGACCACCTTTACGGATTAGCAACCATGAAGTCAATGCCCTAGAAGACAACGATAGTGATTATGACCTAAACAAGTGGATTTTCCCAACCATCAGCGGTGGACTCAGCAATTAGGAGGCTAAAGACTTTGTGCCCATTAATTTTATTCAAGAGTAATTTGTCTTTCTATTTTAAGGAAATGTAATATTTGAACAATTGAAACATTACAACCTTGTGTCTTAGCCGAGGCACAATGGTCTATTTGTGAGGGTCATTACTTCATTTTCATAAGTCATCAATAAAACAATGGACGTTTCACATAAAAAATTTACGCTCTTTGTTTTTCTTTTCTGCCTCTTTACTTTATCAAAAATATACATCTATGCTCTTACACACATCCACATATAAAAATGCAAATCCATATCCATTCTGGATCCCATTGATAACGGTTCTGCTATTGCTCATTATGACTTTGAATATTCGATCAACCAAGACGAGGACAATGGTGAGGAAGATTGTAAAGTACCAGGAGAGCTTTCCAGACTGTTACAATAGGAATAAAGGGAAATACAGCCTCATGAGGGGCCAGTTGAGACAGTGAACTTGGGTACTGAAGAGGACAAAAAAGAAGTCAAGATAGGTGCCGATCTAGAGCATAGTGTCAAGGAACGGTTAATTCATATGCTACATGACTATGTTGAGGTTTTTTCCTGGTCATACGAAGACATGTCGGGACTTGACACTGATATTGTGGTTCATCTCCTACCTACAAAGGAGGACTGCCCTCCAGTCAAATAGAAGGTTCGTCGTATGCGATCGGATATGTTAGAAAAGATCAAGGCTGAAGTCATGAAACAGTTCAATATCGGTTTCTTAGCTGTCACGTCATATCCATAATGGGTCGCTAATGTTGTTCCAATACTTAAGAAGGACGGTAAGGTACGTATGTGTGTGGATTACAGAGACCTGAACAGGGAAAGCCCCAAGGATGACTTTCCGCTTCCACATACTGATGTTCTAGTTGAAAACACCACACAACATAAAGTATTCTCCTTCATGGATGGTTTCTCTGGATACAATCAGATCAAAATGGCACCTGAGGACATGGAGAAGACGACCTTTGCCACACAATTGGAAACTTTCTGCTACAAAGTTATGCCATTTGGACTAAAGAACGCTGGGGCAACTTATCAATGTGCCATGGTAGCTTTGTTTCATGATATTATCCATCACAAGATAGAGGTATACGTTGATGATATGATATCCAGTCTCATACTGAAGAGGAGCACCTTGATCACCTATAGAAACTATTTGACAGGCTGAAGAAATACAAACAAAGGCTAAACCCGAATAAGTGCACTTTCGGAGTAAGATCCGGTAAGCTCTTAGGCTTCATTATCAATGGTAAAGGTATTGAGGTAGACCCTACAAAGGTCAAAGTTATACAAGAAATTCTGACTCCTCGCACTAAGAAGGAAGTTAGGGGATTCTTGGGACATCTTAACTACATCGCCAGATTCATTTCACATCTGACCGCTACTTGTGAGCCAATCTTCAAATTACTAAAGAAAGATCAAGAAGTGAAGTGGAATGACGATTGCCAGTATGCCTTTGAAAAAATCAAGGAATATATTCAAGATCCTCCAATCTTGATGCCGCCAGTCGAAGGAAGACCTTTGATCATGTACTTAATAGTACTAGAGAACTCAATAGGGTGTCTGCTGGGACAACATGACGAGTCTGGTTGAAAAGAGCATGCAATATACTATCTTAGCAAAAAGTTTACCGACTGTGAAACAAGATACTCACTGATCGAGAAAACTTGTTGCGCTTTGGCATGGGCTGCTCGCTGACTAAGACAGTATATGTTGACTCACACTACCTTGTTGATATCTAAAATGGATCCTATCAAGTACATCTTTGAGAAGCCCGATCTCTCCGGAAGAATAGAAAGATGGCAAATGATCCTTACCGAATACGACATTCAGTACACAACCCAAAAAGTAATTAAGGGAAGTGTACTAGCTGATCATTTGGCTCATCAGGCTGTGGATGACTACCAATCCATGAATTTTGAGTTCCCGGATGAGAACATTGTGTTAGTAACTGATTGTGAAGAATCTGGACCGGATGAAGGACCTGAACAAGGATCCCGATGGACTATGGTTTTTAATGGAGCTTCCAACGCTCTTGGCAATGGCATCGACGATGTGAACATATCTCCTGAAGGCTGTCATACTCCTTTCACTGTCAAGCTATGTTTAAATTGTACCAACAATATGGCTGAGTATGAAGCATGTATCATGGGTCTCAAAGTTGCAATCGATTTAAGGATCAAGTTCTTAAGTGTGTTTGGAGAATCAGCTTTGGTAATCATCCTGATCAAAGGAGAATGGGACACGAAGCATCCTAATATCATCCCTTACAAAGAGCATGTGTTGACACTGATTCCATACTTTGAAGAAGTTACCTTTGAGAATTTTCCACGAGAGGAAAATAAACTAGATGATGCGTTAGCTACAATGTCATCCATGTTCAAGGTTAGGTGGGATAATGAAGCTCCTCAAATCACTATTGAAAGGATGAATGAACCAGCATACTATCACGAGATTGATACTGAAGTAGTGGAAAAACCTTGGTTCCATGAAGTAAAAAGATATCTTGAAGACCAAGAGTATCTTGAGGGAGCTTCAGTCAACGATAAGAAGTTCCTAATAAGGTTCTATGCTTAGTTATTCCTCAGTAACGGGATCCTTTACAAGCGCAACATGATTCTACCTTGCTTAGGTGTGTAGACAAGAGTGAGGCAGAAAAGATTATGGATGATTTGCATGAAGGTACCTTCGGCACTCATTCTAGTGGGCACTCAATGGCTAAAAAGACCCTAAGGGAAGGATACTACTGGTCCACCACAGAGGTAGACTGTTATCAGCATTCACGGACTTATCACAAATGCCAGATCTATGCTGATAAGGTGCATGTGCCTCTGGTTCCTTTAAATGTCTCGACTGCTCCTTGGTCGTTCGCAATATGGGGCATCGATGTGATTGGGGAAATCAGACCTACAGCTTCCAATGGGCACCGCTTCATCCTGGTTGCCATTGATTACTTCACGAAGTGGGTTGAGGCAGCTTCATTTGCTTCTATTACCAAGAACATCGTGGCTCAATTTATCAGACATAACCTTATTTGTTGGTACGGTATTCTAGAAAGAATCATTACAGATAATGGTACCAATCTCAACAACACTATGATCACCGAGCTTTGCACGCAATTCAAAATCCATCATCATAACTTTTCTCCCTACCGGCCAAAGATGAATGGCGTTGTAGAAGCTGCTAACAAAAACATCAAGAAAATCATATAGAAGATGACAGTGACATAGAAAGACTGGCATGAGATGTTACCATTTGCTCTTCATGGTAACCGCACCATAATACGCACATCAACATGGGAAACTCCTTTCTCTTTGGTATACGGTATGGAGGTTGTCATGCCCATTGAGGTCTAGATCCCTTCCTTGAGGATCATGAAAGATGCAGGTTTGAGCAAAGACGAATGGGTTCAGACTCGACTTGACCAATTAAACATAATTGACGAAAAGAGGCTTGCGGCTGTCTTCCATGGTCATATGTACCAAAAACGTATGATCAAAGCTTTTAACAAGAAGTTCAAACGTCAGGTATATCAGGCTGGTGACCTGGTAATCAAACGCATCATACTGCCACAAGGTAATCCTAGGGGCAAATGGACTCCCACATACGAAGGTCCATTTGTGATCAAGAATATATTTTCTGGTGGAGCCATGATCTTAACTATTATGGACGGTGACGACCTTCCGCACCCTGTAAACGCGGACATACTTAAAAGAAACTATGCATAAACAAAGACCCGCTAGGTTGACTGGCCTAGGAAAAAATTAGGGCATCCCGGAGAACCAAAAAGGTTCGGGCAAAAATTAGGGATATACATAAAAAATCTGTACACCCGTCAAGTCGAAAACCTGAAAAGGCAGCTTGGGAAAAAAAGGGTATCCCAGTGGACTGAAAACCCGAAAGGATGGTCTAGGAAAAAGTTAGGGATTTTAAGCGTATAACTATGTCTCCTTGGATCATCTTATAGCCAATCATCAGTATCAACTATCAAGCTCAATCGGTACTAATCAATCTAATCTGCTTCGAACAAGTAGCGAAAGGGATGAGACGCTCAAAGACATAAAGGCAATAGCAGAATGGGAACCTAATGGGATTATTTCACATAGCTGTTTTTCTTTGTATACTATTTTTGTATAATTTCCATTCTTACGACGACATTCTCTTACTAGGATTCTTGTCTCCTTGTACAAAAACGCTTATTTCAAGTAATACAAAACTATTCCTTTGAAAGTGTTTTTATTTTTCTGTTTTGTGTGTGGAAACGTCCAGTGATTATTCTTGAACATCTGCATTTGAATGTGATTACTACTTACAAATATACACCTAAAAGCAGAAAGACAATTGCTAATGACTTTAAGAAACGGGACAATATCTAAGGGTCATCCACAAAATCCCCGCAGATGTTTTTCCCGCAGATACCTTCTCCAGCAGGTACAGAGGCAGGGGCATCCTACTACAAGGTCACTGCCATATTCTTAGTATGCAACCTAATGGTGTCAGATTCTCATATCCCCAGAGGAGTAAGAATCTTCAAATTACTGCTTCGACAAAAAATTTCCCAATGAAGTCGCCAAGCTTATCAAGATTCCCCAACGGGATTTTAACAAAATCCCCAAGCAGTGCATGGAGTTTCCCTTCCCCAACAGAGTTTATTTCTCTAACAACGGAAGTTCATCTCCCAGCATTTCGACTTCAAACAAAATCTGAAGACCTACATTCTTCACCCCCAGCCACAATTAGGGATTTATCTTCCCTAGTTTTTCAACGCTGCAATAGAACAACTGACATGTTCATACATTGCATTCATGAAAACATAATAGCATATGCAGCACAAATGCATATATCACAATCTCATTTATTTTGATAGCGCCATGCAATTCATACATCATGACATCGCATGAAACTTATTTTATCTTTCCAGGTTGAGTTTGCAGAAAGACAAACACTATCAACTTATACAACAGGTCAAAGATTAATGATCGAAACCAGACGGGAAAACCATCTACACGACCAATTGATATGAACTCCCGAAGCAAGACATGTTTACCAACAAATACAGTAGGCCACAGATTAATTCCTAAAACCAGACGGGGAAACCATCTATGTGACCGACAAAGCAAGTCCCAGATTAATACCTGTAACAAGTCAAGAAAGCTATATGTGGACAGTTGATTGTAGATTAACACCTGAAATAAGCTGGGAGAACTATCTACATAAGGAGATTGGATATTAATACCTGTAACAAGCCAGGAAAACTATCTTTCTTTCTAAGGTCGGAGATTAATACCTGTAACAAGCCAGGACAACTATCTCAACAAACGATAAAAACAAGTTCCAGATTAATACCTGTAACAAGCTAGGAGAACTATTTGTGGATGACCGATTATAAGTTAATACATGTAACAAGACAGGAGAACTATCTACATAAGGAGATTGAAGATTAATACCTGTAACAAGCCAGGAAAACTATCTTTCTTTCTCAGGTCAGAGATTAATACCTGAAACCAGCCAGGACAACTATCTCAGCGACCGACAATTTTCAAGTTCTAGATTAATACTTGAAACCAGACAGGACAACTATTTGCGAACAACTGATTGTAGATTAACACCTGAAACCATACAATAAAACTATCTACATGACCAGACGGAGCAATCTTACACAGGCTCCTTCTCATATATCTCTGGAGCAGGCTAACACGAAATCATCCTGGAACAGCCCTACACAGGCTCTTTCTAATATATTCTCAAATAACGGTTAATTCCATTATCCCCAACAAGTTACTGTGAAGCCTGGATTTCAACCAGAAAACAACAAACTTTCATCTCTCTAGAGATAACTCTTCAGCAGAGCCTTGGACAACTGAAGCTCCTAGACTCTATTCCCCATGGAGTTTTCCTCAAGCTGGAGAACAACAGAAACCTATATTCCTCAGCAGACTCCTCCTCAGACATCAGGAACAGGAACCCCCAAAGGAACCATGTGTGAAATCAGCATCTACTTTGGATAGCATCTTTAAGCCCATCTCCAGCGACTCTCTATCATCTTCTCTAAATGGCATCTGTAAGCCCATTCCCGAGATTATCAACCAACAATGTTACTTCATGCGAGTGAAAATTTCTAGGCACTCTAGTGTTCAATCATCTTCCACCTTCAGATCACAAAAGGCAGACAAGCCAATCTAAATCCTCATGTTTAAGAAGATTGAACAGGGGAAGCTGTTGTACCCCAAAATTTTCCCTCTCATGTTTTCCAAGATTGTCTCCTACATGGTTGGTTACAAATAATTTCTTAAAGAAAATGTAAATTTTTTGAGGATAAACAAGATGTCTTCGATTGGCATTGGGACAAGGTACTTCGATTAGGAATTTGGCACTCTTCGATCATGCCTTGATTAGTAAGCTTTGATTAGGTGTTTGGCATCCTTCGATACAAGCTTGACTCACCAGTCTTTGATTGGGCATCTAAACCCTTTGATATAAACTTGAATCACCAACTTCAATGGGGCACTGGACCCCCTTTAATTAAGTTGATTTCACAATGTCTTCGATGGAGCGCTGGGCCTCCTTCGACCAAGCTTGGTTCACAAGCTTTGACTGCGCATTAGCTACTTCAGGCTTACCTTTGATTCATAAGGTAAGAACTCCCTACAAGTCCATTTCGATTCACCAACAGTGGCCTCTACGTGTAACCTTTGACTCACTAGGCAAATGCCTCTTCATACTTTCCTTGGATTCGCTAAGTCAAAAGGCTCCCCCAACTGGCCTTCGATCCACAAGGAAGAGGCTTTCCTCAGACTTGTATTGAATTCACAAGGGCAAAGGCTTCTTCTATAATTGCTTTAATGCACAAGGAAAAGACTTCCTTTGTTCTTTCTTTCAATGCATAGGGCCAAGACCCCTCAACACAGTTTCTGCACTATGACACATAATATGACCCCTTCGAAAGAGCACTCCAAAGGTCCATTCGAAGGACATGCATTGAGCCATTCGAAGGAGACATATAGTTAATGAATACAAGCTTGTCTTATGATGGGTCTTGGTCTTACATGTGGCTAGGCCCTGACCTTTTATGCATTAGCATTTGAAGGTGGTGACAAAAGAGGTTTTCGATTGGCCAGATTGAAGTTTTCGTTTGAGTTGTTTGAATCAAGCAACTAGGGCAAGTGGACTCAATCGAAGAAGCCCTAATGAAGGAAACTCTAAACAAATTTGAATACAGAGTCATAAAAAATAACAAATGCTCTGACGAAGAGAATTCTGGGCAATTCGAATTGATGCAGATATTGACTTAATTAAAGAAACTCTGATAAGGGAAAACTCTGAATTCAGAGTCATCAATGATATGAGCAATTCGAATTGATGTGGATAGACTTCATCGAAGGAGCTGAATCAGAGCCATTTGAAGGAGGAAATTAGATTCATTCAAAGGAGGAAATCAGAGCCATTCGAAGGAGGCAATCAGAGTCATTTGAAGGAGATCATTCTAAAGTCATCTATGCCCACATTCATTCAAATTCAAAAAAGAGACAAGAATTCCACACCTTTGGAAAAGTTTCAAATATTTGTTTATGGATCATAAAGAACGTTATTGAGCATGCTTCTTTCCCTCCTACCTTGTCCCCTCCATCCTCTCTATATAAGGAGCACACTAACAAGCATTGCAAAGGGATACACAACCTAGAGAGAATGCTCCAAAATTGCAAAAAAATATCCAAAGTTGTCAAATTCAGAAAATGTGTTTCCAGCCTTCCTCAGTCCAAACAAAAGACTCAAATACGTTCTTGGAGACACCAGGAACCTATCCCTACCATTTTCCAAACGTGTAGCACGCTCAAACGACCAGATCGTATGTCACCATTTTGGTATATTTTCTTGAATTTAAAACCTTTTATTTTATGATATAAATGATTTCTATGTTTATGTTCATGTTTGTACTGATGTTTATGTATGTTTAGAGCCATCACATGAGAAATTTAACACGAGGATGAAGTTTTTCCATTGTTAGGGCAAAGCTTCAGACAAGCTTCATTCTCAATGATACAAGGACTTTCAGGACAAATGGGTACCACCATTGGATTCCTGGGGAAATTTTAAAGGGGGTAGGATGCTTTGTTGGTTTTGATATTGCTTATATTACAGGATTCGATTTTGAGGAAACCGGGGAAGATGGTGGCCATCCACCGTGCACGGTGGTTTGACTCCCCTGAGATGCGTGGCCATGTATCATTCGCCCATTCAAATTCCAGGGCCCCACCTGGGCGCGCGTGTTTTATATTCAGTCATTAGGACAATGTTTATTATTTAACTTATGTTTTGTGTACATATTAATGGATGTAAAGTTGTCCCAACAGTTGGGTGTATGAGTGTTAAGGCGTTGCGTGTGTGAGAAGTCAGGGGTTCGACACCTACCTCTTGCATTTTATTTTTTCCTAACTTTGCTTGCAGATCTAGTGCTCCCAGGCCAGATACATCCACCATGCACCTTTAAATTTGTGCTGCCAAGTGTTAGCATAACCAGATCCAAGGCCCTCATGCGCAGACTACCATGCGTTCCCCAACACTCCTCCCTACTGGATCCCAAAGCAGATTTGGGCTTCTCCTTGTTTGGGCCTGCGTTTTACAGCATTGCACCCCTCCCTATTTCTTATGTGCCTTGCCCATTTTACTCTTTTTATTTTTAGTTTATTAATTTCAGAAATCATTTTTTTATTTAATTAAAAATCACAAAAAAAAACTTAGGATTAGTTTTTAATTAAATAATTAATTTATGAAATTAATTAATTAATTAACTTTAACTTTTTTTTAAAGTAAGTTAGAAATTAGGATTAAATTTATGTTTAAATTATTTTCTCAAACAAAAATGCAAAAAATATTAGAATTAATTTTCTTTTATTTGATTAGAATTAACCTTAATTAATAATTTTTTTTTATTTAATTAATTAGGATTAGATTTATTTTTTTGATTTAATTTAATTTAAGTATTTTCTTAAAATAAACAAAAAACAACAAAAAATATTTTCTTATTTCATTTAGATTTGCCTTGGGTTTTTAGACGAACTTTTAACTTTCGCGCGTTACTATTTTCTCGCATTTTTACATTATTGTAACCATATATTGGTATGTAATAGTTAATACGACTTTTTACCGCTTTCTTTATTTTTCTTCCCCCAAGTTTTTGTACATTGTAAATATCCCCCTCCACGAAGCCATGTAATAGCGTATGTTTTATTTTCGCACTTTACATTTTTCTGTATCATATTTACTGTTAGTAATTATACATGTATGATAAGATTGAAAATTAAAACGTTGACAAACCTAAATGCGCAAGAAAAATAATTGAACCAAACATAATTGCACATACCCACCTCTAGGGTATCCCACTTCGGTTACCTTCGGAAAACGGTCACAATTCTCAAAACGTGAGAAGTTTTAGTGGCTGTCCTCTAATTTTAAGGTTCAAAGTCCCTCGATGACCCTCTCGATGTTGCCTCGGTTAAAAGTGATCTTAAAACTTTAGGACAGTTACTAAAATTCCTTGCCAAGTTGCCTTCGTGATCGTAACGTCCCTTCGATTGTCCCTCAAAACATCCAACGATAGGGTACCTACTCACTAATAGTAGGATAGCACTGTCTAAAGGATAGGAGGAAAAGAACGAACTTTTTCGAGTACAAGTAGATAGCTGCTAGATGCTTGCTCAAATAAAACAAACTTTTTACACTTACACATATCGAAAACACTTTCAAAAACATTCACTTTGTCAACACTCTTAAGGACTGATAAAAGATTTATCATAAAGAGAATTTCCGCATTAAGGCATTTTAAAAACAAATTTTCAAAACATACAAAGCACAAGAAATTTTCAAAACATGAACTAGCATCTAAGAGCCTGTAGATAACTACGGATGAAAAGGGTGCTAACACCTTCCCTTTCCATAATCTACCCCCCTTACTCAGAAAATTCTCGAAAAGGTCTTTTTCTGTTCTTTTTACCCTTTTCTTAATTTGGATAAAAGAAAAGTCGGTGGCGACTCTTGCTTACCATAACATTTGCGAACACAAAACCAGTATTAACAGTCGGTTATGCCACTGTATCACATAGCTTTAATCACAAATTCAACTTGTTAAGCTTCCAACTTGTTTCATCTGAGTACAAGTAATCTAAAAAGTAAGAAGCAAGCCCTCTGCACCCAACAACTCCAGAGCACTCCATGTACTTCTCCATTGGAACCACCATTTTCACATTAACTTGCCATTTCCATTTGAACCAAACCATAACTTGATAACTAAAGAATTTGTCTATCTCATTACCTCTGAGTTTTCTCTACAAATAGAGAGCTCATTTGCAATCCAGGACACGAATTCAAAGCTCTCAAACACCCTCAATCTCTCTCAAATTCTTAAATTGCTCAAAAAAACACCATTGTTGAGCCAAGAAGTCCATTTCTTCTAATTTCACAACCCTTGTAAGTTCCTTGCAAAGTAATCATTTATACTCCTCATATACCTCATATAGAACTCATCCAAGCACCAAAACAACTTATGTAGAATCATTATCATCATCTTCCAAACTCAAAAAACGAGCCCTGCAACTTGACTTGGTTGGAGTGATTCAACAACTTTCAAAGCATTCTACTAATTGGAGTAGCTTTAGGGAGGTCCCAGCAAGGTTAATCGATCATCATATTGCACCTGGAACAGCTAGAAGAAGCTTTGGACTTTTCTCCAAAGAGGTAAAAAACTCAAACTGTGATATCCTTATCCATGCATCATTTGCGTTCGATTTCAAAAGATAAAATGTTGATATCAATTACCTGAAGCTAACCATGTCCTTAGTTTCATTTATATTGCTTGTGTGTTGAGAATTTTAGCTCTGACTAGTTAGGTTTTCATTTTGGTACCAACATAAATTCTTTTTAATCTTTGAGTGTTAATTACAGTTAATGGCATGGTTGAATTCATGGTGAAATTTAGAACAACTTTCATGTTTATAGTTTTTAAAATGGTTGAGAAATGGAAGAGTTTGATATTTGAAAATGGTGGTGTCGTTGGTCTAGCGTGAGGAAGAACACGAAGTTTATAGGTTTGAACTTTTGATCATGTTTTATAATATATTTAATGGGTTTTGTTTCATAACTGGATGAAATAGCCACCCCAGTGGCAAGCGTGTGTGTGAGTAAGGCTTTGGTGTGCCAGGGCAGGGGTTCGACCCTGCCTTTGGCATTTTATTTTCTAAAATTTTCTTTGTAGATCCAGTGTGAACCAAGCATACACGCTCATCATGCGCCTCATGTTACAACCATCATATCTCATCAAAGAAAGATCTAACACACCAAATGCACACCCCATGATGCATCTCTTGAAAGTCCTCCATACTGAATCCAACACAGATTTGGGCTTTATCTAGTTTGGGCCTTTTGTTTTTGCTTTTTCTCACCCCATCTTACTTGTTTGCAGGCCCATTTTAACTTTCTTTGTTTTTGTTTTAATTAACATTTTCTTTTTTTAATCAGTTTTATTTTAATCAACAAAAATAATAAAAATCATAAAAAATTTAAATTTAGGTTTTTAATTAATTAATTTAATTTTTATAATTAAAATTAATTTAATTTAATCACCTTGTTTTATTTTAAATGATTAGTTTGTAAATTAACTAAGAATTATGTTTTATTTTTATTAATCACTTCCAATATTTTTCTAAAAAAAACAACAAAAATATTTTCTTAAACCCTTTGATTTTTTTTAGGTCTTAAATATTTTTCCTCTACATCATCTCTGCGCGGTTGCTTATTTTTCGCATTTATATAATTATGTAATTTCTCAAAGCTTGTAATAGATAAATTAGGATTTTCTTTATACTTTCCTCCCTAATTTATGGTTTGTACCCCCCATCCCTGAATCGATGTAATAGCGTAGATTTATTTCCCGCATTTTTCGGCACTTGTATACTGTTAGATTAATTAGGCGTGCATGGCAAGACGTAAAAAGAACAAACATTAGAAAACCTAATCTCAAGACAAATACTTGAAATCAAAACACTTCGCACATGCGTACCTCTAGGGTATCACTTGTTGCCTCGGATTTAAACAGTCATGTCCCTCGAATGTGGGATGCTTTAGCAAAAACCCTCGATTAAAAGATCGTAGTCCCTCGATGACCCTTCGATGTTGCCTTCGGAAAACAATCTTAGTCCCTTACAAAAATTTCTAAAACATCCTACAAGTTTCCTTCTATGGATGTACGATGACTCGCACCTATCCCTCACATCCAACGATAGGGCTTCCTACTAACTAATGATAGGGTAGCACCATCTAAAGGAGGAGGAAAAGAACATAAACCTTTTGAGTAGGTAGAATGCTCATAGTCGCTTGCTCGTAAAATTTTCAAAACAAAACATCTCTTCACAAAACAATACTTTCTTTCACAAACATTTTCAAAACAAACATTTTGTATAAATTTTCAACGATACGAGAATCATTACAAAATTTTCGTACTTAGGAATTTTCAAAATATTTTCAAACATACACAAGCACAAAGCATTTCCAAAAATTGAGCTAGCAATTAACAACCCGTAGATAACTACAGATGAAAAGGGTTCTAACACCTTCCCTTTTCATAACTTATCCCCCTTACTCAGAAAATTCTCAAAGGTCTTTCCTGTTCTTTTCACCCTTTCCTTTATTGGATAAAAGAAAAGTCAGTGAGGACTCTTGCTATCCACAACATTTGCGATAAAATGCAAAACCTAAAGTTAGTTGTCCCACCGTATTATAGGCGGTCCAGGAAAAAGTTAGGGACTAAATTGTACGACTATGTCACGTTTGATCACCCATCTACTTGCAGCAAGCTTTATTACCAATGTCAAGTTCAATTGGTGCAAATAAATTCAGCCAACTTCTTATGATATCAAGGGATGAGATGCTCAAATACATATGGGCAATAGCAGATTTGAAACTTGATGGGGTTGTTTACACATAGCTATATGTTTTGTTTTTACTTTGTACTCTTTTCATTTCATGACGATTTCCTCTTACTAGGATTTTTGTCTCTATGTACAAAACCGTTTATTTATAGCAAAATTATCAATATAAGTCAATTTCAAAATTCAAATTTTGATTTACTTTATTTTGTTTGCAAAAATGTCCAATGACTGAATTGAATGAACATATGCATATGAATATGATTACTATAAAAACACCTGTCAGCATTTACTCAAGACTATAGGAGTTAGGATAACGTTCAAGTAGTCCGTAAATCCCCACAAAGAAATCCCCACAGAGTCATCTTTACAAGCTCATCTTCAATAGAGATACATTCCCTCGCAAGTCTAATATGCCTTCAAGATAGAAATTGGGGCATCTTCCAGCTATTAACATTACCATACTCCCCAACAGATCCTCCCAGTGGATAAAGGAGTTTGATCATTTTCCCAGCATGCGACAAAACTTCCTCCACACAACCATTGTATAGGTTGTTCGGTCGGAAGGGGCATAACCTGTTGTAGTACTTTATTATGAGGAACCCCTTCTTTTTTTGCAACTATTAGATTTTGGATTTCCCCAACTGCGTGTATTTGAGGAACTAGTTGTATGGGGGTTTGAGGAGCACTGAAGAAATAAGAAATTCAACCCATTTGGCATGTTAATTATTGGTAACTCTTATTGTATTTTAGATTAGAGGATTAAACACAATACTAATTTGTTGGGTAACCATGTTAACCATATCATGGTTTCTATATTTCATATGTTGTCTTACATCTAAAAGAGAACTAGTAGTTAAAGGGTAGTATAACCCGAGGGATATATTATAATCCTCCATGGGGTTTACCCATTCGGCTAGGATTGCTTATGGTAGATCCCGATGGCATGTATTAATTAAAGGGAGAACCAATAATCATTTCACTATTTGCATATATAGATGTGTTAGTTTGTAGGTCTGCCATCAATGCAGTTGGCATACCATATGGATACTCCCTACTACCATAGGAAAATGTGAAGCCTAGAAGGAATGGAGGCCTAGTTTCTTCTACAGTGGTTTGTGCAACCCTGCGAGTAGTCAGAAAAAAGGTTGGTTATGGTGGGGGTACCACTATCTGCGTAATCATAGTCAAAACTAGTGCATGACTTATGACAGGAGAAATTACTCTAATAGTTGTTGAAGTGCATGTACCACCAATCATGCTCCGTTTGGTTGTTCCTCTACATTTGGAACGTTGTTCTGGGGAGGGGCTGAATTATTTGAAGATTGACGAGATATCTTAAAAATTTTATCCACTCATTAGACGTATAAATAATCAATGATTGAAACCATTTGCATGTGTGACGAATGTAAAGTAAAATAAAAGCACGTCCACTCTTTTGCAAAAGTTTGATTTTGCACAAAATTAATCCCACCAGGTGTTCCAATTTGATAAAAGTCTTTTCAGGTAAAAGTCTACGAACAGACGAATATTATCAGCAATTCTCAAATGGGCCGCAGATTAATTCCTGAAACAAGACGGGGAAACTATCTGTACAACCAAGCGGTATAAATTCCCAAAACAGGACGAGTTCGCCAACAGAAAGCAGGTCAAAGATTAACTCCCTAAATAAGATAGGGAAACTATCGACATGACCAGGTGGTATGAATTCTCGAGATAAGACGATTTTACCAACAAAAGTAGACTGAAGATCAATTCCTGAAACAGGACGGGGAGACTATTTACATGATAAGCATTTCCCTCAGAGACTGAATTCTGACAAGGATTTCCCTCATAGACTCAATTCTGACAAGCATTTCCCTCAGAGACTAAATCTGACAAGCAGCTACTTAAGCACCTTCCCCAGAGGATCATTCTGGAAAGCATTCTTAAAATACAGTCAAGCTTAGACTCATTTTGATACTTCTACCAACAGTTACTTTGGATGGAATCTATAAGCCCATCTCTGACAACATTTTGTCATCTCTCTGAATGGCATCTTTAAGCCCATCCAAGCAATATTATCAACAAGGTTACCTCTTGCACATATGAGTTTAAATTTCTGGGCACTTAAGTGTTCAATCCCCTTCCAGCTTCAGCTCACGAATGGCGAGCATGCCAATCTAACTATTTAGGTTTAAGAAGATTGAACAAAGGCATCTGTTATACCCCAAAATTTTCCCTCCTTTTTATTCAAAACATTCTCCTAGGGTTCTCAATTGCTCAAGGCTGCTCAAGAATTTATCAGACAAATTCTCCTCCTAAGCAATGGGTCCACACCTAGGGTTTCATATTTCACAAGGAAATTTTGGTTTCTAAGGTCTCGTATGGAATTCATGGTCTCTCATATGTATTCAAGAATGCTCATACCAAGTTTCATGCCTTGCATCACAAATTTGCTCAGTCAATTGCTCAGATGACTGAAAAATCAACTGTATTGGGTAAAAAGTCAAATATGGTCAACATACAGTCAAACTTCAAGATTTTTGGTCAACATCAAGATTATAAAGTCATATTCATCATTTGATCAAGGTTTGATCATAATTCACCAAGAAAACTCTTAAATCATCAAAAGTCAAAAGTTGCCAAATTAGGGTTTTCCTTAGGAGAAGTCAACAGAACTCTGGCCAAGCATAACTTTCACATGATTCACTAGATATTCCCTAATTGAAGCTCATTTTGAAGGAAATTCAATTATCTACAACTTTGTATCTCTAAGCTCAAGTCCAAAAATGCTTCATTTGAGAGATATGGGCCAATACAATATAGGTCATTTCAAAAGTCAACAAAAAGACACTTTTTGTCAAGGAAACTTACATCAATATAAAGTCTTCAAATGCAAAAATGATAAAAAGAGAGATTATAGAGGACATGTTGATATTTCCAAAAAGCCATAGATCACCTTAAAAAGATTAAAATTAAGAGAGTTATCACCAGTTCAAGTTGGGAAATTTTGAGCAAATGCATGAAGTTCAAAATGAGAAAACTTGATACTTTGGGCTATTATTTTAAAGACCAAACATGTTCTACACTTTATATACACCTCAGAAATTACTCATGTACCCCCTTGATCTTTTTATTTTAATTATTTTGATTTTTTTCATTATTAATTCAAAATAAATAAGATAAAATACAAGGCTCATTAACAAAGGTCCAAGCCCATGTTATGGTGACCTAACTCATGCTATATTTTCTCATCAAATCAGACATGAAGGACCACAAACCCTTATACCCAAAAACTTATCCAAAATTTCAAGATTCTCAAAAAAACTAGGGCAACTTGAAACCCTAGCTTGCAGCCACTCTCGAGGCCTATCAACTCTTCCATTCACTTCCAGGAACGTAGTGGGGGCAAGGCTAGACCGATTTTCATTATCAAAAAGGGATAAAATCACATAAACATGCCTCGTCGATTTCATCATTGCATGTTTTTCATATCTATGATTTCATTATGTTTTTGTGCATACTAATGTTATTGACATGTTCATGAGGTAATGATATGCAGGAAAACCCTAACATGGGAGTCCCATGATGATCGAATCGTGAGTTGCCATTACCATCCTGATCCATGATGTTTTCCTTGTAAATCCTAAACCAGTACGATTCCGCCCAAACAAACCAATCCATTTAATTTGCACGCCCTGATTTAGGGGGGTAGGATCCCCATGGATCTCTAATACGTGTTATTTTGCAAGAACAAGAAATCCTCTTGTCGGCGAAGACGACTGGAGCTAGGGCTCTGGCGTCTCTCCGATCTATGTGTTTTGTTTAATATTTGTTTTATTTGTTTCAGTTAAGATAACAGATGTATTACCGCCCCAACGGTTGAAGTGCACGCATTAAGATATTATTATGCCAAGGCGTGGATGCGATCCCAGCCTTTTGGCATTTTAACATTTTTTATGATTATCTTTGTTTTGCAGATTGTAAAACACGCTGATGCCATTCCTTGTCACCAAGGCGCGCCTGGCCTAGTGGTGAACGTGTTGGTTAGAATTGCTGAGGGCGTGAGTTCAACACCCACCCCATCCAATTTTGGTTTTTCTTCATAATTCTCTATTCTTTTACTCTTTTTTCTCTTCCTTTTCTTCAACTTCATAAAAACCTTTAACAAACCTAAATTTAGGTTTTTTAGTTTTTTTTTCACTAACCTTTTATTTAATCAACCCTAATTAATTGTTTAAGTTTTTATTTAATCAATCAATTTAGGTTTGTTTTAGGTTTCTTTTCACTAATTAATATTTTTTTAATTAAAATCAATTTAGGTTTTTAGGTTTTAATTAATCAAATCCCTTTTTTAATTAATTAAAATTAATTAGGTTATTAGGTTAATCATCAAATCTTTTTATCAAGAAAATCGCCAAAAAAACAATTTCCTTCTCCTTTTGCTTTCCTATCTTATATTTTCGTGTGGTTTACCTTTCTCACATTTTTTCCTTGATTATTGTAACTGCTCATATTTTGCAATAGTAATTAGGGCTTTATTTTACGCATATTATTACTTATGTATCTCTCCCAAAGCCGTGTAATAGTTTAGAGTTTATTATCTGCTTTTACTTTCCGCTTTACTTTTCCGCACTTATACTTTATGCCTCGTATATATTATAGTTAGCTAATAGGATTGTATGGCAAGATTAAAAGAAAACGGTAGCAAACCCTAATGCAAGATAAAAAATACTTGAAACACAAATCACTTTGCACACTCGCACCTCTAGGGTACTCTCTCTTTCTGCCTTATGAATAACAGTCATGTCCCTCGAATGTGGAATGCTTTAACACTGTCCCTCAAAATCAAATATCATAGTACCTCGATGACCCTTTCGAATATTGCCTTCGGTAAACGATCTAGTCCCTTACAAAATTTCTAAAGCGCCCCCTAAAAGTTGCCTTCAATGACTGTTCTATGACACGTGCCTATCCCTTCACATCCAACAATATGGCTTCCTACTTACTAATGGCAGGATAGCACTATCTAAAGGATGAGGAAATTACAAGAACAACCTTGAGTATGTAGACCGCTCGTAATGGCTCGCTCACAAACATTTCAAAATAAAACATCTTTTTCACACAAACACTCTTCGAAAATATTTTTAAACAAAACACTTTGTATGCATTCTCGAGGACAGATACGAGGATCATTACAATGTTTCCTGACTATTGCCATTTTCAAATACACGACACAAAGCATTTTCAAAAGTGAGCTAGCGATTAAGAGCTTGTAGGTAACTACGGATGAAAAGGATGCTAACACCTTCCATTTTCATAACCTACCCCCGAACTCAATAATCTCAAGGTCTTTCCTATTATTTTCACCCTTTCCTTATTGGATAAAAGAAAAGTCGGTGGTGACTCTTGCTATCCGCAATATTTGAGATAAAACACAAAACGAAGTCAGTTCTCCCACTGTATTACACTTCCTCATCTTTGAATTTCATGGTGTCTCTCACATTAATTTCCAACTTCTCATCATAGACCTTGAGGGTCATAGTACCTTCCTCAATATCTATCATGCATCTTCCCGTCTCTAGAAAAGGTCTTCCCAAAATTAGCGGTATTTCCTTATCCTCTGGCATTTCAAGAACCACAAAATCATTAGGGAACACAAACTTGTCAATCTTCACAAGAACATCAGTTGCGATACCATAAGGTCTTTTCACTGAATGATCTGCAAACTGAAGTGTCATACGAGTGTCTTAAACCTCACCGAGTTCAAGCTTTTTTTAAATTGAAAGTGGCATCAGGCTTACACTAACACCCAAATCAATAAGTGCCTTCTTGAATGATATATCCCCAATGGTGCAAGGAATAGTAACCGCACCTCGGTCTTTCTTCTTCACAGGAATTTTAAGAACCTGCAAAATAGAACTACATGTTTCAGTTAGCATTATCGGCTCAGTGTCAATTGAACGCTTCTTGGATATGATGTCTTTCATGAATTTGGCATAGATAGACATTGATTCCAGAGCTTCAGCAAAAGGAATGTTAATCTCAAGTTTCTTGAATAACTCCAATAATTTCTCAAAAACTCTCTCATTACGATTTTTCTTCCTTGTTCTTGTAGGATAAGGGAGAATGATTTTTTTGCTTAGGATCCTTCTGCTTTTCCTTCTCAACAACTGGCTTTATGACCACTTCCTCAGCTTGCTTTGGATTATCTCTGATTTCTAGATCCACTTCTAATAAACCTTCATCTTCTATTTCCTCTTTTTCGACATTTCCAGCTAACTTACCGCTCTTGGTCACAACTGCATTCACACTGTGATTTTCTCTTATATTTGTAAATGTTCCACCAGGCAGGGTGCCAGGTGCTTGAGCATTCACTAGCTATTGTGCTATTTGTCCCATCTGAACTTCTAAATTTTTAATTGAAGTGGAAGTTTTCTTCTGATTGTTTCTTGTCTCCTCTTGAAACTGAATATTATGAGTTGTCATCTTTTCAATGGCTAACTCCCAATCTGATTTTTTCGAAACTTATTGTTGTTGCTGCTGACATTGATTCTAGTATTGGCCCTGCCCCTGCTGCTGAGCATTTCTTTTTTTATCCCTCCAGGAAAAATTTGGATGATTCTTCCACCCAAGATTGTAGGTGTTATAATAAGGACTATTCCGCTTTATAAACTTGATATCTTCAATTTGTTGAGCAGTTGAAAGAAAATTCACAGTCAAGTGTGGTCCACCATAAATTTCATAATTAGTGTTGACCTTGTTGAATTTGAGCCACTTGTTTTGTGTTGATATACATCGCCTTCAGCTTCGTTTCTACTTTTGTAGCAATTTTTTCTTCCATATTTATCTACTTGTTGGCTTCTAACTTTAAATCAAGTACTCCCCCTGACTTACTTGTAACTCTGTCATATAACTCCAGATGCTCATTTGCAGTAATGGCTTCAATTATCTTCTTGATACCAGTGGCTGTTGAAAAATTAGATGAGCCACCAGTTGCTGTGTCAATTAGCTGCTTGGTTTTGATCCTAAGACAATTCACAAACATTTGCATCTGCTCAGTCTTATCCAAATTTTGAGTAGGACAAGACACTAGGAGTCTTTTGAATCTTTTATAGGAATCCCCTAGTGACTCACCCTCTTTCTGCTTGAAATTTAGGATCTCGTATCTTTTTATCATTAATACTGACGTTGGAAAGTACTCATTCAGGAACGCTTTTGCCATCTCTTCCCAAGAAGTAATACTACCATTCGGAAGGGAATAAAACCACTCTTCAACCTCATCAGCTAAAGTGAACAGGAATATCTGCAACTTTTTATGTTCCTCGGTATGCCCACTGTGATACGGTGGCATAACCGACTGTTTAATACTGGTTTGCGTTTTTTGTTCGCAAATGTCACGGTAAGCAAGAGTCGCCACTGACTTTTCTTTTATCCAATCAGTAAAGGGTGAAAAGAACAGAAAAATACCTTTTTTCGAGATTTCTGAGTATGGGGGTAGATTATGGAAAGGGAAGGGGTTAGCACCCTTTCCATCCATGGTTTTCCATGGGCTCTTAGGTGCTTTCTCATTTTTAAAATTGCTTTCGTGTTTGTGTGGTTTGAAAGGATTTGAAATGCCTTAGTGCGGCGATTCACTTTATGGTAACTCTTGTATCATTCCTCAAGAGTGTGATAAAGCATTTTTGAAAACTATTGTTTGAAAATTATGTTTGAAAGTGTATGGTGTAAAAAGATTATTTTGAGAAAGTACCTAACAGTTATCTAACTTCTCGAAAAAAGGCGTTCTTCTCCTCCTATCCTTTAGACCTTGTTATCCTACTATTAATGAGTAGGTAACCCTAGTCGTTGGATTTTTGAGGGACTATCGAAAGGGATGTACGGTCATTGGAGGCAACATGTAAGGATACCTTAGCATTTCGAAGAGACTACCATCATAAGATCATTTCTCGTAGGCAACCCGAGGGATATTTAGGGACTATGATCTTTATGACAATTTTAACCGAGGGTCTTTGCTAAGAGTACCCCTACGTTTCGAGGGACATGACCATTATTTCCGAAGGCAACCAAGTGAGGTAATACCCTAGGGGTGCAAGTGATCGGCAATGTGCTTTTTTCAGATATTTATCTTTGCACGGTTATGGTTTTCTACTGTTTCAAATTAGTGATCTTTTACATACAATCCTACGCATACATCTAAACAGTTTATATATTTGCAGAAAGTAAAAGCGAAAAAGTAAATCTAATTATTACAAGACTTCAGAGAGGGGGATACATAACCAAAAACTTTGGGGATTAAACAGTAAATAGGGAACGACAGTAAATAACCTAATTAAAACTATTTCACTCTCGAAGCAATTACAATAATTTTAAAAATAATGGAAAAAGAATATGCGCGACAAAATTAAATACGGGGGGAATAAACAATTAAATTGAAAGACATTTAATTAGTGAATAAAGAAAAAAAAGGATTTTTAGAAAGTAATTAATTTTAAAAATTAACCTAATTTCTAATTAATTTTAATTATGAAAAAAGAATTCAAATTATCCTAATTAACCTAATTAATTAATGAAATTAAATATTTTTATGGAAAAAACCTAATTCTAATGTTTTTGTGTTTTTATTTGAGAAAAGTAATTTAATTTCAATTAAAACCTAGTCTCTAGTTAATTTAAATTATGAAAAAGAAATTAATTTTTAATGATAAAAAATCTAGTTCTAATATTTCATGTTTTATTTTATTTTATGATTTAGTTAAAAATAATGAATTTTTTTATAAAAATAATTAAAACAAATAATTAACAAATAAAAGAAATTAAAGAAGAATTAAAGTGGGCCTGATGTGATGAGCAAAACTGGGGGTGTGAAGAAGAATGGATAGGCCCAGATTGATGCAAGCCCATCATCCTGCAATGGATCTGGTGTGGTGGCTTCTGAGAGGTCCACCATGCACCCTTGAAGCAGGAGCATTTGATCTGGATTGATGATGACCTGATGGCTGGATCTAGGAGTTGCATGATACTTCCCTTTGGATGCTGCGCGCTAGATCCTGTGGAAAATATTGAGAAAATACAAAAGCATACGCCTGGGATCGAACCCAGGACGTTTGCATTGCACACCTTGCCTGTTAACCATCTGCGTTGGAATGTTATTCGTTTATATAATTAAACGAATAAATTATAAGCAAAACAAAGTGTTATGCCCAGAAACATGCGCCAAATTCAAACTCTCCAATGGGACGCGACGACCTAATTACCTTCTTCCTACAACCGTTATTTTTTATACCAGCCTTTTACCTACAGACAAAGTTGTTGCTAAAAGCTATAGTGACAGTTTTCGTCCGTAGCTATAATCCTGCAGATTTCTACAACATAAAATAAACCATATTAACCAAAACTAAAAGTATAGATCAACCAAGAATTTTGTCCTGAGTCTATTGGTACCCATGATGCCCTTCAATTTTCCCTGGACAGAGAAACCCCAACTTTGAGCTCATAAACCCTAGTTATGGCACAAGATGGTTCATGTACTAAAAATCAAATCTAGGCTATCCAAAAGATCACAAACATGATTATGAACACGTTTATGCAAGAAAATCAAAGGTAAAACACTTAAAATCCTGAAAACGATTTTGAATTAAGGGAGTGCAAACCGTGATGCGTAGATGGAGATTCTTGAAGCTTCAAGGCTTGGAAATAATGGGAAAAGCTTCCTGAGTATGCGTGGATGATTGCTGAAGACTCAAAACTCCTTGAACTGGCCCGTGGAAGAAGATAGGTCTTTCACTTTTTTGACAAAAGTTGGAACTCGTTTCTTGCTTTGGAGGCAGGTCGTGCGTCTCAAAAATTATCCTTAAGGTTGAGAATGCTTGTGTATAAATATGTGAATTAAATTAGGTCCCTATGTATGGCAAGAATCCAACAAATAATGCCTTTTCAATTTTTCTTCCAATCTTTCCATATGTGGATATTTCCTCTCTTTTCAATCTTGCACGATTTTTCTTGGTATTATACAACATATTTGGATTGTAATTCAATGCAAAATCAAATCAAAACAAATCTTCAGTATTTTTATATCATTTATTTGATTTAATTTGAATTTTTAAAGGATTAAAATCAAAATAAATTAAATAAATAAAGCCAATGATGCATGGAAAGGTGTTTGGGTCATGTACCAGACTAGGAATGTGTTTCAAGTATAAAAAGTTAGGACCATTTGGAAAAAATGCAAATTTTGGCATTGTTGACTTTATGCAAATTTCCAAAAATGGCCAACTTCGACAATGCATATATCTCTCAATTTTAACCCTAAGAGGGTGTTCTTTGACTTTTTAGAAATCTTAGGATGTCCTCTAAACAACCTTTTTGGTTTCATCTTAATTGGATCTTCCATGTTCATGTAAGGAGCTTTGACTCAAAAGGTGTTTTTGTTGACTTTTTGAAATGACCTATAATGTAAGAACTTGTATCTTTTGATTGAGGCATTTATTTACCTTGAGGGATGAAGAAGAGTTCTAGGGAATTATATTCTCTTCAAAATGAGCCTTGGTTGGAAAATTTCTGAAAAAGTATTGGAAACTTATGCCTGGTCAAAGTTTGGTTGACTTTTCTTATAGAAACCCTAAATTGCCATTTTTGACTTTTGATGAGTTAGGAGCATTTCTTGAGGAATCATGATCAACCCTTGATCAAATGATGAATAATACTTCAAAATATTTATGTTGACCAAAAATCTTGAAGTTTGACTGTATTTAGGCCACAATTGACTTTTGACCTAGTATAGTTGATTTTCAGACATTTGAGCAGTTGACTGAGCAAACTTGTTGTGTAAGGAATGAAACTTGGCATGGATGATCTTAACGAAATATTATGGCAATGGAGACCATTTGGGACCCTTGGAACTCAAACATCTTGATGAGGAGTGTAACCCTAGTTTGAGGCTTATTGTCTTAAGAGGAGGATTTGCCTGCTCAATCCTTAGTCAACTTGAGCCATTGAGGACCTCTAGGAGTATGTCTTGTGTGAAAATGGGAGGGAAATTTTTGGGGTACAACAGCTTCCCATATTTAATCTTCTTAAATCATAGGATTTAGATTGGCTTGTCCGCCTTTCATGATCTGAGGGTGGAAGATGATTGAACACTAGAGTTCCCAGAAATTTGCACTTGCATGAAGTAATACTGATGGTTGATGATGTTGTGAATGGGCTTAGAGATGCCATTTAGGTAAGATAACTGAAAGTCTTCAGAGATGGGCTTAAAGATTCCATCCAGAGAATGTGACGGGAAGTCATCAGAGATGGGCTTAAAGATGCCATCCAGAATAATGATGATTTCGTGAGATATTCCTTCGTGGGAATTCCTGTTCCTGTTGTTATGGAGGACTTAGCTAAGGAATGTTGGTCTCTGTCTTAGGGAATAGATTCTAGGAGCTTTAGTTGTCCGTTACTCTACTGTGGAGTCATCTCTTGATTGAAGAGACGAAAGTGGACTGCTATCTGGCCAGGATCCAGGCTTCACAATAACTTGCTGAGGATGATAAGGTTGACTGCTATCTGGTCGTACTCCAGGCTTCATAGTGACTTATTGGGAAATGAGATTAAACAGTTATCCGGTCAGGATCTGGGCTTCACAGTGTCTTGAATTGTTAATTGACTATTATCCGGTCAGTTTCCGGGCGTCATATCTTCTTTAACTGGGATAGAAATATTAGTATCGATTTGACTGAACCAAAGAAAGGTCTCAAGTTGTCTTCAACTGGGATAGAAATCTTAGTGTCGATTTGACTAAACCCGGGAAAGGCCTTGAATTAACTTTGATTGGCATTGTAATCAGGAGGATTTTAGTAGCAATTCAATTAATTCAGACAAAAGTCTTGGTACATCTTCCACTGGAATAGTAATCAGAGAGATCTTAGTGTCGATTTGGCTGATCTAGAGAAAGTCTTAGATTAACTTGGACTGGCATAGTAATCAGGAGAACCTTAGTAGCGATTCAACTGACCCAGACGAAAGTCTTGGAATCTCTTCCACCGGCATAGTAAGCAGAGAGATCTTGGGTTAGCTTTGACTGGCATAGTAATCAGGAGGATATTAGTAGCGATTCAACTGCCCCAGACGAAAGTCTTGGAATCTCTTCCACCCGCATAGTGAGTGGAGAGATCTTGGGTTAACTTTGACTGGCATAGTAATCAGGAGGATCTTAGTAGCGATTCAACTGACCTAAACGAAAGTTTTGGAATCTCTTCCACCGACATAGTAAGCGGAGAGATCTTGAGTTAACTTTTAATGGCATAGTAATCAGGAGGATCTTAGTAGCAATTCAACTGACCCAGACGAAAGTCTTGGAATCTCTTCCACCGGCATAATGAGTGGAGAGATCTTGGGTTAACTTTTATTGGCATAGTAATCAGGAGGATCTTAGTAGAGACTCAACTGACCCAAACAAAAGTCTTGGAATCTCTTCCATCGGTATAGTGAGCAGAGAGATCTTGGGTTAACTTTGACTGGCATAGTAATCAGGAGGATCTTGGTAGCGATTCAACTGACCCAAACGAAAGTCTTGGAATCTCTTCCACTGGCATAGTAAACAGAGAGATCTTGGGTTAACTTTGACTGGCATAGTAATCAGGAGAATCTTAGTAGCGATTCAACTGACCCAGATGAAAGTCTTGTGAGGACATCTTCTTGAAGAAAATGCTGAAATAGCCGTAGCTTGTTGATTTGGTCTTTTCCCTGAAAGGCAAAGATTTAGTCGTATGCAATGTCATGATGTATGAAATGCATTGTGATGATGTTCTCAAAATAAATGAAATTGTATTGCATGCAATATGTATGCGCATGCCATGACGTATGAACATGGGATGCTATTACAGTACTCCTTAGTCAGGGAAAATAAATCCCGGACTGCTACTGAAAAGTAATAGGGAGCCGAGTTTTTCATTTCCGCTGGGGATGGTAAATGGAGATGACTATGCTGTGGATTTACTCCTTTTTGTTTGTGAATATTCTGTCGGGGAGAGACTTTTCCTGAGAATAAATCTACAGGGGAATAACCGTGTTTGAGAGAACAGATGCTTTGCGGGAAGATTTTGCCGATTTGGAGAAATAAACTCCGTCGGGGGATGAACTTCTGTAGCTAGAGAAATAAATTTTGTTGGGGATTGAGCTTTTGCATTCATAGAAATACACTCTGCTAGGGAGAAAACTTTATGAACCGCTTGCGATTATAAAATTCGGCTGGGCGATATAGATATTGGCTCTCTGAAGGAACTTTGTTGGGGAAAGTAACTCCTATTTGGGGAAGCCGGTGTCAAAGCTTTTGGTTTCCTCTACTCTGTGGGGAAGCATATACGTCACGGGGGTGCATGTAATGGTGACTTCGTTTCAAAACTATTTCTTCCCCTGTACCTGCTGGAAGGAGTAACTGTCGGGATTGACATGGTTTTTTTAGTCTTTGCCCTTGTTCCTTAAGTTATAAGCAATTGTCTTTTCGTTTCTTATACAAATATTTGTGCATAGCAATCATACTCAAACGCACATGTCAAGAATAAGTCATTGGACGTTTTTGCAAAACAAAACAGAAAAAGAAAAACAAATGGTTTTGTAAAAATGACTTGTATTAATTTTTGAAGTTGGCCTATAACAGGCATTTTTGTACAAGGAAGCTGATGCTCTAGTAAGAGAACGCCGCCGTGAAAATGAAAGCTATACAATATTGTGTACAAAGAGAATAAAATAGCTACGTGTAATAATCCCATTGAGTTACAATTCTGCTATTGCCGCTATGTCCTCGAGCATCTCATCACTTTGCTACTTGTCTGAAGCTGACTGGATTGATCGGTGCCGTTTTGAGCTCGATAGTCGATACTGAAGTCTGGTCGCAAGGTGATCCAATGGGATATAGTGATACGCTTTAAATCCCTAACTTTTTCCTGGACCGCTCTTTCGGGTTTTCAGTCCACCGGGATACCCTTTTTTACCCAAGCCTCCTTTTCAGGTTTTTGACTTGTCGGGTGTACAATTATTTTTTGTTTTCATCCCTAATTTTTGCCTAAACCCTTTTGGTTCACCGGGAAGCCCTTATTTTTTTCCTAGGCCATTCAACCTGGCGGGTCTTATTTATGCGTAGTATCTTTTAACTATGTCTGCATTGACAGGGTGAGGAAGGTTGTCACCGTCCATGGTGGTCAGAATCATGGCTCCACCAGAAAAAATGCTTTTGATCACAAATGGCCCTTCGTATGTGGGATTCCATTTTCCCCTGAGATCACCTTGCGGCAGTATGATGCGCTTGATCACTAGATCCCCGACTTGATATACTTGGCGCCTGACCTTTTTATTGAAAGCCTTGATCACCCGTTTTTGATACATTTGACCATGACAGGAAGTAGTAAGTCTCTTTTCATCGATCAGATTCAGTTGATCAAGTCGAGTATGGATCCAATCATTTTCATTCAGACCTGCATTCTTCATGATTCTCAGAGAAGGGATCTGGACCTCAATAGGTAGGACAACCTCCATGCCATATACCAGAGAGTAGGGTGTTGCCCCTGTCGATTTTCGTGTGGAGGTGTGATAACCATGAAGAGCAAATGGTAACATCTCATGCCAGTCTTTGTATGTCACTGTCATCTTCTATAGAATTTTCTTGATGTTCTTGTTAGCAGCCTCCAAAGCTCCATTCATCCTCGACCAGCAAGGGGAAGAATTATGGTGCTGGATCTTGAACTGTTTATAGAGTTCGGTGATTATCATGTTGTTAAGATTCATACCATTGTCAGTGATGTTTCTCTCTGGCACACCGTACCGACATATCAGGTTATGCTTGATAAACTGCGCCACAACGTTCTTGGTAACATTAGCAAAAGAGGCAGCTTCAACCCACTTCGTGAATTAATCAATGGCCACCAGGATGAAGTGATGCCCATTGTAAGCGGTAGGTCTAATATCTCTGATCATGTCAATGCCCCACATTTCAAAGGGCCAAGGAGCCGTCAAGACATTCAAAGGAACCAGAGGCACATGCACCTTATCAACATAGATCTGGCATTTGTGACAAGTTCGGGAATGCTGATAGCAGTCTGCTTCCATAGTGGACCAATAGTATCCTGCCCGTAGGATCTTTTTAGCCATGGTATGTCCACTTGAAAGGGTTCCTAAGGTACCTTCGTATAGATCTGTCATAATCCTCTCCTCTTCGCTCTTGTCTATGCAACAAATTAAAGTAGAGTCATCGTTGCGCTTGTAGAGGGTTCCATTACTGAGGAAGAACTTTGCGGAGAACCTTCTCAGAAACTTTTTATCATTGATAGATGCCCCCTCGGGATACTCTTGAGCCTCAAGATATCTCTTTACTTCATAGAAATGAGGTTTGTCCGCTACTCCTTCAGTGTCGATCTCGTAGTAATATTCCGGTTCATCCAACCTTTCAATAGTGATTTGAGGGGCCTCGTTATCCCACCTGACCTTGAACATAGAAGACATGGTAGCTAGCACGTCCGCTAACTAATTCTCCTCTCGTGGAAAATTTTCAAAGGTTACCTCCTCAAAGTATGGAAGCAATGTCAGCACGTGCTCTTTGTACGGGATGAGATTCGGGTGCTTCGTATCCCATTCTCCTTTGGTTTGACTTATCACCAAGGCTGAATCCTCGAAAATGCTCAAGAACTTGATCCTCAGGTCAATAGCAACTTTGATACCCATGATGCATGCTTCATACTCTACCATGTTGTTGGTACAGTTGAAGCATAGTTGGAAAGTGAAAGGAGTATGACAGCCTTCAGGAGATATAATTACAGCACCAATGCCATTACCGAGTGCGTTTGAGGCTCCGACAAAAACCATAGTCCATCAAGATCCTTCTTCAGGTCCTTCATCCGGTCCAGGTTCTTCATAATCAGTCACTAACATAATATTCTCGTCCGGGAACACAAAATTCATGGACTGGTAGTCATCCATGGCCTGGTGAGCCAAATGATCAGCTAACACACTTCCCTTGATTCCTTTCTGGGTCGTGTATTGGATATCATATTCGGTTAAGATCATCTGCCATCTCGCTATTCTTCTGGAGAGAGTGGGCTTCTCGAAGATGTACTTGATCGGATCCATCTTAGATATCAGAAAAGTAGTGTGGGTCAACATATTTTGTCTCAGTCGGTGAGCAGCCCATGCCAAAGCGCAGTAAGTTTTCTCGAGCAGTGAGTATCTTGTCTCACAGTCGGTAAACTTTTTGTTAAGGTAGTATATTGCATGCTCTTTTTGACCAAACTCGTCCTGCTTCCCCAGGACACACCCTATTGAATTGTCTAACACTGTTAAGTACATTATCAAAGGTCTTCCTTCAATCGGAGGCATCAGAATTGGTGGTTCTTGAAGGTATTCCTTTATTCTTTCGAAGGCAGTCTGGCATTCGTCATTCCACTTTACCACTTGATCTTTCTTCAGGAGTTTGAAGATTGGCTCACAAGTAGCAGTTAAATGGGAAATGAACCTGGTAATGTAATTTAGTCGTCCCAAAAAGCCTCTGACCTCCTTCTCAGTGCGAGGAGTCGGCATCTCTTGTATAACCTTTACTTTTGCAGGGTCTACCTGAATGCCCTTGTCACTGACAATGAAACCTAGTAGTTTACCAGACCTTACCCCGAAGGTGCACTTGTTCGGATTCAACCTCATCTTGTATGTCTTCAACCTATCAAATAGCTTTTGTAAATGATCAAGGTGTTCTTCCTCAGTTTGAGACCTGGCTATCATGTCATCCATATATACCTATATCTCATGGTGAATCATGTCATGAAATAAGGCGATCATGGCTCGCTGATAGGTTTCCCCAACGTTCTTTAATCCAAACGACATCACTTTATAGCAGAAAGTTCCCCATTGAGTGACGAAGGTCGTCTTCTCCATATCTTCGGGTGCCATGTTGATCTGATTGTAACCAGAGAAACCATCCATGGAGGAAAAGATCTTATGCTGCACGGTTTTGTCAACCGGGACATCAATGTGGGGGAGCAGAAAGTCATCTTTAGGGCTTGACCTATTCAGATCTCTGTAGTCTACACACATCTGTACCTTACCGTATTTTTTAGGCACCGACACCACGTTGGAAACCCATTGGGGGTAAGACGTAACAGCTAAGAACCCATTGTTGAATTGCTTCATAACCTCTTCTTTGATCTTCTCTGACATTTCAGGGCACATGCGACAGACCTTCTGCTTTACCAGAGGGAAATCTTCTTTAGTTGGTAGTCGGTGAACCACAATATCTGCATCCAGTCCTGGCATGTCTTTATATGACCAGGAAAAGACCTCGACATACTCATGCAACATTTGTATCAACTGCTGCTTGACATTAATCCCCAAATTTGTGCCAATCTTGACTTCTTTTCTGTCAACCTCTGTGCCCAAGTTTATTGTCTCAACCGACTCTTCATGAGGCTGTATAGCCCTTTCTTCTTGCTATAACAGTCTAGAAAGATCTCCAGGTACCTCACAATATTCCTCACCTTCGTCTTCGGCTTGGTTGTTCGGATTTTTGAAGTTATACCTGGAAATAGCATAGCTGTTATCAATGGGATCCATAGTGGATATGGATCTTCAGTTTGATATGTGAGTGTGTGTAAGAGCATAGATGTATTAATAAAGTAAAAAGTAGAAAAGAAAAACAGAGAGCACAAAATTTGTATGCAAAAACGTCCAATGTTTTATTGATGACATATGATAATGACATATAATAACCCTCACAAATAAACCATTGTGCCTTGGGTAAGAGACAAGGCCATAGAGTTTATATTGTTTATTACAAATCCAAAAAACAAGCAAGACAATTACTGCTGAACAAAAGTAATTGGCACAACATCTTTGGCCGTCCAGTTACTAGGTCCACCGTTGGTAGCAGGGTAGATCCAGCTGTCAATATTAGAATCCTCATCATTATCTTATATAACATTGACCCCATGATTTCTAATGCGTAGGGGAGGTCCTCCAGCCCAAGAACGTCGAACAGCTCTTTGAGCTCCTAAACTAAATCCCAAACCAAATTTGTCAGTTTTGTAAGGAAAATAAGGGAGTTGTCCCCAAAAGGTACACCCACCTTCTTCAACTACTGCTCTGGCATCCTTGAGAGAAGCCATCTTCAAAGGAGGTCTGGTGATCTTTGGCACACTGGTAATAGTCTCGGTTGATGCCATAGTCTGGGGAACCTCTTCAAAATTTTGACAAGGGGTCTCTATGAACTCACCGTCCATTTCAACATACCTGAAAGAGTTCAGATGGCTTACCATGTACTCCTCTTCACCATGCACGATTACAATCTTTCCCTTCACTAGATACTTCAGCATTTGGTACATCGTAGAAGTAACGGCTCCAGCTTCATGGATCCAAGGACGGCCTAACAAACAAGAATAAGATGGCCTGATATCCATCACGTAGAAGGTGGATTCAAAGGTCTGGGAACCCACTTTGACAGGGATGTCCACCTCCCCGTGCACCATTCTTTTTGAATCGTCGAAAACCCTCACCACAATGTTACTGGACTTTAAGGTCAAACCTTCACAATCTAGCCTATCAAGAGCCTTCTTGGGCAGAACATTTGGTGACGATCCAGTGTCCACTAGCACATGGGCCATAGTAGTGCCCCTGCATTCGATCAAAACATGTAGAGCATCATTATGATTTCTCCCCTTGGGTGTCAAATCAGCATCATGAAAACCCAACCCATTATCAGCAGTCAGGCTGGCCATACAGTCCTTGAATTGGTTAGTGGAGGTTTCTTGCGGCACATGCGCAGTCTTGAGAAATGTAACCAATGCCTTTGCATGGGCCTTAGAACACAATAGCAGAGCCAGCATTGATATCTTCGAAGGGGTCTACCCTAACTATTCGACCATATTGTAGTCGCTCTTCTTGATTATCTTTAAAATATCCTCCATTTCTTGTTTAGAGGATTCCAAAATAACTTCTCTAGGTGCCTCTGTCTGGGCAGGCTCACCTACAACTTCTTTGCCCCGAGTCCCAGATGAGTCATCGGCAGGGGTAACAACTGGAGTAAGGATGGGAGTAGTAGCAGGAGTACTAGCCGGAACAACAGATGGAATAACAACAGGCTTAGCAACGGTCTTCGGGGAGATCTCGGGAGAGAAAACCCTTCCACTTCGAGTAATTTTGCTGGTCCCGACAATGTTACTGATATCGGGATCAACCTCTTCAGTTTTTTCGTATTTAATGGTTAACAAATCCTGCTTGATGCCATGTTAGTAAACGTCAGCACCATAATTCCAAGGAACAGCTTTGTCCGAGGAGTATGGTACAGGGCCAGGAAAAGTGATTATTAATGGAGAAATTCTTGGAGCAGATGTAATCCTAACAGGTCTTTTGGAGGAGACCTTGGAAGGATTGGCAAAAATGGTTATGATAACAACATCTTCATGTAGAACAATTGGAACCAGAGTCTTTTCGAACAAAATCTCTTTGTTATCCATCAGGCGTTGAACACCTGCCTTCAGCAAATAATAACCAGAAGGCAGAGATAAAAATATGTGGCAACCTTCACCATAGCCCGGAAATAAACTGGCCAACAAAAAATTATTCTTGACGGTCATGAGAGGAGTAGAAACTTCATTAACAGAAGTAACAAATAGATCAGTATCAACGGCATTAACACCACGGTTGTGCTTGGGCATGGGAGCAGTTATGATATTAGGCATCTCAGGAGCATCAAACTCAATCTCCTTAGCTTCGATCAGATCCTGTATCTTATTCTTCAGAGCCCAAAAGTCGTTTGTATCGTGGCCTGGACTCTCAGAATGGTAAGCACACCGAGCGTTTGGATTGTAAAAAGGAGATGTGGTGTTGGGGTTCTTAGGAGCCTCCCTTAAGGTTTCCAAATTAGATTTTAACAGATGGGGTAAAACCTTAGACAACGTCATATTGATCCGGGTGAACTGCCTTTAAGGTCTTTCTACCCTTGGATGATTGTTTCGTTGTTGAGTAGCCACAGGCCTAGGTATCATCACAGCCCCTACCGTTGGACGGTGCTCAGTTCTATTCTGACTTCTTAGATTGTAAATAGCATTGACCTCCTTCTTACCCATGAATGGATTGTTCACTGTATTCGAAGAGGTATCTTTCTGGATCTTGCCACTTCGGATCCCAGCTTCTACCCTTTCTCCAGTCAATATCAGCTTAGTAAAACCAGTTGAGGAGCTACCAATCAAGTGATTAAAGAACGGACCAGATAGCGTACCAAGAAACATCTCCGCCAACTCCCTATCAGACAAAGGGGGTTGGACTCTCCCTGCCAAATCTCTCCACTTCTGAGTGTAGTCCTAAAAACCTTCACTTGCACCCATAGACATACTCTAGAGTTGAGTACGGGTAGGAGCAAGGTCAGTGTTATATTGATACTTCTTATAAAAAGCAGCAGCCAGATCTTCCCAGTTGAGGACATTGATTCCCTCCAGCTGATAGAACCACTCAAGCTGAGTCCCAGACAGACTGTCTTGAAAGAAATGGACCCACAAGTTCCTATCAGCAGTGTGAGGCTGAATCTTCCTCACATAAGAACGAAGATGAAGCTTGGGACAAGAAACCCCATCATAATTTGCAAATACCAAAACCTTGAAATTTTGTGGGATGACAACCCCAGATACCAAATCCAGCTCTTCAAAATCCAGCCCTGGTACTCTTTGGATCTCCATTGCATTCAGACGGTCCTCTAATTGTTTGTACCTTTCATCAGCCGGAGGATACTGCTCTTCATTATAATCAGTGTCATTATCATATTCCCCTGGCCTAGGGTCTTCCTCCCTTGTCTCACCCTCTTGATTCTCTTATTCCTTGGATGAAGAGGTTAGATCAACCATTTGCTTCAACAGTCCTTTGAATCTTCTTCCCAGGTATACTACACTAGCGGTCTTCTTCTCCTTCTTCTTTCTATCTTTCAGAATAAGAGCCTTCAGATCTTCCTGCCCTTTATCCAAAGCTACGAACGTTTGCTGAAATTAGGCATTTTATGCTTGGAGATCCTTGATACTTTGTTCAGAAGCCATTATTGTTGAAATAAACAGCGAAGAAGATGAGAATCCTACTTTGAAACCTGTTTATGCAATGTCATGGATGATATACGTATGCAATGATTTCAAGGATTCTTAAAGACTCAAATTTTCTTAAACAAAAGAAACACACGTTAATTGTATTAATAAGTCCGAATTGTTACAAAGAGTACCCTCTAGGCTTACAATCAAACAAAATAGAACTTAAAGCAAAAAGAAAATTAGGTTTCCCATAAGCGCATCCTCTTTGGTGCAGTGTAGGCGTTTATATTCCTCTCTTCCTGAAGTAGTCTAGTGAGTTCCAGGACTTTCTTCTCGCTGGCGTAGAATTGAGCTTCAAACATATCCCGCTCCTCCTTAAGTTGAACCCAGGATTTTTATAACTCCTCATGATCAGTTGGCATGTCAGGATGAAGAACAAGATAAGAAGTGTCTCCTTCAGCAACGGGTTCCATAATCATAGGTAGGATGGCGGATTAAGGCATCATAAGACTTTGAGCACGGGCTCATACCCATTTGAGATAAGGCTCAAGAAGGATGGAATTATTGTTCCCCAGTGTCTTACTATCAACTCTATGTACCATGCCCCAAGCTCGCATGAACCTTTTACAGTAACCCTGAGCATCATTCTCATAGTCGAAGGCGATTCCTTAGATAAGTGTATCATGAGGACCATCCCTTCTCGCATATCCAAATTGTCACAGTGCCAAACAAGGATTGTAAGTGATTCCTCCCCTAATTCCTAAAAGAGGGACATTAGGTATTCTCCGCATCGATCAATGATGGTAACATTCTTCGAGTATCAAGGACACCAATGAATACTTGAATGTGTAAGAGTCATTAGCCTATGAGACCATCTCAAATCATATTCATTCTTCAAGACGAATCGGGGTAGGTGCGAAATAAACCACCTAGCCAAAAGAGGAGGGCAACACAGAAGGGTACCTCTTTTCTTTATAGTGCGAGTATGCAGAGAATGTAGTATATCTCCAAGCAGAGTAGGTACCAGATTGCATGACAGGAAAACCTTAACCGCATTCATGTCTATGAGCTGGTCTGGATTAGGAAACAGTACCAACCTATATATGAGGAGGGCTAACACCTCTTCAAAAGCTTGTAAGTCCAGGGTATCCCAAAAATGATGAGCTTTCTCAAACAAGAACTTAGCCAAAAAACCCTTGACACCTCTCCTAGTTTCCCAATTTGCTACTACGTCAGACCGTTGTAAGGACAGAGCTTTAGCAATGTCTTCAGGTTTAGGGTCTCTTTCCATACCATTGAAAGATACCTTGTTAAGGATAGGCACCCCCAATAATATAGAAAACTCCTCCATAGTAGGCACTAACTGGTAATCTAGAAAAGTGAAGCAGTGATGTAGAGGGTCAAAGAATTAAAAGAGCACTTTTAACATTTCTTCATCGGGGTTTGAGGTGACCAAGCTGAGAAGTTGACCATGTCTTTCATTGATGTGATAGATTTCAGGAACCCTTGATACCGACTCCTTAAGCTGAGGAGGTACCTTTACCAGAATGACTTGGATAGTGAATCTACGGGCGAGATCCATGTCCTACAAAACAAGACAAAAATAAACTCTAAGAATCCTTGAAATGGTTAGTATGATATGCTATGCTATGATGTCATGATTATGCTCAGATATAGTAGATATAGCAAACACAATAAAATCACACAAAGACCTTAGGTTTAAGGCTTGCATGGGTTTTAAGGTAATACCCTCTTGAAGTTTGTTTGGTTCAACTTGTCCTAAATATAGTAACCGGGTTCTATAAGATCTCAATATCATCGATCTTTCCACCAAATTTCGTTCCGATAGACAATTGACTTGCGACCAAACAAAACTCAAGAGTCAAACCCCAATGAGTGTAGCATCGAGTATCAACCGACTTTGGGTTTACACCAAAGACGGCTATCTCACTACGTCCTAAAAAGCCAAGTTGGTCATTAAGGTGCTAAGGTCAGTTGACGCTTTATGATACCATGCAGCGGCCCCATATTCTCCTTGATTACTCAAGGGCTACCGATACACACCAAAGTATCGCATCAACATAGCTACTGTTTCAACCGTGTCGGTATACCCTGCACAACTCCCTCACAGTTTATTGCTACTTACCTAAAAGGAATTCCCCGATCTGGGTTTAGGATCCAAACAACCAAAACAGATACCCTTAAAAGTAAATCAAACAAGACAAGCCGAAGAAACAATTAAAATTACCTAGATCCTAAGGTAAACCCCACTTTAGAAATCATGTCCCCAGCAGAGTCGCCAGTTCTGTGATACGGTGGCAGAACCGACTGTTTAATATTGGATTATGTTTTTTGTTCACAAATGTCGCGGTAAGCAAGAGTCGCCACTGACTTTTCTTTTATCCAATCAGGAAAGGGTGAAAAGAACAGAAAAAGACCTTTTTTCGAGATTTCTGAGTATGGGGGGTAGATTATGAAAAGGGAAGGTGTTAGCACCCTTTCCATCCGTGGTTTTCCATGGGCTCTTAGGTACTTTCTCATTTTTAAAATTGCTTTCGTGTTTGTGTGGTTTGAAATGCCTTAGTGCAGCGATTCACTTTATAGTCACTCTTGTATCAGTCCTCAAGCGTGTGATAAAGCGTTTTTGAAAACTTTTGTTTGAAAAGTATGTTTGAAAAGTATGTTTGAAAGTGTATGGTGTAAAAAGATAATTTTGAGAAAGTACCTAACAGAGTTATCTAACTACTCGAAAAAAGGCGTTTTTTTCCTCCTATCCTTTAGACCGTGTTATTCTACTATTAATGAGTAGGTAACCCTAGTCGTTGGATTTTTGAGGGACTACCGAAAGGGACGTACAGTCATTGGAGGCAACATGTAAGGATACCTTAGCATTTCTAAGGGACTATCATCATAAGATCATTTCTGGTAGGCAACCCAGGGGATATTTAGGGACTGTGATCTTTATGAAGATTTTAACCGAGGGTCTTTGCTAAGAGTACCCCTACGTTTCGAGGTACATGACCATTATTTCCGAAGGCAACCAAGTGAGGTAATACCCTAAGGGTGCAAGTGTGCGGCAGTGTGCTTTTTTCAGATATTTATCTTTGCACAGTTATGGTTTTCTACTATTTCAAATTATTGATCTTTTGCATACAATCCTACGCATACATCTAAACAGTTTATATATTTGCAGAAAGTAAAAGCGGAAAAGTAAATCTAATTATTACAAGACTTCGGGGAGGGGGATACATAACCAAAAACTTTGGGGATTAAACAGTAAATAGGGAACGACAGTAAATAACCTAATTAAAATTATTGCACTCTCGAAGCAATTACAATAATTTAAAAAATAATGGAAAAAGAATACGCGCGACAAAATTAAATACGGGGAATTAACAATTAAATTCAAAGACATTTAATTAGTGAATAAAGAAAAAAAAATGGATTTTTAGAAAGTAATTAATTTTACAAATTTACCTAATTTCTAATTAATTTTAATTATGAAAAAGGAATTCAAATTATCCTAATTAACCTAATTAATTAATGAAATTAAATATTTTTATGGAAAAAAACCTAATTGTAATGTTTTTGTGTTTTTATTTCAGGAAAGTAATTTAATTGCAATTAAAACCTAGTCTCTAGTTAATTTAAATTATGAAAAAGAAATTAATTTTTAATGATAAAAAATCTAGTTCTAATATTTCATGTTTTTTCTTAATTTTATGATTTAGTTAAAAATAATGATTTTTTTTGTAAAAATAATTTAAACAAATAATCAACAAAAAAAAGAAATTAAAAAAGAATTAAAGTGGGCCTGATGTGATGAGCAAAACTAGGGGTGTGAAGAAGAATGGATAGGCCCAGATTGATGCAAGCCCATCATCCTGCACTGGATCTGGTGCGGTGGCTTCTGGGAGGTCCACCATGCACCCTTGAAGCTGGAGCGTTTAATCTGGATTGATGATGACCTGATGGATGGATCTAGGAGTTGCATGATACTCCCCTTTTGATGCTGCGCTCTAGATCCTGTGGAAAATATTGAGAAAATACAAAATGCATACGCCTGGGATCGAACCCAGGATGTTTGCATTGCACACCTTTCCCGTTAACCATCTGCGATGGAATGTTATTCGTTTATATAATTAAACGAATAAGTTATAAGAAAAACAAAGTGTTATGCCTAAAAACACGCGCCAAATTCAAACTCCCCAATGGGACGCTGCCACCTAATTACCTTCTTCCTACAACCGTTGTTTTTGATACCAGCCTTTTACCTACGGACAAAGTTGTCGCTAAAGGCTATAGTGACAGTTTTCATCCGTAGCTATAACCCTGCAGATTTCTACAACACAAAATAAACCATATTAACCAAAACTGAAAGCATAGATCAACCAAGAATTTTGCCCTGAGTCTATTGGTGCCCATGATCCCCTTCAATTTTCCCTGGACAGAAAAACCCCAACTTTGAGCTCATAAACCCTAGCTATGGCGCAAGCTTGTTCTTGTACTAAAAATCAAATCCAGGCTATCCATTACTTTGAACTTCATTATTTTTATATCATTTATTTAATTTAATTTGATTTTTAAAGGATTAAAATCAAAATAAATTAAATAAATAAAGCCAATGATGCATGGAAAGGTGTTTGGGTCGTGTACCAGGCTAGGAATGTGTTTCAAGTATAAAAAGTTAGGCCCATTTGGAAAAAATGCAAATTTGGGCTTTATTGACTTTATGCAAATTTCCAAAAATGGCCAACTTTGACAATGCATATCTCTCTCAATTTTAACCCTAAGAGGGTGTTCTTTGACTTTTTAGAAAGCTTAGGATGTCCTCTAAACTAACTTGTTGGTGCCATATTAATTGGATCTTCCATGTTCATGTAAGGAGCTTTGACCCAAAAGGTGTTTTTGTTGAATTTTTGAAATGACCTATAATGTAAGAACTTGTATCTTTTGATTGAGGCATTTCTTGACCTTGAGGGCTGAAGAGGAGTTGTAAGGAATTGGATTCTCTTAAAAATGAGACTTGGTTGAATTCATAAAAAAGTATGACAAAGTTATGCCTGGTCAAAGTTTGGTTGACTTTTCCTATAGAAACCATAAATTGCCATTTTTGACTTTTGATGAGTTAGGAGCATTTCTTGAAGAATCATGATTAACCCTTGATCAAATGATGGATAATACTTCAAAATATTTATGTTGACCAAAAATATTGAAGTTTGACTGTATTTAGGCCACAATTGACTTTTGACCTAGTATAGTTGATTTTCAGGCATTTGAGAAGTTGACTGAGCAAACTTGTTGTGCAAGGCATGAAACTTGGCATGGATGATCTTGAGGATATATTAGGGCAATGGAGACCATTTGGGACCCTTAACTTAAACATCTTGATGAGGAGTGAAACCCTAGTTTGAGGCTTATTGTCTTAAGAGGAGGATTTGCCTGGTCAATCCTTAGTCAACTTGAGCTAGTGAGGACCTCTAGGAGTATGTCTTGTGTGAAAATGGGAGGGAAATTTTTGGGTTACAACACCCAATATTTTCACAGTGGTGCTCATTGTTAGAAACCTTTGTAAATTCTTGTTGGCATCCTCATTAACCATTCTAGACAAGGATTTCCTCTCAAGTTGAGTGGTAGTGCTAGGATGCAACTGAAAATTTGATACATTCACCTGTTGGTTCACGATACTTAGTCGACCATCTGGTGCATTCGTTCAACCATAGTCACCAAGTAGTCTCTCAGGTGGGTTTTCAGCCATAATTCAGACTCTGACTCTGAATATGTCTCTTTATGCTCTGAATGATGTTCTGATTCGGAATCTGAATGAACTGAAATAAGTTCTTCCTCAGAGGCCAATTTAGCTAATCTCGCTTGTCTTCTCCTATAGTGAAAAGTTCTTTCGATCTCTATGTCAAAAGTAAATCCAACTGAGGACTTACCTCGCATAAAAGATTAGACAGAAATTAGTAATAATAAAATAAATAAATAAAATAAAATAAAAGAATATATATATATATATATATATATATATATATATATATATATATATATATATATATATATATATATATATATATATTTATATATATATATATATATATATATATATATATATATATATATATATATATATATATATATATATATATATATATATATATATAACATAAAAATAAAATTTAATTGCAAAGCAATAAAATTTCAATTGAACTACAATTAACTCTGTATTTTGGCAGTTCCCGGCAAAGGCGCCAAAAACTTGATAGGAAAAATAGCAAGTGTATCATTTTGCCTTGCAGTAATGATAGGGAATTCCCCTGGATATCGATCTCGAGGACTGCATATAGTATCGAGTTTAATGTGTGGTTCAATTAAACAACAACTTAATATTTGCTTTGGTTTTGGATTTAACCTTAACAATTATGAAAATAAACAGAATGTAAATTATGACTTTTTTACTAGTATGAGTACTATGCTAGGGGTAAGTGTGTGATTTTCCTTGAAATGACCCGGAATGTTGATCTCTTTAACCAATTCATAACCTTCAACTACCGGATCTTTAGGTTGTTTTCCCCCAAGTCCTTAGTGGGAAAACCTTTGGTCAACCATCCTAATATCTAAGTCCTTATAAAATTACGATGCTACCAAGCCTTCAATATTATCAAGATCTCACTGGTAACTATATGGTATCCCTAGTCCTAGATGATATTTAATATAGTTTAATCGTATAAAAAAAACCTTAACAACAGCGGTCCAACCCTAATTGTTAATCATAGATCAATCCTAATTGGTCAATCAAGAAAGAATTAGAAACATTGAATGATAAAATTGAAAGGAAACTACTGGATTAAAAATCAATAATTCAAAGTCATTACACTGCAAAGCAGGGACACCCCCTTGCATTGGGGGGTTTAGCCACACATAATATTCAAAGAAATTACAATAAGAAAGTTAGACATTACAAGATAATAGGATTCCGTTGATCTTCAATCGTGATTACTCTTGAAAAATCTATATTCTCAGAATCCCTTGAAAGCTCCAATTTTTATTGTCTGCAATTCTTTCGTCAGATCCAAAAAAAGTCGTCATCACTCTTCTAAAAAACAAGCTTAAATAGTCCCCAATACACCATAGCTGTCAAAAATATCCAAAATACCCTTTGGGATGGCTAAACAACCAAGTTGCCCAAAAGTCACATTTTCAGCACCCTGGTCAACACGGGCCGTGTCATCTGACACGAGCACCTGTGTTGGCCACCGTCCCTCGTTCAACAAACTGCTCGCCCATGCCTTTTGACACGGGCCGTGTCAGCTGACACAGGCACCCGTGTCAGACTCTGCTTCTTCTTCCAATCTGTGTTGTTCATACTTTCCTGACACGGCTCGTGTTAGGTGACAAGGATGGCTGTGTTAGGACCCCTGTAGCCTCTCATATTCTTCGTCTCAACACCAAAACTCCTATTTTCTTCGCACAAGTCCATTGGGGATTTTTTCCTGAATCTGACAACATAGAACACTACCAAGGAAACACATAAAATGCAACAAAAAGATATAAACTTATACTAAAAACACTACGAGGATGGAAAATTGAAAAATTCAAATATCTTCAAAAAACAATAGATAAAAGAACCAAAGTGTTACCGGTTTTCATGGATTCATGCCGAATAAATGAATGAAAACTAGTAGAATTGGTGACCGATCAATATGTAGACATTTTCATTTTGGTTTAGTAGTGAAATGTTCTTGTTGCTATGCTAGGAAGATGCGTGTGCAACATCAGGAGTTCCATTATGTTGTGTTACGTAATCGTGACGCTATAGATGCAACTTGAAAATTTTGCTTGTACTTGCATTCTTTATTCATTATAAAATTGCACTTCATATGTTGTAATGTAGTTTTCCAGTTATTTATCAATTTCACATCCTTAATATATATGAAGATATGTGATTGTTGCTCTTCTATGCAAAATCGCCTTTGTATGATATATTGATTGTTATGGAATACTACGATACTTCGAATGAAATTCTTGTTCTTTTTTTTAATGTTGTCAAAGGGGGTGAAGGATATGTTAGTTGATATTGGGAAGCACATAGTTCGGGGGAGCTTCAAATTAACACAAATTGCCAGCATCGTCGCAGTTTTGCCATCATCAAAAAGGGGGAGTATGTGAGTGCAACTTCCCTCAAGATATGTTTTGCATGATGTCAAAACTATAAGAATATAGAATTTATGTATATTGTGTGGTATCTCTGACATTGGGTGGCACCTTACGCATTTAGAGGTCTTAGGAGTCATTGGAAACATAGTCAAAATTGACCCAGTCTCAAAAAATCATTTGCTGCACTAAAAATGCATTTACAGGTCGACTCATAAGTCATTACAGGTCGGCTCATGTCCTATCCTAGATAAGATGTTTTCTCTTGTCTTGGTAAGGCCGAATCATAAGCCATTTCAGGTCGGCTCATGTATTGTTCTGGATAAGTTGTTTTCTTTTGTTTTGTTCAGGCCGACTCATAGGTCATTTCAGGTCAGCTCATACTCTTAAAATTAACAATATAAGCAGGATCATCCAAGCTACAGGCCAACTCAAACTGTTTCAAGGGTCAAAATTTCTATTTTCTTTTAATTTTGAATTTCCCTCTTTTGCCTTAATATTTCTATAACTATAAATAGATATTTCATGCATCATTCCAACTTGATGATACCATAAAAATTTCCTACAATTGCTTTTCACCTTCAACCTCCAACCTATGCATAATCACTAACAAAATATTGTAACGATATTTTATTGGGGTGCTATCTAGACGAGGTTCGTTAACATCCAATTAGGTTCTTGTGTAGCTGAGAATATTTGGTTGAGATTTGCAAGGGTATTCATCCAGAAAAACCACAGGTTTATCCTCCAAGATCATTGATTGATTTGGGGGTTTTCGTGCAAGACATTCATAAAAGGATTGTGGCCTAGTGAAAGCCTTTGGAGATAAAGAATACAAAGAATCCTTTGGAGATAAAGAATACAAAGGAAGTAACGTGAGAACGGCGAATCAAATTTTAGGTCTTGTGTTGCAATAGTTAAAATTGGTGGTGCACGAAAGATTTGGAGATAAAGTATGCAAAGGAGTAGCAAGATCCATATAATTAATTTGCAGCTATTATGTCTTGGTCTTTTTCAAGATCAAAGGAAGAGAAGGGGTTGAATCAACAACAAACGTTAGGGTTTATGGAATTTCTCTTGGAACACTTCTCTTGTATCAAACTTTTGCATAGTAAGAATTTTCATAATTCCATTGGAATTAGGCGCAGACGTACGCACACACGAGGACGAAAGTGGGGAATTGTGAAGATAAACCCTCGTGTCTATTTTCTTTTATTGATTTATTTTCTTTAATTTTCATATATCAATTTTTCAAATGGCATTGAGTAATCTATCGACATGTAGGAATTTTTCGAAACTGATGTTGTGTTGAATTGTGTGTTGAGTTACTTATAATCACTTTTGATTATAAGTGCTTTTTCATATCAACTCAATACAAAGGAAAATTATGAAACTTTGATTGCACACCAAGTGTTTGGCAAATTTTTTAACTAGTTCAATTCAAAGGAAAATTTTGAAAATTTTGTTGTACACCAAGTGTTCGACAAATTGTTCAGTTTATTCTTTTGCTTGCGATAATTGGAAATAGTATTGCTAGTAACTTGCTATAAACGTTAAATAAGTTGTTATTTAATTGAAGTATATTAATTCCAATTTATTGTTGTCATTCCATATTGAATTTTAATATTTGCATATCCTACTTTCAATAAATCAGTTCGTATAGACGACTCAAATTGAAAAACTTGTGTTTGCACTCTTTTCTTAAACAAATTTTTAAAACCAGAATTTTTATAGAATTTTGGCTTGGTGATCTATTCACCCCCCTCTAGATAAGGCATCTTCGTCTAACATTTAGAACTCATACATCCAAATTAGTAAGATAACGAGTTTGTGAGTAATGTGTGAACTTGTGTTCCATTTTTAATTCAAGCATTTTATTATTGCTTTTTTATTGTTTAATTTTTACTTGCTTTTGTTAAATCAAGCGCATTTACTTTATTTCTTTTGTTGTTTGCATTAGAAATTCTTCCAGCACTATTACATTATCTCAAAATGTTCTACACAAAGTATTGTCTAGGACTTTTGAGTTTGATTCTACAAGTGAACTAAAACTCATGTTTCTTTTTACAAAAAACACCAGTAACCAAATTGGCACACCTGGTGGGACTAATTTTGTGCAAAATCAAACTTTTGCAAAAAAGTGTACGTGCCTTTATTTTATTTTACATTCGTCACACATGCAAATGGTTTCAATCATTGATTTTTTATACATCTAATGAGTGGATAAAATTTTTAAGATATCTCGTCAATCTTCAAATAATTCAGCCCCTCCCCATAGCAAAGTGCCAAATGTAGAGGAACAACCAATCGGAGCATGATTGGTGGTACATGCACTTCAACAACTATTAGAGTAATTGCCCCTGTCATAAGTTAAGCTCTAGTTTCGAATACGATTACAGAGATAGTGGTACCCCCACCATAACCAACCTTTTTTTCTGACTACTCACAGGGTTGCACAAACCACTGTAGAAGACACTAGGCCTCCATTCCTTCTAGGCTTCACGTTTCCCTATGGTAGTAGGCAGTATCCATATGGTATGTCAACTGCATTGATGGCAGACCTACAAACTAACACATCTATATATGCAAATAGTGCAATGATTATTGGTTCTCCTGTTAATTAATACATGCCATCGGGATCTACCATAAGCAATCCTAGCCGAATGGGTCAACCCCATGGAGGATTATAATATATCCCTTAGGTTATACTACCCTTTAACTACTAGTTCTCTTTTGGATGTAAGACAACATATGAATGATAGTAACCATGATATGGTTAACATGGTTACCCAACAAATTAGTATTTTGTTTAATCCTCTAATCCAAAATACCAATAAGAGTTACCAATAATTAACATACCAAATGGGTCGATTTGCTTATTTCTTTAGTGCTCCTCAAACCCCCATACAACTAGTTCCTCAAATACATGCAGTTGGGGAAATCTAAAATCTAACAGTTGCAAAAAAAGAAGGGGTTCCTCATAATAAAGTACAACAACGGGTTATGCCCCTTCCGACTGAACAACCTATACAAAGGTTAGTGGAAGGAAACTTAGGTAGAAACAGTCCATATATGGTATTGGTGAATATGAACCAAGATACTGATCAAGTGGTTAGGAGAGTCCAACTAAACCATTTTGAGGGAAAAAGTAACATAGCCTATATGGTTGAAAAAATCCTAGCCCAAAATGGTCCTAATGTTGGTCTTCATATACCAAATTTTGTTTCTGCCTTATCTGAGTACGTATTGCAAACTGAACTCCCCAGGGGTTGGAAAGTTCCCAAGTTCACTAAGTTTACATGCGATACTAGTGAGTCTATTGTTGAGCATATTTCCCGTTACCAGTCAGAAGCCGATGACTTGGCTAATAATGGAAATATAAAGGTGAAATACTTCCCTAATTCTTTAACCAAGAATGCTTTCATATGGTTCACTACTCTTCACCCAAACTCCATACATCATTGGAATCAACTAGAAAGGGTGTTCCATGATGTTTTATACGGGTCAGTAAATAATTGGCATAAAAGAGTTAGCCAGTGTGAAACAAAAATTGTTTGAATCAATAGATGATTATCTTAATAGGTGTAGGTTTATCAAATCAAGGTGTTTTATTGAACTAAGGATCCCAACCCAAAGTTCAAATACCTAAATATGGAAGATTATGCTCAAAGAGTTAAGGAGGTATATATATATATAGGATGAAGAAGATCTGATTGATTTCCTGAATCGTTACAAGATTAAATATTTAAAAATGATGTTATGCCCTTACTGCAGTGCAATTTTTGACAAGGAAGCAATAAAGGATCTCAAAAAACTCAAGCTTCATCAACCAAAAAAGAGGCCCTGGGTCGATAGGAGTTCAAATTTATCTTGGACAAGCTCCAAAAAGGGACCCCTTACCAAAAATATCAAGGCCCCCATGCCCGTGAAATAATCCTAAAATGACATATGTGCCACATGTAAGTGTGCCTTCTGACCAATGGATTTGACCAAATGTCAAGCATAATGTTAATCAACAAAAGTGGAAAGTGGTTGAAATAGGTCAAGACTCATCATTTTTTATAACTCTCAAGTTTCAAAGAACTACTCCTATAATTCTAAGAATTATTTGGGTAAGAATCCCATGACTATAACACAATGGAAGAGGTGCCCTCGAAAGGAGAAAGTCGCTTTTGAAGCTGAAGAATAAAGTGGAAATTTTAAATTCCCACCTCTAAAGGTGGCTCAAGTGATGAAGAATCCCATGAAAGAAATACTCGTTATCCCTTATCCAACAGTGGTCAAGTCCAAAGATTAGGACCCCATTTCAACTTAATATGATGACATGCTCACCGGAAACTTTGAAAATTGGTTCAATGATGAACTCGATATCATATGCAATGTTGTCTCTATCTTGCCTATTGAATTCAACAGAGAAACTGAAGTTATTGAGGAGGAAGATGATCACCTTGTTGGAGAAATAATAAACCATAAGCCTTTATGCTACTATGTTATGACTAATGGTGGCATGGAAGATGAGGATGTTGTTTTTAAGAAGCCTGGTGAAGATATGGAGAAACATCTCAAGCCAGTCCTTATTTCAGCTAAGGTTGATGGAATAGGTGTCAATAAGGTTCTGGTGGACAATAGAGTTGCAGTCAATTTGAAACCATGTTTCCTACTAAAAAAGATTGGGAAAAACACCACGGATTTGAGGCCTTATAACATGGTTATATCTAATTAAGAAGATAAAACAAGTAAGGCCTTAGGATTCATTCTAGTTAACATTGTTGTAAGTAGAGTGATGAGACCAAACTTATCTGTGGTCATTCCATCTAAGGAAAATTACAATATGTTGTTGGGTCGATAGTGTATAAATGATGTATGAGTAGTCCCTTCGACTATGTATTAGAGAGTTTCGATCTAGAGGCCTAATAGAATTTAGGAGAATATCAAAGCAGACCAGATATATTTTATTGCTGAAGTTGATCATGTAGATAAGAGGACTTTTCCTAAGAAGCTATCAATCATTTCACCTTGAACTTCTACTACAAGGGAGATATATGTATAAAAGGATCTCTTTTTTTCAATAAGTTTAGATCCTATTTATGGATTCATGTGGAAACAAGAATCTATGGGAAATGAGTCTGGTGAGAAGGCTATCGCAAATATCGGTGGTTCATGGAGGACAATACTGATGTTAGAATCGAGCGCACTAGCTCGAATTGCAGCCTACATGACTGAAACCCGAATAAGGCTCACCTTAGAGTTCGACTTTTGAAAAATATTGGCTATTAAACCCAATATAATTGAAATTGATAAATCAAAGGAGATTTGTGAGAATCATGTTACCAAGTTGGTCGAAAAATAACATTCAATAATGGCTTAAAGACAAAATGACAAATCAGGAAGCCAAAGGCTTGACTATATTTATGATGATGCACCTTTAGGATTCCAAAAAAACTCATTGGCTTCATCCAAGAAAACCAAGCTCAAGACCCACTGAAGGAAGCCTATTTAGGAGATGGAACAATAAAGAGACCAACATACACCAAAAAGATTTGCACCAGAGGTGATGCCGAAGATTAAAGAAGAGATTGAAAGGACTTTAAGGAACAAATTCAGACGAATTGTAAGGTATGTTGAGTGGTTAGAAAATATATTCCCTGTTATTAAAAATAATGGAACTCTTAGAGTTTGTATTGACTTAAGATATTTGAATGTTGTCACTCCAAAAGACGAATACTCAATGCATATTGCATAAATGTTGGTTGATTCATCTGCAGGGTTTGAATATTTAAGTCTTTTAGATGGCTATTCAAGATATAACCAAAATTTCATTACATGAGAAGATGTGCCAAAAATGGTATTTCGATGTTCTGGAGCCTTAGGGACTTTTGAGTGGGTTGTAATGCCTTTTGGCCTGAAGAATGGTGGTGCGAAATACCAAAGAGTAATTAACACTATATTTCATGATTTCATTGAAACCTTTATGAAAGTTTATATTAATGACATATTTGTTAAATCCTTGTCGAAAAATGGTCATTTAGACCACCTTCGATACTCATTTGAAAGAATGAGGAAGTATGGACTCTAAATGAATCTATTAAAGTGTGCTTTTAGTGTCAATGCAAGCGATTTTATAGCCTTTGTGGTTCATAAAAAAGGCATAAAGTTTAATCAAAACAAGACTAAGGAGATACTAAATACAGGATCAGTGTCTAATAAGTATTAGCTTCAGTCTTTGTTGGGTAAGATTAATTTCATAAGGAGGTTTATTTCATATCTAAGTGGCAGAATAAAAGTATTTTTGCCGCTACTGTGTTTAAAGAAATATGAAAGATTCAAATGGGAACAAGAGCATGAATAAGCTTTTGATAAAATTAAGAGTTATTTGATGAATCCTCCTATCTTGTTACTTCCTATGAGAAATAGGTCCACGAAGTTGTATATTTTTGCATCTGAATTTACAATAGGAAGTATGTTACTTCAAGAAGATGATGACGATGTTGAAAGAGCCATTTATTACCTTAGTCGAGTACTGAATGATGCATAAACTAGCTATAGCCCAATAGAGAAGTTATGCCTTTGCATGTATTTATCATGTATTAACTTGAAATATTATATAAAGTCTAATGATGTTTTTGTTTATTCTCATTTTAATGTTATTAAGCATATGTTGTCAAAACCTATTTTACCAAGTTGAATTTGGAAATGGGCTTTAACTTTGACAGAAAAATCTTAACATATGTACCTTTAAGGGCTATGAAAGGCCAAGTTGCTGCTGATTTTATTGTTGATCATGCAATGGTTGAAGTGACACAAGATTATGTCAGACTAAAACCTTCCAAACATAAAAATGCAACTGGCACTATTAAGTAAAGATTTATTCACCATGGTTGGAAAAGAGATACCATCACAGTTAATCAACTGTGGTAAGGTAGGGTGTGGTTGTAAGTATGTTGCTTTCCACCATGAGCATTTGATCATAGTGATAAACCAGGTAGAGCACTACCTATCACAACAATTATCTTAAACAAATATTGTTATATATATATATATATATATATATATATATATATATATATATATATATATATATATATATATATATATATATATATATATATATATATATGACATGGGTTCGAAACCCAGCAACAACAATTTAATTAAAGTGCGGATAAAATTAATATGTCACCACAATTATATATTCCTATTGTGGTGGTATGTGTACACAAGTTTATTATAAAATATGTGGATAGCTTATTTTTCCTTACCCCTCATAAACATATTTAACCATTCAAATTAATTTAGAGGATAATAATTTGAAAAATTAAATTATTCTTGAAAAATAAATTAGATGATCCACAGTTTTTTGAATTTCATGCATCTTGTAAATCATCTCTCGCTCTTTAACATATAGAATTTGGTTCAATACTCCAAGTTCTTCCAAGCAATGGTTCATTCTCTTTAGTTTATTTTGAAAAGAATCAATTTGTTGACTAATTTAGAGTCATCATCATCACTATTATTATCATTATTTATTCAATGATAATGATGATTGTTATGATGCCAATGATGAAGATGAGTCTGAATTTCTCAACAAATTGATGCTTTTCGAAACAAATTAGAAGAGAATGAACCGTTGATTTGAAGAACTATGAGCATTGAACCAAATTCTATATGTTTAAGAGAGAGAGAGAGATGACTTACAAGATGCATGTAATTCAAGAAACATTTATCGATCTAAATTAATTTCAAATATAACTTAATTTTCAGATTATCATTTTCAAAATCAATTTAAATGAATGTATGTTCAGTGAGGGGTTAGTGAAACAAGCAATCTACATATGATATAATAAACTCAACAAACCTCAACAAGGAAAACATTTTAAATGATTGCTGCAAGATTCACAAAAACAAAACATTGCTAAGTCACAAGAACTTTTTTTCTTGTGATTTAGCAATGTTTTGTTCTTGCATATTGGTCGAACGAAATCACATCTAACTGCATATAATAAGTTTGTTCTATGACATACAAAAACATCAACAAACTTTAACACGGCAAACATTTTGAATAACAACAACAACATATCAACTCATAAAATGTTTCACAAACATACATTTTATTGAAAATATTCATGGAGAATTAAGACGAAGAAATGATCTACTTGTCTCAGAATGACATCCACAATGAAAGTGGAAGATGAAGCTGAAGTGAGAGCTGTAAACTAGTGTTAAATTTGAATGGATGTCATACTGGATCTTTTATAAAAGTTTTCAGTTATCACATTAGCTTCATCCTCTTTGTGTTTTTTCTTCATGGAAACACAAATAATTTGTGAACCACACCCAAAGTATGCCCTTTCTTGAGTTAATTTTGTTCATCCACCTTCCCTATAAATCAAAATGTATTGGCATTACATTCTAATCCTACAAAAACATGTTAACATAAACAGAAACATAAATTAGATTTGGAAAGTTTGAAATTTTTTAAAGAAGAACATAGTCATACTTGGAAAAAATATGGTAACTTATTTCCCATTTATATTGTATTTTTATTTGTTAAACACAAATTAACATTTCAAAAACATAGCTCCAAATAGAGACAACCTAAAAAAAATATGAAAATCATGTTAAACTGAAATATAAAAACACCATGCATAATGAAAACCCTTTGCAACGCCAAAGGGAATGACGTACCTTGAAAGTTCTTCAAAAGTGATGAATATTAGAACCTATACAAAGAAAAATGAAATAAATTGTATGCATAACATGGAAGAAAGCTTATGAAGAAGAAGAAGAAAAATAAAGAAGAAAAATTAATGAACTTGATTATCTTTTATTATGAAGAAGAAAGAAGAATTTGCTGAGAGACAACTCTTATATGCTAAAGCTTGTTCACTTTGATTATATATATGTAACACTTATCATCATAGTTGTTAAAAAAATCGTGATAAAATGTTAGTACTATTCACAATAGTTTTTGGTACTAATCGGAATGATAGATATTTTAATCTATAATGTATTTATAAGAGCATAAGGACAAGCCCTTTTTGTAACAAAAAATTAAATAATTGACGGTGTTGAGATTCAAAACATGTAATCTTTCATATATCACCAGGGTTGTTATTATGACACGTGATAAAATATATTTTTATAAAATAAAAAAAAAAGATTAAATATGTTTTTGGTCCCTATAAACTACCAAATTTTGTTTTTGGTCCCTATAAAAAAAACATGACATGTTTTAGTCCCTACAAAATTATTATGCACGTAGTTTTAGTCCATATTGTTAAACTGGTGTATATTTTTTAATGATTATTTTGTAGATATGTTTAGAACGTTATAAAAAGTTCATCGAAAAAAAGGAACTCAAAATTTGATTTCTAAGTCGAGATTTTCATGACTTTCATCAATATCTTTTGAAATTCAAAAAATTCATATTTAATTCATCACATTTTAAAAAATTCTAAAACATGGTAAAAAAATATTTTATAGTATTCTAAACACGCATGGAAAAATTATTCAAAAATTTAAAGTTTTAAGGGTAATTAAACAGTTTTCAAAATTTTAGAAAATCAAAGTGACTAAAACTGCATCAATAAAAAATTTGTAAGGATAAAAAGATGTCATTTTTTTAATAGGGACTTAAAGTGAAATTTGAGATATTTATAGGGATCAAAAACATATTTAACCCTAAAAATATCCAGGCGTGTAAAAATGAGTTATTACTACAATTGATTAAACGATCATAGTAATATGGTGTTACCTAAGGTATATTTTATAGTAGTATGGTATTGGAACTTTGATCATCTCTCCTAAAGAATTTCCAACGAAGTTTAAATTTAAAACTAAAGGTTTTTGCTCCAATAATGAGGCTGAGTAGGAAGCTTTGATTGCATGCCTTGAGATTCTTTTGGATTTAGGCGCAAAAGGAGTCGAAATTAAAGGTGATTTATAATTTGTTGTGATACAATTGACAAAAGAGTACAAATGTATCAAAGAGAATTTATTGATGTGCTTTGTCTAGGCTAGTTCGTTATTAAGAAGATTTAATGAATTCGATATCAAACATGTTCCTCGAATCGAAAACCAAGAAGTTAACGATTTGACACAAATTGCTTTTGGTTACGAAGTTTCTAACAAAAGGTTAGAAGAATTAATTGAGGTAAAAGAAAAGTTGATTTCGATCAATCATTTCCCATTTGAGTTGTCAAAGTCAAAATTGGCGGGGGTAGAAGGATTTGATGAATTAAGAAACTCTGTAACATTTTTTTCCATTGACAACCAGTCGAATAATGATTGGTGAAAATAAATTATTGATTTTTGGAGAATCCAATAGGAGTGATAAACCGAAAAATCAAATATAATACATTAAGTTATGTTATTATTAGGAACAAATTGTTTAAAAGGACTTCTGACGTAATATTGCTTAAATTCCTTATTGAGAGTGAAACTTATTTGATAATTTCTGCTATCCATAGTGGGTAATATGGTTCTCATCAAGCATGCCTCAAAATGAAGTGGCTCTTATTTCATCAAGGCATGTATTAGCCAACTATGTTGAAACACTGAACAAAATTTGATAAACGTTACCAAGAATGTCAGAAACATGCAAGTATTTAACATGTTCCTATAATTGACTTGCACTCAATTGTCAAGCCTTAGCCATTTAGAGGTTGGACTTTAGAATTAATTGGTGAAATTCGACCTACATTGTCCAAGAGTCATAAGCACATTTTGGTTGGTATAGATTAATTTACGAAGTGGTGGGAAGTTGTTCCTTTGGTTAATGTTGATCGTGAAGCAATAATTAATTATGTTCAAAACCATATTACCTATAGGTTTGGAATACCTTAAACTTAACCACTAGTCGAGGTACAGTTTTTACTTGTCGAAAAATGGTTCAGTTTTCTTCAAATTTAAGAATCAAATTTCTAAAGTCTACTCCTTATTATTCTTAATCAAATGCCCAAGTCGAAACATCTAACAAAATAATAATTAGGCTGATAAAAAACATATTGGTCAAAGGCCAAGAAATTGGCGTAAAACTTTAGACCAAATATTATGGGCTTGCCGAAATTCCCTTAAAGAAGCAACCAATTATTCTCCATTTATATTAGATTTGGTCATGATGCAGTTTTGCCTGTTGAAATTTATTTATAGTCGACTAGAATTCAAAGGAAACTTGAAATTCCATCTGACCATTATTGGAATATGATGTTAGATGAATTAGTTAATTTAGACGAGGAAAAACAAAAAGAACAAATAACTAAGGCCTGTTATAAAAAGGTCAAGTCGAAAGTCTTTACAATTGGTGGTTGCGTTTGAAATGTTATTTTACGTATGGATTGAAAAGATATAACTTTAGGTAAGTGGTCCCCAAATTGGGAAGACTTATTTCAAATCAGTCAAGTGTTTTTGAATAATGGATATAAAGTCAAAGAGTTGGGTCCTGAAGATCAAACTCTGAGAATAAATGGTGAGTACTTAAATAAGTATAAACTAATGTTGTAAGAGATCCAGATAACAAAAGAGTAATGCATATGGAATAATAGTGCTAAAATGGCATTAAAATTATAGGGACAAAATGGAAAAATTATCCTTAGACATTTACACAACAACTAAGGAAAAGTCGAAAACTCGAGAGGGAAATTCAACCTTGATCTTTTCAAAGCATTTTTTTGTAAGCTCGATTCTTGTATCATTCATTCAGTTATCAGCTTTTAGGGTTTTAATTTATTATTCCATTGCATAAGCGGCTTCTGCATATTGAAGACCAATGTTGTCTTATTGAACTGATTTTTTTTTAGAGAAGCTAGTTAAGAATCTTCAATTGAATTTTTTTTTTGTATTTCCTCAACCAGTTTCATCAAGTTTGCAATTTATTCGTTGTACGCCGCTACTTGATTTGTATCTTTGTTAGCTTGTGCCTCAAGCCCATCAACCCGACTTTGAGACTATGCAATCAGGTTCCATTTTTGGGATATAGTTTCACTCTTTTGCTTAAGCTTTATCATGTACTCTTTCTTCATTTTTACGTGTTGAGTGAGTTGGTCGAGAAATGATTCAAACTATAATATGAAATGAACAATGGGATTAGGAAAATCTTGACAACTAAGTTGATTCAATAAATCCCTGATGTTGGGAGAATCATAAGGATATTCTTTGATGGTTTTGAATAAATCCACTTTGAAAACCTTTGCTTTTAATTGTTGAACCAGCATAGTAAGGGAGTCGCCAAAAAGTCTACTACTTGGCACAATTGATAAGCTTGGATATTTTCCAATAGAGCTGATACTTCGATTGCTCATAAGTTTTTTTAAAGCCTCCACATGATTGTTTTTCTTTATGTATTACAGTTCTTCATGGCTGAGAGAAGTACTAGAGGTTTTGGATGAAGAATCTCCAACCTGAGAATGAGAAATAGTAGTAGTAGTCAAAAAGGGAACGACGGTGGTTACTTATAGACTTGGTAAAGTTTGAGCAACCCGTGGATGTTCTTTTTTTTCTATTAGCAGCTTGAGATTCCCACTGATCTTGGTCCCCTTGCATTTGGTTAATATATTCTTGGTCACTTAGTTAAGCATTTTCATTTGGAACACTCGATTGTTATTTAGGACTTTGATTTTTGACTACTTTCTTTACTTGCACATCAATTGGTTCCTCGACCGAGTCTTTAGCTATTGGTTATTATGGTGATGGGTTGTTTAGAGGCTGATTGGATGTCAGGATCTCATCAGTATCTGAACCAATTTTTATTGGAGAAGAGGTAGCTGGAATTGGAATTTCCTATATGAAGGTAAAAGTGGAACAATATTATAATTTGGTTGATGTATATTGAAAAAGAAGATATGAATGAAACTTAAAGTACCTTGGATGCCTTATGGTTGGGGCTTGAACATTCACTCTCTGGACATTCATCAAGAATGGGTGTCTTTGTTAACCTACTTTCTTTCGAGTTAATCGAGTGCCTTCTTTTTCTTATTATTCTTCTTCGTCATCGTCATAAGAAAGAACTAGTTTTTTGCTTGGTTTCTCTTGTGTGCTATCCTTTTGAGCTTAGATTTCCTGCTTCTTTGTCTGTTGAATTCTAATTTCTTAGCAACTTCCTGCCGTTTACTCTAATTTTTGGGACGTTTTGTTTTACAAGAGACATATTTACTTTCTTCAAAATCATCATTCTCATCATTTTCTTCGATCTTATTGTCATTTTCGTCGACTTTTTGGCTAGACTAAAATATTTACTATTAGTAGTGCAATGAATAGTTGAGTTGAAAATATGGAAAATATTAACAAAGGTAAAATTAGGGGTTAACCCCGAGTTTCTTCACTATCAGATATTACAAGTGGTGTTTCTTTCCTTGTTCTTTTGCAACTTGGTAGCAATGGAACTACTTCCTCTTTTATGAATTTGAAATATAAGAACAAGAATAAGTAAAGGTAATGAATTCAACATAAAAATAATGAAGTTTTGTAAAATGAACTTGTTTTGTCACTTTTGATTAGCTGAGTGTTAGGCCAAATTCTTCTTCACTATCTTCAATTTGTTCTATTTTCTTCTTCTTTGATTTTTTTGGGGGGAATAAGAGCTCGAACTACAAAATTTTGACACAAGTAAACAAATCAACACAAAAAGAGGAGTTAGTGAGTTTTGAGGGTCCCTTTGTCCCATCTTCTAGACTGATGGATGTTGATAGAGCAAGAAAGATTCTAAGTAATTCTTTGTTTTGATGATAACAACCATACATTTTGTGAGTAACAATTTTATTACTACTAATGGTTTTATTGAGTGTGAAGATCTAATAACAAGAAACATTCTATAAAAGAGCTTGCATAGATATAAGCTCAGAAAGTTAAAGATACAAGAATCAGAAATCTTCTATAATTGAAATTGTCTTTCAGATAAGTTACTACCTGTACATGTGAAGACATGATCATCCATCAAAAAGATTCTAACACCTTGACCAAAATAGATAAAGAATCAAAACTAGAAAGAACTTGGAAGAATACATTCTCAACATTTTTGTCTCGCTGATCAAAAATATAAACATGCTTTCAAGGACAAATCATATATCAAAATAAAAGTATTATATTTTAGATAAGCTGGTGCCTATAGCTCTAAAAACAAGATGTGTTCCTAAAGTTCAATCTAGTGTTTCTACGCTACATCAAATTAGTAGTTTCTGAACTACTCATCAGAAGAATAAGAAAAGAAATAAGTCTCAAGCTCAGTACTCCAGAAACATAAATAACATCTTCAGGAGAAATCTAGCTCTGCAGAAACTATCAGTATATAAAATAATGTGATCAGAAACACATTCAAAAGATACATTCAGAAGCATCAGATGAGAAATCACTATTCTCGAGGCAAACACAATGATTACTTATCTCAAACAGTATCTTGGAAACTTGGAAAGAAGTAAACACGCCCCCAAAACTAAAAATCATTACATATATGAGGAAACATGTATTGAGGAATGGTCTCAACGTGCATAGCTAGCCCAACGACACTTTTCACAATGGCTATAAAAGGATCTCCAGACTGTGTGAAAAACAACAACAAAAACGTGCTACAACATTTCACACACACGCTCAAATTCTCAATCAGTTACAAAATTCGTTTACACAAAGTTGTTTCTCAAAAGTGTAACTTCATTAAATAGAAAATTTAGTGTTTATCAGCTTTATAGAAGCATATTTTTGTAAACACAAAACACTGTTCTACGTGTAAGTTTGTACATTTCTTCAAGTGACTTTCTAGTCTATATACTTGAGAGGGCAAAGAGATCTTTCTAGACTCTTAGAGGTTATTATGTAATATTTTGAGATTAGTGAATTAAGCCCTTGTTGAAGGCGAAATCACCTTGGCGGGTGGACAAGAGGTAGCCTTAGTTTTAAGGTGAACTTGTATAAAAATAACTGTGTTATTTTTATTTGGTTTTTTTCACAATAACTACTTATCATTGTTGCTAGTGATAAAAAAAATTGAAAGAAATTTTAGAAAACCCAATCCAATCCCCCATCCCCCCCCTTACTTGTGTTTTCTCTAACCTTCAATTGCTATCAGAGCTTCGGATTTGTCATTGATTTTCAAATCAAACACTCAATCGTGTAGAGAGATTCATGGAGTTAGAGAAACCTCTTTTAAAAATGACATCCACTAGCACAAATAAAAATGACAGTTATAAAGCTAAACCACCTATTTTCGACGGTGAAAATTTTGACTACTGGAAAGATTTGTTAGAAAGCTACTTTCTTAGTTATGCTTTGGATCTCTGGGATCTAGTTATAGGAGGGTATACACCACCTGTAACAAAATAAGGAAATCCAGTCCCTAGAAGCAAGATGAAAGAAGAACAAAAGCAAATGCTCAGAAAACATCACAAAGCCAGAACCATTCTTCTAAATTCCATCTCATACAACGAGTACGTGAAGATCACAAACAAATAATCTGTAAAAGATACTTTCGATTCTCTCAGAATGATACATGAAGGAAACTCGAAAGTAAATGAAACAAAGGCCTTGGCTTTAGTCCAGAAATATGAAGCCTTCAAGATGGAAGATGATGAGAACATAGAAACCATGTTCTCCAGAATTCAAACACATGTAGCTAGATTAAAAGTTCTGAATAAAAGCTATATAACTGTTGATCACGTTAAGAAGATCGTTAGAAGTCTTCCAAAGAAATGGAGACCAATGGTCACTGCTCTAAGACTGGCTAAAGATCTAGACAATATAAGTCTTGAAGAACTAATCAGCTCTCTCAGGAGCCATGAAATAGAACTGGAGGAAGATGAACCTCAGAAGCAAGGAAAAATAATAACACTCAAATCCAGTTCAGAAAGATTGAAGCCAGCTATGAACAAAGTATTATACCCCAATTTTTTTCCCTAAGATTCCTCTATCATCTCATATCAACCCAATCATATCAAGATCACGCTAGGGTTTGGTTCTTCTCCTTATATTTAGGTTTGCTCATGAAGGATCACCAAGCACTTTGATTTGTATATTATGGTCACATATGCCTTGTATTGATTGACTTTTAACTAACAAATATAATGAATTTTCGCTCCATAAATGTTGGTACTATAGGTGATGGAAAAACACACTTCATCAGGTTGATTCATAGGTTCATGAGTTTATTTCCATGCCTTCTTCAACAAAGCTTCATTGAGATTTAAGCTTCATCATTGAGAGAGCTTTAAAATAATGTCATGACAAGGTCTACTATGATTCGTCATACATCAATTTTCCAAAGAAAGCCAAGAGATGCAAGAATTGATTAAAGAAGTTTGACCTAATTGGACAAGTTCTTGATTCCTTGATCACAAGTGCGTAGTGTAGCGGTAAAAATATTGAGACAAAACCATTAGATTGACTTAACTCGCACAGATCAAAATAAAATTGTCGCCGCGCTTTATTGTTTCCAAATGAATGGGAAAAGAGCGAATAACCCAAAAAGAGGGGGGAGAGAATCTAGGTAAGGGGGTTGGTTATGTAAAGTAAAGGTATTAGCACCATAAACATCTACGATTCTCCGTAGGAACCTCTTTGAAAATCTATATATTTTGGCTATATAATGTTGTATAAAAAATGGATTGTAGAGATGAGAAAAGATTTGTTTTTTAAATTTTTGCACATGTCATGATTGCGAAACATTAGTTCCTACGTACCTCCTTCTGTGCAATAAGGGATCAGGGTACTCGTAGTTCACCTTTTAAAAAATTAAAAAAAAAACACAAGTGTATTGATTAATTTAAAGAGATAAGACATCATTGTCATTGTCTGAGTGGAAAACATACTTACTACCCACAATTATGAGAAAGGAGAATTTGCATCATCTCAAAGTAGATGATATAACTTGGATTTTGAAATCAACAAAGCCTCACTAAACACCCTAAATGGAAAATATCTCACTTCACTACATATTATAGAAGTATAGTTGTTTGCATCACTACAAGGATTGACAAGAGTCTAATCTTTTAAGAAAATTTTAAAGATAAAAGCCAAAATGGAAAAAATAGTTTGAATGAGATTTGTTGACTTTTAGTCTTCTCACAGAAATGACAAAGTATTACTAAGTTGATTAAAGTTTGATTAAGAAAATTATTTTTGAAAATACATGGACATCAGTCCAAGTTTATTATGAAAATGATTCAAGTTTTAAAACAAGAAGAGTTTTCAAAAGGAGGGAGAAGATTTTTGAAATTATAGAAGATGGGATGAGATGAAAGGACTATCCTAAATCATAAGATAAAATCTACGGAAAAGAACCATCTAACCAACAAGAATCCAACTCTTGACACAATGAGTTAATGTAGAATTCCATCCTTGGGATTTGAAACCAAACAAACAAAGATAATAAACCTCTTAAGAGAACCAAACTTCAATGGCATTAAGTCTTCACAAAAATTGGGCAGAGTAATAGATGTATACATATGAATTTCAGATCACAGACAAAGCATGTAACCATAATAACCTGCACACAAATCAAATAAACAACCCAATGTCTTAGGGTAAACCCCAAGAACTCCAGACAAAATAACAGTTGAGGTTACAAAGTCTCCAGAATAGGTCAAGGCTTCTAATCCTAAGTCCAAGAAATTCATGTCTCCAAAATTCCAAGGATAATAACCAAGTAGTGCAAGTAACTTTAATTTTTTTTAGGGTTCAAGTTGATTATTAAGTATCTTCAAAAAGAAATGAAAAGCTCAAGTGAGCAAAACAAAAATGACATAAAAAGTAAATTCTCAAGTGAGCAAAGATGAAAATAGCATGAAATGTAAATGCTAAAGTAAGTGGTACATAAAGTAAAAAGCCTAAGGTAAAAGCACAAAGTAAAGTCAATTGTTAAAAATTAGTAGTTAGTTAAATGACCATCTTGAATCTTGCATTTGAAACTCATTAGAGGATTGGTAGAACCAAAGCCTCTCAAAAAGAAGTTGCATTTGCTTTTTTTCAAGTATATCATCCTTTTAAGAATTCTCAAAGCAACATTAAATGATCAATGATGTTTAAGTGATCCACTTTGACCAAAATTGATGCAGATTCATTAGAGGATTGGTAGAACCAAAGCCTCCTAATAATAAATCTCAAGGTTATTGGATCAAAGGGTTCAAATTAACATCCTTGGGCTTACAAACATGGGTTTGGGCCACGAATGATCATTTCTCAAATCAGGACAAAATTTAGCGCTATGTTAAGCAATCGTAAGTGGACTTATGTAGAAGTCACACCTATTTTGAGGTCGGTCAATAGCAATCTATGTACCATATGTTTTGAGACATGATATAGAAATCATGCTCCAATAACATTTAATACAATAAGAATGGGAAAATATGAAGAAGGATGGGGAAATATTTTAAAAAAATAATAATCAAATTATCATTAAAATTATTCATCCATTTTGGTGGAGTTAAACTCAACACCTAAGATCCAATGATGTTAATGAAGTCCATGATTAAAATTCAAAACAGTCAGAATATGTACAAAAATAAAATAATATTTAAAATAAAAGAAAAGGTTTTTTTAAATGATTTTAAAAATGAAAATAAGAGGGGAAAAATAGCAATTATATTCAAATTAATCAAGAAAAATTAAGTAAACCATAAAAAAATCAGAAATGAACTCAAATATTTTTATTAAATTTTTGGTAAATTTTTAAAGTCATAAACTATTTTTAAACTAATTTAAATTGCTCAAATAAAGGAAAAAAAGATCAAAAATAGTAAAAATAAAGATAAAATTTCACAAAATATTCAGAAGATCGAAAATGATGAAAATGATTTTTATAAAAAAATTCAGAATTTAAAAATGTCAGAAAGTATTTTTAAAATAATTAAAATAAAGAAAACAAAGCAAAAATTATGAAAAATATCAAGCATCAAAATAAAAATATGAAAAAATACTCACAAAGTTGAAAATAATTTAAGGTATTTTTGTATATTTTTTTAATAATTTTTGGATAAAAAATAAAAGAGTTATGAATTTTTGAAATTTAAAACAATTAAAATATAAAATCATAAAATAAAAATAAAACTAAAAAGATGTGGACCATCAGATCATAGTCAAAATGCGTTAGTAAGTTGATCAAGTGGACCAGACGTGATGTGCTTGATATGGACCTTATTTAAAAACACACTGGATCAATAAAAATCCAACCAATAAAAATAAAACAATTGACGTGTTATCATTGGTTGAAGCGAGACATGTCATCGTCTTCAACCTCCAGACACCCTGCAAATAGGGCAAACCTTAAGTCATTGAATCTGTAAATTTAGGCACTCATGGTGGTACCAATGGAAACGTCTCTTTAAGATGATCACAACCATATCCTCGCGCCAAATTTATATAAAACACAGAGTGTTGATTTGGAAAAAAACCATGGATGTTTAAAAATGTCAAAATCAAAAATCAGAAGTATCAAATGCATTATTTCTCCAAAATTGAGCTAATGGCAAGCATCAGTGAACATCATAGACCATCCCAATAATTTGAGTTAGAAGATTTGGTGTATTAAACTACCTGAACGAAGTTAGATAAAGTTGCACTGTAAATGGACTTGGCTAGCATGATTCCAGAAATCTCAAGGCTTGATTCTTCTTCTATTAGCTTCAGGGAAGTTCAATGATGAAGGATCAAGGAAACAATTGAATTGAAAAGTGGTAGAAATAAGAATTTGAAATGTCAGGAAAGGGTGTTATGGAGAGAGTTTGACAGAGTAATTTTGACTCTTTAAGCTTGAGGAAATGAATGAGGGATGATCCTCTATTCATAGGGAAGTGAATGGAATGCTCAAGTGTGTGAAATGATGAAGATTGGAGGGAATTCGTGTGAATCTGCATCATGGGAAAAGTGTGACTCCTTTTTTTATATCAAAACTCATTCAAACCTTGCGTTTTAATATGCTAATCACTTCTGGAGGTTCACTAAACATGTTTAGAAGAAAAAGCGTGCAGGAAAAATGTGTTTAGAAGCTAAATCAAGGATTTCAAATTTTGTCTTCTGAAGAAACTTCAGTTTCAAGTTACGAAGTTTAAATCAGTGGCATTCTCAGCGCAAGGAGTCTTAGGACATGATTCTTGAAGCTTTAGAAATATGATATCACAAGCTTTACAATTTGAAAATAATGGAATCAAATGGATGCTTGAGCTGAAAATTATGATGAGTCAAAGTTGAGAAAAAGAGGTTGACTTTCTATACTTAGAAAATTTCTAAGTTTTTCTTCAAAAATGACTTATAATCTCTTGCATCCAAACATGACCTTCCACTTGAAATTTGCTCTTGAAAAAAAAAGATGGCATAAAGTAAATCTCTTGAATGTCATTTTAATACTTGAACCATTCAAAATCTCCAAAAATTAAGAAAGTTATGACTTGTTGAAGTTGGCAAAAATTCATGAAGTGACCTATAATCTTTTGCATCCTTAGGGCGTCTTCCATCCATTTTTACACTTTGCACTCAAAAGATGGGATGAAGTTCACATCTTTAAGCTAATTGTGGAAAAATAATGGGCTCAAGGTGATAAAAATTGACCAAGTTATGATCATTTGAAATCACCTAATGGAATTTGAGGGTTCATCTGGAGGACTTGTAATCTTTCTTCATCATCAAGTTTCTTCCATGCAAAATTTCCTTTAAACTTTTGAAGTTATTTGTTAATAACCTTTTGAAGAGAAGCATGTCTTTGGAATCACTCAAAAATACCAAAAGATGAGTAAGATATACCCCTTTGAAGTTCAAAACCCTAGCTCCTAGAGCAAGAAAATGCCTTGGGAAACCTTTGCAATTTTGACCTACCTCCTTAGAAAAATACTTTTATCATATGAATATGAGTTGTTGAGGATGATAAGGATAAACCATAGCAACCAAAACCACTTTAAAATCTTGTGAATTGAAGGAGATGTTCACTTGTGATCAATGAATCAAGGATTTTCCCAGTTGAGTCAAAAATTCTGCAATCAATCCTTGTACCTTTGAACCATCTTTTGACAACTTTAAGTATGAGGAATCATAATAGAATTTTTCATGATATTTCTTTAAAGTATATTCAATGTTGAGGCTTCAGTCTCAATGAAACTTTATTGAGGAAGGCATAGAAATGAATTCATGATCCATAGATCAATCTTGATGGAATGTGTTGTGTTTTCTCCTACAACATCATCAATTAGGACAAACACTTATTGTATTCACTACTTAAAGGATAATCAAAACATAGATTATAACGAAATACAAGTCAAGGTGCTTTGTGATTCCCCGTAGAGAAAAGCTAAAGATAGGGAGAAGAACCAAACCCTAGTGTGTGATCTTGTTGTGATTAAATTGATATGATGTGATAGAGGGATTTTAGGGTCAAAATTGGGGTACAACACATAGCTCCATCCATTATCAACATTTGGAAGTGGTTATTGTTACTATAGGTTCTTATTATCATCCAAAACAACTTCTTTTCACATAGAAAAAGTATTTGTACAAGAAAGATTGTCAAAATTGAAAGGGGTTCCCAAGCCATTTTGATGCTCTATGAGTTAGGGTTTTGGACTTCTAAGGGATATATCTTGTCCATATTTTTAGATTTTTGATTGATTCCAAATATATGATTCTCTTAAAAGGGTTATCAACAAATAACTTTAAAGGTTTTAAGAAAATTTTGTGTGAAATATCACTAATGATTGAGAAAGATTACAAGTCCTATAGATAGGTCATCAAATTCCCTTATGTGACTTCAAAGGGTCATAACTTGATTAATTTTTATCTCCTTGAGCCCATTCTTTTTCCAAAATTATCTTAAGAGTGTGAACTTTAACTCTTCTTTTATGTGCAAAACTTGAAATGGTTAGAAGATGCCTTAAGAGCTCAAAATATGATAGGTCACCTTATGGATTTTCATCAAATACAAAGGATCATAACTTGTCCAATATTTGGAATTTTTGAGTGATACAAGTATCACAATACTCTTTAAGGAGTCCACTTCAAGCTAGCATCATTGATCAAAGCAAAATTTTGCATGAAGACCTTTTTTGGAATCAAAACATTATAGGTCATTTTTTAAAGAAAAACTTATAATGTTTCTAAGTATAAAAGTCAACACATTTTTCCTGATTTTGACCAAGCACAACTTCTAGCTCAAGCATCAAAATTATCTCTTTCTTAGCACATTATAAAGAATTTTACCTCATCTTTCCAATGCATCCAGACTCAGGTCCTAAGGTTCCCTAAATCGTGCATACCATGAGTTCAAAGTCAGCTACTTGAAATTGAATTTTCCTTCCAAGTCAGAATTTGAAATCCATAATCCAGCTTCAAAACACCAAATTAGCACGCGTTTTCGATTTAAACATTTTGAACAAAGTTCCCAAAGTTGAATTAAGGATCAAAACACGGGAGTTGGCTGAGTTTTGATGCACATGGAGTCACACATTTTCCACATTCGGGATCCATCCAATTTCCCTCCAAACATCAATTTTCCTCTCAATTCTTTACACCATTTGCTTCCCTATAAATAAAGGACCTCACTCCTCTCATTTTCTCAATCTTGGACAAAAAAAATCACCCTGCCAAACTCTCTGCATAACCGACTTTTCTGAGTTTTTGATTTCATCTTTTCTCCACTTTTTAATTGATTTTCTTTGTTGATTATTTATCCTTGAACTTCACGGAAGCTAACAGAAGAAGAACCAAGCCTTAAAGTGTCCTAAATAGTGCTAACCAAGTCCAGTTTCATAATAATTTTTTGTTACTTCATTCAGGTAGAATTCTCAACCAAATTGAACCAAATAAATCCCTATTATATTCTACTCATTCATCTGACTCTCACACTTCTTAAGGTTTTCATTTTCATTGAGAATTGAGAGAGATATTTGCAATTTTCGTGCTCGCTATTTTTTCTGGTTTTCTCAAAATCCATCCTTGCACAACTTATATAAATTTGGCGCGAGGGTACCATTAGAATCGTCTTGAAGTGACAAATTTAATGGTATCGGTCTGGTTCTCTAATTTTACAGTTTGTGAAACTCCAATTTAGGGCGTCTGGAGGTTGAACACGACCTACGTGTCGTGCTTCAGCCAATGATAGCGTGACATGTGATTTTTTGAATCTTATCCAGTGCATTTGTTTTTCCATACACGCGTCTTGAGGACCATTGGATCTGATTACTTTCATTAGTCAGACTTCATCCAACGCACCAGATTTTAATCACTTTTAATTATTAAAAAATGATTTGGTATTATTTTCAAAAAAGACCATGATATGCACAGCGCGTCATATCCATTGGATCTTGTTTACCAATGTGTTTTGACTCTCATCCAATAGTCCATATTTTTTTTCTATTTTTATTTTCTGATTTTTATATTTAATTGTTTTGAACTTCAAAAATTCATAAAAAATTAATTTCTAACTCAAAAATTATGAAAAAACTCACAAAAATATTTGCAAATATTCTCTTTTCGATTTTTATTTTTTCACAATTTTATTTTCAAATTTGATATTTTTTATGATTTTCTTTTGTTTTGAATGTTTTTTTATTATTTAAAATAATTTTTGATATTTTTTAAATTCTGCAAAAAAAATTATAAAAATCATTTTCTTTATTTCTGACTTTCTGAAATTTTTTATAGAATTTTATTCTTATTTTTTTTATTTCTTGTCATTCTTACTTGCTTAAGGGATTTTAAATAATTCTAAAAAAATACTTTTTTGTTTTAAAAAATTACCAAAATTTTTTAAAAATACTTGAGGTCATCTCTGACTTTTCTATGTTTTATTTTAATTTTTATTTGATATTTTGAATATAGTTTGTTATTTTTCCTTTTATTTTCATTTAAAAAACAATTCAAAAATCACTTTCTTTTTTTATTTTGTTTATTAAATGCAATTTTATTTTTGAATATATTCTGGCCGAGCTTGAACTATATGATTTTTGATCATGAGCTTCATTAACAACATTGGATCTTGGCTGTTGAGTTTAATTCCACCAAAATGGATGAATGATTTTAATGATAGTTTGATTAAAATCTTTGGTTCAAATATTTACCTTCCCTTTTCATCTTATCCCTTTCTTACTTGTGCTACATGTTGTTAGAGGATGATCTACATATCATTTATCCAAATATATGGTACATAGATTGCTATTGACCGGTCTCAAAATAGGTGCAACTTCTATATAAGTCCACTTACGATTGCTTAATATAGCACTAAATTTTGTCCCAATTCGAGAAATGATCACTCGTGGTCCAAACTTATGTTTGCAAGCCCAAGTATGTTTAATTTGAAACCTTAGATCCAATAACCTTGAGGTTCATTGTTAGGAGGCTTTGGTCTTATCAATCCTCTAATGAACCATCATAAGCTTTGGTCTAAGTGAATTATTTAAACAAAGTTGATCATATGTTGTTACCACGAACACTTGAAATGAATGATATACTTTACAAAAAGCAAATGAAACTTGTTGTTGAGAAGCTTTGAGTTTATTAATCTTCTAATGAGTTTTCAAATGCAATTTTCAAGATGGTCATTCAACTAACCTCTAATTTCTAACTCATTAACAATTGATTTTTATTTTATGCTTTTAATTTACGTCTTTACTTTTACGCGCCATTTATTTTAGCATTTTCATTTCATGTTATTTTCATCTTTGCTCACTTGAGCATTTATCTTTATGTCATTTTTATTTTGCTCACTCGAGATTTCATTTTCCTTTTAAATATGCTTAATAACCAAATTGAATAATAAAAAACTTTAATATTATATAGACTATCTGGTTACTATCCTTGGAATTATGGAGTTATGGACCTCTTGGACTTAGGATTAGAAACCTTGACTACCCTTAAGACCTTATGACTTCTGTTGTTATTTTGTCTGGAGTTCTTGGGGTTTACCCCAAGACATTAGGTTGATTTTCTTTATGTGCAGGTTATTATGATTATATGCTTTGTCTGTGATTAGGAATTCCTCTGTATAAAGCCGTTACTCTGCCCAATTTTTGTGAAGACCTAATGCATTGGAAGCTCGACATTCTTAGGAGGTTTAATATATTTGTTTGTTTGGTTTCAATCCAAATGATTAGAATTCTACATTGAGTCATTGTATCAAGTGTTGGCTTCTTGTTGGTTAGACGGTTCTTTTCCCTAACTTTTACCTTATGCCTTAGGATAGTCCTTTCATCTCCTTCCATCTTCTTTAATTTCAAAAATCTTCTCCCTCCTTTTCAGAACTATTCTTGTTTTCTAAACTTGAACCGCTTTCCTAATAAACTTGGACTTAGGTCCATGCATTTTCAAAAATATTTTCTTAATTAAACTTTAACCAACTTAATAATACTTTGACATTTTTGTGTGAAGACTAAAAGTTAATCAATCTCATTCAAACCATTTTTCCACTTTGGCTTTTCATTTTAAAATTTTCTCAAAAGATTATACTCTTGTCAATCTTTGTAGTGATGCGAGCTATTATACTTCTACGATATGTAGTAAAGTGAGATATTTTCCACTTGGGTGTTGAGCGAGGCTTTGTTGATTTTTAAAATCCAAGATATATCCTCTACTTTGAGTTGATGCAAATTCTCCTTTCTCATAATGGTGGGTAGTAAGTATGTTCTTCCACTCGGATATGATGATGATGTCTCGTCTCTTAAAATTAACCCACACACGTGTTTTAATTTTTTTAAAGGTGAACTACGAGTACCCTGATCCCCTATTGCACGGAAGGTGGTATTAGGCACTAAAGGTTCACAACTTCGGCGGGTCCAAAAATTGTAAATAATATTTCTTTTCCCATCTCCACCATCTATTTTTATACAACACTTATAGCCAAAACACACAAATTTTAAAAGAGGTTCCTACGGAGTACCATAGATGTTTAGGGTGCTAATAACTTCCGTTTGCATAACCAAGCCCCGTACCTAGATTATGTCCCCCCATTTTTTTGGGTTATTCACTCTTTTCCCATTCCTATAGAAACAATAAAGCACGGTGGAGATTTTTATTTGATCTATGCGAGTTAAGTTAATCCAATGGCTTAGTCTCAACATTTCTACCACTACAGGAAAATGGCGACTTCACTGGGGACAGATCGACCAAATGTTGGTTCATCTCTAAGTGGGTTGAGCCTATCTTTGTTTATATCGTGTATTCGCTATTGCTTGTTGTATATTATGTGATGTATATATGTTTGTATGTATTTTCCTGGTTTTCAGGGTGCTTGGTGATTTCTCATAAGTCCCCTACCCAGACTTGGGAAAATTTAAGATAGGACGGGCGAAATAGTCATGTTGACTTTGAGGGAGTAATCCCAAAAAAGGAGGCATGAGATCCCCCACTAAGTTGAGGCCCCTTTGACTGTAGTGTTGTTTACCGAGTAATCGGGAAGACGTGTTGCTTTCGACCTGGGAGCCTGCTGAAGTTGAGGACCGTAGAACCCTTAACACATATTGGGCTTTCATTTGTAGTGTGAAAACTATGACGGTGTAATTCGAAGTGGTTGTCACACAATACTACACTCAAACGAGTTTTTCCTGGGAATATTACTGATTACCGAGTTAATCGGGACGTTGTTAATATCCGAAGGAAGGATGTAGACTCTGGGAACCTTTTATAACCTTTTTCGGCAAATGGTAAACTATTAGTTCATATCTTGTGGGTAGTACCTTTGACCTCATGCTCGTGACGTTGAACTTATGAACCCCTCATGTTTGTGATTTTATGTATGAATTAAAAACATTTTCAAGGGACTTAAAGTTGACTTTTTGCAAATATCTAAGGTACTTTTTGACCATGGATTCTGGAAAAAGAAAGACTCGGAAGTACAGTTTCAAGGATCCTAAGATAGATGAATTGATGAGTCTGATTCCCAAGATCGAGAGTTCTACAGAATTTCGGAAGAAGTATGGATCCATCGTGTCTCTTATGAAGCTCAGGATGAAGGAGGGTATTATTTATACTTTGGTCCAGTTCTATGATCCGATGTATTAATGTTTTACTTTCCTTGATTATCAGTTGATGCCTACATTGTAGGAGTATTTTTACCTACTGGGTTTACCTGTTACTGATCGTGTTCCTTTCACCAGATTAGAGGGAGAGCCCGAGTCTCATGAGATTGCTGCCATGATTCATTTGGGGAAGTCTGGGATTGAGGCTAACAAGACTACCAAAGGAGGAATCATAGGATTACCCGCTCCGTTTTTATTAGAGAATGCTTGCTACTTTGCTAGGATGAAGAGTACAGTTGCATTTGAGGCCATCTTTCCTTTGCTTGCCTATGGGTTGTTCTTATTTCCTAACTTCGACAAATTTGTCGATGTCAATCCCATCAGGATATTTTTGATTGGGAATCCAGTTCCTACATGTCGCGACTGGATTTTTAATCAGAGCCACCACTATTAGTTTTTATCCTAGGGAATGGAATTTAACAGAAAACCCTAGTTTGCAGGCAGAGATTCTAGGTTTCGGACTTCTTTAGATGAAAGAAAGGTGTTAGGCACCTTTCATCTACCTTGTTCACAAGGATACTAGGTTTTAGGTTTGAGTTGGGGAAAAAAGGATTTAAATTTTATTAGGGGAAAGGGTTTAAATTTTTTATAGGGGAAAGGGTTTAAATTTTTTATAGGGGAACTCGCTACGATTTTTGATCGTATGCCTACGTATCCTCTTACTAGGAATCAAAGTCCCAATTCATAGTTCATATGGGGTTGGTGTTTTTTAGGGGTTTGCAAACATATTTTGAATCACCTCGCACTTTGGTCGAGAGTTGTGATTGCAGAGATTTTGACTAAATGCGCAGTAAGTCAAAACCTGTTTGAAACCCTTTTGCAAAAACAGTTGATTAGCTTAGTTTATTGCGAAAAATAGTTTGATAATTTGTTTGTGTTTTTTATTGTATTAACTGCAAAAATATCTTGATTAATGCATGATTAAAAAAAAGATTAAATTCAAATAATATATAAAATAATATATGCAATTTTGATATAAAAATGATTTATTTGTTAGTATATAAATAATAATGTAATTATTTATAAGCAATAAGCAATATTTACATAGCAAATAAAACATAAGAATAGTAAATAGAAAATAAATATTGATAATAATAATAATAATAATAGCAAATAGAATAATTATGATATAATAATAGTAAAAAAAATCAATATTTGATAATAATAATAATTATAATATATAAATAATATATATGTATATATAAAAAATTAGAAATAATATATAAATTATAAAAGAAAATAAATAAATTAAATTCAGGGGGGTGAAATTTAAAATTAACAATTAAAAACATGGGTGTTGTTATTAGGAAACGTTAGGCCCAAAGTAGTTCAGCCAGGGGGGTGCGAATTGGTTTGTTGGTTTAGCAAAAATGACTGAGGGGTGCGAAGAGTAGCTGGGCCAGGCCCAAACGCAATTTGCAAAGGATCTGATAGATTGAGTGTGGTGGGGATCATGAGACTATGGTGCAGACATGGCCTATGGCCGTCTGATGAGAATCACGCGTGCAGGATTGAAGGTGCGTGATCATTACGATGCACGCGCTGGCACATGATTGAAACATCATAATAATAAGTTTATTTTTCCATTTTCATTTTTGTTTTACAGTATGATCGATCGTCTTCTTCTCTCTCTCACGCCATCCTCGGATTATCTTTCCCTAAACCCTAAAGCCCTAACAGCCACCACGGTGGCATCGGAAAACTGATCCTACCCCAAAATCAAACCCGCCAAACCCCAATCAAAATGAAAATAAAACGAAAGCTATGTTTTCTTTACCCCTTTCTCTATTGTGATTCCAGCTTTGTGCTTCTGAATTCCAACTCTAATCCCTCTTTCTTCTCTTTGTTTGCAGGTCCAGAGGGTGGCTAATGGTGGTGTTAGGATGATGGTGTACGATTTTCCAGCGACGGGGAGGTTGATTAGGGTTTCAGAGGTCGAACCCCCAATCGGTGCTTGTTTCTTCCTCTGTTCTTGGCCGTCCTTCTTCTATCCTCCACCTCTGTTCTTCACCCCAACCTCCTCTGATTCAAGCTTTTTCTTCCCCGTCTCTACACCAAAGTCTCTGCCTCTGTTCCTTCTTTCTATAATCCCCCCTCCTTTCTGTATTTCTTCAATTAGTATTTATAGGGCTTAGTTTTAGGGTTTTTAGAGTTGCTATTTATAATCGTAGATTAGGGATTTAGAAATAAGTTAGGGATTAGATTTACAGTTGATTGATTCTGAGATTGTAATTGATATAGTAAGATTCGATTTTCTGTAATTTGATAACTTTCTAGATTTGATTTTGTTATTTAGATGTTCTGGAGATTTAATTTTGTATAATATTAGATTTGCATTTGATTTAGTAATTCTGAGATTTGTTTAGTTATAAATTATCTGATTCTATTTTCAATCTCTACAGTAGTTGTAAAGAAGAAATCATATGCATTAATTTTGGTTTAGATTTGCACAGCAACTGTTATTTGGAACATGGGCCTTGCGTATTACTGTCCATCCCAATGCTTAGTAATCCTTTGGGCCTTATGTTGTTATCTCTTGCATAACAGCATTGTACTGGTTACAAAAATGTTGTTTTTTTCCCTTTTAGATACAAACTAAACCCAAATACTTATCTATAAACAAAAACCTTTTATTATTAAGAAAACATGATTTATTAATATTAAGAATAGATTACAACATTAATCAACGATAATCTTGTTTCAAAAATACAAAGTGGCCCACCAACAACTTTTCCAGCAACAATATTTTATATTACAGCAAGCTATTTTTTTTTTTGTGCAACTAGGCCCAATTGGCCCTCCTTTCCTTTGGCCCAAAGCTAGTCATTTTTTTTAAAACCTTCAACAAATAAGTAGATCAATATTTTTTAATAAATAATTTTTACTAAAATCTTTTAGTAAAACATTATTATAAGATTGGACAGTTTAACAGTACTACTATAACATCCTCTTTAATAAAGAGCATATTTTTTTTAGTAAAATGATAACAAAAGCTTTAACACTTTCAAAAACGTCAGATGGGCCAACTAGAGAAACTCAATGGACTTAGTTAATTTGATAAGCGCCCCCTTTTACTAACAATAAATAACACTTAAATGAGCTTTAATAAGCTTAATTATTTATTGAAAGCACTTTAAACTTAAGTTGTCTTAATAATTTAATAACTTAGTAGTTACTAGTTTTTAAAATAATTTCCCATTTTCGAATTGCATGGGCCATTGGCCAACATGCCACGCGAGTGGGTTCACGGATACACGAGTCTCTCTGATTTAGAAAGTACTGCTTTCCTGAATTTAAGGTACACCCCCCAGTTGACTTAAATTTTAAGAATGAGCCATCAGATATTGCTGTACCATCCTTAATTGAATATTTCTTCAATTTTAATCTCGAAAAATAAAACTATTGAGGCATGACAAATTTGGGGTACGACAGCTGCCCCTATTCAATTATCTTCCAGTTGAATTGCGTGAGAAACTCGAGTCTTATGCATTTTGATTGGAAGTTTATTGAATACTTGAAGTATCCCAAAATTTGTCTGACAAACATAAGGTTACACTGATATAGCATACTCTTAAGAGTCTTAAGGAAGTATGCAAAGTTGATGATGTGTCGCTTACCAGGGTTTGATAACGAGGTAGATAGTCTTAGATCTTAAAACCGCAATTTTGTATGTCTTGGTTTGGTTTTTGATTATTCATCCATTTGGGGGGATGAGTACAACCATAATTGATGATGCATGGCTGCTTGAAAACTGAGGCCATGTGTTAGGTTTGCGAATCGCTGCATGACGTCTGAGGTGATGGGCTAGAGTTTTGTTTTCTTTCGAGCATTGCAGCATGAAGTCTGAGGCGATGATCGGTGTTTATGGGATAAAGAAACATATTGCTGCATGAAGTCTGATGCAATGGGTTAAAGTTTTGTTTTATTTCGAGCATCGTTGCGTGCTGTCTGAGATGATAAGCTGGGTTTGGTTCTCGGGCATCGCTGCATGAAGTATGAGGCGATGGGTGTGTTATGGAGTAAAGAAATATGCATTGTTGCATGAAGTCTGAGGAAATGAGTTTGGTTCACAAATCGCTGCGTGAAGTCTGAGACGATAAGATGAATTTTATGGAATGAAGAAATACATTGTTGCATGAAGTCTGAGGCAATGGGTTAGGTTTGCAAATCGATGCGTGAAGTCTGAGGCGATAGGATGGGTTTTGTATTATTCGAGCATCGCTGCATGAAGTCTGAGGTGATGATCTGGAGCTTGGAATAAAGAAACACATTGTTGCATGAAGTCTAAGGAAATGGGTTAGGTTTGCAAATCGCTGTGTGAAGTCTGAGGCGATGAGCTAAATTTGGTTTTGAACATCGCTGCATGAAGTCTGAGGCGATGGTCTGGAGTTTGGAATAAAGAAACACAATGTTGCATGAAGTCTAAGGCAATGGGTTAGGTTCGCAAATCGCTGCGTGAAGTCTGAGGCGATAAGCTAGATTGTGGGATAAAATAAACACATTGTTGTCTGAAGACTTAGGCAATGGGTTATGCTTGAAAATCGCTGCGTGAAGTCTGATGCGATAAGCTAAATTTGTTTTCGAGCGTCGCTGCATGAAGTCTGATGCGATGGTATGGGTTTCGCAAATACAATACAACTTAGAGGAAATGTAATGAGTTTTGCGAATACATTGCGGCTTAGAGGCAACGTAGTGAGTTTTGCGGATGCATTGCAGCTTAGAGGCAATGTAATGAGTTTGGATAATACATTGTGGCTTAGAGGCAATGTGTTGATTTTTGAGATTACATTGCGGCTTAGAGGCAACGTGTTGAGTTTTGAGAATACATTGGAACTTAGAGGCATGTACCGAGTGTTGTTCATTACGGCATGAATACTTAGGTAATGGACTACTTTGTAAAGAACTCACCACTGCATGGAGACTTAGGTGACGGGTTGAGTCGAAAGAGAAGTGTTTTATTGATTGACCCTTAGATGATTGACTCGAGGGTAGGATTGTTCGTTTGCTGTGTGATGCAAGCGTATGCATGTGTATTGAATGTTTGTATGTGTGCAAAATGTATGATGTTTGATGTGTGAAATCCTGAGTGTATTCGTATTGAATGTTGAAATGTGTAGTGTATGTATGCTTTGGATATGCAAAATGTACGTATGAAATATGTGTAAGATGTGTGTATGCCTTGAAATGTTATGAAGACTATTTCTGGCATTCTCTCCTTTAGACCATTGGCTTAGAGTTACCAATCGCCTGGCGTTGTATGTTGTGTTGTCGCAACTTTGTTGAATTTGAATGCGGAGAACAATGATAGCAAAAATTTGAACATTGATTTTTTGTATTGTAAGCGCAGGTTTAGACGTAGACGTAGGTAATGGCATATGCGTAGATTTATATGTTGTGAGCGTAGGCGTAGACATATGTATTGGCATATGTGTGGCCTTTGTAAGTGCAGGCGTAAGCGTAGACATATGTAGATTCATATGTTGTAAGCGTAGACGTATTTATAGAATTTGCAGGAGTACACATGTACGTGGACGCGTGCGAACGTACACTTTGTGTTGCAAGTGTAGGCATAGGCATTGACATGTATATGGACGTAGACTTTGTATTGCAAGTGCAAGCATAGGCGCAGACGTATGTGTAGACGTAGACTTTTGTGTTGCAAGACGTAGGAGTATCTATGTGCGTGGACGTATGTATAGCCCTGGTATTATGAGCGTAGACGTGGACATAGCCATGTGCGTGGATGTAGACGTGGATTTTCTTTCAATATTTTTCTAACCAAATTTTTTTTCGATGTTTCGTCAAATTCTTTCATTTTGTCAATCCCTGAAATGATTTCAAGATGATATTCACAAGTAATGATCATAGTATTTTGTAAACAAGTCTGAGAAAAGAAAAAAACACAATTTGAAATATGTAAGGAAAGCAATTGTTTTATTGATATGCCTTTGAGTAGGCGAGAATACGAGATGCAATTCCAAGAAAGAGGTAATTACAGAAGGTTTTAAAACTGTAAATGGCAATAAAAATGATAATTGCTACTGTTGTTCCCCAATATCCTTTTAATGATCTTATCTCCTTTGCTTCTGAGTTGTATGATTCAGATTTATCTCTCCCTTTGTGGTTTGTAGTCGCAGTTCTTAGATCGCAGTCTTTTTGTTCTTTATTTCTTTGTATGAAATCCCTAACTTTTACCTGGATTTCCCTTTCAAGTTTTCAATCCACTGGGATGATTTTTTTGTTATATGCCACTAATTTTTTCCTGGATCGCCCTTTAGGGTTTTCGATCCACCAGGGTTCTCCTTTTTGCCTAAGTCGCATGTTTAAGGTTTGAGCTTAGCGAGCTTCTTATACATAGTACTTTTTACTGTGTCTGAGTTTGCCGGATGTGGTAGTTCTTCCCCATCCATTGTTGTGAGGACAAGATTACCACCGGAGAACGTTGTTTTGACTACGTATGGACCTTCGTAGTTGGGTGTCCATTTACCATGTGAATCGAGGCGAGGTAGAAGAATCTTCTTGAGTACTACACTAGTCGTGGTTCATCTTGTGCAGTACCATTACTCCGAAAGAATTCTGAGGCTAATTTTCGTAGAGTTCGTTTGTCGATGCTGGAGGCATTTTCTGGATGTCCTAAAACCAAGGCTTGACATCCGGTCCTTCTTTAATAGCAAGACTAAGTGTGGGCTTTGAATTGTGTTTGTTTGTGATGCGTGATTCGTGGTTTGACCAAGTTACCTTGAACATAGACGATATAGTTTCTAGGGCGTCTGTCATTTGATTTTTTTTCTCGTGGGATGTGGCTGAAAATAATCTTTGTGAAGTCCATAGTCAGTGTTAAAACATGATCCCGATATGGAATCATTTTTGGATATTTAGTATCTCATTCGCTGTTGACTTGTGTTATACCCCAAAATTTGCTCTCTCATTTTTCAAGTAATCTCTCACAAGATCTCCTTTGATTCTAGACTGCACCTGGGTTGATCAACTCAAGACACCTCCTCAAAACACTGATGACTGAAAATTAGGGTTTGAGATTTCACAAGGAAAAATGGAATTTTAATGACCCATATGACTTTTATGGATCATTTTAGACTCTCAAGAATTCTCATGTCAAGTTTCAAGTCTTGGATCACATTTTTGCTCAGTCAATTGATCAGTTGACCTAAAATCAGTTGTATTGGGGAAAAGTCAAATGTGGTCAATTTACAGTCAAACTTCATAGTTTTTTATCCATATTAACATTATGAACTCATATATGTAATTTGATCAAGTTTGGACCACAATTCCTCAAGAAATTTGATCAGATCATCAAAAGAGCAAAATGGTCAAAATTAGGGTTTTAACTGAGGAAATGCAATTTATGATTTTTGACCTAGCAAATGGTTGATTGGTTGGAGACTTGATCTCAAGGATTCAATTGCATAATTTTTTACCTAATGGCATGTGTTGTACCCCAAAAATTTCCCTCCCATTTTTACTCAACATATGTTCATTGAAATGCTCAACTTGCCCAAGGATGCCCAAGGATTGATTAGGCAAATGCTCTCCTAAGACAATGAACCTCAAACTAGGGTTTACATTTTCATCAATATGGGTGAAATAAAAAGGTCTCAAACCATTTACATTGTCCTAATATGTTCTCAAAATCATCCATGCCAAGTTTCATGCCTTGCATAAGAAGTTTGCTCAGTCAGCTGCTCAAATGCCTGAAAATCAACTATGTTAGGTCAAAAGTCAACTGTGACTCACATATAGTAAAAATTAAATATATTTGGTCAACATTAACACTTTAAAGTAATTTCCATCATTTGATAAAGGTTTGATCATGATTCTTCAAGGAATTCCCCAAATTAATCAAAACTCTAAAGTTGCTAAATTAGGGTTTCTATGGGAAAAGTCAACCAAACTTTGACCAGGCATAAATTTATTATACTTTATCAGAAATTCCCCATCCAAGGCTCATTTTGAAGAGAATTCAATTCCCTACAACTCATCTTCATCCCTAAAGTTCAAGAAATGCACTCATGAAAAGATATAAATTCATACATTATGGGTCCTTTTCAAAAGTCAACAAAAACACCTTTTGGGTCAAAGGTTCTTACATGAACATGGAGGGTCCAATTGAGATGAAACTAAAGGGGTTGTTTAGGGGACATCCTAAGCTTTATAAAAGTCCTAGAACACCCTCTTAGGGTCAAAATTGAAGGAGATATGCATTGTCAAAGTTGGCCATTTTTGGAAAATTGTCAAAAGTCAACAATACCCAAAATTGCACTTTTTGTCAAATGGGCCTAGCTTTTTATGCTTGCAACTTACTTCTAACATGGTCCACGACCCAAACACTCTCTCATATATTATTGGATTTATTTATTTAATTTATTTTGATTTTAATCATTTAAAAATCCAATTAAATCCAATAAATGATATAAATTAGTAAAGATTTCTTTTTGATCTGATTTTAAATAAAATCACAATCCAGTTATGCTGTCAAACAAAATCAAATTGTGCCAAGGGTGATTGGGATGAGAATGGTATGATTTGGCTTGATTTAGAAATAAATAATGCAAAGAGGAAATCAAATCAAATCTTGATAATTTGCAAAGATATGAATTCTTTTTGTTGACCTAATTCAGTCTACTACATATACACAACAATTCCAATGCATAAGAACAAGAGTGATCGTGTGAAACAGCAAGGACAAGTTGCAACTTTTTATCAAAAAATCTCAAATTGGATCCCATACTAAAACCATCCTCAAGGAGATTTAAGGATTGCAACACGTTCCTGGACACCTTCAGAATCTTTTCCAACCATTTGCACGCATTAAGACGCCCAGAATCAGCCTCCACGTCTCTCACGATTTACCATGTTTCTTGAATTCGGTTTTGATTATTTGCGCATGGTTAACAATTTTTAAGCATACCTTCATGTCTATATTGTCATTTGGAACGTATTGGTATGATTAATTATAAGTTTTGATGCATATATGGACAATTACCATTATTAGGGTTTATGCTTGCATTTTAGGGCTTTATTATACACGTAAAATTAGGGCCAAATATGGGCACCATCATGCTCACGAGATCAAGCATGGTTGATTGGTATACTTGGATTTCATTTATCTTGTTTGTTTGAGAATTTTTTAGATAAACAGGTTTTAGTTACAGGCATGGAACCGTAGGTAAAAGTCCAGTATCTAATATGATAGTCTGGGGAAGAAGACGATTGCGTGGCAACGTCTCATTGGACCATTTGAATATTAGTGCGTTTTTCTAGACATCATGTGTTTTTCCCTTATATTATTTTTATTTGATTATGTATATAAATTAACATCCAGCACAGATGGCAAGAGGTGAATGTGTGAAAGGGAGGACCTAGGTTCGATCCCAGGTCCAGACCTTTTATATTTTCTGAATTCCTTATTCTAGATCCAGTGTACCTCAATACCCAGCGGCCACCATACACCTCAGATCTCACCCTTGGGATCCATCATCAAACAAATCCAACGCTCTAGACTTGAGGGTCCACCATGAACCATCAGAAGGAATTCCCCAGGGAATCATGCGCTAGACTCTGGGCCATCATCTTGGGCCTTTGCATATTCAGGCAGCACACCCCTAAATTGCTTCTCACAACCAGGCCCAATTCCAATTCTTTTTTTATTTCTTTTATTTTATTATTTGTATTGATTGTTTTTTTTTACAAAATCATTTTTTTATTATTAAATCAGAAAATCAGAAAATTACCAAAAATATTAGGTTTAGTTTTTTTGCATAAAATATTTATTTGCATTAATTAATTAGTTTAATTAGGTTAACTTAAATACTTTTTTTTTGTAATTAAAATTTAATAGAAATTAGGTTAACTTAAATAATTTTTTTTCATAATTAGAATTTAATAGAAATTAGGTTAATTTGCAAAGTTAATTATTTTTTTCACAAAAAATCCAAAAAAAATGTATCTTTTCTTTATTCGCAAATTAATTGTTTCTAAACTTGACATTAATTCCCCGTATTTAATTTTGTCACGCGCATTCTTTTTCCCCTATTTTATTAATGAATGTAATTGCTCCGAGTTTGTAATAGTTAATTAGGTTTACTATTTTGTATTTATTATTTTCCCCGGTTTTTGATTATGTAATCCCCCTCCCCAAAGCCTTGTAATAGCTAGGGTTTTAATTTCTCGCACTTTAGTTTCCGCAATTATAAATTGCCTAGATGTATGGATACTAGGATTGAATGGAAAGATAAATCAATTTAAAATAGTAGAAAAACCTAAATGCTCAAGATAAATGAAACTGAAATCAAACACTTGCACATGCTCACTCCTAGGGTTTTGCCTCACTTGGTTGCCTCATAATTAATGGTCGTGTCCCTCAAATGTAGGGATATCTTAGCAGTGACCCGTAATCCAAAGTCGTCATAAAGATCATAGTCCCTCCTTATCCTTCGAGTTGCCTACGATAAATGATCTTATCACGATAGTCCCTTCGAAATGCTAAGGTATCCTTACTTGTTGCCTTCAGTGACCATTTCGTCCCTTTCGGATGTCCCTTAAACTCCAACGGTGGAGCTACCTACTCTTTAATAGTAGGATAGCATTGTCTAAAGGAAACGAGAACGAACAATCTTTTTTCGAGTAGGTAGAAAACTCTTAAGTACTTGCTCAAAACAAAAACTCTTTCATACAAACACTTTTCAAAACAGTTTTCAAAACAACTTTGTCACACTCTTGAGGACAGATACAAGGGTTATCATGAAGTTAAACAAAAACTTTTCAAAACGCAACAAGCAATTTCAAAATGAGCAAGTACCTAAGACCCCGTGGAAAACCACGGATAGAAAGGGTGCTAACCTCTTCCATTTCTATAATCTACCCCCCGTACTCAGAAACATCTCGAAAAAGGTTTTTTCTGTTCTTTTTTCCTTTTCCCTTGTTGGATGAAATAAAAGTCGGTGGCAACTCTTGCTTACCGCGACATTTGCGAACAAAAAATGCATAACCAGTATTAAACTGTCGGTTCTGCCACCGTATCACAGAACTGGCGACTCTCCTGGGGAATTAATAAGTGGGGTATACCTTAGGATTTAGATCACTTCTAAAATTTCTTGCTTGTCTTTTGCTTTTCCTGCCTTATATTCAAGGGTTTTGTTAGGGTTATGTAGATCCTACACCCGGATCTAGGGACACCTTTTAGGTAAGTAGCAATCAACTGTGAGGGAACTGTGTGGGGTATACCGACACGGTTGAAGCAGTAGCTACGTTGATGTGGCACTTTGGTTGGTACCGGTAAACCTTGAGTCAATCAGGGAGAGTACGGGGCCGCCGCGTGGTGTCATAAAGCATCAACTGACCTTAGAAACTTTAGTTGCACAACTTAGCCAGTAGGACGTAGCGATATGGGCGGCTTTGGTGTATTCCCAAGGTCGACAGATACTTGATACTACACTCATTGAGGTTTAACTCTTGAGTTTTGTTTGGTTGCGAGTTAATCTCCTATTGAACGAAGCTTAGGGGAAAGATCGGTGATATTGAGATCCCTTAGAACCCGATTACTATTTATAGGACAGGTTGAACCAATCTAGCTTCAAGAGGGTATGACCTTAAAACCCATGCAGGCCTTAAACCTAAGGACTTGGTGTGACTTGTTTGTTGCTTGTTATACATGTTATTTTTTAGCATAATCATGACATCATAAGCACGACATATCATACTAACAATTTCAAGGACTTTCTAGGGCTCATCTTTGCTTTGTTTTGTAGGACATGGCATTTTCCCGTAGGAATACTATCCAGATTAACCTTGTGAAAGTGCCTCTCTAACTAAAGGACTTGGCATAAAGGATTCCTGAAAGCTCTCCCTTCACTGAAAAGCATGGTCGGTTTCTTAACTTGGTCACTTCAAAACCTGATGAAGAATTGTTAAAAGTGCTATTTTAGTTCTTTGATCCTGTGCACCACTGCTTCACCTTCCCGGATTACCAGCTAGTGCCTACTATGGAGGAATTTTCTCAGTTGTTGGGGGTACCTATTCTTGATTAGTCATCTTTCAACAGTATGGAAGAACATCCAAAGCCTGAAGAGATTGCTCGAGCTCTATCCTTACAACGGTCCGATGTAGTGACAAATTGGGAAACTAGGGGAAATGTCCAAGGAATCCCGATTAAATTTCTATTCGAGAAGGCTTACTATTTTTGGGATACCCATGATTTACAATCTTTCGAAGAGGTATTGGCACTCCTCATCTACGGGATGGTACTTTTCCCTAATGCGGACCAACTCATAGATGTGAAAACTATTAAGGTTTTTTTGTCTCATAATCCGGTGCCTACATTACTTGGGGATGTTCTACACTCTTTGTATGCTCGTACTCTAAAGAGAAGGGGGACCCTCCTGTGTTGCACTCCACTATTGGCTAGGTGGTTTATTTAGAACCTACCCATGTCTGTTTTGAAGAATGATCAGGGTATGAAATGGTCTCATTGGCTGATGTCCCTTACACATTCAGACATTCATTGGTGTTCACGGTCCTCGGAAGATGTTACCATCATCGATCGTTGTGGTGAATTCCCTAATGTCCCTCTCTTAGGCATTAGGGGAGGAATCACTTATAACCCTTGTTTGGAACTGCGTCAGTTTGGTTATGCGAGAAGGGATGGTCCTCATGATACACTTATCCAAGGAATCACCTTCAATTATGAGAATGATGCTCAGGGTTACCGCAAAAGGTTCATGAGAGCTTGGGGCATGGTACATAAAATTGATAGCAAGACACTGGGGCGCAAGAATTACATCCCTCTTGAGCCACATCTCCAATGGGTACGAGCCCGCGCCCAAAGCCTTATAATGCCTTACCCTGATTTCCTACCAATAATTATGGAACCAGTTTCTAAAGGAGACACTCCTTATCATGTTCATCATCTTGACATGCCAACTGATCATGAGGAGTTACAGAAATCCTGGGTTCAACTTAAAGAGGAGCGGGATACGTTCGAAGCTCAATTCTATGCCAGCGAGAAGATGGTCCTGGAGCTCACTAGACTACTTCATGAAGAAAGGAACATAAATGCCTACATTGCACCAAAGAGGATGCGCTCCTGGGAGACCTAGTTTCATTTTGCTTTAAGTGTTGTTTTGTTTAATTGCAAGCCTAAAGGGCATTCTTTTTAACAATTTGAACTCTTTAATGCAATTAACGCATGTTTCTTTTGGTTAAACAAATTTGAGCCTTTAGAAGTCCTTGAAATCATTGCATACGCATACCATCCATGACATTGCATAAACAGGTACCATTACATGTTTCTCATCTTCTTCGCTGTTTATTTCAGCAAAAATGTCTTCTGAACAAAGCATCAAAGTTCTTCAGGCACAAAATTCCCAATTTCAACAGATGTTCATAACTTTGGGAAAAGGGCATGAAGATATGAAGGCCCTCATCCTGAAGGAAAAGAAGAAGAAGAAGGTCTCTGGTGTTCTGAATCTGGGCAGAAGGTTCAGGGGGCCGTTAAAACAACCAGTCGATCTGACCTCCTCATCTAAAGAAGGGGAGAATCAAGAGAGGGAGACAAGGGAGAAGGACCCTAGCCCTGCAGTTTCTGACAATGATACAAACTACAATGATGAGTGGTATCCTCCCACTGAGGATAGGTACAAACTATTAGAGGATCGACTGAGCCCTATGGAGATCTAGAGAATACCAGGGCTGGATTTTGAAGAGCTGGGGTTGGTGTCAGGGGTAGTCATCCCAAAAAAGTTTAAAGCTCCAATTTTCGAAAAGTATGATGGGGTGTCTTGTCCCAAGCTTCATCTCGGTTCCTATGTGAGGAAGATTCATCCTCACACTACTGATTGGAACTTGTGGGTTCACTTCTTTAAAGACAGTCTATCAGGGACTCAGCTTGAATGGTTCTATCAATTGGAGGGAAACAATGTCCAAAACTGGGAGGATTTGGCTGCTGCTTTTTACAAGCAGTATCAATACAACACTGACCTTGCCCCTACTTGTACTCAACTCCAGAGTATGTCCATGAGTGCAGGTGAAGGCTTTAAGGACTATGCGTAGAAGTGTGGAGATTTGGCTGGGAGAGTCCAACCCCCTTTGTCTGACAGGGAGTTGGTTGACATGTTTCTTGGGATGCTGTCTGGTCCATTCTTCAATCATTTGATTGGTAGCTCATCAGCTGGTTTCACCAAGCTGATATTAATAGGAGAGAGGGTAGAAGCTGGGATCCGGAGTGGCAAAATACAGAAAGACACCTCTTCGAGCTCAGTAAAGAAGCCTTTCATAGGAAAGAAGGAAGTCAGTGCTATCTATAGCCCAAGAGGTCAGAGTAGAGCTGAACATCATCCAATGGTAAGTGTTGTGATGATACCTAGGCCTGTGGCTACCCCACAATGCAACAATCATCAAAGGGTAGAAAGACTGCAAAGGCAGTTTACCCGGATTAACATGACATTGACTGAGGTTCTACCCCATCTACTAAGATCCAACTTCACAACCTTGAAAGAGGCTCCCAAGAATCCTAACACCACATCTCCTCGGTACAATCCAAACGCTCGGTGTGCCTACCATTCTGATAGTCCTGGCCACGATACAAATGACTGTTGGGCTCTGAGAAATAAAGTACAAGATCTGATTGAAGCCAAGGAGATTGAGTTTGATGCTCTGGAGAAGCCCAATGTCATAACTGCTCCCATGTCCAAGCACAACCGTGGAGTTAATGCCATTAATACTGACCTGGTTGTTACCTCTGTTGATGAAGTTTCTACTCCTCTTATGACTGTTAAGGAGAATTTGTTGTTGGCCGATTTATTTCCGGGTTATGGTGAAGGTTGCCACATGTGTTCATCTCTTCCTACTGGTTGCTATTTGCTGAAAGCAGGTGTTCAACGCCTGAGGGACATCAGAGAAATTTTGTTCGAAAAGACTTTGATTCCAACTGTTTCGCTTGAAGATGTTGCCATTATAACCATTTCTGCCAATCCTTCCAAGGTCTCCTCTAAAAAACCTGTTAGGATTACACCTGCTCCAAGAATCGCCCCGTTAATAATCACTTTTCCTGATCCTGTCCCATATGCCTCGGAAAAAGTTGTCCCTTGGCATTATGGCGCTGATGTTTACTATCATGGCGTTAACCAGGATTTGAAGAATGAAGAGGCTGATCCCAATGTCAGTAACATTGTCGGGACCAACAAGATTACCAGAAGTGGAAGGGTTTTCTCTCCCGGGATCTCCCCGAAGGCTGTCAATAAGCATGTTGTTATTCCATCTGCTGTTCCTGCTAGTACTTCAGCTACTACTCCCATTCTTACTCCAGTTGTTACCCTTGCTGATGAGTCATCTGGGACTCGAGGCAAAGAAGCTATCGGTGAGTCTGCCCGGACGGAGGCACCTAGAAAATTTGTTGTGGAATCCTCTAAGCAAGAGATAGAGGAAATATTAATAATAATCAAAAAGAGCAACTACAATGTGGTCGAGCAGCTGGGGTAGACCCCCTCGAAGATATCAATGTTGTCTTTGCTGTTATGTTCTGAGGCCCATGCAAAGGCTTTGATTGCATTCCTCAAGACTGCGCATGTGCCGCAAGAAACCTCATCCGATCAATTTAAATACTGTGTGGCCAGCTTGACTACTGACAATGGGATGGTTTTTCAGATGCCGACTTAACACCGAAAGGGAGGAAGCATAATGATGCTCTGCATGTCTCAACCGAATGCAGGGGAACCACTATGGCTCATGTGTTGGTGGATACTTGGTCTTCACTGAATGTTTTGCCTAAGAAGGCTCTTGATTGGCTGAATTGTGAAGGCTTGACCTTAAAGCCTAGTAATATTGTGGTGAGGGCTTTTGACAGGTCGAAGAGAATGGTGCATGGGGAGGTGGACATCCCTGTCAAAGTGGGCTCTCAAACCTTTGGGTCCACCTTCTAAGTGATGGACATCAGGCCATCGTACTCTTATTTGTTGGGTCGTCCTTGGATCCATGAAGCTGGGGATATTACTTCTACATTGCACCAGATGTTGAAATATTTGGTGAAGAGGAAGATTGTCATTGTGCATGGTGAAGAGGAGTATATGGTGAGCCACCTGAACTCCTTCAGGTATGTGGAGATGGACGGGGAATTCATAGAGACTCCTTGTCAAAACTTTGAAGAGGTTCCCCAGATTTTGGTGTCAACCGAGACTACCAACAACACCAAACCTCATCTGAAGATGGCTTCTCTGAAGGACGCCAGAGCAGTGGTCGAAGAAGGTGGGTGTACCAACTGGGGACAGCTCCCTGATTTTACTCACAAAACTGACAAATTTGGTTTGGGATTTACTTTAGGAGCTAAAGGGTTGTTCGACGCGCTCGAGCTGGAGAACCTCCCCTACACATCAGTAATCGTGGGGTTAACGCTATTAAAGACAGTGAGGAAGACTCTGATATTGACAGCTAGATCTACCCGACTACCAATGGTGGACCGAGTAATTCGACACCAGAGATTTTATACCAGTTTATTTTATTCCGCAGTAATTGTCTTACTTGTTTTCCAAGTTTTTAACAAAGAATTTAAACTTTATGGCCTTGTGTCTTACCCGAGGCACAATGGTCCTATCTGTGAGGGTTATTATATGTCATTTCATATATCATCAATAAAACATTGGACGTTCCTTGCATACAAATTTTGCGCTCTCTGTTTTTCTTTTCTGCTTTTACTTTTATCAATACAGTTACGCTCTTACACACACTCACGTATCAAATTGCAGATCCATATCCACTCTGGATCCCATTGATAACAGTTCTGCTACTGTAAGTTATGACTTCAAAAATCCGATCAACCAAGCTGAGGACGAAGGTGAGGACGATTGTGAAGTGCCTGGAGAACTTGCTAGTTTGTTACAGCAGGAAGAGAGGGCTATACAGCCCCATGAAGAGCCAATTGAGACGATAAACTTGGGCATGGAGGTGGACAGAAAAGAAGTCAAGATTGGCACAAATCTGGAGACTAAGATCAAACAGCGGTTGATACAGATGTTGCACGACTATGTTGAGATCTTCTCCTGGTCATATGAAGACATGCCTGGTTTAGAAACTGATAATGTGGTGCATCATCTACCGACTAAAGAAGATTGTCCTCCGGTTAAATAGAAGGTCCGCCATATGCGCCCTGAAATGTCAGAGAAGATTAAAGCAGAGGTTATGAAATAGTTCAACATTGGGTTCCTAGCTATCACCTCCTATCTGCAGTGGGTTGCTAATGTTGTTCTGATGCCTAAGAAGGAGGCAAGGTATAAATGTGTGTGGACTACAGAGACCTGAATAGGGCGAGCCCCAAGGATGACTTCCCGCTTCCCCATATTGACGTTCTGGTTGACAACACCGTGCAACACATAATCTTCTCCTTCGTGGATGGTTTCTCTGGCTATAACCAGATCAAGATGGCTCCTGAAGACATGGATAAGACAACCTCTGTCACACAGTGGGGCACCTTCTGTTACAAGGTGATGCCTTTTGGGTTGAAGAATGTTGGGGCAACTTATCAGCGAGCCATGGTCGCCTTGTTCCATGATATGATTCACTGTGATATCGAGGTTTATGTTGATGACATGATAGCCAAGTCTCAAACCAAATAGGAACACCTTGATCATCTACAAAAATTGTTCAACAGGTTGAAGACATACAAGCTAAGGCTGAATCCGAACAAGTGCACCTTTGGGATAAGGTCTGGTAAGCTTCTAGGTTTCATCTTCAGTGACAAAGGTATTCAGGTAGACCCCACAAAGGTAAAGGCCATACAAGAGATGTCGGCTCCCCGTATTGAGAAGGAAGTTAGAGGTTTCTTGGGACGCTTGAATTATATCGTCAGGTTCATTTGACATCTGACTGCTACTTGTGAGCCCATCTTCAAGCTTCTGAAGAAAGATCAAGTGGTAAAGTGGAATGATGAATTCCATACTGCTTTTGAAAGGATCAAAGAATATCTTCAAGAACCACTAATTCTGATGCCTCCAGTTGAAGGAAGACCTTTAATATTGTACTTAACAATGCTAGACAATTCAATGGGGTGTGTGCTGGGGCAGCATGACGAGTCTGGTCGAAAAGAGCACGCAATATACTACCTTAGCAAAAAGTTTACCGACTGTGAGACAAGATACTCACTGCTCGAGAAAACTTGTTGCGCTTTGGCATGGGCTGCTCGCCGACTAAGATAGTATATGCTGACCCACACCGCTCTGTTGATATCTAAGATGGATCCGATCAAATACATCTTCGAGAAGCCCGCACTCTCTGGAAGAATAGAAAGATGGAAGATGATCTTAACTGAATATGATATACAATATAAAACCCAGAAAGTAATCAAGGGAAGTGTATTAGCGGATCATTTGGATCATCAGGCCATGGATGACTACCAGTCCATGAATTTTGAGTTCTCGGACGAGAATATCGTGTTGGTGATTGATTATGAAGAACCTGGACAGGATGAAGGACCTGAGGAAGGATCCCGATGGACTATGGATTTTGACGGAGCTTCGAACGCACTCGGTATTGGCATTGGCACTGTAATCATATCTCTTGAGGGTAGTCATACTGCTTTCATTGCCTGACTATGTTTTAACTGCACTAAAAACCTGGCGGAGTATGAAGCCTGCATCATGGGCCTCAAAGCCGCTATCGATCTCAGGATCAAGTTCTTAAATGTCTTAGGGATTTCAGCCTTAGTGATAAGTCAGATCAAAGACGAATGGGATATGAAACATCTGAATCTCATCCCGTACAAAGAACACGTGTTGACATTTCTCCCACACTTTGAGGAGGTAACCTTTGAACATTTCCCACGAGAGGATAATCATTTAGCAGAAGCGCTAGCCACCATGTCTTCTATGTTCAAAGTCAGGTGGGACAACGAAGCTCCCCGAATCACTATTGAGAGGTTGGATGAACTAGCACACTGCTGTGAGATTGATACTGAAGAGGTAGTAGACAAACCCTAGTTTCACGAAGTAAAAAGGTACCTCGAGACTCAAGAATATCCAGAAGGGGAATCTGTCAACGATAAGAAATTTCTGAGAAGGTTCACCGGGAAATTCTTCCTCGGTAATGGAATCCTCTACAAGCACAATCATGACTCTACCTTACTGTGGTGTGTAGACAAGAGCGAAACAGAGAGGATTATGACAGATTTACATAAAGGTACCTTAGGAACCCATTCAAGTGGAAATACCATGGCTGAGAAGATCCTACGGGAAGGATACTATTGGTCTACTATGGAAGCAGATTGTTATTAGCACTCTCGAACCTGTCATAAGTGCCAAATCTATGCTAATAAGGTGCATGTGCCTCAGGTTCCTTTAAATGTCTTAACGGCTCCCTTGCCTTTTGTGATGTGGGACATTGACATGATCGGAGAAATCAGGACTACCGCTTCCAATGGGCATCGCTTCATCCTGATGGCCATTGATTACTTCACAAAATTGGTTGAGGCGACCTCTTTTGCTACTGTGACCAAGAACGTCATGGCGTGATTCATCAGACATAACCTTATTTGTCGATATGGTGTGCCAGAGAGAATTATCACTGACAATGGTGAGAATCTCAATAACACGATGATCATCGAGCTCTGTAAGCAATTCAAGATACAGTATCATAACTCTTCTCCCTACCGGCCGAAGATGAATGGCGTTGTTGAAGCGGCTAACAAGAACATCAAAAAGATCATACAGAAGATGACGGTGACATATAAAGACTAGCGTGAGATGTTACCATTCGCTCTTCATGGGTACCGTACCTCAGCACGGACGTCGACAGGGGCAACACCCTACTCTCTAGTATATGGCATGGAGGCAGTCCTACCCATTGAGGTCCAGATTCCTTCTTTAAGGATTATGAAGGATGCGGATTTGAACAAAGACGACTGGATCCAGACTCGACTCGATCAACTAAATTTGATCGATGAGAAGAGACTTATTGCTGTCTGTCATGGTCAAATGTATCAAAAACGAATGATCAAGGCTTTCAACAAAAAAGTCAGACGTCAAGAATATCAAGTCGGGGATCTAGTGATCAAATGCATCATACTGCCGCAAGGTGATCCCAGGGGCAAATGGACTCCCACCTACGAAGGGCCATTTATGATTAAAAACATTTTCTCGGGTGGAGCCATGATTCTAACCACCATGGACGGTGACGACCTTCCTCACCCTGTCAATGCGGACATAGTGAAAAGATACTACGCATAATAAAAGACCCGCTAGGTTGACTGGCCTGGGCAAAAAAAAGGACTTCCCGGCGAACCAAAAGGGTTCGGGAAAAAATAAGGGATGAAAATGAAAAAATTTGTACACCCGGCAAGTCGAAAACCTGAAAAGGAGGCTTGGGCAAAAAAGGGTATCCTGGTGGACTGAAAACCTGAAAGGGAAGTCCTGGAAAAAGTTAGGGATGTAAAGCGTATTACTATGTCCCATTAGATCACCTTGCGACCAGACCTCAGTATCAACTGTCAAGTTCGAACGACACCAATCAATCTAATCAGCTTCAGACAAGCAGCAAAGTGATGAGGCGCTCGAAGACAGAGCGACAATAGCAGAATTGGAACCCAATGGGATTGTTGTACATAGATGTTTTATTTTTATACAATATTGTATAATTTCCATTTTTCGGCGGCGTTCTCTTACTAGAGCGTGAACTTCCTTGTACAAAAACGCCTGTTATAGGCCAACTTCGAAAATCAATACAAATCATTTTTACAAAAAATATGTGTTTTTTCCTTTTTCGTTTTGTTTTGCAAGAAAATCCAATGATTTATTCTTGACATATGCATTTGAATATGATTGCTGCTCACAAATAAGAAACAGAAAGACAATTGCTCGTAGCATAAGAAACAGGGGAAAAAACCAGAAATGTTGAAACCCGACAGTTACTCTGTCCAGCAGGTACCAGGGCAGAGACAACTTTGAAACACACTCCTCAACATGCATCCCAGTGACATCTACACTCCCCACAAAGTAGAGACAACTAAAGCTTTGACATCAGCTTCCCCAAACAAGAGTTACTCTCCCCAGCCGGGTCCCTTCAGAAAACTGACATCTATATTCCCCAGCCGAATTTCATAATCGCAAACGGGTCATAAAGTTTTCTCCGGAGCAGAGTTTATTTCTCTGAATACATAAGCTAAATCACAAACAGAGCTTATTACTTCAGCTACGGAAGTTCATCTTCCAACAGAGTTATTTCCCCGCAGAGTTATTCTCAAACAGAGTCTCTCCCTGGCAGACTATTTGCAAACAGGAGTAAATCTCCAGCATAGTCATCTCCATTCACCATCCCCAGCGGATGTAAAAGAACCACAATTCTCTATAACTGTCAGGAAGGCCATACTCTCTAGCAGCAGTCAGGGATTTATTTTCCCAGACTCGAATATGTCACAATAGCATCTCATGTTCATACATCAGGACATGTGCATACATGTTGCATACAACATAATCTCATTTATTGTGAGAATATCATCTCGCCATGCATTTCATGCATCCCATACAAATAACCATGTTATATTTCCAGGAAAGACAATTATCACCAACAATTCCAGTAGTTATGCAGGTCACATCTGCAGACAGATAATGGAAAACCAATTCCCGAAATTAAACGGGTCAACTAATCTACATGGTCAAACGTAGTAACCCTACGACCCAGGTTCCTTCTCATAGCCCTACTATCTAGGCTTCCACCTCGAAGTAGCCCTACTATCCAGGTTCCTTCCCATACCCCTACTATCCAGGCTTTCATTTCGAAGTAACCCTACGACCCAGGTTCCTTCTTTTAGCCTTACTATCCAGGCTTTCATCCCGAAGTAACCCTACGACCCAGGTTCCTTCTCATAACCCTATTATCCAGGATTTCATCCCGAAGTAACCCTACTATCCAGGTTCCTTCTCATAGCCCTACTATCCAGACTTTCATTTTGAAGTAACCCTACTATCCAGGTTCCTTCTCATAGCCCTACTATCCAGGCTTTCATTTCGAAGTAACCCTACTATCCAGCCTTTCATTTCGAAGTAACCTACTATTCAGGTTCCTTCTCATAGTCCTACTGTGATCGGTGGATCTGGAACTGACTGTTTAAAGCTGGTTCACGAAATGTCGCGGAAGCAAGAGTCGCCACCGTCTTTTATTTTCTCCAATATGGAAAGGACAAAAGCACAAAAAAATTCCTTATTGAGATTGTTTCTCGGTTCGGGAGGTAGATTTATAGAAAGGGAAGGTGTTAGCACCCTTTCTATCCATGGTTATCCATGGGCTCTTAGATACTTGCTCATTTGTGTTTTCAAAAGGTTTGTTTGCTTTTCAAAGTGAGTGGGTTTGAAAAAAAAGTTTCTTTGAAAGTTTCAGATCGACTCTTGTATCAGTCCTCAAGAGTGTTTGAAAAGTTGTTTTGAAAGCTTTTTGAAAAGTGTCAGTGTGAAAAGAGTTTTTGATTTGTTTTGAATTAGAGCAAGTATCTTCGAGTCATCTACCTACCCTAAGGAATTAGTCTGTGTAAATGTCCTTGAGGTAGTGCCATCCCATCATTGAGGGGTAGGTAGCACCACCGTTGGAGGTGTTCGGGTCAATTCGATTGTTAGGGACAGTGTGGTCACCAGAGCAATAGTAGGACACCTTAGAAGCTACCCCCATGCCATGTTCATGGACATGAGGACTTACTAAAACGTCCTCTACTCGACGACCACGTTTCGAGGGGCAAGGCAACAGTGAGGCGTACCCTAGGAGTGGTGTGTGAATTGTGTGTCATTTTCAGTTATTATTTGTATTGTCATGCATTGGGTGAGCTACGCTTTGATTTTATTTGGACATACATTCTTTCATGTGATTAGCAGTTTAAAGGGTGCGGAAATTAAAAGGCAGAAAAATAAAGGTCCTACACTATTACAAGGCGCGGGTCTATACATCGCCAAATTAACAAAGACCCGATTTTGAATAAAAGTGCGGAAAGTAAATGTCCTGATTATTATTACAAGGCTTTGGGGCAATTACATAATATTAAAAATGAAAAATAGAAGCAAACGCGCGAAAAGAAATTATAATCGAAAGTGCGAGGGTGTTGGACCCTTTAAGGAATTGAATTGAAATTACAAATTAATTATTTATTAAACAAAGAAAAGAAATGATTTTTTTTTTTTTTTGTATTTATGAAAATAAAGGAAGAAAATTAGTTATTATTGGAAACCCTAATTCTACACTATTTTTAATTTGTAAAAGAAAAATATTTAAGTTTAAACCTAATTTACTAATTGTTTAATTATAAGAGTATTTACAAAGATAATTAATAATTAATAATGATAAGAAATAAAAAGATTATTTATTAAGAAAAAGAATAAGAAATGCTAAAAAACCTAATTTTTATGTGTTTTAGTTTATTTAAGAAAATATTAAAGTTAAACCTAAAATTAAACTAAATTAATTATTGGAATTTATTTACAAAAATATTAATGCATTAAATAATAAATAAATATATTTTATTTTTGAATTTTCTGAATTTTTTTTTTTGAAAAGAAAATTATTTGAAGTAAATTAAATAAAAAGTGATCAAAAGAATTAAAAAAAAAGAGAGAAAAGAAAAGAAAAGAAATTAAAAGATATACAAACATTGGGGGGTATCTGCCCAATTTGGAGGTATTTAGAAAGTAGTTTGGCCCACTGATCCCAAGCCCATGTTGACTTTCAGCGCTTGCGTATGGCATGGCTGACTAGCGCGCATGATGGACCTCACATCCTGACCTTTGGATTGATCTCTTGAGACATTTGGCAAGCACAAGCGTTGGGTGTATGATGGACCACAGGAGGGCAAGCGTACCTGAATGCATTACAAGAAAAAATATAGGGAAATATGGGGGACCTGGGAATCGAACCCAGGTCCCAGTGTTCATTGCCAGCGCGTCCTTCCACTGAGCCAATTGTCTTAGTTTTTATATATAATGGACAATGATTAATATATGTGAAAAAAGCGCTAGTGGTTATAATAATAAAAAAAAACGCGCCAAGCTTCAAACTACCCAACCACGTTCAGCCACGCCTGCATCATCTTCATCTCTTTTCCTGTAACTAGAAACAGATAGCGGGGGTTTTAAACCCCCACTAACCCAAACCTGCAAAAATAACGATTAGGGCATGGCAAAATATAAATTAGGTGCGATGTGATCAATAGTTTCGTCTGAATGTCCTGAGTCCAGTGGTCCTGGTTTGAGTGGCCAATTGTTCCTTATTTGTGAAACCCCAAATCAAAGCTTCAGAAACCCTAAGAAGCTTTCATGGCAATTTTTGACACAGGCAATATCAATGTAATTAAAGGACATCAATAGCTTCAGAGAGTTCGTATTAGTGTAAATCAATGATTAAAAGTCACAAATAATCCATGGAAAATGGAATACGATTATGAATAATTTTGAAAGAAGTGCAACATGGTTCTACCAATTCCTTGCGCGTGGAGATCTGATTTCAATTGCAACAGCTTCCTGGTAGTGTGAGGAGTGTTTTGGAATAGCTTTGAGGCCTTGGAACGATCTCTAGCAATGAAAACAATTTTTGAGTTTTTTTGGAAAAAATGCAAAGTTGTTCTTGTGCTTGAGGCGCAGCTTCTGTGTTCTAGCATTAGGGTTATGTTTGCATATGTATGAGGAATCATTCTAGGTCAAAAACAAAGCCCATAATCCATTGAATCAATGTTTTCAATATTTGATTTTCAAGCATCTTTTTTTCAAATCTTTTTGCCATGAAAACTTGCCTATTTGCATAGAATCTTTCCTTTTTGATTGTGCACGAAATCTTGAGGTCATGATGAGTGGATATGCTGCACAAAAAGATTTGGAAAACATGTTTTGCTATTTTTGTCATATTTAATTTTAATTAGGTGAATTAATAATAATAGTAATTCAAATAATTAATCAAAAATGATAAAATAACTCCCTTGGATGTCAATGGGTCGTTCATGGCCTTTGGGTGATGATTCATGGAAGAAATTGAGGCCCATTACCAATTTTGAGGCATTTGAAGCAAAGTTGACTTTTCAAAATTCCCAAAAGTTTCCCAACTTCCACAAGGCATATCTTGCTCAATTTTTAAGCTTTGATCATGTTCTTGGACATTTTGGAAAGGTCTTGAAGTCCTCTAACCAATGACTTGGGTCCCATGTCATTTTGATTTACCAATCTCAAGTTATGGTCTTTGACTTAAAGTGTCTTTTTGTTGACTTTTGAAAATGACCTATAATGTTGAGATTGATAACTTTTTGTGAGAGCATTTCTTGGACTTGAAGTGTGAAGATGAGTTGTAGGAAATGTCATTCTCTTCAAAATGAGCTTTGGATGGAATTTTTCTGATAAACCATGTGAAAGTTATGCCTTGGTCAATTTGTAGTTGACTTTTTCAACTGTCCAAAAATAGAAACTTTTGCATCTTGAGACTTTTTGAGCCATGCCTTGAGAATCATGATCAAGAATTGTGAAAATGATGTTTTTGGCTTCAAAATAAGATGTTGACCAAAAATTTTGACTTTTGACTGTCAAATGACCATTTTGCCCCTGCAGTTGACTGTTGAGCAATTAGGGTTTTTGACTGTGCAATTTTGTGCTGTGAGTCTTGAAACTTGGCCTAAGGATGCTTGAAAATGTTTATAGGCATATGGGACTTGTTTGGACCCTTGGAAACTTCAATTTCTTTGACAGAACCAAAACCCTAATTTTTGACTGTTAGGAGGCAATTGGACTGTGCAACCTTTGAGAGATTTTGAACCTTGACCTTGGCAAATCTTGAAGAATATGGGAGGGAAAATTTTGGGGTACAACAGTTGCCCCTGTTCAATTTCTTAGACCTGAGGATGTAGATTGGCTGACGTGCCTTTCGTAATCCGAAGGTGGAAGATGATTGAACACTAGAGTGCCCAGAAATTTGCGCTCACATGTTAGCAGTGTGATGGTGGGAATGGGCTTACAGATGCCATTTGGAGATTGATGGATAGGAAGATGGGCTTACAGATGCCATGTTGAGAGGTGATGGATAGGTGGATGGGCTTATAGATGCCATCTGGGTGTCGATCGCGTAAGAGATTCCTTAGCGAGAACTTGCGTACCTGAAAAAAGAAAGATGATTACCTGACCTGTTACAGGAGTTGGTCTTCAAACTCTTTATGTGGATGCGCCCTGGCTGGATACAGGAATTGAATCTTTGAACTCTTCAGACGTTCCCTGGCGATATACAGGAATCGAGTCTGGAGCTTCAAAAGGTTATGAATGAATCAGGGATGGTTACTATCTCAACGGGACGATGAGAGAACCTTGGATGATTACTACCTCAACAGTAACGATGAGAGAATCTGGGGCGATTTCTACCTGAATAGTAACGATGAGAGAACCTTGGGCGATTACTACCTCAACAATAACGATGAGAGAATCTGGGGCGATTACTACCTCAACAGTAACGATGAGAGAATCTGGGGCGATTACTACCTCAACAGTAACGATGAGAGAATCTGGGGAGATTACTACCTCAACAGTAACAATGAGAGAACCTTGGATGTCTTCTACTGAGTCTTCATTAGGAAAATCTTTAGGAATCGATTTAACTGGACCAGAGAAGGCCTTTGACTGGATCGGCATCAGAAAAATCTTTAGGAGTCGATTTAACTGAACCAGGCGAGGTCTTGGAATCTTCAAATGGAATAAGAATCAGGGAGATCTTAGCGTCGATCTGACTGAACCAGAGAAGGCCTTTGACTGGATCGGCATCAGAAAAATCTTTAGGAGTCGATTTAACTGAACCAGGCAAGGTCTTGGAATCTTCAACTGGAATAAGAATCAGGGAGATCTTAGGGTCGATCTGACTGAACCAGAGAAGGCCTTTGACTGGATCGGCATCATAAAAATCTTTAAGAGTCGATTTAACTGAACCAGGCAAGGTCTTGGAATCTTCAACTGGAATAAGAATCAGGGAGATCTTGGCGTCGATCTGACTGAACCAGAGAAGGCCTTTGACTGGATCGGCATCAGAAAAATCTTTAGGAGTCGATTTAACTGAACCAGGCAAGGTCTTGGAATCTTCAACTGGAATAAGAATCAGGGAGATCTTAGCGTCGATCTGACTGAACCAGAGAAGGCCTTTGACTGGATCGGCATCAGAAAAATCTTTAGGAGTCGATATAACTGAACCAGGCAAGGTCTTGGAATCTTCAACTGGAATAAGAATCAGGGAGATCTTGTAGTCGATCTGACTGAACCAGAGAAGGCCTTTGACTGGATCGGCATCAGAAAAATCTTTAGTAGTCGATTTAACTGAACCAGGCAAGGTCTTGGAATCTTCAACTGGAATAAGAATCAGGGAGATCTTGGCGTCGATCTGACGGAACCAGAGAAGGCCTTTGACTGGATCGGCATCAGAAAAATCTTTAGGAGTCGATTTAACTGAACCAGGCAAGGTCTTGGAATCTTCAACTGGAATAAGAATCAGGGAGATCTTAGGGCCGATTTGACTGAACCAGAGAAGGTCTTGGATTGACTTTGACTGGATAAGAATCAGAAAAATCGTAGAATCGATTTAACTGAACCAGACTAAAGTCTTGGAATATCTTCAACTAGATAAGAATCAGAAAAATCTTTAGGAATCGATTTAACTGAACCAGAGAAGGTCTTGAAATAACTTCAACTGGATCGGCATCAGAAAAATCTTTAGGAATCGATTTAACTGAACCAGAGGAGGTCTTGGACATAGCTGAGAACTTAACTGGATCTTTCCTGAAAGGTAAAGGTCAGTCATATGCAATGCATGATATGGATCAAGCAATGATGTTCTCAACATAAATGAGATTTTATGTTCATGCTGCGTATATGCATGCTATAATGTATGGAAATGCGATGTTTATGAATGTATGCTTTTGTCTTAGGAAAATAAATCCTTGACGGGTGCCCGGAAGTCACATCCTGGGCTGATGGTTGAAGAGAGTTCTTCGTTTCCGCTGGGGATGAAGATTGCAAGAATGAACCGGTAGGGGAAGATGACTCCGTTGGGGAATAAACTTGATGGATAGATTACTCTGCAGGGAATAACTACTCTAGCAATCTTGCTGGGGAACAATACTCTGTGGGGAGAGAAACACTTTGCTGGGATATTGATGGTAACTCCGCTGGGGATACCGTTGTTACGTTGGAAGCTTTAATAGACTTCGCTGAGGATAAGAAGACTTTGTCGACGACGATCTTTCCATGGCTTTTGGCTGAGGATAACCCAATTATATCCTAGTAGGGAAATAACCTTTAAATAAAGCTGGGAGACGCGTTCATGCTCTGCAGGGGGAAGCTTCCAGAATCTACTGGGGATAAGCTTCTTGCTGGGGAGATGATTCAAACTTTCCTGGGGAAATCTTGATTGGACTCTCCTGGGGAAATTTTTGAGATATATTGGGGAAGTGGCTCCGCTGGATGTCTGGTATATCGCCGGGGAACAATCTTAGATCAAGACTGCCGGGGATGCTTGTTAGGAATGTCTGTGTACTCTGCTGAGGAATGTTGAGATCTGCTGGAGGATACCCAACTTCCTTGAGGCTGGCGGGATAACTCTGCTTGAGGAGAGTGTATTGACTTGCTGGCTCACTCTCTGGGGAGTTAAGATATCTTGGTTGCGTCCTTCAGCCGAACCTATCTTGGTATCTTGATGGACAGAGAAACTAGATTGCTTAGACAACTCATTACTGCCCCTGTTTCTGTGGGAGAAGATACCTGTGGAGATCTTGATAACTACCGATTTGACCAGTCTTCTTCTGGTAGGCAAGTGACAAGATGTCGGGACATAGTCGTACGCTTTTGATCCCTAACTTTTGCCTGGACCACCCTTTCGGGTTTTCAGTCCACCGGGATACCTATTTTTGCCCAAGCCGCCTTTTCAGGTTTTCGGCTTGCCGGGTGTACAGATTTTTTCATATTCATCCCTTATTTTTGCCCGAACCCTTTTGGTTCGCCGGGAAGCCCTTATTTTTTCCTAGGTGTGTCAACCTAGCGGGTCTTTGATTATGCGCAGTATTTTTTTCGACTATGTCCATGCTCTCAGGCTGTAGGGAGGTGGCCCTGTTGTAGCGTGGTGTCGCCATACCAGAAGATCTTTGTTTAATCGTCCAATGCCCAAGTGACCCAGATGGAGGTTTGCCCCTGGCTGTTTGGCCTTTTGAGAGATTCTCTAAATCTTGATTGGACTGCCCCAGATAATAGACCATGGTCATGCCTGCCCCTTGATTGGAAGTGTTTCATCCATTTGAGCTTTTGTTGAGAAGATTTTGTTCATTGGATATTCGTCGTGCGAATTTCTCTGTTGTTCAAACAAAAAGTCATATGCAAACAAGGTTATGTTAAAAATGCACCGCTTATGTCTGTCTTGAAATTTTTGAAAATGAATTTTTAGTAAAACAAGCAAGTTTTGTAAATTGTGATGTCAACTCGTTATTTTACCGCAAGCCTTAAGGAGTCAGGATACCTTTCGTAACAGTATGCTTTCGAACTAACCCATGCTTCAGCTAGGACTTTTTAAGGGTTATAACGTGGCCTGGTTCACGGTTTAAGAAACAAAGGATAAAGGCTCAAATTATTTGTACCCACCCGTTCTTCGTGATGTTCTTCAAACCTAAGCTCAGTTGATCGTGCGTTAGACCTTGTTTGAGTCTTTGTCCTGATATTCCAATGACGGTTCAGATATTGATGATTTATTCTGAATTGGCAGTCATTTTTGTTTTTGTTGAGGGCTTATATGACCTCTTTCTTTTTGATTTCGTTATCCCTAAATTTTGCCTGAACTGTTTCTTTTGTGATTACAGTCAGCGGGATGCCCCAGTTTTGTAAGTCTCCTTCATAGGTTTTGACTTATTGGGTTTTTATTTTTTGAGATATAACGACTGCCTATCCTTATGATTATTCGTAATCATCACTGTCTTCTTTTTTTGTAAGGACCTCTTTGGTGTCATTTGTTGTGCACTTGGATCAACTGAGAGAACTACCCTGCCCCAGGTTATATTTAAGGGTTTTAATTTTTTGTGAAAAGAAAAACTCCTACTTCTTTGGCTCGAAGGGGTTGACGAGGGATTATCTTCCTTATAACTCCAGTGTTTAGGGATTGAAACAATGCCTGTACCTCATCAGCGGGGTCTGTTCAAAAGCATACTGTAGATTGCGGTATCGTTTTCGTCATCCTCCCTCAAGAGGCTTAGAATTATTAATTGAGAATTGATCATCACAAAAATATGAAAACATTTTGCATATAGCGAATGCGAATATATGGATTCAAAACAGACATGTGCGATGCATTGATAAAATAACAAAGTTTGCTATGACAATAATTGTTTGAACAATCAAAAGAAAATTACAACTCGAAAAATTCTAATGAACAAAAATCCTCTAGTTTGAACTAGTCATTTCTAGCGGAAGATTTTCATTTCGCCATCTGGCATGAACTCCAGCACCCCTTCGTCAATCAAGTCCTAGATTTTGTTCTTCAAGGTCCAACAGTCGTCGGTAGCATGCCCCGGGCTGTCTGAATGATAAGCACAGCGGGTGTTGGGGTTGTACCTTGAAGGTGTCATATTCGGATTCTTAGGAGGGTCCTTTAGAGTGATCAGATTGACCTCCAGCAAGCGCTTCAGTATAAAGGATGATGGTATCTCAGTCTCCGAGAAATGTCTTCCAGGCGTATATCGTTTACGCTGACTACCCCGTTGAGGCTGGGCTCGTGACCCTGAAGCAAGCTGAGAAGATTTTCCTTTGTCTTCCTGCCCCGCCTGTGGTTGAATGATGACTGGAACTTCAACCTTGGTTGTTTGCCCCAGTTGGTTACCCTGAAGCAGTTGGTTGACGAGAACTCCGAGCTCTTCTTGTCTTTGAGCTAAGCCTTGAATGATAGTCACCTGCCCCAGCATCTGGGCTCTTATTGCATCCACCTCAGCCTGCAGATGTTTCAGTCGTTCGTCCTCAGCACTATTCCTGACCAAAGTCCCCATGAGAAGTGTCCTCAGCTCTTCTTGCCCCTTGGATAGATTCAGGAGGATTTCCCCGAACTGAGTCTCTTGAGCATGAAGATTCTGGTTATCTTGTTGGCCAGCCATTGCTGAAATAAACAGCGGAGAAGGTAAGTGACCTGTAACAAGGGTACCTGTAATGCAATGATATGTATGATATGAAATGTTTTCAAGGACCTCGCAGGGTAAACAAGAAGATTGTTAGCATTTGAATTTGTAGCTTGATTGAAGGAACTCCACGTTGCTGAGAATCCTTCTTCAAGGGTCAAGGCTCACCATATCGAGTGGGTCATAGCCTCTGACTCAGATCATCAACCTGGCTAGAGGAAAATAAATCCCCTTTGCCCCTTGCTAGACGTTTGATTCATCATGACCCGCATCACAAGCCCTTGAGATCCTTGAAATGGGTTAGTCCTTATGCAGGATGTATGCAATGGTATGATGTTATGTTATGCATGGGGTAATGTAGGTAAACCCTGTTATAAGTCCCAATTAAGGACTATAAACAAAACCTGCAAGAAACTCAAGTGTCAGATAACAAGCATGCAAGTAGTCAAGTATGAAAGCACACAAGTCACACCACATCCCTTAGAGTTTAGGCCAGCATGAGGTCTAGGTATTACCCTCTTTCAGTTTGTTGGTTAGGACCTGTCCTATCAGAAGTAATCGGGTTCTAGAGGATCCCAATATCACTGACTACCCTTAATCGGTCATAACTCCAACATCGCAACCTTTTCTTGCGGCCAGAACCATCACGAGAGTTTAGCCTCAATGGGTGTAGCATACTGCTACTGTTCTATTGGCCGAGTTGGTTCATTTAAGGTTCTAAGGTCGGTTGGTGCTTAATGACTCCTCAGTAGACCAATATTCTCCTCGTTGCGACACAAGGGATATCGGTACAGACCAAGGCGCCACACCAACGTAGCCACTGCTTCACCCATGTCGGTCTACGCCGGACAAGTCCCTCACAGCTTATGCTACCTAACAGGGTATCCCCAGATCCGAGTTAGGACCTATGTAACTCCGATGCAACCCAAAATAATAAAGCAAACAAAGCACAACAATTGAAAACACAGTTATGAACTATCCTAAGGTACACCTCACTTTAAAGTGTCCCCAGCAGAGTCGCCAGTTCTGTGATCGGTGGATCTGGAACTGACTGTTTAAAGCTGGTTCGCAAAATGTCGCGGAAGCAAGAGTCGCCACCGTCTTTTATTTTCTCCAATATGGAAAGGACAAAAGCACAAAAAAATTCCTTATTGAGATTGTTTCTCGGTTCGGGAGGTAGATTTATAGAAAGGGAAGGTGTTAGCACCCTTTCTATCCATGGTTATCCATGGGCTCTTAGATACTTGCTCATTTGTGTTTTCAAAAGGTTTGTTTGCTTTTCAAAGTGAGTGGGTTTGAAAAAAAAGTTTCTTTGAAAGTTTCAGATCGACTCTTGTTTCAGTCCTCAAGAGTGTTTGAAAAGTTGTTTTGAAAGCTTTTTGAAAAGTGTCAGTGTGAAAAGAGTTTTTGATTTGTTTTGAATTAGAGCAAGTATCTTCGAGTCATCTACCTACCCTAAGAAATTAGTCTGTGTAAATGTCCTTGAGGTAGTGCCATCCCACCATTGAGGGGTAGGTAGCACCACCGTTGGAGGTGTTCGGGTCAATTCGATTGTTAGGGACAGTGTGGTCACCAGAGCAATAGTAGGACACCTTAGAAGCTACCCCCATGCCATGTTCATGGACATGAGGACTTACTAAAACGTCCTCTACTCGACGACCACGTTTCGAGGGGCAAGGCAACAATGAGGCGTACCCTAGGAGTGGTGTGTGAATTGTGTGTCATTTTCAGTTATTATTTGTATTGTCATGCATTGGGTGAGCTACGCTTTGATTTTATTTGGACATACATTCTTTCATGTGATTAGCAGTTTAAAGGGTGCGGAAATTAAAAGGCGGAAAAATAAAGGTCCTACACTATTACAAGGCGCGGGTCTATACATCGCCAAATTAACAAAGACCCGATTTTGAATAAAAATGCAGAAAGTAAATGTCCTGATTATTATTACAAGGCTTTGGGGCAATTACATAATATTAAAAATGAAAAATAGAAGCAAACGCGCGAAAAGAAATTATAATCGAAAGTGCGAGGGTGTTGGACCCTTTAAGGAATTGAATTGAAATTACAAATTAATTATTTATTAAACAAAGAAAAGAAATGATTTTTTTTTTTTTGTATTTATGAAAATAAAGGAAGAAAATTAGTTATTATTGGAAACCCTAATTCTACACTATTTTTAATTTGTAAAAGAAAAATATTTAAGTTTAAACCTAATTTACTAATTGTTTAATTATAAGAGTATTTACAAAGATAATTAATAATTAATAATGATAAGAAATAAAAAGATTATTTATTAAGAAAAAGAATAAGAAATGCTAAAAAACCTAATTTTTATGTGTTTTAGTTTATTTAAGAAAATATTAAAGTTAAACCTAAAATTAAACTAAATTAATTATTGGAATTTATTTACAAAAATATTAATGCATTAAATAATAAATAAATATATTTTATTTTTGAATTTTCTGATTTTTTTTTTTTGAAAAGAAAATTATTTGAAGTAAATTAAATAAAAAGTGATCAAAAGAATTAAAAAAAAAGAGAGAAAAGAAAAGAAAAGAAATTAAAAGATATACAAACATTGGGGGGTATCTGCCCAATTTGGAGGTATTTAGAAAGTAGTTTGGCCCACTGATCCCAAGCCCATGTTGACTTTCAGCGCTTGCGTATGGCATGGCTGACTAGCGCGCATGATGGACCTCACATCCTGACCTTTGGATTGATCTCTTGAGACATTTGGCAAGCACAAGCGTTGGGTGTATGATGGACCACAGGAGGGCAAGCGTACCTGAATGCATTACAAGAAAAAATATAGGGAAATATGGGGGACCTGGGAATCGAACCCAGGTCCCAGTGTTCATTGCCAGCGCGTCCTTCCACTGAGCCAATTGTCTTAGTTTTTATATATAATGGACAATGATTAATATATGTGAAAAAAGCGCTAGTGGTTATAATAATAAAAAAAAACGCGCCAAGCTTCAAACTACCCAACCACGTTCAGCCACGTCTGCATCATCTTCATCTCTTTTCCTGTAACTAGAAACAGATAGCGGGGGTTTTAAACCCCCACTAACCCAAACCTGCAAAAATAACGATTAGGGCATGGCGAAATATAAATTAGGCGCGATGTGATCAATAGTTTCGTCTGAATGTCCTGAGTCCAGTGGTCCTAGTTTGAGTGGTCAATTGTTCCTTATTTGTGAAACCCCAAATCAAAGCTTCAGAAACCCTAAGAAGCTTTCATGGCAATTTTTGACACAGGCAATATCAATGCAATTAAAGGACATCAATAGCTTCAGAGAGTTCGTATTAGTGTAAATCAATGATTAAAAGTCACAAATAATGCATGGAAAATGGAATACGATTATGAATAATTTTGAAAGAAGTGCAACATGGTTCTACCAATTCCTTGCGCGTGGAGATCTGATTTCAATTGCAACAGCTTCCTGGTAGTGTGAGGAGTGTTTTGGAATAGCTTTGAGGCCTTGGAACGATCTCTAGCTATGAAAATAGTTTTTGAGTTTTTTTGGAAAAAATGCAAAGTTGTTCTTGTGCTTGAGGCGCAGCTTCTGTGTTCTAGCATTAGGGTTATGTTTGCATATGTATGAGGAATCATTCTAGGTCAAAAACAAAGCCCATAATCCATTGAATCAATGTTTTCAATATTTGATTTTCAAGCATCTTTTTTTCAAATCTTTTTGCCATGAAAACTTGCCTATTTGCATAGAATCTTTCCTTTTTGATTGTGCACGAAATCTTGAGGTCATGATGAGTGGATATGCTGCACAAAAAGATTTAGAAAACATGTTTTGCTATTTTTGTCATATTTAATTTTAATTAGGTGAATTAATAATAATAATAATTCAAATAATTAATCCAAAATGATAAAATAACTCCCTTGGATGTCAATGGGTCGTGCATGGCCTTTGGGTGATGATTCGTGGAAGAAATTGAGGCCCATTAGCAATTTTGAGGCATTTGAAGCAAAGTTGACTTTTCAAAATTCCCAAAACTTTCCCAACTTCCACAAGGTATATCTTGCTCAATTTTTAAGCTTTGATCATGTTCTTGGACATTTTGGAAAGGTCTTGAAGTCCTCTAACCAATTCCTTTGGTCCCATGTCATTTTGATTTACCAATATCAAGTTATGGTCTTTGACTTAAAGTGTCATTTTGTTGACTTTTGAAAAGGACCTATAATGTTGAGATTGATAACTTTTTGTGAGAGCATTTTTTGGACTTGAAGTGTGAATATGAGTTGTAGGAAATGTCATTCTCTTCAAAATGAGCTTTGGATGGAATTTTTCTGATAAACCATGTGGAAGTTATGCCTTGGTCAATTTGCAGTTGACTTTTTCAACTATCCAAAAATAGAAACTTTTGCATCTTGAGACTTTTTGAGCCATGCCTTGAGAATCATGATCAAGAATTGATCAAATGATGTTTGTGGCTTCAAAATAAGATGTTGACCAAAATTTTTGACTTTTGACTGTCAAATGACCATTTTGCCCTTGCAGTTGACTGTTGAGCAATTAGGGTTTTTGACTGTGCAATTTTGTGCTGTGAGTCTTGAAACTTGGCCTAAGGATGCTTGACAATGTTTATAGGCATATGGGACTTGTTTGGACCCTTGGAAACTTCAATTTCTTTGACAGAACCAAAACCCTAGTTTTTGACTGTTAGGAGGCAATTGGACTGTGCAACCTTTGAGAGATTTTGAACCTTGACCTTGGCAAATCTTGAAGAATATGGGAGGGCAAATTTGGGGGTACAACACTTACTATCCAGGCTTTCATTTCGAAGTAACCATACTATCCAGGTTCGTTCTCATAGCCCTACTATCCAGGTTTTCATTTCGATGTAACCCTACTACCCAGGTTCCTTCTCATGGCCCTACTATCCAGGCTTTCATTTCGAAGTAACCCTACAATCCAGGTTCCTTCTCATAGCCCTACTATCCAGGCTTTCATTTTGAAGTAACCCTACTATCCAGGTTCCTTCTCACAACCTTACTATCCAGGCTTTCATCTCGAAGTAACCCTACTATTCAGGTTCCTTCTCTTTTATCTCCGGACAACAGTTTACAACACTGCGAGACCTGTACCCGACCAGAATCGGTCGATCTCATGTTTCCCTAGTAAGCCACTGTACAGCCTAGACCTTAACCAACTAGGCAGTGTGCGTCCACCTCCTCAATCAAGAGTTAATTCCCCAGTAGAGTAATGGACAACCGAAGCTCCTATACTCTATTTCCCCATATGTAAGTCAACATTCTCCAGCGAAGTCCTCCTCAACAGTTGGTACAGGAATTCTTGCAAAGGAATCTCTTATGCAACCGATACCTTTTCTGGATGGCATCTTTAAGCCCATCTCCGACGATCCTTCGTCATCTTCTTCCAAATGGCATCTGTAAGCCCATTCCTGATATCCAGAATCAGTGTTACTTCATGCGAGTGCAAATTTATGGGCACTTTAGTGTTCAATAATCTTATACCTTCAGATCACGAAAGGCAGACCAGCCAATCTACATCCTCAGGTTTAAGAAGATTGAATAGGGGCAGCTGTTGTACCCCAAAATTTTCCCTCCCATTTTTACTCAACATATGTTCATTTAAATCCTCAACTTGCCTAAGGATTGATCAGGAAAATGGTATCCTAAGACAATGAACCTCAAACTAGGGTTTCCATTTTCATCAAGATGGGTGAACTCCAAAGGTCTCAAATCTTTTCCATGATCCTAATATGTTCTCAAGATCATCCATGCCAAGTTTCATGCCTTGCACAAGAAGTTTGCTCAGTCAACTGCTCAAATGCCTGAAAATCAATTGTGTTAGGTCAAAAGTCAACTGTGACTCACATATAGTCAAACTTCAATATTTTTGGTCAACATTAACATTTTGAAGTAATTTCCACCATTTTATCAAGGGTTGATCATGATTCCTCAAGGAATGCCCCAAATTCATCAAAACTCAAAAGTTGCTAAATTAGGGTTTCTATGGGAAAAGTCAACCAAACTTTGGCCAGGAATAACTTTCTCATACTTTATCAAAAATTTCCCATCCAAGGCTCATTTTGAAGAGAATTCAATTCCCTACAACTCATCTTCAGCCCTCAAGTTCAAGAAATGCACTCATGAAAAGATATAAATTCATACATTATGGGTCTTTTTCATAAGTCAACAAAAATACCTTTTGGGTCAAAGCTTCTTACATGAACATTGAGGATCCAATTGATATGAAACCAAAAGGGTTGTTTATGGGACATCCTAATCTTTCTAAAAAGTCCAAGAACACCCTCTTAGGGTCAAAATTGAAGGAGATATGCATTGTCAAAGTTGGCCATTTTTGGAAAATTGTCAAAAGTCAACAATACCCAAAATTGCATTTTTTGTCAAATGGGCCTAGCTTTTTATGCTTGCATCTTACTTCTAACACGACCCACGACCCAAACACTCTCTCATATATTATTGGCTTAATTTATTTTGATTTTAATCATTTAAAAATCAAATTAAATCAAACAAATGATATAAATTAGTAAATATTTGTTTTTGATCTGATTTTAAATAGAATCACAATCCAATTATGCTGTCAAACAAAATCAAATCGTGCCAAGGGTGATTGGGATGAGAATGGTATGATTTGGCTTGATTTAGAAATAAATAATGCAAAGAGGAAATCAAATCAAATCTTGATAATTTGCAAAGATATGAATGCTTTTTGTTGACCTAATTCAGTCTACTACATATACACAACAATTTCAATGCACAAGAACAAGGGTTGATTGTGTTAAACAGCAAGGACAAGTTGCAACTTTTTGTCAAAAAATCTCAAATCGGATCCCATACTACAGCCATCCTCAAGGAGATTTAAGGATTGCAACACGTTCCTGGACACCTTCAGAAGCTTTTCCAACCATTTGCACGCATTAAGACGCCCAGAATCAACCTCCACGTCTCTCACGGTTTGCCATATATCTTGAATTCGGTTTTCATTATTTGCGCATGGTTAACATTTTTTAAGCATACCTTTGTGTCTATATTTTCATTTTGAACGTATTGGCATGATTAATTATAAGTTTTGATGCATATATGGACAATTGTCATTATTAGGGTTTATGCTTGCATTTTAGGGCTTTATTATACAGGTAAAATTAGGGCCAAATATGGGCACCATCAAGCTCACGAGATCAAGCCTGGTTGATTGGTATACTTGGATTTCATTTATCTTGTTTGTTTGAGTTTTTTGAGATGAACAGGTTTTAGTTACAGGCATGGAACCGTAGGTAAAAGTCCAGCATCTAATACGACAGTACTGGGGAAGAAGACGACTGCGTGGCAACGTCTCATTGGAACATTTGAGTATTAGCGCGTTTTTCTAGACATAATGTGTTTTTCCCTTATATTATTTTTATTTGATTATGTATATGAATTAACATCCAGCACAGATGGCAAGAGGCGAACGTGTGAAATAGAGGACCTGGGTTCGATCCCAGGTCCATACCTTTTATATTTTCTGAATTCCTTATTCCAGATCCAGCGTACCTTAATACCCAGCGTCTACCATACACCTCAGATCTCACCCTTGGGATCCATCATCAAACAGATCTAACGCTCCAGACTTGAGGGTCCACCATGAATCATCAGAAAGAATTCCCCAGGGAATTATGCGCTAGACTCTGGGCCATCATCTTGGGCCTTTGCACATTCAGGCAGCACACCCCCAAATTGCTTCTCACAACCAGGCCCAATTCCAATTCTTTTTTTATTTCTTTTATTTTATTATTTGTCTTGATTATTTTTTTTACAAAATCATTTTTTTTATTATTAAATCCTAAAATCAGAAAATTACAAAAAATATTAGGTTTAGTTTTTTTGCATAAAATATTTATTTGCATTAATTAATTAGTTTAATTAGGTTAACTTAAATACTTTTTTTTGTAATTAAAATTTAATAGAAATTAGGTTAACTTAAATACTTTTTTTTCATAATTAGAATTTAATAGAAATTAGGTTAATTTGCAAAGTTAATTATTTTTTTCACAAAAAATCCAAAAAAAAATATATCTTTTATTTATTCGCAAATTAATTGTTTCTAAACTTGACATTAATTCCCCGTATTTAATTTTGTCGCGCGCATTCTTTTTCCCCTATTTTATTAATTAATGTAATTGCTCCGAGTTTGTAATAGTTAATTAGGTTTACTATTTTGCATTTATTATTTTCCCCGGTTTTTGATTATGTAATCCCCCTCCCCAAAGCCTTGTAATAGCTAGGGTTTTAATTTCTCGCACTTTAGTTTCTGCAATTATAAATTGCCTAGATGTATGGATACTAGGATTGAATGGAAAGATAAATCAATTTAAAATAGTAGAAAAACCTAAATGCTCAAGATAAATGAAACTGAAATCAAACACTTGCACATGCTCACTCCTAGGGTTTTGCCTCACTTGGTTGCCTTGGAAATAATGGTCGTGTCCCTCGAACGTATGGATATCTTAGCAGTGACCCATAATTCAAAGTTGTTATAAAGATCATAGTCCCTCCTTGTCCCTCGAGTTGCCTACGAGAAATGATCTTATGACGATAGTCCCTTCAAAATGCTAAGGTATCCTTACTTGTTGCCTTCAGTGACCATTTCGTCCCTTTCAAATGTCCCTTAAACTCCAACGATGGAGCTACCTACTCCTTAATAGTAGGATACATTGTCTAAAGGAAACGAGAACGGACAATATTTTTTCGAGTAGGTAGAAAACTCTTAAGTAATTTCTCAAAACAATAACTCTTTCATACAAACACTTTTCAAACCAGTTTTTTTATCAAAACAACTTCGTCACACTCTTCAGGACAGATACAAGGGTTATCACGAAGTTAAACAAAATCTTTTCAAAACACACACAAGCAATTTCAAAATGAGCAAGTACCTAAGAGCCCGTGGAAAACCACAGATAGAAAGGGTGCTAACACCTTCCCTTTCCATAATCTACCCCCCATACTCAGAAACATCTCGAAAAAGGTTTTTTCTGTTCTTTTTCCTTTGTTGGATGAAATAAAAGTCAGTGGCGACTCTTGCTTACTTCGACATTTGCAAACAAAAAACGCAAAGCCAGTATTAAATTGTCGGTTCTGCCACCGTATCACAACATGACTTAAAACTTCCCTCAAGATCAATTGATTGATAGTTGATTTTCAGTCAACTGATCAAAAGTCAATTGTACATTGAAAAGTCAAACTTTGACTTTTTGGTCAAAATCAAGTATCAAAGATCATAATTCATCAAAACATGTCAAAATATGAAACTTGTTCATCAAGAAATCAAAAATTCAAGATTTCATTTTGAAAAGTCAAAATTTCTAAACTTATAAATTTTTCTAAGTGTTGGAAACTTCATATTTTTTCACAAATCAGAGCCATTTTTTCACCATGATGTAAGATGATTCAAAGGAATCTCTCCACATGAAATTTGTAGATCTTAATGAGATCTAAAACATTTTAGAACACAACTTCTCGTAGAAATGCATAGATTTCAAGTTATGATTTTGTGAATACATGTTCATGAAACTTGGAAACTTAGTGAAATTTTGCCCTAGTTTAGGCAGGATTTTGACCTAACCTCATGGAAATTTTTCACATAGTTCCAAGAGTAATTTTCAAAAATGACCAACATAGAGGTTGTATAGGATGTTACAAGCTTTCCAAAATGTCTAAGAACTCATTGAGATCATGCTTGAGCTAAGAGAATCGAAGAGATAAAGTTAGGGTTTCATTCTTGATTTACAAGGCAGAATTTTTGATGAACACTTGACCAATTCATAGCCATACTGCATAATATTTGCTTTGCAGACCTCAAACTTGTTAATCACTCCATAATTTAATGTTTATACAACTGATTGATCAATTGTCCAATTGATTCAAGCATTATCCAAACCAAATTGCCATTTTGGGAGGAAAGTAACCATTCCATTCTAGTAAAGTTGCTTTAATCACAAAGTCAACTAGTCTTGAGCATTGAGCTTGTTCTTTCTGCACAAGCATCCCCTATACAATCAGAACAAGCATGTTTAAAGGTTACAACCACCCTACAAGCTTTGTACTTCACATTGGAACAAGATGTTTCAAGCTTGCTTCAAAAATAAGCAAAAATCCCATAACTTGTGCCTTTGTGATTCTGACCATCTCTAGTCTCCAAACCTTTTCCTTTATATCAAGACATTCTTATGCAACTTAACACACGATTTTTACAAGCTCTCAAACTCCCTCAAACTCCCCAAAACCAGAAATTGTCATACAAGCACAAAAACTTGTCATTTCTGATTTTTGAATCCAATCTCCAAATTCCCTCGTGCGTTTCTTAGCCAAACCATCCACAAAGTTTCTAATACACATATAGAAGCTATCCTAACCCCTGTTTGCTGACTGTAACATCATCTTCATCAACTTCTATAGCCAAAAACAGAGCATTGCAGTTGGACTTCTCCAGACCATTTCAACCACTCTCAGTTCAAGCCAGCTATTGCATTAGCTTCCTAGAGGTTCAAGGAAGCTAACCTGATCATCACCATCACTTGAAACAAGCTCAAACTCATTTCAGGATTTTCAATTTTGAGGTATTTTTCTTGAACTTCTATCTCATTATTTAGGCATTGTTAGGCTTGCATTTGTGAAGATAAAATGTAGACATATTACCCTGAAACTATACATATCCATAGATTTCATTTATATTTCTTGAGTAGGGAGAATTTTGAGTTGAAACCTCTGAAAATATTTAAGTCAGAATTTGGTACTGTTAGAAATTCATGCTCATCTTTGAGAATTAGATTAAGTTATTTACATATTCAGAATTGTGAGAAGATTTCTAACAAGTTTGATGTTAGAAGTTTTGTGAATGGATGAGAATTGAATAAGTTACAGATCCTTTGGCTGGAGGTTGAAGACGAAGTACATTCAGGGCAAGACTTATATCATATATTTGTTGTTTTGTTTAAGTTAACGGATGTATCACCATCCCAATAGTTAAAGCGCGCGCATGTAACCTGAGGGACCTGGGTTCGAGCCCCAGTGGTACCCTTTTGGTTCTTTTTCATATTTTTTCTCATTTTTTGTTTGAAGGCAGGCGCTGGGCTCCCTATTATTGGGCCTGATATTTTACTTATTTCATACTCCTTGTTTCATTTTCATACATCCTAGCCCATTTTCTTTCTTTTATATTTTTATTTCCTTTATTATATTTATTATTATTTTTATTATTATTTTTATTATTATTATTATTAATATTATTTTTATCTTTACTAATAAAAAATCCAAAAAGTATTATTATTATTATTTTTACATTTATTTACTTTTCTTTGTAAAAAACAAAAAGATTAAAAAATATTTTCTTAATAAATTTAACATTCTTTTTATAATTAATATTTAGATAATTAAGTTTAATTATTATATTATATTATTATTTTCATAATTAATTAAGTTAGAACTTAGGTCTATTTTAATTGATTAATTTTCATTTTATATTCCTTAATTTAAAACTTTTTCATAAAAAACCCTAAAAAATACTTTTTTAATTTAAATTCTTTCCTAATTAGTTTTATTTAGTTTTTAACTAATATTTTTTAATTATTTTTAGATTAAAACCCCCTTTTTTATAAAAATCCAAACAAAAATCATTTCTTTTTCCATTTTTGCATTCTTGCATTTTATCTTAAATTTTGTACAATATTCAATATAGTTGTAATAGTTAATTAGGTTTAATTTTCTTGCAAAATCCCCATTTATAAATTTGTACACCCCCTCCCCTAATGATGTAATAGCTTAGTATTTTTACATTCCGCAATTTATCGCTTTATATAAATGCTAGTAATTAGGGTTTGTATGGAAAGATTAAAATCAACAAGTTAGCAAACTCTAATCCAAGATAAACAAAGCATGTAAATTAACACACTTGCACACTTACACCCTTAGGGTAAATCCACTTTGTTGCCTTATAAAAATGTCCATGTTATGCATGTGGGATATCTTAGCAAAAAGCAATAAAAAATACAAGATCATAGTCCCTCGATGACGCTATCAAAGTTGCCTTTCAAAATGATCTTAGTCCCTCAAAGAGAATTTCTAAGATATTTCACAAAATTGCTATCATGGCTATACGATGACCCACGCCCGTCCCTTTACATCCAAAGATAGGTCTTCTTACCAAATCAATGGTAAGATAGCGATATCAAAGGAAAGGGAGAAATGAACTAAGACTTTTGAGTAGGTAGATTGTTCCTAGTTGCTTGCTCAATTTTTTAAAACAAACACCAACACTTTCAAAAACACTTTCAAAAAAACTTTCAAAACATCTTCCAAAGTTGAAACATTTTCAAAATCTCAACACTTTGTATACGTTCTTACGAACGAGAACTATTACAAAGTTTTCCTAAACGATGGCGCCTTTTCAAAATACTTTCAAAAAACCACACAAAGCACATTTTCAAACAAAAGCAACTGATCTAGCAAGCAACTAAGAGCCCATAGATAATTCTGGATGAAAAGGGTGCTAACATCTTCCGTTTTCATAATCTACCCCCCGAACACAAGAAACAATCTCAAAGGTCTTTCATGTTCTTTTCAGCCTTTCCTTTTGGATAAAAGAAAAGTTGGTGGCGACTCTTTCTAACCGCAACATTTGCGATAAAACGCAAAACACCAAGTTAGTTCTCCCACCGTATCACATTCAAACAGATATCCCTTTGACAAGTTGATTGTTTTTGCATGTTTGCTTGCCCCAGAGTCAGTGACTACTTCAATTGCATTTATTGTCAACCCATTGTGCGAAGGCGTAGGGTCTGATTTGATGTTGGGCTTCTCGAAGGTGATGTCTTGAGATTCCAACAAATCTTGCACCTTGTGTTTTAATGGCCAACACTGCTTTATGGTATGTCCAGGAGAATTATCATGATATTCATATCTGGCATTGGCATCGTATCTTCGTGGGAGTGGCCCGACTGGAGGAGCTAGAGGCTTGAAGTCCACTAAGGATGCCTTAACCAGCTATTGCAATAACTGGCTAGGTGGCATATGGAGTGGATCAAATTTCCTGGGTGGCCTTCTGCCTTGTTGCTGCCCTAGTGGGATCACTAGTGGTTGTTGTACCCTGGGTTATGACGCTACAGCATTAATTTTTCCCTCTTTTCCTTTGGGGAAGTTTGAAGCAAGCCTTCTTGAATTGTAGGGAGCATTTGATGGTCCCCCTGATATCTTCCCACTTTTTATGCCAGTATCGATTCTTTCTCCGATAGTTACTAGGTATAAGAACCCCGAAGAGATACTTCCAACCATCTTCTCGTAATACATCGCTTGTAAAGTCCCCATGAACACGTCTACTAATTCTTTCTCTAACATTGGTGGTTCCACACGGGATGCCAACTCCCTCCATCTTTGAGCATACTCCTTAAAGGACTCTTCTTTCTTCTGGGACAGGTTCTGGAGTTGAATGCAGGTAAGCGCCATGTCCAGGTTATGTTGTAATGCTTTAGAAAATCATTAGCAAGATTTGCCCAGGTTCGGATATGCGTTCTCTCCAATTGCATATATCAGTCTGAAGATGCCCCATTCAGGCTATCTTGAAAATAGTGAATCATCAGCTTCTGATCGTGGGCATGAGCATGCATCTTCCTACAATACATATGAAGATGACTTCTTGGACAAGTGAGCCCCTTGTATTTTTGAAAGTCAGGTACTTTAAACTTTGGTGGAATCACCACATCAGGAACTAGGCCCATTTCGAGAGCGTCTACTTCGAAAGCGTCAAAACCCTCCACAGCTTTTAATCTTTCTTCCAAAGCTTTATACAGATTTATCACCAGTGGGTCATCAATAGCATAAGTACCAGTCGACTTTAAGGGTGCTCGGTTGGCATCCTCTGGGTCGTGGTCTCCGTATTGCAGGTTCAAGTAGTTGTCTGTATTGTTGACTGGAATGCGTAGGGTATGTGATGCCTCTGCTTTTGGTGATGGTGGGACAAACCCTTTAGTTTCAGCTTCTTGTTCGGCCATGACGTGCTTGGAGTCCTGCTTCTAACTCTTTCCTTAGTTGGTGACCGCTTGATGCACCAATAGTTTGGGCTACTTCTTCGAAAGATACCCTAGGAATCTGATCTTATCGGTCGATGATGTTCTTCAAAGCTAGGAGAACTTGACTCAGATCTCCTTTCATCAAAGTGACATCACCCTTTACTTGGTCGAGATCCTCATTAAATGCAGCCTGAGTTTCCTCGATTTTCTCCATTTCTTTTTGTTGATAGACTCTTGTTTAATATGGAGGACAAGGAGGTGGAGATCTTCTTCTACCAATGGTTCAACTGGAGATACGTTTTTTGAAAGATGAGTTTTGACATGATATGCAGGTGTTCGTGAATGCATGCATGCGAATGAATATGTATGAATATGAAATGATTACTTGTTTTGAATGTCTTATTCACTTGGGTATGTATTTGTCTTTCGCTTTTTATTTGGTGACCATATTAAAAGTGGATACGCCAATGAGATAGGGAATAAAATGTTGTTATTGAAGGTAACATCATTCAGATATTGAAAAATATTACAATCTTAAACCAAAACTTTATTTGCGTGAAATCAAGCAAAGGGAAATAAGTCTTCTAGGTGCGCCTGTAGATATTTGCTCTTGAAACTATCCACCTTTGCTTGACAAAGCTTGAGAAAGTCTTCAGCATATTATTTCCCTTTTGTGGCTTTGATTTCAGACGTGTTTGGCGCACTGACGCGGGCAAGTTGTTTCCTTCGGTATCCATTTTTAAAGACAGTCACTGAGATCTTGAGTTTGTTATTATCTTTTATACCCCCTGTGAATAAGACAAATGTACGAGTGACAAATATATGAAATGCATGACGAATACATGAAATATATGAATGCATGGGTGTAAGGTTGAGTGACATGACTTTTGTAATAAGTACCCCTATAAGGTAGGCTCCTTAATTTTGACCTACGGTTGGTTTACCCTCCCAAAAGGTGGCTTCCTTAAGGGTGTCATGAATAACACCAGAGGGAAAAGGCACAAGGGTCTCCCTTAGATGGAGCCTCTTTACGGACTGAGACTTTCGTCTCAAAGTCGTGAAAGGTCTCGTCATGATATTTTAGGTTAAGGCCATTACAAATAGTCATGGGTGACCTTCCAAAGTCCTACTCGTCAAGAGGATATCTCTCGATAAGTATTCCTTTTTTGGAAGTTCACCGACTCTAGGCGAAGTCGTCACATAAACTCGCAGGGATGATGTACCCCCTAAGCTAATAGTCGAACCTTCTTTCTAAGGGTTATTGAAAATATTTTGAGAAATAGAAAATCCCATAACGCAGTAAATATATAATGATAAGAAAAATTGACAATAAATAAATGCAATAAAATAGATAAATGCAATAAATAAATAAAGCAAACAAAAAATAAAAACCCAAAAAAACCTAAAACCTAAGGTTGAGAGTTCCCCAACAAAGTCGCCAACTGTCACGACTGCTTTTTTAATCAGAGCCACCACTATTAATTTTTATCCTAGGGAATGGAATCTAACAGAAAACCCTAGTTCACAGGCAGAGATTCTAGGTTTCGGACTTCTTTAGACGAAAGGAAGGTGTTAGTCACCTTTCATCTACCTTGTTCACAAGGATACTAGGTTTTAGGTTTGAGTTGGGGAAACAGGATTTAAATTTTTATTAGGGGAAAGGGTTTAAATTTTTTATAGGGGAAAGGGTTTAAATTTTTTATAGGGGAACTCGCTACGATTTTTGATCGTATGCCTACATATCCTCTTACGAGGAATCAGAGTCCCAATTTGTAGTTCATATGGGGTTGGTGTTTTTAGGGGTTTGCAAACATATTTTGAATCACCTTGCATTTTGGTCGGGAGTGGTGATTGTGGAGATTTTGACTAAATGTGCAGTAAGTCAAAACCTGTTTGAAACCCTGTTGCAAAAACAATTAATTAACTTAGTTTATTCCGAAAAATAGTTTGATAATTTGTTTGTGTTTTTTATTGTATTAACTACAAAAATATCTTGATTAGTGCATGATTAAAAAAAATATTTAATGCAAATAATATATAAAATAATATATGCAATTTTGATATAAAAATAATTTATTTGTTAGTATATAAATAATAATGTAATTATTTATAAGCAATAAGCAATATTTACATAGCAAATAAAATATAAGAATAGTAAATAGAAAATAAATATTGATAATAATAATAATAATAATAATAATAATAGCAAATAGAATAATTATGATATAATAATAGTAAAAAAAATCAATATTTGATAATAATAATAATAATTATAATAAATAAATAATATATATGTATATATAAAAAATTAGAAATAATATATGAATTATAAAAGAAAATAAATAAATTAAATTCAGAGGGGTGCAATTTATAATTAACAAGTAAAAACAGGGGTGTTGTTATTAGGAAACGTTAGGCCCAGAGTAGTTCAGCCAGGGGGGTGCGAATTGGTTTGCTGGTTTAGTAAAAATGACTGAGGGGGTGCAAAGAGTAGTTGGGTCATGCCCAAGCGTAATTTGCAAAGGATTTTTACAGTATGATCAATCGTCTTCTTCTCTCTCTCACGCCATCCCCAGATTCTCTTTCCCCAAACCCTAAAGCCCCAACAACCTCCACGGCGGCGCCGGAAAACTGATCCTACCCCAAAATCAAACCTTCCAAACCCCAATCAAAATGAAAACAAAAAGTAAGCTATGTTTTCTTTACCCCTTTCGCTATTGTGATTCCAGCTTTGTGCTTCTTAATTCCAACTCTAATCCCTCCTTCTTCTCTTTGTTTGCAGGTCCAGAAGGTGGCTAACGATGGTGTTAGGATGATGGTGTACGATTTGCCAACGACGGAGAGGCCGATTAGGGTTTCGAAGATCGAAACCCCAATCGGTGCTTGGTTCTTCCTCTGTTCTTGGTCGTCCTTCTTCTATCCTCCATTTTTGTTCTTCACCCCAACCTCCTCTAATTCAAGCTTTTTCTTCTCCGTCTCTGCACCAAAGTCTCCACCTCTACTCCTTCTTTCTGTAATCCCCCCTCCTTTATGTATTAATTCAATTAGTATTTATAGTGCTTAGTTTTAGGGTTTTTAGAGTTGCTATTTATAATCATAGATTAGGGATTTAGAAATAAGTTAGGGATTAGATTTACAGTTGATTGATTCTGAGATTATAATTGATATAGTGAGATTCGATTTGCTGTAATTTGATAACTTTCTGGATTTGATTTTGTTATTTAGATGTTCTGGAGATTTGATTTTGTATAATATTAGATTTGCAATTGATTTAGTAATTATGGGATTTGTTTAGTTATAAATTATTTGATTCTATTTTTAATCTCTACAGTAGTTGTAAAGAAGAAATCATATGCGTTAATTTTGGTTTACATTTGCACAGCAACTATTATTTGGAACATGGGCCTTGCGCATTACTATCCAGCCCAACGCTTAGTAATCCTTTGGGCCTTATGCTGTTATCTCTTGCCCAGCAGCATTGTATTGGTTACAAAAACGTTGTTTTTTTCCCTTTTAGATACAAACTAAACCCAACTACTTATCTCTAAACAAAAACCTTTTATTATTAAGAAAACGTGATTTCTTAATATTAAGAATAATTTACAACATTAATCAATGATAATCTTGTTTCAAAAATACAAAGTGTGCCACCAGCAACTTTTCCAGCAACAATGTTTTATATTACAGCAAGCTCTTCTTTTTTAGTGCAACTAGGCCCGATTGGCCTTCCTTTCCTTTGGCCCAAAGCTAGTCGTTTTTTTAAAAACCTTCAATAAATAAGTAGATCAATATTTCTTAATAAATAATATAAATAATTTTTACTAAAATATTTTAGTAAAACATTATTATAAGATTGGATAATTTAACAGTACTACTATAACATCCTCTTTAATAAAGAACATATTTTTTTAGTAAAATGATAACAAAAGCTTTAACACTTTCAAAAACGTCAGATGGGCCAACTAGAGAAACTCAATGGACTTAGTTAATTTGATAAGCGTCCCCTTTTACTAACAGTAAATAACACTTAAATGGGCTTTAATAAGTTTAATTAATAATTGAAAGCACTTTAAATTTAAGTTGTCTTAATAATTTAATAACTTAGTAGTTACTAGTTTTTAAAATAATTTCCCATTTTCGAATCGCATGGGCTATTGGCAACATGCCACGCGAATGGGTTTATGGATACACGAGTCTCTTTGATTTAGAAAGCCTCGCTTTCCTAAATTTAAGGTACACCCCCCGGTTGACTTAAATTTTAAGAATGGGCCATCAGATATTGTTATACCATCCTTAATTGAATATTTCTTCAATTTTAATCTCGAAAAATAAAATCATCGAGGTAGGACAAATTTGGGGTACGACACTACACTATTAGGAGATACTTATTATTCCATTCATATTCGAGATTTTTATCATGGAGGGATGATCATTTGTTGCACGCCTTTGTTATATCAGTGGTTTATTTCTCACTTACCTCAGCCTGATGCTTTTTGGGATATCAAGAAGGAACCTCGTTGGGCTTCGAAGATTATGGATATCACTCATTCTGCCATTGTTTGGTATCATCAGGCTTATTATGATATGGAGATTGTCGATAGTTGTGGTAGTTTCCCCAATGTACCTTTTCTTGGTACAAAGGGAGGAATTAACTACAATCTCGTTCTTACACGTCGTCAACTTTTATATCCAATGAGAGACAAGCCAAATAGTATTCATCTGAGTGGTTTCTTTCTCAAAGAAGGAGAGGATCAAAAGGAAGCTAAGGAGGAAATTCCAAAGACTTGGCGCCATATTCATAGGAAGAGTAGAAAAGACTTGGGACCAAGAGGATCTGTCTCTTTGGAGCCTCATCTCCGGTGGGTACAAGCAAGGGCAATTCAGTTGAATATATCATATTCTTATGAAGAACCTATATCTGATATGTTTGTGAAAACGAATCCTCCCCTCTTAGATGATATGAAAGAACTTCAGCTTGCCTTGGTTAGGATGCAATAGGAGAAGGAAGCCTGGAAGAATAAGTGTCAGACTTTATAGATAACATACCAAAGGGAATTGAAAAAGAAGGATGACTTGATTGAGATTCTTGAGACTCGTGTTATGGATATGATGGAAAGGCAAGAGGATTTATTTTCCTCTAGAGCTCGGTCCAGACCTAGTTGCTCACTTCCTGACTCGGGTGATTGGAATGAAATCGCTGACAGGTATGCAGAAAAGAACAAGCAGTTAAAGCCGCAGATTGCAAGACTCATGGGAAAGCGTCAGTGTATGGAGAGATCTTCATCATCTTTGCTTCCTTAGGATTTTAGATCCCATCTTTATGCTCTTGTACTTAGGATTATTGAAACTTGTACTAAAAGTTGTAATCCACTCTGAAATTATTATAATGAAATTTTCCGTATTTCAAAATGTGTTAGTACTTTAATGTTTGCAAATCGTCTATAATTCTTTGAGTCTCTTGAAATATTAATAATGATAAATAAATCATATGCATTGCATATCATACATCATTTTGCACATATTTCTTGCATTTCTGTTCATACCTAGGTGTCTTACAGTGTTTCTCTACTTTGTTCAGAAGCAAGTTGTCTCACCAGTATAATACTCGGGCTAATTCTAGGAAGAAAATGGAGAATCTTGAACAAGAGAATCACGAGTTGCAAGAAGAGGTTACTGCTTTGAAGGCCAGTATGGCTAATCTGACTGCTTTGATGGAATAGTTGGTGACTGCTCAGAATCAGCCACCACTTGTTCCTCTGTCTCCTTATATTGCTCAGCCACAACAAGCAATGGTTGCTTCTGAAGTTTTGTCAGTTCCCATTTTTGTTACTCCAGTTACTGCTGCTCAAAACCGTATGCCTCAGGGTTATCCGTGGGGAATGCCTGAAAATTTTATGCCAGAAGGTTACAATGTTGATGCTCAAGTTGCTCCATTTGCTCAAGTTTCTGCTATTCCTTCACCTCTTGTGGTACATGTTACTCCTATTGCTAAAAATGAGATCCATTATACTGCACCTCCTATGGTGAATGTTATGCAGTTTGTTAATGATGAAGTTTATCGTCCCGTTCCTCCACCCAGTGAAAGTATGGGTTTATATGATCGATTGGATGACTTACAGGACCAATTCAATAAGATGTAGAAGGAAATGAAGTCTCTTTTGGGAAAAGAATTATTCGAACAGAACGCCAGTGAACTCTGCTTAGTCCATAACGTAAAGGTGCCAGCGAAGTTTAAAGTGCCGGAATTTAAGAGGTACAAGAGAAACTCTTGTCCTCATGACTACCTGGTAATTTATATCATAAAAATGTCCACTCATACTGATGATCAGCGTTTGCTTATTCATTTTTTCCAGGATAGTTTAACCGGTGTCGCTTTGAAGTGGTATATGGGTTTGGACAGTAGCAATATCCGCACCTTCAATGACCTAGGTGAAGCCTTCATCAAGCAGTATAAGTACAATATGTTTATGGCACCTGACCATGACTGTAGCGGTAGAAATGTTTAAGACTAAGCCATTGGATTGACTAGACTTATACAGATTAAAATAAAAATCGCCACCGTGCTTTATTGTTTCCAAGGAATGGGAAAAGAGCGAGTAACCCAAAAAAGAGGGGGGAAAGATTCAAGGTAGGGGGTTGGTTATGCAAAGGAAAGGTATTAGCACCCTAAACATCTACGGTACTCCATAGAAACCTCTTTGTAAAATCTATATATTTTGGCTATAAAATGTTGTATAAAAATGGATGGTGGAGGTGAGAAAAGAATTATATATTTTTTTATTTTTGCACCCGCCGCGGTTGCGAACCTTTAGTGCCTATGTACCACCTTTCGTGCAATAGGGGATTAGGGTACACGTAGTTCCTCTTTAAAAGAAATTTGAAACATAAGTATGTTAATTAATTTTATAAGATAAGACATCATCGTCATTGTCCGTGTGGAAAAACATACTTACTACCCACAATCATGAGAAAGGAGAATTTGCATCATCTCAAAGTGGAGGATATGGCTTGGATTTTAAAATCAACAATGCCTCACTCAACACCCAAGTGTAAAATATCTCTCCTCACTACATATTATAAAAGTATAATTGTTTGCATCACTACAAGGATTGACAAGAGTCTAATCTTTTGAGAAAGGTTTTAAAATTATAAAAAAAAACAAAGTGGCAAAATGGTTTGAAATGAGATTGATTGATTTTAGTCTTCTCACAAAAAATGTCAAGGTATTATTAAGTTGATTGAAGTTTATTTATGAAAATGTTTTGAAAATGCGCGGATATAAGTCCAAGTTTATTATGAAAGTGGTTCAAGTTTAAAAACAAGAAGAAATTTCAAAAGGAGGAAGAAGATTTTTGAAATTAAAGAAGATGGGAGGAGAGGAAGAGACTATCCTAAAGCATAAGATAAAAGCTAGGGATAAGAACCATCTAACCAACAAGAAGCCAATATTTGACATTATGAGTCAAGATAGAATTCACATTATTTGGATTGAAATCAAGCAAGCAAAAATATTAGACCTCTTGAGAGAATCAAACTTCAAGTGTATTAAGTCTTCACAAAAATTGGGCAGAGTAACGACTGTATACGGGTGAATTCCAAACTACAGACAAAGAATGTAATCACAATAATCTGCACACAAAACAAACAAACAACCCAATGTTTTTAGGTAAACCTCAAGAACTCCAAACAAAATATCAATTAAGGTCACAAGGTCTCCAACATATGCCAAGGTTTCTAATCCTAAATCCAAGAAGTCTAATACTCCATAATGCCAAGGACAGTAACCAAATAGTCCAAGTATCATTAAAGCTTTTTATGGTTCATGTTGATTATTAGGTGTCTTAGAAGAAAAAATAAAAGCTCAAGTGAGCAAAATAAAAATGACATGAAATGTAATGCTGAAAGTAAATGGTATATAAAGCATAAAAAATAAAAGCATAAAGTAAAAACAATTTAATAATTAGTGGTTCGTTGGATGACCATCTTGAAACATGCATTTGGAACTCATTAGAGGATTGGTAAAACCAAAGCCTCCACACAAAAAGTTACATTTGCTTTTTGTCAAAAGTATATCATCCATTTGGAATCCCCAAAAGTACCATTTAATGATCAAAGATGTTTAAGTGATCCGCGTTGACCAAAAGTGTTGTAGATCCATTAGAGGATTGGTAGAACCAAAGTCTCCACACAATTAATCTCAAGGTTATTGTATCAAAGAGATCAAATTAACATACTTGCGCTTGCAAACGTAGGTTTGGGCCACGAATGATCATTTATTCAAATCAGGACAAAATTTAGCGCTATGTTAAGCAATCGTAAGTGGACTTATGTAGAAGTCGCACCTATTTTGAGGCCGGTCAATAGTAATCTATGCACCATTTGTTTTGAGACATGATATAAATATCATGCTCCAATAACACTTAGTGCAATAAGAAAGGGATAAGATGAAGAGGGGTGGGAAAGAACATACAAACCACATTTGAATTAAATTTCAATTAAACTATTATTAAAATCATTCATCCATTTTTATGGAGTTAAACTCAACACCATGGATCCAATGATGTTAACAAAGTTCATAATCAAAAATTTAACTCAAGATCAGCCAGAAAATAATCACAAAATAATAATGCATTTAGTATATACATTAAAAATGTTTTAAAATAGAAATAAAAGAGAAAAAATATCAACTATTTTCAAATTAATCAAGAAATAAAAAGTAAGACAATAGAAAAATCAGAAATGAACTAAAATAACTTTATAAAATTTTTGGTAATTTTTAAAGTCAGAAACTATTTTTAAAATTAAAAGAAATGAGTAAAATAAACCCAAAATGATAAAAAATAATAAAGTCAGAAATAAAAATGAATGAGGTCACCAATATTTGTCACAATATCATTGGATCATTCCATAATTTTTTTAGAATTTAAAAATGCATAAAAGTGTTTTTAAACATTTAAAACAAATCAAATAAAGTGAAAATTTATTAAAAAAATCAAAACTCAAAATAAAATTGTAAAAAAATAAAAATCAGAAAAAGAAAAATCAAAAATATTTTTCATAATTTTTTCAGATTTTTTGGACTAAAAATGAATTTCCTATGATTTTTTTTGAAATTTTAAACAATTAAATATAAAAATTAGAAAAGAAAATAAAAACCTAAAAAATATGGGCCATCTGATCAATGTCAAAACACGTTAGTAAACAGATCAAGTGGACCTGGCGTGTTGTGCATGTTATGGACTTTAATGAATAATGCACTGAATCAAATGTAAATCAGAAATTTAAAAAAGACAAATGGCGATGTTTCATTGGTTGAAGGATGACATGTTGGTCATGTTCAACCTCTAGCCAGTCCCAAAACCAGGTTGCTCAATCTATAAAATTAGAGCACGAGACCTATGCCATTCGCTTCGTCTCTTCAAGACAAAGACAACCACACCTTCGTGACAAACTTATATAAACTATAGCTCAAGCAATTTGGAAAGAAAGTTTTGAAAAGGGATTTGAAATTTCATGGTCAAAACGTGTTTCCAGATAAAAGAAAGTGTTGCAACTAGAACCAAGGCAATGAGAGCTTCACAATGATATCAAAGTTTTGAAGAATTGATGGAGAAATCTACCTATTGATGTTGAGTTGTAGAGCTCTGAAACTGGACTTCTATGGAGCAATATAGGGCACGATTCTTGAAGGTAATTGTATGGTTAGCTTCAAGGAAGATCAAGGAAGGTAAATTGATAGAAAAATTGGATTGAAAAAGGCTTGAATACAGATTTCGAAGTTTTCAGAAAATTGAGTTATGGAACAAGTTTGGCAGGGTGATTCTGGCTATCCAAGCTTGAGAAAATGAATGAGGGATGACCCTCTATTTATAGGGAATCAAATGGAATGCCCGAGCGTGTGAAATGATGAAGTTTGAAGGGAAATCGCATGAAGTTGTAAACAAGAAAAGTGTGACTTCTAATTTGATCAAAACTCATCCAAAACACGCGTTTTGTTGTGCTAATCACTTCTGGAAGTTCACTAAACATGTTTAGAGGCAAAAACGCGCAGAAACAAAGTGTTTAGAAGCTAAATCAATGATTTCAAGTTCTGACTTTTGAAGAAACTCCAGTTTCAAGTTACCAAGTTCAAATTAATGGCATTCTCAGCTCAAGGGGTCTTAGGGCATGATTCTTGATGCTTTATAAAGATGAGATTACAAGCTATGCAATGGAAAAAGAATTAAATCAAATGGATTCTTGATCTAAAAGTTACATTGAGTCAAAGTTGGAGAAAAAGGGTTGACTTTTCATACTTAGAAATATTTCAAATTTTTCTTCAAAAGTGACCTATAATGCTTTGCATCCAAACATGACCTTCCTATTGGAATTTTCTCTTGACCAAAAAAGATGGCATGAAATAGACCTCTTGAATGACATATTGAGACTTTAACCATTCAAAATATCCAAAAATTGAGAGAGTTATGAATTGTTGAAGTTGGCAAACAATCATGAAATGACCTATAATCTTTTGTATCCTTAGGGCACCTTTCATCCATTTTCTCACTTTGCATATAAAATAAAGAATAAAGTTCACATCCTTAAGTTAATTATGGAAAAAGAGTGGGATAAAGGTGATAAAAATTGACCAAGTTATAATTATTTGAAGTCACACATGAGAAAATGGGGGTTCATCTGGAGGACTTGTAATCTTTCTTCATCATCAAGTTTCTTCCACATGAAAACTCCTTGAAACTTTTGAAGTTATTTGTTAATAACCATTTAAAGAGAAGTATGTCTTTATAATCACTCAAAAATACCAAAATATGTGCAAGATATACTTCTTTGAAGTTCAAAACCCTAGCTCATAGATCAAGAAAATGCTTTGGGGAACCTTGACAATTTTGAACCACCTTCTTGTACCAACACTCTTGCTTTGGAAATAAAAGTTATTGATGATGAAAATGAGAATTCATAGCCACCAAAACCACTTCTATACCTTGAGAATTTATAAAAATATGCACTTGTGACCAATGGGAACAAGGCCTTGTCCAACCATGACAACTTCTTCAATCAACCCCTTGCACTGTTGAATCAATCTTGATAACTTGGAAATGTAGTGAACCAAAATAACCTTGACATGCCATCCCTTCCAAAACAACTTCAATGGTGAGGTTTGGACTTCTCAAGCTTTATTGACTAGGGCATGGAAATAAACTCATGAACTCGTGGAGTAACTTGCTAAGCTTCATTGCCTTTACCTACATTATTAACAAGTAAGACAAACCAACATTTCATTTTATTAATTAAAAAGAAAATCAAGACAAAATATTCATGATCACTAAAGAAAACAAGTCAAGGTGCTTGGTGATTCCTCAAAGAGCAAAGCTAAAGATAGGGAGGAGAACCAAAAGCCCTAATGTGATCTTGTTGTGATTGAATCAGCATGGTATGATGAAGGGATCTTAGGGGGGGAAATTGGGGTACAACAATCACTAATTGAGAGTAATAGCTCAGAAGGACAAGGATTCGTTTAAAGAATATGTGCAGCGTTGGCGCGAGATAGCTTCCTAAGTGGTACCCCTGATGGGAGAACAAGAAATGACCAAGGTCTTCCTGAAAACCCTTGGATCATTTTATCATGAAAGGATGGTCGTCAGTGCACCGAGTGATTTTACAGAGATGGTAATCATGGGCGTTCGTCTAGAAGAAGCTGTCAGGAACAGACGTTTGACGAAAGACGAAGGAACAAAGAAGTTATCATACGGGTTTTCTAGAAAGAAATAAAGTGAAACAAATGTTGTCATTGAAGAAAGGAATATTAGACCACCAAGAAGACATCATCAGTACAAACAACAAGTTGCTTATGTAACTCGAATCGTCAATGTAGCTCCGACTATTGTTTCCTATCAGAGACCACCTCCTCAGGGAAATCAAGGGTAAGGGCATAAGAGAGAAGCTTTTGACTTTATTCCAATGAGCTATGAGGATTTGTTTTCAGCTTTGATTCAGAAAAAATTGGTTCAGACTAGGCGTGCCCCTGCTATACCTTCACCTTTACTACGGTATTATAAGGCAGATCAGACTTGTGCTTTTCATCAAGGAGCCCCAGGGCATAACATCGAAAACTGTTATCCCTTGAAATCTGAGATACATAAGATGGTGAGATCTGGCCTCCTATCCTTTAAAGATGTTGGTTCTAATGTGAAATATAATCCTTTACCTAAACATAGAGGTGCAAATACTGTGAATATGGTTGCTGGTTATCCCGGGGACTTCCGAATTTTTGATATTAACTTAGTTAGAGGGGATTTGGTGAAGATGCATGCTTATCTCTATGAATTTAGCTATTATACGCACGACCATGCTAGTTGTAGTATTTGCAGTACAAATATCCAAGGATGTGATAAAATAAGATTTGATCTTCAAAAAATGATGGACGAAGGTCTTACCCACATAATCAGGCCAAGGGCCGAGTACAAAGAAAACGTGAATATGGTTTATGGATGTCCCGGTGAATTTCGAATTTTTCATGTAAATTATATGAATGATGATTTGGTGCAGCTGCATGCTACATTTTGTCACATGGATAGCCAAGAAGAACACCATTATAGGTCTTGTCAGATCTGTTATAGGGATTCTCGTGGTTGTTTTGTCATAAGAAGAGGTATTAAATTATTGTTAGACAATGGTACTATCAAAATCACAGGCAATAGATATGATTACAATGGAGTTAATATGATTGAACATTGCTCGGTCAAGGCCATGTCTGATGACGAATATGTTTCTGCTGGTGAGTTATTTTCTTCTGAAGAAGATATGTTTTCTGATAATGACTCTATGGTGCCTAAATATTTTGAAGAAGGGGTGGATGTTATTGTGCCATGTTTTGGTCTTCCCGCTCCTATAGAGATTGAGTACCATAGCAAGCCAGTTGGTGCTCTAGTAGTTATTTTCCTGCCTAATCCTGTCCCATATAAATCATACAAAGTTATGCCATATAAATACAATGTGACTATCCTGGAAGATGGTGTGGAAAATCCTATCCAACCTTCTCTGATGTTAAGAATATTGCTGAAGCTAGTCGGGTAACCCGCAGTGGTCGGGTTTTCGCCCCTATCATTCGAGGGAATGTTAATTCTGATAAAAGGATTGTTGAAAGTACTGAACCTAAGAAAGCAGTGAGAGAATCTAGTGGCGCTGCTTTGAAAAAGGATGTGGATGACTCGTTGAAAATTATCAAGATGAGTGACTACAAGATCGTGGATCAATTGTTGCAAACTCCATCTAAGATTTCCATTCTAGCCTTGTTAATAAACTCTTCTACTCATCGAGATTCTTTGATGAGAGTGTTGGGTCAAGCTTTTGTGGAAAGTGACATGTCTCTGGATCAGTTCAGCAGTGTTATGGGGAATATTACATCTTGTAATAATATGAGCTTTTGTGATGACGAATTGCCCGTTGAATGAAGGAACCATAACCTGGATCTCCATATCTCCATGAATTGTAAGAATGAATCTTTGTCTAATGTGTTGATTGACAATGGTTCTTCTTTGAATGTCATACCAAGGAATAAACTCATGAAGCTTAAGTACCAGGTAACTCTCATGCGCCCAAGTGGCATAATAGTGAAAGCTTTTGATGGTTCAAGGAAGTATGTCATTGGAGAAGTAGAATTTCCTATTCACATAGGTCTGCATTTATTCCATATTACTTTCCATGTTATGGATATTTTTCCCGCCTACAGTTGTTTTTTGGGATGACCTTGGATCCACGAAGCAAGAGTTGTTACTTCAACCTTGCACCAGAAGCTGAAATTTGTTCGTGAAAGAAAGGTGGTCATCATAAATGATGAGCAAGCTCTGTTGATATCTCATTTGTCTTCCTTTAGCATTATAGAAGTTGACGAAGCCGCTGTTGGAACTCAGTTCCAAGCTTTGTCCATTGATAATGTAAGGAAGAATAAGAATTCTATAGCCTTATTTAAGGATGCATAGCAGGTAGTGCAGAAAGTCCCTAGCAAGGTGTGGAGACAGGTTATCGATCCTCTTGTGAACAAGAATGGCACTGGTTTGGGTTTCTCCATGAAGAAAGAAATTATGAAGCCGGAGTCTTCTTTGGATAGATATCAAGACATCTTTCACAGTGGAGGTTATCTTCATCCAACTACTTCTAGGATCAATGCTATCCTAGAAGGTGAATCAGAGCAACAGATGTCGAACTACGTGACGCATGGAGTCAGAGTCTAAAATTGGATCGCTATTGACGTTCCTTCTTGCATTCACATTTCAAAGTAAATTGTGTTTTGTTAGTATTTTCAAAAATCTTTCACTCTGCCCAAGGTGAAAGTATTGATATTGTATGGGAATATCTGTTGTTTTGATCTTTAAAATCATTAATAAAAATTGTTTTTGATTCCCAAATTGTGTCTTTATCCTCTGCTTTTTCTTGGAAAATGGTAATCATAAAAATCCCTTAAAAATAAATAATAACTATAAATAAATCTGCATAATCACTTGCTATATGTGTCAGCTTCTAAAAACAATCATAAATCATATGTGCAGATTAATTAAAAACATGTTGAGTACAATGACCCTGCACTCTCTCCCAACTTTGAATATTCTGCGTATGTGGCTGAAGAAGAAAAATATGATGAAATCCCAGAAGAGGTTTCACGGTTCTTAAACGCGAGGAAAGTACCATTCATTCATATAAAGAGCCGTTGGAGACAATCAATTTGGGTTCAGAGGAAGATCCAAAAGAAGTCAAGATTGGAGCATTGCTTCACCCCGATGTGAAGTGCAGGTTGATTGAATTGTTGAAAGAGTATGTGGATATCTTTGCTTGGTCTTATCAAGACATGCCTGGTTTGGATACTTATATTGTGGAACATCATTTGCCACTAAAGCCAGAATACCCACCAATCAAGCAGAAGTTGCGAATAACTCACCCTTATATGGAAGTGAAAATTAAAGAAGAAGTTTTAAAGCAGATTAATGTCGGTTTTCTTGTGACATCAGTGTACCCTTAGTGGATTGCCAATATTGTTCCAGTACTAAATAAAGACGGAAAAGTTCTCATGTGCGTTGATTATAGAGATTTAAATAAAGCTAGTCCAAAAAGATGACTTTCCATTGCCACATATTGATATTTTGGTTGATAGTACAATAAAATTCAAAGTATTCTCGTTCATGGACATATTTTCTGGATACAATTAAATCAGAATGGATCCTGAGGACATGGAAAAAACAATGTTTATCACACCCTGGGGAACATTTTGTTACAGAGTGATGCCATTCGGGTTGAAGAACGCTGGTGCAACGTACCAAAAGGCTATGACAACCCTATTCCATGATCTGATGCACAAGGAAATTGAGGTATATGTTGATGATATGATTTCCAAATCTCAGACTGAAGAATGGCATATAGAAGATTTGTTGAAATTGTTTCAACATTTGAGGAAATATTATTTCCGCTTGAATCCAAATAAATGCACCTTTGGTGTTCGATCGGGAAAATTGTTAGGTTTCATTGTCAGCCAAAAAGGAATTGAAGTTGATCCTGACAAAGTTAAAGAAATTCAAGAAATGCCTTCACCGAGAACTGAAGAGCAAGTTAGAGATTTCCTTGGACGGTTGAATTACATTTCTAGATTTATTTCCCATATGACTGCAACATGTGAACCGATCTTCAAGTTGTTAAAGAAAGATCCAGGTTGTGTGTAGACAGATGATTGCAAAAGGACATTTGAAAGTATTAAAGAGTATCTGCTTGAACCTCCTATATTTCTCCCTCATGTAGAAGGAAGACCATTGATTATGTATCTGACTGTGTTAGATAATTCTATAGGTTGTATTTTGGGACAGCGAGATGAAACGGGAAGAAAAGAATATGCCATTTTATTATCTCAGCAAGAAGTTCACTGACTGTGAGTCACGGTATTCTATGTTGGAAAAAACATGTTTTGGTTTGGCTTGGGTGGAAAAGCGATTGTGACAATATATGTTGAATCATACTACTTGGTTGATTTCCAAAATGGATCTGATTAAGTATATTTTTGAAAAGCCTGCTCTTACCGGAATAATTTCTCGTTGGCAGATGCTGTTGTCTAAATATGATATTGAATACCATACTCAGAAGGATATAAAAAGTAGTGTGTTGGCAGATTATCTTGCTCACCAACCAGTTGATGATTATCAGTCTGTTAAATATGATTTCCCTGATGAGGATGTGATGTATTTGAAAGTAAAAGATTATGATGAACCTTTTCTTGGGGAAGGTCCTGGTCCTGAATCCTGGTGGGGTATGGTGTTTAATGGAGCTATAAATGCTTATGGGAAAGGAATTAGTGTCGTGATTATCACTCCTCATGGGTCACATATCCCTTTTACTACAAGATTGGCATTTAATTATACCAATAACATGGTAGAGTATGAAGCTTGTATCATGGGTCTCGAAGAGGCTATAGATCTCAGAATCAAAATTCTAGATGTATATGACGATTCAGCTTTGGTAATAAATCAGATCAAAGGAGAATGGGATACTTGTCATGTTGGCTTTGTTACCTACAAAGACTATTCTAGAAGATTGTTACCTTTCTTTAATAAAGTTAAATTACATCATATTCCCAGAGATGAGAATTAGATGGAAGATTCTTTAGCCACTTTGGCTTCTATGTACCAAGTAAATACTTGGAACGATGTACCTCGTATCACAGTTCGATGTCTGGATAAGCCAACTCATGTGTTTGCAACAGAGGGAACGTCAGAGGAAAAACCTTGGTATCACGATAGCAAACATTTTCTCCAGACTCAGGAATACCCGATTGGTGCATCAAATAAAGATAGAAAGACATTGAGAAGGTTGGCATGAAGTTTTTTTATTAATGAAGATGTGTTGTACAAAAGAAATTATGACATGGTCTTGCTCAGATGTGTAGATAGACACGAAGCAAATATGTTTATGCATAAGATCCATGAAGGTTCCTTTGGTACCCATGCCAATGGACATTCAATGGAAAATAAGATGCTTAGGGAAGGTTACTATTGGCTGACAATGAAATCTGACTGTTACAAATTTGCAAAGAAGTGCCATAAGTGCCAGATTTATGCTGACAAAATTAATGTGCCTCTGTAATACGGTGGGAGAAATGACTTTTGGTTTTGCGTTTTATCGCAAATGTTGCGGATAGCAAGATCCGCCACCGACTTTTATTTAATCCAATAAAGGAAAGGGTGAAAAGAACAAGAAATACCTTTTGAGAATTTTTCTGAGTTCGGGGGGTAGGTTATGAAAAGGGACGGTATTAGCACCCTTTTCATCCATAGTTATCTACGGGCTCTTAATTGCTAGCTCACTTTTGAAAATGCTTTGTGTGTTTGAAAATGCCTAAGTGCGGCAATTTTGTAACGATGCTCGTATCGTTGAGAATTCATACAAAATGTTTATTTTGAAAATATTTGTAGAAAAAGTGTCATTGTGTGAAAAATATCATGAAATTTTCGCGAGCAAGCGATTAAGAACTATCTACCTACACAAAAGTATTTTGTTCTTTTCCTCTTCCTTTAGATAGTTTTATCCTATCATTAGTTAGTAGGAAGCCCTATCTTGGATGCTTGAGGGATATGTGCGGGTCATCGCTCATTCATAAATGCAACATATAGGGATACCTTTAGCAATTCAAGGGACTATCATCATGTATTCATAGGCAACATTAAGAGATAAGATCATTTACTGAAGACAGTATCAAAGGGTCATCGAGGTACTATGATCTTTATGATGATTTTTTAACCGAGGGTCTTTGCTAATGGTATCCCTACGTTCGAGGGATATGACTGTTTTCTGAAGGCAACGAGTGGAGTCACCCTAGAGGTGCGTGTGTGAATAGTAATTTGTTTTCAGTTAATTTGTCTTGCGTATTAGGGTTATCTACCATTTTGTTTTATTTCTTGCCATACACGCCCTAATTACTATACAATTATATATATATATATATATATATATATATATATATATATATATATATATATACATACAGACATACATAAATACATAGGTGCAGAAAGTAAAAGTTCCCGAAAATAAACCTACGCTATTACATCCCATAGTGGTTACATAATAAGGAAAAATGCGGGAAAATAAACTAAGCTATTACAAAATAAACCGTGCGACCTATACATTTATTTCTAGGAATTTAAATAACAAAAGATGGGAAAAATTAGAAGAAGGTATTTAAAACCTAAAGAAAATTTCTAAATGTTAGGAAAATATATTTTGATGTTTTTATTCATGAAAAATAATTAAAGTGATAATAAAATAATTAAAATCTAATTATTTCTACTTTTTTCCTTTTTTAAATAAAAAAACCTAATGTTTAATTATTTTTAAATAAAAATCAGTTTTCTTTTTGTATTTTTAATTAAATAAAATAAATGGATAAAAGTAAAAGAAAAATTAAATACAAAGAATAAAAAAAACAATATTGAGCCCGGTATGAAGAAAAATTGAGGGTGCTGAAAGGAAAGAGGTCTAGGCCTAAGATGCCAACATGGGATCTGGTGTGAGTGACTCCAAGAGATTCATCGTGTGTTTGCAGATCTAGGGTTGTTGGATTAGATCTATACAAATATGATGGTGAGGCGTGGCCTTATTCCTACGTTGATACTCACATATTATGCGTCAAAATTATTCTAAATATTAAAATAAACATGTATGAGTGCACTAAATCAATTAATAACATATGTGTTGTACTCTAAAATTTGCCCTCTCATATTTTTCAAAACATTGCATGGAAAATCTCCAAGTGGCTCAAGATTGCTCAAGAGTTGGACAGTCAAGCTATCTCCTAAGGCAGTCAACCCCAAATTAGGGTTTTGTGTTGCATCAAGATCATTGAGTACAAATGACCTCAAGTGCTCCCCAATGTCATAATATGTTCTCAAGGTCATCCATGTCAAGTTTCAAGCCTTGCAGAGGAAGTTTGCTCAGTCAATTGCTCAAAGGGTCCAAAAATCGACTGTGCTACGGCAAAAGTCAATTGTGACCTATAAACAGTCAAACCTCAAGATTTTTTTGTCAACATTCTCATTTTGAATGATATTTCATCATTTGATCAAGGCTCAAAAGTTGCTCAAGACTCAAAAGTTGCTAAATTAGGGTTTTGTAGGAAAAGTCAAACCAACTTTGACCAAGCATAACTTTCTCATACTTTATGATAAATGACCCATCTAAAGCTCATTTTTAATAGGATGCAATTTCCTACAATCCATCTTCATACCCCAAGATTAATAAATGCACTCACAAAAAGTTACAAATTTGGACATTATAGGTCATTTTTGAAAGTCAACAAAAACACCTTTTTTTCCAAAGCTTATAACTTTCTAATGGAATGTCAGGATGAGATGAGACCAAAAGGATTAGTTAGAGGACATCTCAAGCTTTCTAGAAAGTTCGAGAACACCTCCAAAAGTGCAAAATTGAAGAAGTTATGCATTGTTGAAGTTGGGAATTTTTGCAAAATTGCCAAAAGTCAACTATCCCCAAAACTTCAAATTTTGTCAAATGGGTCCATTATTTTCCACTTGATTTGAACTTGCCACATTGCACACGTGTCCTAGCTTCAGTCTTGTGTCCATTTATCAATTTTATTATTTTATTTGATTTTTTATTGAATTATTTCATTTTAAATCAAATTAAATCAAATAAAATCCCAAAACTTGATTACATGAGATCTTTTGCTATTTTCAGGACTTAATCATCATCATGGTCAGCATCGAATTCGTATCTAACCATATCATGAAAAAAATGGATTTTTTTGACAAATTAGGCAAGCTTTCAAAAGTGAATCAAATCAAATATCTTATGCATTGATGGGGAAGATTCAAGGCATATTTGTTAACCTAATGCCTTCCACATTACATAAGGAAGCTTAAGGCATGATTACAAGGGTTAGAGGCTGCAAGAATAAACCAAACAAAACTTGGAAAAATTGGTAAAAAGTGGGAAACGAAAATCACACTTGGAGGCGTTTTCAGAAGCAAAGCTTGACACCAATCGATTGCTGGAGGTTCATTGAGTCAGAACCAATCCCTAGCAAGCCTCCATACACGCTCAAACTCATTGTAAGTGTCACAGAAAACCGCTCTGCATTTGAATTTGTATATCTTTATTTTTGCACCTTTTGTACAAATTATTGGCATATTCATAATCTTCATCAAATTTCCAAGCTTTCTGTATTACCCAATACTGTTTACCTGGCCTGTAAAGCCAAGTATCGTATCTAGGGTTTTGTGGTTTGTTTTCGGGTGTTTCTCTTACAGGTAAAATTAGCCCCAATAATGGCCATGGACATGACCGGAAGAGAAAGACGGGCACAACCATGGTCTTGGGAGGAATTTATATGGCCTGGAATTAATTTTGGGATCGACCTGCGCATTTAGCTGCGGATCTAAATCCGCAGGTAAAGTTATAGGGCCTGACGACATGGAAGACAACGTGTCTCCCTCTGATTGGCCCCTTTCAAACACGCGCGCCTTTTTTTATTTTTCTGGCATATTAATCCATTATCTCTTATTATTATTATTACTTAATATATTAACAACTAAAGCATATTGGCCTAGTGGAAGCAAGCGTTGGCAGTCATGTACAGGACCTGGGTTCGAATCCCAGGTCCCCCATGTTATTTGTTATATTTTTCCTTCAGGTAATCCAGTGCAAATCTAGGCGTGAAGCTCATCATGTGTCCTCAAGTATCTGATGGTCAGATGGCCATAGGCCAAATCTGGTGATCCAGAGATGATGGTCTACCATGGACCAAGTCAAAAGGCGCACATGGAATCCAAAAAGTCCACCAGGCCAGCGTGTTAATGGGCCTTAGAATTGCTATTCAGACCTCCAAAAACCAGGCCCATATACCTCTATCTCTCTCTATTTTCATTTAGTTTATTTAATTGTTTTGTTATTATTTTTATCATTAACTAACCAATCAAATCTTTTTCTTTATACAATTAAAACCAAAAAATATTTTTCTTCATTAAAACCAAATTTTAATTTTTATTAATAAATACTAATTATATTAATTTAGTTTTAATTAGGATAACTTTAATATATTTTGTAAATAATCAAATTAACTTAGACATAATTAGGTTTTATTAACATTGATCAATTTTATTTTCTTTCTTTAAATAACACAAAAACCCAAAAATATTTATTTTTATTAATTAGTTTAATTAATTTAATTTAATAATTAATTTAGGATAGTTTATTTCTTAATTCAAAACGAAAAAAAAAATCTTTTCTTTAAATAACAAAGGGTCAAAACCCTAGAACTCGCACTCGACTTAATTTCCCGCACGCGATCCATTTTATATCATATTGTATTTTTTCCCGGAATGTAATAGATAATTAGGACCATTTAATTATTTTTATTGCTTTATTTATTTTCCGCATTTAAATTTCAAAGGGTTGTTTTTGGCGATGTAAATACTCGACGCCTTATAATTTAATTTCCGCAATTTATTTTCCGCAATTTATAATTGTTAGATGTTTGATAATAGGTATGCATGACAAGAATGGATGTTTAACCTAAAATTAACTTAGATAACCATTGACATGTACAAAGACAAAATTAACTGAAAACGACACACTTGCACATGCGCATTCTTAGGGTACACCCCACTTGGTTGCCTTCGTACGCGGTCATTGAGTATAGAAAGTTTTGAGGTCGCCCTCTTGTCCAAAGATCATAGTTGCCTCGAAATGGTTGCCTCAGATAAAATGATCTAAGACATTAGGGTTACCGCTAAGGCGTCCTAACGTTGCTTTAAGTGACCGCATGTCCCTTATTCGAATTGACCCTTAAACTCCAACGACGGTGCTACCTACTCATTCATAGTGGGATAGAATTGTCTAAAGGACACTAGCATAGAACGATTCCTTTTTTTGAGTAGGTAGATGGTTCTTAAATACTTGCTCTTTCAAAAAACAAAAACTTTTCACACTTACACTTTTCAAATGAAGTTTCAAAACAAAAACTTTTTCAGACCCACAAGCACAAAGAAAAGCAATTTTGAAAACAATATGAGCAAGTACCTAAGAGCCCATGGATAACCACAGATAGAAAGGGTGCTAACACCTTCCCTTTCTATAATCTACCCCCCAAACCCGAGAAATATCTCGAAAAAGGAATTTTTATGTGCTTTTTTCCTTTCCTTGTTGGATAAAATAAAATTCGGTGGCGACTCTTGCTTACCGCGACATTTTGCAAAAAAAAAACGCAAAACTCAAACCAGTATTCCAAAAAACAGTCAGTTCTTTCCCACTGTATCACAGAACTGGCGACTCTGCTGGGGACAATTTATAAGTGGGGTGTACCTTATGAATAGTTCATAATGTTTTCAATTGCTTGCTTTGTATGCTTTATATTTGTGGACTTGTATCGGAGTTACTATAGATCCTAACCCGGATCTGAGGGACACCCTTTAGGTAAGTAGTAATAAGCTGTGAGGGAACTATACGACGTAGACCGATACGGTTGAAGCAGTAGCTATGTTGGTGTGGCACTTTAGTTTATACCGATATCCCTTATGTTGGAACGAGGAGAATATGGGTCTTCTAAGGGGTCATTAAGCACCAACCGACCTTAGAACCTTTAAATTGACCAACTTGGCCATAGAACAGTAGCAGTATGCTACACTCATTGAGACTAAACTCTCGCGATGATTCCGACCACAAGAAAAGGTTGCTAAACTAGAATTATGACCGATCGAGGGTAGTCAGTGATATTGAGATCCTCTAGAACCCAGTTACTATTTTTAGGACAGGTTTAAACCAACTGAACTGAAAGAGGGTAGTACCTAAACTCCTTGCCAGCCTGAAATCTAAGGGCTCTTTGTGCAACTTGTGTGCCTTTACCATGTTTGCTATTTATGGATACTTGTGATGTGCTTTCTATCATGAAATCATGACATCATAACATTGCAAACATCTTGCATTGGACTAACCTATTTCAAAGACAGGAGGGATTCATCTTTGTTCTGTTTTGTAGGTCATGGCACCTATGCGTAGGAACACCATTCGGATCAACTTTGTCCAGGTTCCCATTATGCTTAAAGAGTTGATTGCAAAGATGTCTGATACTACCTCCTTCATCAGAAGACATGGGAATCTTCTTAGTTTGGTCACCTCCAAATTGGACGAGCAAACGATGAGTGTCCTAGTCCAGTTCTATGATCCACTGTACCATTGCTTTACTTTTCAGGACTACCAGTTGGTCCCCACCTTAGAAGAGTTCTCTGATCTGCTTGGTATCTCTATTCTGGAGCAGACCCTGTTCATAGGTTGGGAGAAGATCCTTAGGCCAGAAGAGATTGCTTCAGCCCTTCATATGACAAAGGATGAGGTAATGGCTAATTGGGAGACTAGAAGTGGAGAAAAGGGATTTCTGACTAAGTTCTTGGTTGGTAAGGCTAATCATTTCTGGGATAGTATAGACTTCAAGGCATTCGAAGATATTCTGGCTCTTCTGATCTATGGCTTGGTATTGTTTCCTAACTCTGACTCCTATGTTGATGTGAATGCGGTAAAAATCTTCATTTCTGGTAATCCTGTACCCACTCTCCTGGGTGATATTCTTCATCAGCTTTATGTCCGTACTGCTCGGAAGCGAGGAACCTTGATGTGCTGTGCTCCATTGTTGGCAAGGTGGTTTATTTCTCACCTTCCCAAGTCAGTTTTGAAGAACAAAGAAGGCATGGGCTGGGCCTATAAGGTTATGTCTCTCTCTCATAATGACATCATCTGGACTATCAAGGGTATGGACGAGGTGGCTATTATTGATCATTGTGGGGAGTACCCCAATGTTCCACTGATAGGAACCAATGGAGGGATCACTTATAATCCGTGCTTGGCCTTATGTCAGTTTGGGCATGCTAGGAGGGAAGGTCCTCATGAATTGCTAATTCATAGTATCATCTTTGATTTTCAAGGGGATAGTGACGAGCAACGCCGCAGATTCATAAGAGCTTGGGATAGAGTTCACAAATCTGATCCATACGAGTTGGGCCCAAAGACTTCTCTTCCGATGGAGCCATATCTCAGATGGGTTCGTATCCGTGCCCAAAAGCTGGGTATGCCGTATGAAGTCATCTTGCCTATCATTGTCGAAGTCGCTAATGAAGAAGGGGTTCTTCCTACCATCCTCCATCCTCATATGCCCACTGACATTGGGGCACTAAAGAGATCATGGATGCAGCTGAGAGAAGAGCGGGATACTTACCGAGAAAAGTATCACGAGCAAGAGCGAAAGATCCAGAAGTTGACTAGGCAGCTGGAGAGGGAGCAAATCATCAATGACTATGTCAGCACTAAGGGCGAACTACCATGGGAGCGTTGATGTCCTTTGATTATTTCCAGTTTTATTTACTTTCAAGTATTTCCTTTCTTGTAATGCCTTAAGGGAATTTGTTGAACAATTTGAATTTTAAGTTTATCTAATAAAAGTGTGTTTCATTTCTTTTTTACGAATTTGAATCTCTCGACGTCTTTGAAATCCTAGCATACGCATTTCATTCCATGCACCTCATAACAGGTACCCTTCCAGGTTTTCTCATCTTCTTCGCTGTTTATTTCAGCATCATGTCTTCTGAACCATCGACTGAACAAGCAATCAAGGCTCTGCAGGCTCAAAATGCCCAATTCCAAGAGTTGTTCATGAATCTAGCTAAGAGTCAGCAAGATCTGAAGACCCTTATTCTGAAAGAGAAGAAGAAGAAGAAGAAGAAGAAGAAGAAGAAGAAGAGGACAGTCATGTTTAACACAGGTCACAGGTTCGGAAACAGGCTACGAGATGAAGTTGATTTGACCACCTCATCTGGAGGGAAAGATAGTCAAGAAGAAATGAGGGCTCTTAGCCCTGTGGTTTCAGACAATGAGACAGACTTCGACGAAGACCAGTATCCTCCGGCTGAGGATAGATACAAGCAACTGGAAGACCGTTTAAGTGCGATGGAAGTTCAGAAAGTGCCTGGTATGGACTTTGGTGATATGAGACTGTCGTCTGGGGTGGTGATTCCCCACAAGTTCAAAGCACCAGCTTTTGCTAAGTACGACAGAGTTTCTTGTCCGAAACTGCACCTCCAGTCGTATGTAAGGAAGATTCAGTCGTACACCGCTGATAAGAACCTATGGATCCACTTCTTTCAAGATAGTCTCTCAGGGACTCAGCTTGAATGGTTTTACCAGTTGGAGGGAACTAGCATCCGTAATTGGGAAGACTTGGCTGCTGCTTTCTACAAGCAGTACCAATATAATACCGACCTCGCTCCCACGTGTACCCAACTCCAGGGTATGTCAATGGGTGTGGGTGAAGGTTTCAAAGATTATGCTCAGAAGTGGAGGGACCTCGCTGGAAGAGTGCAACCACCGTTGGCTGATACGGAGCTAGTGGATATGTTTTTGGGGACCTTGTCTGGTCTGTATTTCAACCATCTGATTAGAAGTTCTTCGTCCGGATTTACGGAGCTGATTATGATCGGGGAAAGAATTGAGGCTGGTATTAAGTCTGGTAAAACACAGAAGGGTACTTCATCGGGCATCGAGAAGAAGCCTTTTAAAAAGGAGTCCAGTGCTGTTTACAGTTCAAAAAGCCAGAATAGACCTGAACGCTGCTAAGTTGTTAATGCGGTTGTTATTTCAAGACCTGCTGGTGCTCCTCTGCGCAACAATCAGCCAAGGACCGAGAAACCTCGAAGACAATTCACCCAGCTCAATATGACTTTATCTCGGATTCTGCCACAGTTATTGAAAACCAATCTAGTGATTCCAAGGGAGGCCCCGCAGAATCCCAACACTACATCACCAAAGTACAACCCTAATTCCCGCTGTGCTTTTCACTCTGATAGCCTGGGGCATGATATGGATGATTGTTGGGTTTTGAAGAACAAGGTACAAGAATTGATCGATGCGAAGGAGATTGAGTTCGGAGCACCGGAAAAGCCTAAACAGGATGCAGGGGTGAATGCTATCGGGGACGACGATGATGAAGAGTTTGATATTGACAGTTGGATCTACCCGACTGCCAATGGTGGACTAAGCAACTGGACAGCGAAGGATTCTATGCCCGTTTCTGTTATCACCCGGTAATGAGTCTTTTGTTTTGAATTTGTAACAGACAATGTTTTAAACTTTATGGCTTGATGTCTTACCCGGGGCACCGTGGCTTCATTTGTGAGGGCTTTATGTGTGTCATCTACATATATCATTAATAAAAGCATTGGACATTTCTTGCATTTCAAATTTTGTGCTCCTTGTTTTTCTGTTATTATACATTGCAAAAGAGCTATTTTACACACACTCACATATACAGTTCTACATCCACTTTGGATCTCATTGGTAACGACTCTGCTACTGCCAATTATGACTTTAAAATACCGATCAACTTAGCCGAAGATGAAGGTGAAGATGATTGTGAAGTTCCTGGTGAACTTGCTAGACTATTACTTCAAGAAGAGAGGGCTATATAGCTGCATGAAGAGCAGGTGGAAACAGTAAATCTAGGTACAGAGATAGACAAGAAAGAGGTCAAGATCGGTGCAAATCTGGAACCTAGTGTCAAGCAACGGTTGATTCAGATGCTGCGTGACTATGTTGAGATCTTTGCCTAGTCTTATGAAGATATGCCTGGTTTGGATACCAATATTGTGGTTCACCGATTGCTTACCAAGGAAGACTGTCCTCCAGTGAAACAAAAAATCCGTCGAATGCACCTGGATATGTCTGAGAAAATCAAGGCTGAGGTTATGAAACAGTTTGATGCCGGTTTTCTAGCAGTTACTTCTTACCCTCAGTGGGTGGCTAACGTGGTTCCTGTGCCGAAGAAGAATGGTAAAGTTCGAATGTGTGTCGACTATAGGGATCTGAACAGGGCAAGTCCCAAGGATGATTTCCCTCTGCCTCATATTGACGTTCTGGTTGACAACACTGCTCAGCATAAGGTATTCTCCTTTATGGATGGTTTCTCCGGTTATAATCCGATTAAAATGGCTCCCGAAGACATGAAGAAGACAACTTTTGTTACTCAGTGGGGTACCTTTTGTTACAAGGTCATGCCTTTTGGACTGAAGAACGCTGGGGAAACGTATCAGCGCGCCATGGTTGCTTTGTTTCATGACATGATCCATCATGAGATTGAGGTATATGTCGATGACATGATTGCAAGATCCCAAACTGAGGAAGAACATCTGGTCCACCTTTAGAAGCTATTTGACAGGTTGAAGTTGTACAAGCTGAGGTTAAACCCGAACAAGTGCACTTTCGGGGTGAGATCTGGTAAGTTGCTGGGTTTCATCGTAAGCGATAAAGGTATTCAGGTGGATCCCGCAAAGGTGAAAGCTATACAAGAAATGGCAGTTCCCCAAATAGAGAAAGAAGTCAGAGGCTTTCTAGGACGTCTGAACTATATTGCCCGATTCATCTCGCACCTGACTCCTACTTGTGAGCCAATCTTCAAGTTACTGAAGAAAGATCAAGTGATACGATGGAATGATGAATGTCAGGCCGCTTCCGAAAGGATCAAAGAGTATCTCCAAGAGCCACCTATTCTGATGCCTCCAGGTGAAGGGAGACCTTTGATCTTATACTTGACAGGGCTCGACAACTCAATGGGGTGTGTACTGGGTCAGCATGACGAGTCTGGCCGAAAAGAGCATGCTATTTATTACCTTAGCAAAAAGTTTACCGACTGCGAGACTCGATACTCGTTGCTCGAGAAAACTTGCTGCGCTTTGGCATGGGCTGCTCGCCGGCTGAGACAGTATATGCTGACTCACACTACTCTATTGATATCGAAGATGGATCCAATCAAGTATATCTTCGAAAAGCCTGCTTTGTCCAGAAGAAATAGTGAGATGGCAGATGATCTTGACTGAGTATGACATCCAATATACGACCCAAAAGGCAATTAAGGGAAGTGTGTTGGCAGATCATTTGGCACATCAAGCAGTGGATGATTACCAGTCTATGAACTTTGAATTCCCGGACGAGAATATCATGTTGGTAACTGATTGTGAGACACCTGGACCGGATGAAGGACCTAAGGAAGGATCCCGATAGTCTATGTACTTTGATGGATCTTCAAACGCTTTGGGTAATGGCATTGGTGCCGTGATCATATCTCCTAAAGGCTCCCATACTCCATTTACCGCTCGACTATGTTTCAACTGCACCAACAATATGACGGAGTATGAAGCATGCATTATGGGTCTTCGAGCAGCAATTGACCTAAGGATTAAGTTTCTAAGTGTCTTTGGAGATTCCGCTCTCGTGATTAGTCAGATCAAAGACGAGTGGGATATGAAACACCCAAATCTTATTCCTTACAAGCAGTATGTGTTGATGTTGCTTCCCCATTTTGAGGAGATAACCTTTGAACATTTCCCAAGAGAGGAGAATCAGTTGGCGGACACGCTGGCTACGATGTCTTCTATGTTCAAAGTCAATTGGGACAACGAAGCTCCCCGGATTATCATTGAAATATTGGACGAACCTGCACATTGCTGTGATATTGAGACTGAAGAGGTAGCAGATAAACCATGGTTTCATGAAGTAAAGAGGTATCTTGAGGCTCAGGAATACCCCGAGGGTGCATCTGTTAATGACAAGAAGTTTCTGAGGAGGTTCGCAGCAAAGTGCTTCATCAGTAATGGTATCCTTTACAAGCGTAACCATGATTCGACCTTACTGCGATGTGTGGATAAGAATGAGGCAGAAAGGGTCATGGTAGATTTACATGAAGGTACCTTCGGACCTCATTCCAGTGGACATACCATGGCAAAGAAAATCCTTCATGCAGGATATTATTGGTCCACAATGGAGGCCGACTGTTATCAGCATTCTCGGACCTGTCACAAGTGCCAAGTCTATGCTGATAAGGTGCACATACCTCCAGTTCCTCTGAACGTCTTGACGGCACCTTGGCCTTTTGCAATGTGGGGCATTGATATGATCGGCGAGATCAGACCTATGGCATCCAATGGGCACCGTTTCATCTTGGTAGCAATTGATTACTTTATGAAGTGGGTTGAAGAAGCTTCATTTGCTACAGTGACCAAGAACATCGTGGCACGGTTTATTCGGCATAATATGACCTGTCGATACGGTGTACCAGAGAGGATCATTACGGACAATGGTACCAATCTCAATAATAAGATGGTCACTGAACTCTACAAGCAGTTCAAGATACAGCATCACAACTCTTCTCCCTACCGGCTGAAGATGAATGGGGCTGTTGAAGCGGCTAATAAGAACATTAAGAAGATTGTGCAGAAGATGACGGTGACATACAAAGATTGGCACGAGATGTTACCATTTTCTCTTCATGGGTACCGTACCTCAGCACGGACGTCAACAGGGGCAACACCCTATTCCTTGGTTTATGGCATGGAGGCAGTCTTACCCATTGAAGTTCAGATACCCTCTCTTCGAATTATGAAGGATGCAGGTTTGAGCGAAGATGACTCGATTCAGACACGGCTTGATCAGCTGAACCTAATCGACAAAAAGAGACTTACTGCTATTTGTCATGGTCAGACGTATCAAAAACGCATGATCAAGGTATTTAACAAGAAAGTCAGACGACAAGAGTATCAAGTTGGGGACCTGGTTATCAAGCGCATCATTCTACCTCAAGGTGATCCCAGGGGCAAATGGACTCCTACCTACGAAGGGTCATTTGTGGTTAAGAACATTTTCTCAGGAGGAGCTATGATTCTAACCACCATGGATGGTGACGACGTTCCTCACCCCGTCAATGCAGACATAGTGAAAAAATACTACGCATAATCAAAGACCCGCTAGGTTGACTGGCCTAGGCAAAAATAAGGGCTTCCCGGCGAACCAAAAGGGTTCGGGCAAAAATAAGGGATGAAAATGAAAAGTCTCTACACCCGGCAAGTCGAAAACTTGAAAAGGCGGCTTGGGCAAAAAAGGGTATCCCGGTGGACTGAAAACCCAAAAGGACGGTCCAGGAAAAAATTAGGGATCAAATTGTAACACTATGTCTCATTGGATCACCTTGCAACCATACTTCGGTATCAACTGTCAAGCTCGGACGACACTAATCAATCTGATTCATCTTCAACCAAGTGGAAAAATGATAAGATGCTCGAGGACATAAAGGCAATATCAGAGTTGGAACCCAGTGGGATTATTCACATAGCTGTGTTGTTTAGTTTTTCGTAAATTGTGTAAATTCAATTGTTCGGCGGCGTTCTCTTACTAGGACATCAGCCTCTTGTACAAAAATGCCTATTTTACAGGCCAAACTTCAAATCAATACAAATTCATTTTCAGACAAATTTCAAACTTTTTTTCCTTTATCTATTTTGTTTTGAAAAGAACGTCCAATGTTCATTTTTGATATATGCATTTGACATTAATTGTCGCTCATAAATATTTGCATACGAAACAAAAAGATCATTACTTATAATATCAGAAACAGGGGCAATAAAAATTGTCCAAGCTGTATAGTTGCTCTGTCCACCAGGTACAAGGTAAATTCAGCTGAAGAATATGGTTAAGATACTTTCACTCCCTGCAGAAGAGACAATAATGATTGCTCAAAATTCATCAAGACTCAAAAGTTGCTAAATTAGGGTTTTGTAGGAAAAGTCAAACCAACTTTGACCAAGCATAACTTTCTCATACTTTATTAGAAATCACCCATCCTAAGCTCATTTTGAATAGGATGCAATTTCCTACAATCCATATTCATACCCCAAGATCAAGAAATGCACTCACAAAAAGTTACAAATTTGGACATTATAGGTCATTTTTGAAAGTCAACAAAAACACCTTTTTTGCCAAAGCTTATAACTTGAGCATGGAATATCAATATGAGATGATACCAAAATGGTTAGTTAGAGGACATCTCAAGATTTCTAGAAAGTCCAAGAACACCTCCAAAAGTGCAAAATTGAAGAAGTTATGCATTGTTGAAGTTAGGCATTTTTGTAAAATTGCCAAAAGTCAACTATCCCCAAAACTTCAAATTTTGTCAAATGGGCCCTTTTTTTCCACTTGATTTCAACTTGCCACATTGCACACGTGTCCTAGCTTCAGCCTTGTGTCCATTTATCTATTTTATTATTTTATTTGATTTTTTATTGAATTATTTCATTTTAAATCAAATTAAATCAAATCAAATCCCAAAACTTGATTACATGAGATCTTTTGCTATTTTCAGGACTTAATCATCATCATGGTCATCATCAAATTCGTATCTCACCATATCATGAACAAAAAAAATGGATTTTTGACAAATTAGGCAAGCTTTCAAAAGTGAATCAAATCAAATATCTTATGCATTGATGGGGAAGATTCAAGGCATATTTGTTAACCTAATGCCTTCCACATTACATAAGGAAGCTTAAGGCACGATTACAAGGGTTAGAGGCTGCAAGAATCAACCAAACAAAACTTGAAAAAAGTGGTAAAAAGTGGGAAACGAAAATCACACTTGGAGGCGTTTTCAGAAGCAAAGCTTGACACCAATCGATTGCTGGAGGTTCACTGAGTCTGAACCAATCCCTAGCAAGCCTCCATACACGTTCAAACTCATTGAAAGTGTCACAGAAAACCGCTCTGCATTTGAATTCGTATATCTTTATTTCTGCATCTTTTGTACAAACTATTGGCATATTCATAATCTTCATTAAATTTCCAAGCTTTCTGTATTACCCAATTTTGTTTACCTGGCTTGTAAAGCCAAGTATCGTATCTAGGGTTTTGTGGTTTGTTTTTGGGCGTTTCTCTTACAGGTAAAATTAGCCCCAATAATGGCCATGGACATGACCGGAAGAGAAAGACGAGCACAACCATGGTCTTGGGAGGAATTTATATGGCCTAGAATTAATTTTGGGATCGACCTGCACATTTAGCTGCGAATCTAAATCCGCGGGTAAAGTTACATGGCCTGAGGACAGGGACGACGACGTGTCTCCCTCTGATTGGCCCCTTTCAAACACACGCGCCTTTTTTTATTTTTCTGGCATATTAATCCATTATCTCTTATTATTATTATTATTACTTAATATATTAACAAGTAAAGCATATTGGCCTAGTGGAAGCAAGCGTTGGCAGTCATGTACAGGACCTGGGTTCGAATCCCAGGTCCCCCATGTTATTTGTTATATTTTTCCTTCAGGTAATCCAGTGCAAATCTAGGCGTGAAGCTCATCATGTGTCCTCAAGTATCTGATGGCCAGATGGCCATAGGCCAAATCTGGTGATCCAGAGATGATGGTCTACCATGGACCAAGTCAAAAGGCGCACATGGAATCCAAAAAGTCCACCATACCAGCGTGTCAATGGGCCTTGGAATTGCTATTCAGACCTCCAAAAACCAGGCCCATATACCTTTATCTCTCTCTATTTTCATTTAGTTTATTTAATTGTTTTGTTATTATTTTTATTATTAACTAACCAATCAAATCTTTTTCTTTATAAAATTAAAACCAAAAAATATTTTTCTTCATTAAAACCAAATTTTAATTTTAATTAATAAATACTAATTATATTAATTTAGTTTTAATTAGGATAACTTTAATATATTTTGTAAATAATCAAATTAACTTAGACATAATTAGGTTTTATTAACATTGATCAATTTTATTTTCTTTCTTTAAATAACACAAAAACCCAAAAATATTTATTTTTATTAATTAGTTTAATTAATTTAATTTAATAATTAATTTAGGATAGTTTATTTCTTAATTCAAAATGAAAAAAAATCTTTTCTTTAAATAACAAAGGGTCAAAACCCTAGAACTCGCACTCGACTTAATTTCTCGCACGCGATCCATTTTATATCATATTGTATTTGTTCCCGAAATGTAATAGATAATTAGGACCATTTAATTATTTTTATTGCTTTATTTATTTTCCGCATTTAAATTTCAAAGGGTTGTTTTGGCGATGTAAATACCCGACGCCTTGTAATTTAATTTCCGCAATTTATTTTCTGCAATTTATAATTGTTAGATGTTTGATAATAGGTATGCATGACAAAAATGGATGTTTAACCTAAAATCAACTTAGATAACCATTGACATGTACAAAGACAAAATTAACTGAAAACGGAACACTTGCACATGTGCACTCTTAGGGTACACCCCACTTGGTTGCCTTCGTACGCGGTAATTGAGTATAGGAAGTTTTAGAGGTCGCCCTCTTGTCCAAAGATCATAGTTGCCTCGAAACGGTTTCCTCATATAAAATGATCTAAGACATTAGGGTTATCGCTAAGGCGTCCTAACGTTGCTTTAAGTGATCGCATGTCCCTTATTCGAATTGACCCTTAAACTCCAACGACGGTGCTACCTACTCATTCATAGTGGGATAACATTGTCTAAAGGACACTAGCATAGAACGATTCCTTTTTTTGAGTAGGTAGATGGTTCTTAAGTACTTGTTGTTTCAAAAAACAAAAACTTTTCACACTTACACTTTTCAAACGAAGTTTCAAAACAAAAACTTTTTCAAACCCACAAACACAAAGAAAAGCAATTTTGAAAACAGTATGAGCAAGTACCTAAGAGCCCGTGGATAACCACGGATAGAAAGGGTGCTAACACCTTCCCTTTCTATAATCTACCCCCCGAACCCGAGAAATATCTCGAAAAAGGAATTTTTCTGTGCTTTTTTCCTTTCCTTGTTGGATAAAATAAAAGTCGATGGCGACTCTTGCTTACCGCGAAATTTTCCGAAAACAAACGCAAAACGCAAACCAGCATTCCAAAAAACAATCAGTTCTTTCCCACAGTATCACAGTATGAATCAGAAGTTTGAAACTTGAGAAAACTACCAACACCGTGATGCTTGGTGGCACGATTCTGAGATGTATTTCACTTGATGAACATTTGGAAACAGTCCCTGGGACCTTCAGGATGGTAATAAGACACTTGGTTTTGCTTGAGAGTGGTTGGACCGTGTGATACAACTTTGCACTTTTCTTAAGAATTTTATGAATTTTAGAGGTGTATTTGAGGCAATATTTTCGTGTATTTTGCACTTGAATATTGCATGTATTTATAGAGGAATGAAATGGAACAAGAACAAGACAAGAATCTTGTACCATCATATCACAATTCATTGCAAAAAAACACATTGAAATCATTCCAAAATTGTTAAAAAAACATTCCAAACTTGAAGATTCTTGTTCCCAATATGTTTTCACGGTTTTGGAATGTTTGTCATGTGTTCTTGGGCCTCCATATGATTGAAATCAAAAGCCCATGCGCCTTGACCCAATGATTTTATATTTTATTTGATTTACTTGCATTTAAATGAATAAAAATTCAAATTAAAGAAATAAAAATCATAAAAAATATATGATTGGATTTAGATGTCTTCTAACACATTGTGAACATGTTTGAACATCAAAAGTTAGGCCCACTAGTTTAAAATTTCAAGTTTGCTCACTTTGCATTTCATGCATTTTCTCAAAATTTCGCAACTTGCACTGGTCATAACTCTCTCAATTTTCATCATTTGAAGGTGATCTTGGGATTTTTGGAAATATAAAGATGTCCTATACAATTTCTATTTTGATAATTTTTGCATTTGGAGACTTCATCTTAATGTAAGTTGCCTTGACAAAAAGTGTCTTTTTGTTGACTTTTAAAATGACCTATAATATATGGGCTCATATCTTTCAAATGAAGCATTTTTGGACTTGAGTATAAATACAATTTTTCACAGGATTTAATTTCCTTCAAAATGGGATTTTGTTTGGGAAAAGTTGATGAAACATGTGAAAGTTATGCTTGGTCAAAGTTCAATTGACTTCTCATAAAGAAACCCTAATTTGACAACTTTTGACTTTTAATGATTTGAAAGATTTCCTTGAGGAATCATGATCAAACCTTGATAAAATGATGAATATTACTTTAAAATGTTGACGTTGACCAAAAATTTTGAAGTTTGACTGTATGTTGACCATAGTTGACTCTTTGCCCAATACAATTGATTTTCAATCATCTGAGCCATTGATTGAGCAAACTTGTGATGCAATACTTGAAACTTGACATGAGAATTTTTGAAGACCTATGATGAACTGTTAAAACCATTTGAGACCTTTGAAACCCATTCTTCCATGTTCAATATCAAACCCTAGTTGTGGACTCTTTGTTTAGGGGGTGATTTGACCAATCAACCCTTCAGTAGCTTTGAGTACTTGAGGCCTTTGTGAGCATGTCTTGAAGAAAAATGGGAGGAAAAATTTTGGGGTACAATAACTTCCCCTGTTCAATCTTCTTAAACCTGAAGAGTTAGATTGACATGTCCGCCATTCGTGACTTAATGGTGGAAGATGATTGAACACTTAAGTGCCCAGAAAGTTGCAATGTTGGTTGATTATATCGGGAATGGGCTTAAAGATGTCATTTGGAGAGGTGACGGAGAGTCATCAAAGATGGCCTTATAGATTCCATCCAAAATAATTATTGATAAGAATTAGACTAGGTCTACGCCCGACTTTATGTTTGAAGATGTATTTGGAGTGAGTCTACTCTCGACTTGGCCCAAAAGGATAGTCAGAATAAATCTACGCTCGATTTAATCTGAACTAGAAGATATCTACGCCCGACTTTTCTGAAGGAGTGTCAGAATAAATCTACGCTCGATTTAATCTGAGCCAGAAGATGTCTACACCAGACTTTTCTGAAGGAGTATCAGAATAAATCTACGCTCGATTTAATCTGCACCAGAAGATGTCTACGCCCGACTTCAACTGGAAGAATATGTTGGAAGGAGTCTATGCCCGACTTTTCTAAAAAAGTATCAGAAGGAATCTACGCTTGACTTCATCTGAATGATGTACTAGAAGATGTCTACGCCCTACTTCAACTAGAAAACATGTTGGAAAGAGTCTACGCCCGACTTTTCTGAAGGAGTATCAGAATAAATCTACGCTTTGATTTAATCTGAGCCAGAAGATGTCTACGCCCGACTTCAACTGGAAGAAGAAGTTGGAAGGAGTCTACGCTTGACTTTTCCAAATGAGCTTCCAAAGGAATCTACGCTCGATTTCGTCTGAATGATATGTTAGAAGATGTCTGCGCCCGACTTCAACTAGAAAATATGTTGGAAAGAGTCTATGCCCGACTTTTCTGAAGGAGTATCAAAATAAATTTATGCTCGATTTAATCTGAGCCAGAAGATATCTACGCCCGACTTCAACTAGAAGAGGATGTTGGAAGGAGTTTACGCCCTACTTCTCCAAAGGAGCTTCAGGAGGAATCTACACTCGATTTTGTCTAAATGATATACTAGAAGATGTCTACGCCCAACTTCAACTATAAAATATGTTGGAAAGAGTCTATGCCCGACTTTTTCGAAGGAGTATCAGAATTAATCTACACTCGATTTAATTTGAGCCAGAAGATATCTACGTCCTACTTCAACTGGAAGAGGTATTGGAAGGATTCTATGCCCGACTTTTCCAAAGGAGCTTCAGAAGGAATATACGCTTGATTTTGTCTTAATGATGTTCTAGAAGATGTCTACGCCCGACTTCACCTAGAAAAGGTATTGGAATGAGTCTTCGAAGGAACTATTTTCTATAATTTAGTATCTGAGGAAGATGCTTGTCAGAATTCAGTCTCCAAGGAAATGCTTGTCGGAACTCAGTCTCCGAGGAAATTCTTGTTGGAATTCAGTCTTCGAGGAAATGCTTGTCAGAATTCAGTCTCCGAGGAAATGATTGTCGGAATTCAGTCTCCGGGGAAATGCTTGTCGGAACTCAGTCTTCGAGGAAATACTTGTCGGAACTCAGTCTTCGAGGAAATGCTTGTCGGAATTTAGTCTCCTAGGAAATGCTTGTTGGAATTCAGTCTCCGAGGAAATGCTTGTCAGAATTTAGTCTCTAAGGAAATGCTTGTTGGAATTCAGTCTCTATGGAAATGCTTGTCGAAATTCAGTCTCCGAGGAAATGCTTGTCGAAATTCAGTCGTTAAGGAAATGCTTGTCGGAACTCAGTCTCCGAGGAAATGCTTGTCGGAATTCAGTCTATGAGGAAATGCTTATCAGAATTCAGTATCCGAGGAAATGTTTGTCGAAATTCAGTCTCCGAGGAAATGCTTGTCGTAATTCAGTCTTCGGGGAAATTCTTGTCGGAATTCAGTCTCCGAGGAAATGTTTGTCAAAATTTAGTCTCCGAGGAAATGCTTGTCGGAACTCAGTCTCTGAGGAAATTCTTGTCGGAATTCAGTCTCCGAGGAAATGCTTGTCGGAATTCAGTCTCCGAGGAAAAAAAATTTAGGAGATGTTGTTCAGATGGACACCCCGTCTTGTTTCGGGAATTGATCTATAATTCTCTTTCATTGGTAAACTCGGCAAATTTCGAGAATTTATACCACCTGATATTTGATAGTTGCCCCTGCTTATTTTCGGGAATTAATCTTCGACCTAGTCATGCAGATAAGTTGCCCCGGCTTGCTTCGGGAATTAACCTTTGACCTATTTGAAAATTGTTGATAATATTCGTCTGTTTGTAGTCTTTACCTTAAAAGACAAAGTTAGTCTTTATGCAATGTCATGACGTATGCAATGCATTACATAATGATATTCTCAAAATAAATGAGAGTGTGCTATATGTTTTTCGTATGCATATGCTATGATATTTTGTAAATAATGTATCAGATGTAAGATGTCGCTGACGGGGATGGTAGTTTCGTGTAACAGCTTTGGCCAGTGAAAACAAATCCATGAATATCGTTGGGGATGAAGAGTATGAATCTTCAATCTCGTTTAGAATGTCCTCGTTGGGGATTCCGGTTTTCTGTTTTGGAGGATACTCCACTGGGGGATTCCTGCTTAATGTTTTAGAGGATACTCTGCTTTGAATGTTTAACTTCTGCTTGGGAAGAAGAGCTCGGGAACATTGGTTGTTCGTCACTCTACTTGGGAATTTAATTCTTATATACCCTGACTGGGGATAAAAGAGATGGATAATCTTTTGAGGTGTTATCCAACCGAGTTTCCAATATGGATGATGACTCATCTGGAGAGAATAAGGTTAAAAGATACTTGGTCCGGTTTCCGATTCATTAGAAATTATCTAGGGATAGCAACCCGGATTGTCCTTTGTGGGAGGTGGGAATCTTGCCGATAATTTGTGGTAGAAACAGACGTAAGCTGGGGAGACTAATTTGTTGGGGAAATAAACCCTAAACATGCTGGAGAAACACTTTGCTGAGGAAATGAGCGTTGCTAGAGGAAAGAAATCTGCAAGGGGTTTTATAGTTTTGGAGGAATAAGCTCAGTTGGGGAAGAGAATTTCCATAAACTGTAGTGACTCTATAATCTCTGATGGAGATTGGGACTCCGTAGGTTGGAAATATTGTCGAGGAAAAGATCATATTCCTTTATCCTCTAGGGTGATCTGCTGGTGAGTATGATCATGTTAACAGCTAGAAGATCCCCTAATTTCTATCTTGAAGGCATATTAGACTTGCAGGGAATGTATCTCTGTTGAAGATGAGCTTGTGCAGATAGCTCTGTAGAGGTAATTCCGTGGAAACTGCTCTGTGGGGATTTATGGATGACTTGAACATCCTCTCAAATCCTAGAGTTCTTGGTAAATGGTGATCAGAGTGATAAGCCTTCCACTAATAGACAAGTGATGAGATGACAGGACATAGTCGTACGCTTTAATCCATGACTTTTGCCTTGACTGTCTTTTCAGATTTTCAGCCCACCGGGATACTCTTTTTTGCCCAAGCCGCTGTTGTACCCCAAAATTTGCCCTCCCATATTCTTCAAGAAATTGCCAAGTCAAGCTGCAAAATTCTCCAAGGGTTGCACAATGCAAGGGCCTCCTAAACAGTCAAGATTAGGGTTTTGGTTCTGATCAAGAAAATGAAGTTTCTAAGGGTCCAATCAAGTCTCACATGCCTATAAATATGCTCAAGCATCCTCATACCAAGTTTCAAGACTTTCAGCATAAAATTGCACATTCAAAACCCTAATTGCACTACAGTCAACTGTAGGGGCAAAATGGTCATTTGACAATCAAAAGTTCAAAATTTTGGTCAACATCTCATTTTGAAGCCACAAAAATCATTTTATCAATGCTTTATCATGATTCTCAAAGAATGGCTCAAAAATCATCAAGGTGTCAAAAGTTTCTATTTTTGGACAGCTGAAAAGTCAACTGTAAATTGACCAGGGCATAACTTTCACATGGATTAGCAGAAAAATTCCATCCAAAGCTCATTTTGAAGGGGAAGACATTTCCTACAACTCCTCTTCATACTTCAAGTCCAAGAAATGCTCTCACAAGAAGTTATCAATTTCAACATTATAGGTCATTTTCAAAAGTCAACAAAAAGGGACTTTAAGTCAAAGACCATAACTTGAGATTGGTAAATCAAAATGACATGGGACCAAGGACATTGTTTAGAGGACTTCAAGACCTTTCTAAAATGTCCAAGAACATGATCAAAGCTTAAAAATTGAGCAAGATATGCATTGGAGAAGTTGGGAAATTTTTGTGAAATGGCCAAAATCATTTATCCTTGAAATTTCATTTTTAACAAAAGGGGCCCACTTTTTCCACTTGAATTAACTTGGACATGCTTCCCACGTGTCCCACCTTTTATTTCATATTTTTTAATTAATTTTTCCATTTTTAATTGATTTTATTGGATTTAATTAATTTTAAATCTTTTAAAATCAAAAGAAAATCAAAAAGCTTAATTAAATGGAATATTTGGCCTTAACTAACCTTGAACTACCATTAAGCCAATACCAAATTCGTGCAAAGGGCCAAATAAGGCAAGAATTCAAAAATAGTTCAAAAATGGAAGTTTGGTTATGGAGGTTTATGGAAGATTTTGAAAATTGATTGCTTTGCATTAAGAGGCCATAATTCCTCTTGATTCACATTACCTAATGCCTATACAAGTGATACAGAACCAAATTGAGACCTAAGCTGCGCCCCAACACTGAAAACAAAACTCATATTTTTGCCACATTTTTGAAAACTGAAAACGGGGATAGAGGTCGATTCAAGCCAAGCAAATCATCTCATCACCTTCCTGAGACCTTAAGCAACGTATTTGAATAAGTTTCCACGTCCCTAGCACCTTGAAACGGTATACAGAGATCAAACTTGTTCACATTTTTTCCATAATCGTGTTTTAAATTCCCAACATCCTCATTGCATTTTGTTCATGGATTTGTACTAATGAGACTCTCCTGATGCTAACTATGTAATTTAATTGTATTTTTATCACCTATATGCGATTTCACCATTATTGTTTTTTAGGGTTCTTAAGCTTTCGAATTAGGGGTTTTTGAGTACAACAAAATTGGAGAATCACGATGCCATGGTTGCAACCAGTACACTTGGACGAAAAGAATAGGACCATCGCGCCTAATTTATGAGCCAAGAATCTCTAATCGCTATTTTCCAATAGGGGGTATTCTGGAACGGTGCAAAAACCGTTGCTTATTCTATTTTGTTTCAGAAAAAAAAACAAGCCAACGAGGAAGACGCTTAGGTGGCCATCAGTAATTGGCTGGTTTAAAAATGCGCGCTAAAAATCCACTAGCGTGTTTGTTTTATATTTTATTGATTGTTGTTTATTTAATTAACAAAGAAACAAAATGGCTCAGTGGCAGGCACAAACATTGGTAAACTACAGGACCTGGGTTCGAGCCCCAGGTCCTCACCCCCTTTCATATTATTTTCTATTTAACATTCCTATGCAGTTCAAACCTTGAAGACCATCATGCACCCCTTGATCCAGATTGACACGCGCCCATGGAGATTGATCCAATGGCTCTGATCAGAGGAGCACCATAAGCCTGAGTCAATGCATCCACACGTGTCCTGGAAAAGTCCACAAGGCCAAGAGTAATTGGGCCCAAATTACTAAAGACCAACCTCCAAATTAGGGGCTTCACCCCCTTAGGTTTGCAAATCCTTTTTCTCTCTTTATTTTTATTATGTTTATTTTCTTTTAATTATTGTTTTTTTTTATTAATTTATTATTTTCATAAAAAAACACCAAAACATAAAAAATCAGAAAAGATGAAAAAATAATAAATATTTTTATTGTATTAATTTTGTAAATAAATCCCATTAATTAATTTAGTTTTAATTTTAGGTTGTTAATTTAATTCTTTTTTTTTCTCAATAACCAAAAATAATAAAGATAGACCTTTAGCACTTTTTACCCTTTTTTAATTAATTAATATTTTTATTATAAGTATCATTAACCATTAATTTTGTAAATAAATTTTATAATTAATTTAGTTTTAATTCTAGGTTTTAACTTTAATGCATTTTCTTTAATAAATTAAAAAAAACAATTAGAATTAGAATTATTTGACTTTTAATTAATTTAATTTTCTTTGAATGTCATAAATACAAAAAAAAACATAAAAAATAAGTTCTTTCTTTTTTAACTTAGTTATTTTAATAATTTTATTTTAATTCCTTTAAAGGGGTCAACGCCCTCGCATTCGATTACATTTTTGTTTCGCGCGTTTTATTTATTTCTTTTTGTGAATATAGTGTACTTGCTCCAAAGCCCTGTAATAGTCAATTAGACATTTATTTTCTGCACTTTATTTTAAATCGGGTCTGGATTAATTTGGCGATGTAGATCCGCGCCTTTGTAATAGTGTAGGACCTTTATCTTTTCCGCACTTTAAATTCCCGCACCTTAAACTGTTAAACAATAACATGAAAGAATGAATGCCCAAAAATAAAATCAAAGCGTAGATCACCAATACATGACAAGATAAAATATCTGAAAATGACACACAATTCACACACCACCCCTAGGGTACGCCTCACTGTTGCCTTGCCTCGAAAGGTGATCGTCGAGTAGAGGATGTCTTAGTAAGTCCTCATGATCCGGGAACCTGGCATGAGGGTAGCTTCTAAGGTGTCTTCCCATTGCTCTGGTGATCACCATGTCCCGAACCTCGAATTGACCCGAATACCTCCAACGGTGGTGCTACCTACCTCTCAATGGTGGGATGGCACTACTTTAAAGGACATTTACACAGACGAATTCCTTAGGGTAGGTAGATTCTCATGGATACTTGCTCTTTTCAAAAACAAACAAAATACTTTTCACACCTTACACTTTCAAAAAGCTTTCAAAACAAATTTTTCAAACACTCTTGAGGACAGATACAAGAGTTATTCAGAAATCTTTCAAAGGAACTTTTTTCAAACTCACTCACACTTGAAAAGCAAACAAACATTTTGAAAACACAAATGAGAAAGTATCTAAGAGCCCATGGATAACCATGGATAGAAAGGGTGCTAATACCTTCCCTTTCTATAACCTACCTCCCGAACCGAGAGCAATCTCTTATAAGGAATTTTTCTGTGCTTTTGTCCTTTCCATTTGGAGAAAATAAAAGACGGTGGCGACTCTTGCTTCCGCGACATTTCGCGAACCAGCGTTAAACAGTCAGTTCCAGATCCACCGATCACAGAACTGGCGACTCTGCTGGGGAACTAATCTTAAAGTGAGGTGTACCTTAGGGCTTAGTTCATAACTGTGTTTTCAATTGTATTGATTTGCTTGCTTTACTATTGTGGGTTGCATGGGAGTTACTTAGATCCTAACCCGGATCTGGGGGCACCCTGTTTAGGTAGCATAAGCTGTGAGGGACTTGTCCGGCGTAGACCGACACGGGTGAAGCAGTGGCTATGTTGGTGTGGCACCTTGGTCTGTACCGATATCCCTTGTGTTGCAACGAGGAGAATATGGGTCTTTTAAGGAGTCATTAAGCACCAACAACCTTAGAACCTTAAAATGACACAACTTGGCCATTAGAACAGTAGCAGTATGCTACGCCCATTGAGGCTAAACTCTCGTGATGGTTCTGGCTGCAAGAAAAGATTGCGATGCTGGAGTTATGACCGATTGAGGGTAGTCAATGATATTGGGATCCTCTAGGAACCCGGTTACTTTGATAGGACAGGTATGAACCAACAAAATGAAAGAGGGTAGTACCTAGACCTCATGCTGGCCTAAACTTTAAGGGCTTGCTTTGTGTGACTTGTGTGCCTTACCATGTTTGCCTTTGTATCTATTTGTGGTGTGCTTTATCATAACATCATAACATCATGAGCATGGCATGCATCCTGCATAAGGACTGACCATTTTAAAGACAAGAGGGTTTCACCTTTGCTCTGTTTTGTAGGACACCATGATGCCTGTGCGAAGGAATACTATCCGGTTCAACTTTGTTCACTCACCTGGGTTGCTTGAAGAGTTGGTTAGCAGAATTCCAAATACCACTTCCTTCATTCAGAGGCATGGTTCTCTTCTCAGTTTAGTCACTGCAAAGCGGGATCAACAGTTGATGAGTGTTCTGACCCAATTCTATGACCCTCTGTACCAGTGCTTCACCTTTCAAGACTTCCAGCTGGTCCCTACCCTGGAAGAGTTCTCTGATCTGCTTGGTATCCCTATCTTGGATCAGACTCCCTTTACTAGTTGGGAAAAGACCCTCAGGCTTGAGGATGTTGCTGTAGCTCTTCCTTTGACCCATCAAGAGGTAATGGACAACTGGGTAACTAGAAGCGGAGTTAAGGGTTTCTTGGCCAAATTTCTGATTGGTAAAGCTAACAGTTTCTGGGATGACCTGGACTTTAGGGCATATGAAGACATCTTGGCTCTCCTAATCTATGGGCTAGTCCTGTTTCCTAATCCTGACAACTTCATCAATGCCACTGCCATAAGGATCTTTATGTCTCAGAATCCGGTGCCCACTCTCTTGGGTGACATCTTGCAACAACTTCATGCTCGTACTACCCGAAGACGAGGAACCATATGGTGTTGTATCCCTTTGTTGGTGAGGTGGTTTATTTCGCACCTCCCTAAGTTCGTACTGAAGAACCAAGAAGGAAGAGGTTGGGCTCATAGGTTAATGTCTCTCACCGATAAAGACATCATTTGGACTTATAGAGGTTTGGATGAGATAGCTACTATTGATCGATGCGGGGAATACCCTAATGTTCCTCTGATTGGTACCCAAGGAGGAATCTCTTACAGTCCATGTCTAGCGCTCTGTCAGTTTGGAAGAGCAAGAAGAGCAGGTCCCCATGAGATGTTGGTGCCTCACATCAGTTTTGAATTTCAGGTGGATAGTGACGAGCTACGTCGTAGGTTCATCAAGGCTTGGGACAAAGTTCATAAAGCTGACCCACAAGAGTTAGGGCCAAAAACTTCTTTACCTATGGAAGCCTACTACAAATGGGTTCGCATCCGTGCTCAGAAGTTAGGTATGCCATATGAAGCCGTCAGACCTATCATTCTTGAATGTCCTGACAAAGATGGTGTTCCTCCAGCCGTCCTTCCTCCTCAGATACCTACTGATTATGAGACACTGAAGAGATCTTGGTCGCAACTACGAGAAGAACGGGATTCTTACCGGGAAAAGTTCAACGAGCAGGAATTGAAGATCCAGAAGCTGACAAAGCAGTTGGAGAATGAGCGAGCTCTGAATTCCTACATTCGTACTGAGAAGAGGAGACCATGGGATCAATAAGGAGCTCCGGATGTTCTTTTACAGTTTTATTTCCCTTTTCAGTATTTCCTTTCATGTAACGCCTAAGGGCAACCTGTTGAATAATTTCAGTTTCAAAGTTGAATCTAATGAAGTGTGTTCCTTTTTGTTTACAAAGTTGATTCCCAATTGTCTTTGAAAACATAAATCCTACACATTCCATTCATCATATGCATCACAGGTACTCCTCTTTTCAGGTTGCTGACTATTCTTCGCTGTTTATTTCAGCATCATGAACCCTGAATCATCAACCGAGACATCTATCAAGGCCCTTCAAGGTCAAAAAGAGCTGAAGGCTATGCTTTTGAAGAAGAATAAGAAGAAGAAGAGGACTGTGCTATTTAACACTGGGCGCAGACTCAGGAACACCTTGCAAAATGAGACTGAGAGGACTACTCCATCTGTGGGGGAAGGTAGTCACCAAGAAAGGGAGGTCCCTACTCCTGTGGTCTCTGATACTGAAACAGGCTTCAACGACGAACAGTACCCTCCTGCTGAAGACCGGTACAAGCAGCTGGAGGACAGATTAAAAGCTATGGAAATTCAGCGTGTGCCTGGACTGGATTTCAAAGACTTGGGGTTATCTACTGGGGTGGTGATTCCACACAAGTTCAAGGCACCTGCCTTTGTGAAGTATGACGGGGCTTCTTGTCCCAAGATGCACCTCCGTTCTTATGTAAGGAAGATCCAGCCTTACACAGCAGACAGGAACCTTTGGATCCACTTCTTCCAGGAGAGTCTTTCAGGGACTCACCTCAAATGGTTCTATCAGTTGGAAGGAACCAACATTCGTAACTGGGAGGATCTGGCCACTGCTTTTTACAAGCAGTATCAATATAATTCCGACCTCGCTCCTACGCGTACCCAACTCCAGGGTATGTCGCTAGGGTCGGGCGAAGGTTTTAAGGAGTACGCACAGAAATGGAGAGATCTGGCTGGCAGGGTGCAGCCACCATTGACGGGCCGGGAGCTGTTGGATATGTTTTTGGGGACCCTATCTGGTCCATTTTTCAATCATCTCATTGGTAATTCCTCTACTGGGTTTACTGATCTGATCCTAACTGGTGAAAGGATCGAGGCCGGTATAAAATCGGGGAAGATACAGAAGGTTGCCTCCTCCAATGCTGAAAAGAAACCCTTCAAAAAGGAGGCTAGTGCTGTATTTAGCTCCCGGAGACCAGAGAGATCTGAGCGCCGCCAATCTGTCAGTGCGGTAATGATCGCCAAGCCTGCTGCTGCTCCCCGGCCGACCAATCCTCAAAGGGCTGAAAGACCCCGGAGAGAGTTCACCCATTTGAGCATGACCTTATCACAGATCCTGCCACAGTTGCTATCCACCAATTTAGTGACTATCAGAGAGGCTCCGAAGGGTGTGAATACTACATCCCCCAGGTTCAACCCCAACGCCCGTTGCGCTTACCACTCTGATAGCCCGGGGAATAACACAGATGACTGTTGGGCCCTAAAGAATAAGGTTCAGGACCTTATTGATGCAAAGGAGATACAGTTTGAGGCGCCCGAGAGGCCAAATGTTGTAACCGCTCCCATGCCCCAGCATGGAGTGAATGCTGTTGAGGAGGATTTGTATGTAGCTTTGGTGGATGATGTTGCTACTCCACTGCTGACGGTCAAGAGGAACCTGTTGCTAGCCGGTTTATTTCCGGGATGTAGCAAAGGTTGCCCTCTATGTGTTGCTTCCCCTGCTGGTTGTTCTTTGCTGAAGTCAGGCATCCAAAACCTGATGGATAGTAAAGAGATTTTGTTCAGAAAGACTGTTGTTCCTGCTGCTCCTGTTGAAGAAGTCTCAATTATTACCATCTTCAACAACCCTTCCAAGGCTCCTTCAAGGAAGTCTGTCCAAATTGTGCCTGTCCACAAGATTGCTCCCATCACCATTACTGTTCCGGGACCCATCCCCTACAAATCTGATAAGGCTGTCCCATGGCACTATGGGGCAGATGTTTATGTTCTGGGTGTGAAACAAGAGTTCGACGCTGATACTAGTGTCACCAACATCACCGGGCCTGCTAAGGTCACTCGTAGTGGAAGACTATTCTCACCAGACATTGCTCCTCCGGTAATTCAGAGGCCTTTGATCATCACACCTGCCAGTGTGCCTGTTTCACCCCCTGACCAAGTTTCCACCCCTGCTGCCGAGTCATCTGATGCTCGGGGCAAGGGGATTGCTGCTGATATGCCTGCCCGGACGGAGGCACCAAAGACCATTGTTGAGGCTTCCAGGCAGGAGATGGAAGAAATCCTCAAGATTATAAAGAAAAGTGATTTCAACGTTGTAGAACAGCTGGGGCACACCCCCTCTAAAATCTCCATGCTATCACTGCTGCTGTGTTCAGAGGCCCATGCCAAGGCCCTGATTGCTTTCTTAAAGACGGCCCACGTACCCCAAGAGACGTCTGCTGATCAGTTCACCGACTGTGTGGCCAACCTAACCGCTGACAATGGCCTGGGTTTCTCTGATGCCGATCTGACAGCCAAAGGGAAGAACCATAATGATGCCCTGCATGTCTCCATTGAATGCAGGGGCATTACTCTTGCTCATGTGCTGGTTGACACTGGTTCTTCATTAAACGTGCTGCCCAAGAAGGCTCTGGATAGGCTGGACTGTGAGGGTCTAGAACTCAAACCAAGTAACATTTTTGTCCGGGCCTTTGACGGGTCCAAAAGAATGGTACATGGTGAGGTGGACATCCCAATCAGGGTTGGGTCACAGGTCTTCGATTCAAAATTCTATGTGATGGACATCCGTCCATCCTATTCTTGTTTGTTGGGTCGCCCGTGGATCCACAAGGCTGGAGCTGTGACCTCCACGTTGCATCAGAAGCTCAAGTACCCGGTCAGGGGGAAGATTGTAACGGTGCAAGGGGAAGAGGAATACATGGTCAGCCACCTCAACTCCTTCAGGTACGTGGAAATGGATGGGGAGTTCATTGAGACCCCCTTTCAACATTTTGAAGAGGTGCCACAAACATTGGCAGCAGCAGAAGTAGGGGTTGAAGAGGTGTCTCCTTTGAAGATGGCCTCCTTAAAGGACGCCCAGGCTGTGATTGAAAGAGGTGAATGTGAAAACTGGGGCAAGCTCCCTGATTTTACTCCTAAGACTAACAAGTTTGGGTTGGGTTTCACTACGGAGGCTCAGAAGGCTGTGCGCAAGGCGAGAATTGGAAGACCTCCTGTGCTCATCACCTACTCAGGAGTGAATGCTATTGGAGAGGAAGACGAAGTGGAAGAGTCATAGTTCGATAGCTGGATCTACCCGACGACTGATGGTGGATTGACCAATTGGACTGCTAAAGACTTTACACCCATAACTTTTGTTCCCCAGTAATGAACTTCTTTGTTTTGGATTTGTAATAAACAATAATTTGAAACTGTATGGCCCGGTGTCTTACCCGGGGCACCGTGGTCTTATTTATGAGGGCTTTTGTTTGTCACTGTCATATATCATAAATAAAAGCATTGGACGTTTTTCACATTTCAAATCTTGCGCTCTTTTTCTTTCCTTTCTTTATATATTGCAAAACAGCTGTATTTACACACACACTCACTCATACAGGTTCCAATCCACCCTGGATCTCACTGATAACGACTCTGCTACTGCCGATTATGACTTCGATAATCCGATCAACTTAGCCGAATACGAAGGTGAAGATGATTGCGAAGTGCCTGGCGAGCTTGCAAGACTGTTGCTTCAGGAAGAGAGGGCAATTCAACCCCATGAAGAGCCAGTGGAGACAATAAACCTGGGTACTGAGACCGACCGTAAGGAAGTCAAGATTGGTGCCAACCTAGAGCTCAGCGTGAAGCAACGGTTGATTCAGATGTTACATGACTACATGGAAATATTCGCCTGGTCCTACGAAGACATGCCCGGGTTGGATACCGACATTGTGGTCCATCATCTGCCTACCAAGGAAGACTGCCCTCCGGTTAAGCAAAAGGTCCGCCGTATGCGTCCAGAGATGTCCGAGAAGATTAAAACCGAGGTTATGAAACAGTTTGATGCTGGGTTTCTTGCAGTGACTTCTTACCCTCAGTGGGTTGCTAATGTGGTGCCGGTACCAAAGAAGGACGGTAAGGTCAGAATGTGTGTCGACTACAGGGATCTGAACAGGGCCAGTCCCAAGGATGACTTCCCCCTACCTCACATTGATGTCCTTGTTGATAATACTGCTCAGCATAAGGTATTCTCTTTCATGGATGGCTTTTCAGGTTACAATCAGATCAAGATGGCACCTGAAGACATGGAAAAGACTACATTTGTTACTCAGTGGGGCACCTTCTGTTACAAGGTCATGCCATTCGGATTAAAGAACGCTGGGGCAACCTACCAACGTGCCATGGTTGCTTTATTTCATGATATGATCCATCATGAGATAGAAGTGTATGTTGACGACATGATCGCAAGGTCCCAGACTGAGGAAGAGCACCTAGATCATCTGCAGAAGTTGTTTGACCGGTTGAAACTATACAAGCTGAGGTTGAACCCGAACAAGTGCACCTTCGGGGTAAGATCTGGAAAGTTACTAGGCTTCGTGGTAAGTGACAAGGGCATCCAAGTGGATCCTGCCAAGGTTAAAGCTATTCAAGAGATGCCAGTTCCTAGGACAGAGAAAGAAGTCAGAGACTTTTTAGGACGCCTGAATTACATTTCTCGGTTCATCTCACACCTAACTGCTACCTGTGAGCCAATCTTCAAGCTGCTGAAGAAAGATCAGGTAGTACGTTGGAATGATGAATGTCAGGCTGCTTTCGACAGAATCAAAGAGTATCTCCAAGAACCACCTATCCTGATGCCACCGGTTGAAGGGAGACCTCTGATACTTTACCTGACAGTACTTGATAACTCAATGGGGTGTGTGTTGGGGCAGCATGACGAGTCTGGCCGAAAAGAGCATGCCATTTATTACCTTAGCAAAAAGTTTACCGACTGTGAGACCCGATACTCACTGCTTGAGAAAACTTGCTGCGCTTTGGTATGGGTTGCTCGCCGGCTGAGACAGTATATGTTGACTCACACTACCTTGTTGATCTCAAAGATGGATCCTATAAAGTACATATTCGAAAAGCCTGCTCTGTCTGGGAGAATTGCAAGATGGCAAATGATCTTGACGGAATATGACATTCAGTACACAAACCAGAAAGCCATCAAGGGAAGTGTGTTGGCAGACCACTTGGCACATCAGGCCGTAGATGACTATCAGTCAATGAACTTCGAGTTTCCAGATGAAAGCATCATGATAGTAACTGATTGTGAAGTACCTCGACCGGATGAAGGACCTGAGGAAGGGTCCCGATGGTCTATGCACTTTGACGGAGCCTCCAATGCTTTGGGTAACGGTATCGGCGCTGTGATCATATCCCCTCAAGGCACTCATACTCCACTCACTGCTCGGCTATGTTTCAACTGCACCAACAATATGGCGGAGTATGAGGCGTGCATCATGGGACTCAAAGCTGCAATTGACTTAAGGATCAAGTTTCTGAGTGTCTTCGGAGATTCCGCTCTCGTGATCAACCAGATCAAAGGCGAGTGGGATACGAAACATCCGAATCTTATTCCTTACAAAGAATGTGTGTTGACAATAATCCCCCACTTCACAGAGATAACCTTTGAACATTTCCCGAGAGAGGAGAATCAGTTAGCGGACGCGTTAGCTACAATGTCTTCTATGTTCAAAGTCAAGTGGGACAATGAGGCTCCCCGGATCATCATCTGGAAACTGGACGAACCGGCATACTGTTGCGATCTCGAGACTGAATTGGTGACTGAGAAGCCTTGGTACCATGAGGTGAAGAGATATTTGGAAGCTCAGGAATACCCTGAAGGTGCCTCTGTCAACGATAAGAAGTTCCTGAGGAGGTTCGTGGCAAAATTCTTCCTTAGCAACGGCATCTTGTACAAGCGAAACCATGATTCAACCTTACTGCGTTGTGTGGATAAGACTGAAGCAGAAAGGATCATGGAAGAGCTGCATGAAGGGACCTTTGGTACACATTCCAGTGGGCACACTATGGCGAAGAAGATCCTTCGGGCAGGATATTACTAGTCCACAATGGAAGCTGACTGCTACCAACATTCCAGGACATGCCATAAGTGCCAGATTTATGCAGACAAGGTGCATGTTCCTCCAGTTCCCCTGAATGTTCTGACTGCACCTTGGCCTTTTGCAATGTGGGGCATTGATATGATCGGTGAGATCAGACCTACGGCATCTAACGGGCATCGCTTCATCCTAGTGGCGATTGATTATTTTACGAAGTGGGTCGAAGCAGCGTCCTATGCTACGGTAACCAAGACTGTTGTGGCACGGTTCATTCGACATAATCTGATCTGTCGGTACGGCGTCCCTGAGAGAATTATTACAGACAACGGTACCAATCTGAATAATAAGATGATCGCTGAGCTCTGCGAACAGTTCAAAATACAGCACCACAATTCTTCTCCTTACAGACCGAAGATGAATGGGGCTGTAGAAGCAGCAAATAAAAATATCAAGAAAATCGTGCAGAAGATGACATTGACCTATAAGGATTGGCACGAGATGTTACCGTTCGCTCTACATGGGTACCGTACCTCAGCTAGGACGTCAACCGGGGCAACTCCCTTCTCTCTGGTTTATGGTATGGAGGCAGTCTTACCGATCGAAGTGCAGATACCTTCTCTCCGGATAATGAAGGATGCAAATCTGAACGAAGATGATTGGATCCAGACACGACTTGATCAGCTCAACCTTATTGATGAAAAGAGACTTGCTGCTATCTGCCATGGTCAGACGTATCAAAAACGGATGATCAGGGCATTTAACAAAAAGGTCAGACCACAGGAATATCAAGTTGGGGATGTGGTAATCAAGCGAATCATCCTTCCTCAGAGTGATCCAAGGGGCAAATGGACCCCTACGTACGAAGGGCCATTTGTGGTTAAACATGTGTTCTCAGGAGGAGCCATGATTCTAACCAACATGGATGGTGACGACCTTCCTCACCCCACCAATGCAGACATAGTAAAAAGATACTACGCATGAAAAGAGACCCGCTAGGCTGACATGCCTAGGCAAAAATTAGGGCTTCCCGTCGAACCAAAAAGGTTCGGGCAAAATGAAGGGATGAAATGAAAAAAATCTGTACACCCGGCAAGTCGAAAACCTGAAAAGGCGGCTTGGGCAAAAATGGGTATCCCGGTGGACTGAAAACCCGAAAGGGAGGTCTAGGCAAAAATTAGGGATAAAAGCGTAATACTATGTCTCTTTGATCACTTTGCATCCAGAATCCGGTATCTACATCAAGTTCAGACGGCATCGATCAGTCAGCTTCATCTTCGTTTAGGTCATCAAGTGATGAGACGCTCGGAGATATAACGGCAATAGCAGAGTTGAAACCCAGTGGGATCATTCATTTCACACAGCTGTTTTATTTTCTTTTGTACAAAATTTGTATAAACTCTTTGGTTCGGCGGCGTTCTCTTACTAGGACGTCAGCCTCTTGTACACAAAACGCCTATTTTCAGGCCATTCAAAAATCAATACAAATATACTTTTCAGTTAAAAGTGCCAATTGTTTTTTCTTTTTCTGTTTTGTTTTGCGAAGAACGTCCAAGGTTCAATTTGTGATATATGCATTGACCATAATTTGCTAACTCATAAATATTTGCATACAAAACAAAGGATTAATTACAGGTAACATTAGAAACAGGGGCAATAAAGAGTTGTCTAAGCAATCTAATTGTTCTATCCTCCAAGGTACCAAGGTAGGTTCAGCTAAAGAACATAACCAGATATCCTAATTCCCCAGAGAGTAAGCAGCCAGTACACTCTTCTTCAAGCAAAGTTATCAGACCTTAAGGAAAGTTGAGTATCCTCCAGCAGATATCAACATTCCCCAGCAGCATATATTCTTAACAAGCATCCCCGGCAGTCTTGGTCTAAAGATTGTTCCCCGGCGGCATACAAACATCCAATGGAGTCACTTCCCCCGCAGTTCAAAACTTCCCCAAGAGAGTCCAATCCAGTTGGAATTTATCTCCCCAAGCAGTAAGCTTATCCCCAGTAGATTCTGGAAGCTTATCCTCACTGAGCACGAACGCGTCGTTCGGCTTTATTTAAAGAGTTATTTCCTTAACAGGATATAACTGGGTTATCCTCAGCCAAAAGCCACGGAAAGAGCGTCCTCGGCGGAGTCTTCTTATCCCCAGCGAAGTCCATTAACACTTCCAATATAACGATGGTATCCACAGCAAGTTATCATCAACACTCAGCAAAGTATCTCTCTCCCCACAGAGTATTGCTTCCCAGCAAGATCGTTAGAGTACTTTCCTCCCCGCAGAGTTATTCCATTCGTCAAGTTTATTCCCCAACGGAGTCATCTTCTCCTACCGGTATTCTTGCAATTATCATCCCCAGCGGAAGCAAAATCTATTCTCCAACGTCAGCCCAGGAGTGACTTCCCGGCACCCGTCAAGGATTTACTTTCCTAGACGAAAACATACACTCCTAAACAGCACATACATCATTATAGCATGCATATACGCATCATATCTTACAAATCTCATTTATGTTGAGAACATCATTGCTTGATCCATATCATGCATTACATATGACTGACCTTTACCTTTCAGGAAAGATTCAGTTAAATTCTCAATCATATTTCAAGACCTAGACCGGTTCAGTTAATCGACTCCAAAGATTTATTATCCAGTCCAAGGCCTTCTCTAGTCCAGCTAAATCGACCCCAAACAGATTTTTCCGATGAAGACTCAGTAGAAGTTATCAAAGGTTTTTCTCAAACGTTCGCTTTTGAGATTATAATTTCCTATGGTTCTCTCCCCAATGCTGCGGAGACGATAATTCCATTCCAGGTTTTTCTCAATGTTTGCTTTTGAGATTATAATTTCCTATGGTTCTCTCCCCGATTCTGCGGAGACGATAATTCCATTCCAGGTTTTTCTCAATGTTTGCTATTGAGATTGTAATCACCTATGGTTCTCTCCCCGATCCTGCGGAGATGATAATTCCATTCCAGGTTTTTCTCAAACGTCCGCTTTTGAGATTATAATTTCCTATGGTTCTCTCCCCAATGCTGCGGAGACGATAATTCCATTCCAGTTTTTTCTCAAACGTCCGCTTTTGAGATTATAATTTCCTATGGTTCTCTCCCCGGTGCTGTGGAGATGATAATTCCATTCCAGGTTTTTCTCAATGAATGTTATTGAGATTATAATTGCCTATGGTTCTCTCCCCAATGCTGCGGAGATGATAATTCCACTCCAGGTTTTTCTCAATGTTTGCTATTGAGATTGTAATCACCTATGGTTCTCTCCCCGATCCTGCGGAGCTGATAATTCCATCCAAGGTTTTCCCAATGATTTCTATTGAGGTTGTAATCGCCTATGGTTCTCTCCCCGATACTGCGGAGATGGTAATCCCCACCAAGATTCTCTCAACAATTGCTGTTGAAGTTGAAGTCGCCCAAGGTTCTCTCACCATTCCTGCTGAGGTAGTAACCACCCCTGGTTCATTCATCATCTTTTGAAACTCCAGATCCAGCTCCTGTAACCAGTCAGGACACATCTATACCAAGCATCTGAAAACTAGCTCCTGCAACATGACAGGTACTCATTTTTTCTTTTGCAGGTACGCAGGTTCTCGCTAAGGAATCTCTTACGCGATCAACATCCCGATGGCATCTATAAGCCCATCATCCTATTCATCAATCTCTAAATGGCATCTATAAGCCCATTTCCATCACACTGCTACTATGTGAGCGCAAATTTCTGGGCACTCTAGTGTTCAATCATCTTCTACCCTCGGATTACGAAAGGCACGTCAGCCAATCTGCATCCTCAGGTCTAAGAAGATTGAACAGGGGCAACTGTTGTACCCCAAAATTTGCCCTCCCATATTCTTCAAGAAATTGCCAAGTCAAGCTGCAAAATTCTCCAAGGGTTGCACAATGCAAGGGCCTCCTAAACAGTCAAGATTAGGGTTTTGGTTCTGATCAAGAAAATGAAGTTTCTAAGGGTCCAATCAAGTCTCACATTCCTATAAATATGCTCAAGCATCCTCATACCAAGTTTCAAGACTTTCAGCACAAAATTGCACATTCAAAACCCTAATTGCACTACAGTCAACTATAGGGGCAAAATGGTCATTTGACAGTCAAAAGTTCAAAATTTTGGTCAACATCTCATTTTAAAGCCACAAAAATCATTTGATCAATGCTTGATCATGATTCTCAAAGAATGGCTCAAAAATCATCAAGGTGTCAAAAGTTTCTATTTTTGGACAGTTGAAAAGTCAACTGTAAATTGACCAGGGCATAACTTTCACATGGATTATCAGAAAAATTCCATCCAAAGCTCATTTTGAAGGGGAAGACATTTCCTACAACTCCTCTTCATACTTCAAGTCCAAGAAATGCTCTCACAAGAAGTTATCAATTTCAACATTATAGGTCATTTTCAAAAGTCAACAAAAAGGGACTTTAAGTCAAAGACCATAACTTGAGATTGGTAAATCAAAATGACATGGGACCAAGGACATTGTTTAGAGGACTTCAAGACCTTTCTAAAATGTCCAAGAACATGATCAAAGCTTAAAAATTGAGCAAGATATGCATTGGAGAAGTTGGGAAATTTTTGTGAAATGGCCAAAATCATTTATCCTTGAAATTTCATTTTTAACAAAAGGGGCCCACTTTTTCCACTTGAATTAACTTGGCCATGCTTCCCACGTGTCCCACCTTTTATTTCATATTTTTAATTAATTTTTCCATTTTTAAATGATTTTATTGGATTTAATTAATTTTAAATCTTTTAAAATCAAAAGAAAATCAAAAAGCTTAATTAAATGGAATATTTGGCCTTAACTAACCTTGAACTACCATTAAGCCAATACCAAATTCGTGCAAAGGGCCAAATAAGGCAAGAATTCAAAAATAGTTCAAAAATGGAAGTTTGGTTATGGAGGTTTATGGAAGATTTTGAAAATTGATTGCTTTGCATTAAGAGGCCATAATTCCTCTTGATTCACATTACCTAATGCCTATACAAGTGATACAGAACCAAATTGAGACCTAAGCTGCGCCCCAACACTGAAAACAAAACTCATATTTTTGCCACATTTTTGAAAACTGAAAACGGGGATAGAGGTCGATTCAAGCCAAGCAAATCATCTCATCACCTTCCTGAGACCTTAAGAAACGTATTTGAATAAGTTTCCACATCCCTAGCACCTTGAAACGGTATACAGAGATCAAACTTGTTCACATTTTTTCCATAATCGTATTTTAAATTCCCAGCATCCTCATTGCATTTTGTTCATGGATTTGTACTAATGAGACTCTCCTGATGCTAACTATGTAATTTAATTGTATTTTTATCACCTATATGCGATTTCACCATTATTGTTTTTTAGGGTTCTTAAGCTTTCGAATTAGGGGTTTTTGAGTACAGCAAAATTGGAGAATCACGATGCCATGGTTGCAACCAGTACACTTGGACGAAAAGAATAGGACCATCGCGCCTAATTTATGAGCCAAGAATCTCTAATCGCTATTTTCCAATAGGGGGTATTCTGGAACGGTGCAAAAACCGTTGCTTATTCTATTTTGTTTCAGAAAAAAAACAAGCCAACGAGGAAGACGCTTAGGTGGCCATCAGTAATTGGCTGGTTTAAAAATGCGCGCTAAAAATCCACTAGCGTGTTTATTTTATATTTTATTGATTGTTGTTTATTTAATTAACAAAGAAACAAAATGGCTCAGTGGCAGGCACAAACATTGGTAAACTACAGGACCTGGGTTCGAGCCCCAGGTCCTCACCCCCTTTCATATTATTTTCTATTTAACATTCCTATGCAGTTCAAACCTTGAAGACCATCATGCACCCCTTGATCCAGATTGACACGCGCCCATGGAGATTGATCCAATGGCTCTGATCAGAGGAGCACCATAAGCCTGAGTCAATGCATCCACACGTGTCCTGGAAAAGTCCACAAGGCCAAGAGTAATTGGGCCCAAATTACTAAAGACCAACCTCCAAATTAGGGGCTTCACCCCCTTAGGTTTGCAAATCCTTTTTCTCTCTTTATTTTTATTATGTTTATTTTCTTTTAATTATTGTTTTTTTTTTATTAATTTATTATTTTCATAAAAAAACACCAAAACATAAAAAATCAGAAAAGATGAAAAAATAATAAATATTTTTATTGTATTAATTTTGTAAATAAATCCCATTAATTAATTTAGTTTTAATTTTAGGTTGTTAATTTAATTCTTTTTTTTTTCTCAATAACCAAAAATAATAAAGATAGACCTTTAGCACTTTTTACCCTTTTTTAATTAATTAATATTTTTATTATAAGTATCATTAACCATTAATTTTGTAAATAAATTTTATAATTAATTTAGTTTTAATTCTAGGTTTTAACTTTAATGCATTTTCTTTAATAAATTAAAAAAAATAATTAGAATTAGAATTATTTGACTTTTAATTAATTTAATTTTCTTTGAATGTCATAAATACAAAAAAACATAAAAAATAAGTTCTTTCTTTTTTAACTTAGTTATTTTAATAATTTTATTTTAATTCCTTTAAAGGGGTCAACGCCCTCGCATTCGATTACATTTTTGTTTCGCGCGTTTTATTTATTTCTTTTTGTGAATATAGTGTACTTGCTCCAAAGCCCTGTAATAGTCAATTAGACATTTATTTTCTGCACTTTATTTTAAATCGGGTCTGGATTAATTTGGCGATGTAGACCCGCGCCTTTGTAATAGTGTAGGACCTTTATCTTTTCCGCACTTTAAATTCCCGCACCTTAAACTGTTAAACAATAACATGAAAGAATGAATGCCCAAAAATAAAATCAAAGCGTAGATCACCAATACATGACAAGATAAAATATCTGAAAATGACACACAATTCACACACCACCCCTAGGGTACGCCTCACTGTTGCCTTGCCTCGAAAGGTGATCGTCGAGTAGAGGATGTCTTAGTAAGTCCTCAAGATCCGGGAACCTGGCATGAGGGTAGCTTCTAAGGTGTCTTCCCATTGCTCTGGTGATCACCATGTCCCGAACCTCGAATTGACCCGAATACCTCCAACGGTGGTGCTACCTACCTCTCAATGGTGGGATGGCACTACTTTAAAGGACATTTATACAGACGAATTCCTTAGGGTAGGTAGATTCTCATGGATACTTGCTCTTTTCAAAAACAAACAAAATACTTTTCACACCTTACACTTTCAAAAAGCTTTCAAAACAAATTTTTCAAACACTCTTGAGGACGGATACAAGAGTTATTCAGAAATCTTTCAAAGGAACTTTTTTCAAACTCACTCACACTTGAAAAGCAAAAAAACATTTTTAAAACACAAATGAGCAAGTATCTAAGAGCCCATGGATAACCATGGATAGAAAGGGTGCTAATACCTTCCCTTTCTATAACCTACCTCCCGAACCGAGAGCAATCTCTTATAAGGAATTTTTCTGTGCTTTTGTCCTTTCCATTTGGAGAAAATAAAAGACGGTGGCGACTCTTGCTTCCGCGACATTTCGCAAACCAGCGTTAAACAGTCAGTTCCAGATCCACCGATCACAGCCGCCTTTTCAGGTTTTCGACTTGTCCGGTGTACAAATTTTTTTATATATATATATATATCCCTAATTTTTTCCAGAACCTTTTTGGTTCGCTGGGATGCCCTTATTTTTGCTTAGGCCTGTCAACCTAGCAGGTCTCTTTCATGCATAGTATTTTTCGACTATGTCCGTGTTCACAAGGTGCGGATAATTTTCACTGTAAATGTTGTAGAATTCTGGAGAATGTTTTCTTGACCGTATGTGGCCCTTTGCTGGAACTCATGTTCAATGCCCCAAGTGATTCAGATGGAGGTCTGCCCCTGGCTATCCGACACTTTTAAGAGATTCCTTGAATCTTAACTCGACTGCCCCCAGATCAGTTAGACACCTTGTCATGCCCATTGATTATGAAAGGCCTGTTACTGGAAATGTTTTTCCATCTGAGGTGATTCTGTTCATTGAGAGGATTTTCGTTCATCGAATATCCGTCATGTGAATTTCGCTATTGTCGAACAATTAGTCATATGCAAACAATGGAATTTAAAAATGCAAAGCTTATGTCTGTCTTGAAGTTTTGAAAATGATTTTTTAGTAAACAAAAGAATTTTTTAAGAATATGAATTCAACTCATGATTTATAGTAAGCCTTATGAGAGTCAGGATACCTTTTGTAACAGTATACTTTTGAACTAACCCATGCTTCAGCTAGGACTTTTAAGGGTTGTAGCGTGGCCTGGTTTACGGTTTAAGAAACAAAGGAAAAAGGCTCAAAATTTATTTTTACCCACCCATTCTCCGTGATGTTCTTCAATCCTATACTTAGTTAATTGTGCGTTTAGATGCCAATTGAGTCTGGAATCTTTGCCTTGATATTCCGGTGACGGTTCGGATACTGAAAGTTTATTTGAGAAGGCAATCATTATTTTTTTTGTAATATTCTTTTTTTTGAGGATTTGTATAGACCTCTTTTTTGACTTTATTATCCCTATTTTTTGCCTGAATTGTTTTGAGATCACAGTTAGCGGGATGCCCCAGTTTATCATAAGTCTCCTTCATAGGTTTTGACTTAGCGGACTTTTCTTTTGAGAGATGATGACTGCATGTTTTAGTGATTACGGGGAACCATCACTTTCTTTTGATTTAGAAGAGCATCTTCGACACTATTCATCGTGTATGAAGGTAGATCTTGCGACTGAATGTGCATTTGAGTTAACTGAGAAACTACCATGCCCGAGGTTATGATTAAAGGTTTCAATTTGTGTGAAAAAGAAAACTCCTACTTCTTAGGCTCAACGAGGTTGACTAGGGATTATATTCCTTGAAACTCCACTACTTTGGATTTAAAACAACGCTTATACATTGTCAGCAAGGTCTATTCAAAAGCATATTATAGAGATTATGGTATAATTTTTGTCATCCTCCCTCTAAAGGCTTACAACTTTTAATCGAGACTTAAATATCACAAAAAGGAAGTAAAAGCATAGTTTAAATATAGTCAAAACGAATGGATTACTTCAAGCCAAACATATGCAATGCATTAATGGAACAACAAAGTTTGACATAAAATAAATGTTCGAACAATCAAAAGAAATTACAATTTGAAAATTCAAATGAAATAGACACTCTCAATCTTGGCCATAATTTGGCATGGGAGCAGTGATCACATTGGGGGTATCGGGAGGGTAGAACTCAATATCCTTAGCATTAATCAAATCTTGGATTTTAATTTTTAAAGTCCAACAGCTATTTGTGTCATGTCCAGGACTATTGGAACGATAGGCGCATCTTACATTAGGATTGTACCGAGGAGAGGAGGTGTTGGGATTCTGAGGAGGATCCCTCAATGTTATCAGATCTGCCTTCAACAGGTGTTGCAGTACTCGGGACAATGGCATTTTGATCTTAGTAAATTTTCTCTTAGGTTCATCTAGCATACACTGATTGCCTTGTTGTTGATGTTGCATTGGTGTAGGATTAGAGATTAGCACAACTCCCACAGATTGGTTGTGATTACTTCTAACACGACCCTTTTTGCCATAAATGGAATTGGTTTCCTTCTTATCATTGAATGTCTTCTTCACAACACTTGAAGACGCAACCATTGGAATCTTTCCACTCTTGATACCATATTCAACATGTTCTCCTGTCAGTATCAGCTCCATAAAACCAACTAAAGAACTCCCAATCAGCAGATTAAAGAATGGGCCTGTTAAAGTACCCATGAACATATTAACCAATTCCCGGTCAGACAAGGGAGGTTTCACCCTTGAAGCTAAATCCCTCCATTTTTGTGCATACTCCTTGAACCCTTCATTCGAGCCCATGGACATGTTTTACAATTGCACACGAGTCGGCGCAAGGTCAGCATTATATTGATACTGCTTGTAAAAAGTAGCAGCTAAGTCTTCCGATGTGTGAATGTTGGTTCCTTCCAATTGATAGAACCATTCAAGTTGAGTGCCGGACAAGCTTTCTTGAAATAAATGGACCCATAACTTCCTGTCAGCAGTATGAGGTTGGATTTTTGGAACATACGACCTCAGGTGAAGTTTGGGACAAGAGACCCCATCATATCTAGAAAAGATGGGGACCTTAAATTTTTTAGGGATGACAACCCCGGGATCAGACCTAGTTCTCCAAAATCTAATCCAGGAACTTTCTGGATTTCCATAGCTTTGAGATTGTCTTGTAACTGCTTGTACTTGCCATCTACAGGATGGTACTGTTCGTCGGAGTAGTCTTCATCTTCATGAATATTCTCAGAACCCTGGTTGTTTCTACCTTCAGGCTTGATGCTTCTACCATCCTCTTCTTGGTTGTCATCTTTCGAGGAAACATCATCCACTTGAACCGGTTAATCAGGACCTTTGAATCTTCTCCCCATATTAAGGATAGCAGCCATCTTTTTAGTCTTCTTCTTCTTGGTGACGAGCGGCATCAGATCTTTCTGTCCCTGTGCCAGATTCAAAAGAGTCTCTTGAAATTGTGCATGTTGAGCTTGGAAGTCCTTAACAACCTATTTGAGGGCCATCTTTTACTGAAATAAACAGTAGGGATGATGAGAAAATCTGTATGGAAAACCTATTAAGTAATGATGCATGATATGTAGATGCAATGTTTTCAAGGATCTCGCAGGGTAAACAAAGAAAATCTTAGAATTCGACTGCAGCTTTGATTGAAGAAATTTGTATCATTGAATGTCCTTCTACGAGGATCAAGCTCACCATGTTTAGTGGGTCCTAGACTTTGACTCAAGATAATGTACTTCGTTCTTTGGAGGCATTTATTTAGAGGAAAATAAATCCCCTTTCCCCTTGCTAGACGTTGGTTCATGATACTTTGGCGGCATTTAGTTAGAGGAAAATAAATCCTCCTACCTGTTGCTAGGCGTCTGGTTCATGATAATCTGCACCACAGGCCCTTGAGATCCTTGAAATGGTTAGTGAAAATGATTTGGTATGATGTCATGATGTTATAATGTCATGTTCGAACAATTAATTATACACAAACAAAACACACAATGCCTTAGGTTTAAGCTTGCATAATGTTTGTAGGTAAGTACCCTCTTGAAGTTTTAGTTGGCTCAACCTGTCCTAAAAGAAGTAATCGGGTTCTAGGAGCCTCAATATCACTGATCTTTCTCCCAGGCATTGTTTCAGCACAAGCATCTGATTTACGACCGAAATATCCTTAGAGTCTGATCTTAATGAGTGTAGCATCGAGTATCAACCAACTTGAGTTTGCACCAAAGTCGGCTTTCTCACTACTTTCTAATGGCTAAGTTGTGTTAACTAAGGTTCTACAGTCAGTTAGTTCTTTATGACACCACGCGGCATCCCATCATCATCCTTGATTTAACTCAAGGGACACCAGCACCAACCAATGTGACACAATAACATAGCCATAGCTTCAACCGTATCGGTATACGCCGTAAACTTTTCACGATCTATTTCTACTTACCTAAAATGCCCCAGATCTGGGTATAGGTTCTTCAAAAAAAAAACCCGAGCAAAACCCTGAAATGTAAAGCATATAAATCAAGCAAGTAAAGCATTTTAAATGTGATCTAACTCTTAAAGTAACCCCACTTTTATTTGTCCCCAACAGAGTCTCCATTTTTGTAATACAGTGGGAGAATTGACTTTTGGTTTTGCGTTTTATCGCAAATGTTGGGATAGCAAGAGTCGCCATCGACTTTTCTTTTATCCAATAAAGGAAAGGGTGAAAAGAACAAGAAAGACCTTTTGAGAATTTTTATGAGTTCGGGGGGGGGGGGGGGGGGTAGGTTATGAAAATGGAAGGTATTAACACCCTTTTCATCTGTAGTTATCTACGGGCTCTTAATTTCTAGCTCACTTTTGAAAATGCTTTGTGTATTTGAATATATTTCGAAAATGCCTAAGTGCGGAAATTTTGTAACAATGCTCGTATCGTTGAGAATGCATACAAAATGTTTATTTTGAAAATATTTGTTGAAAAAGTGTCATTGTGTGAAAAATGTTTTGAAATGTTTGCGAGAAAGCGATTAAGAACTATCTACCTACTCAAAAGTCTTTTGTTCTTTTCCTCTTCCTTTATATAGTGCTATCCTATCATTAGTTAGTAGGAAGCCCTATCGTTGGATGTTTGAGGGACAGGCGCGGGTCATCGCTCAGCCATAAAGGCAACATATATGGATACCTTTAGAAATTCGAAGGGACTATCATCATGTATTCATCGACAACATCGAGGGATAAGATCGTTTACCAAAGGCAACATCGAAGGTTCATCGAGGGACTGTGATCTTTATGATGATTTTTAACTGAGGGTCTTTGCTAATGGTATCCCTACGTTCGAGGGACATGACTGTTTTCTGAAGGCAACAAGTGGAGTCACCCTAGAGGTGTGTGTGTGTGTGTGAATAGTGATTTGTTTTCAGTTAATTTGTCTTGTATATTAGGGTTATCTGCCATTTTGTTTTAATTCTTGCCATACACGCCCTAATTACTATACAATTATATATATACAGACATACATACATACATACATAGGTGCGGAAAGTAAAAGTATGGGAAAGTAAACCTACGCTATTACATCCCATAAGCAGTTACATAATAAGGGAAAATGTGGGAAAATAAACTAAGCTATTACAAAATCAACAGTGCGACCTATACATTTATTTCTAGGAATTTAAATAACAAAAGATACGAAAAATTAGAAGAAGGTATTTAAAACCTAAATAAAATTTCTAAATGTTAGAAAAATATTTTTTGATGTTTTTATTTATCAAAAATAATTAAAGTGATAATAAAATGATTAAAATCTAATTATTTCTACTTTTTTCCTTTTTTAAATAAAAAAAACCTAATGTCTAATTATTTTTAAATAAAAATTAGTTTTATTTTTGTATTTTTAAGTAAATAAAATAAATGGATAAAAGTAAAAGAATACAAAGAATAAAAAAACAATATTAGGCCTGGTATTAACAAAAATGGAGGGTGCTGAAAAGAAAGAGGTCTAGGCCTAAGATGCCAACGTGGGACCCGATGTGAGTGGCTCCAAGAGATTCACCGCGCGTTTGTAGATCTGGGGTCATTGGATCAGATCTATACAGATTTGATGGTGAGGCGTGGCCTTATTCCTGCATTGGTACTCACATATTATGCGTCAAAACTATTCTAAATATCAATATAAACATGTATGAGTGCACTAAATCAATTAATAACGCATGAATCAGAAGTTTGAAATTTGAGAAAACTACCAACACCGTGATGCTTTGTGGCACGATTCTGAGATGTCTATCGCTTGATGAACGTTTGGAAACAGTCCCTGGGACCTTCAGGATGGTAATGGGACACCTTGTTTTGCTTGAGAGTGGCTTGATCGTGTGATACAACTTTGCACTTTTCTTGAGAATTTTGTGAATTTTAAAGGTGTGTTTGAGGCAATATTTTCGTGTATTTTGCACTTGAGTATTTCATGTATTTATAGAGGAATGAAATGGAACAAGAACAAGACAAGAATCTTGTACCATCATGCCATAATACATTGCAAAAAAACATGTTGAAATCTTTCCAAAATTGTTTAAAAACCTTCCAAATTTGAAGATTCTTGTTCCCAACATGTTTTCATGGTTTTGGCATGTTTGTCATATGTTCTTAGACCTCCATGTGATTGAAATCAAAAGCCCATGCGCCTTGACCCAATGATTTTATATTTTATTTGATTTACTTGTATTTAAATGAATAAAAATTCAAATAAAATAAATAAAAATCATAAAAAAATATATGAATGGATTTATAGGTCTTATAACACATTGTGAACATGTTTGAACATCAAAAGTTAGGCCCACTAGTTTAAAATTTCAAGTTTGCTCACTTTGCATTTCATGCATTTTCTCAAAATTTACCAACTTGCACTGGTCATAACTCTGTCAATTTTCATCTTTTGAAGGTGATCCTTAACTTTTTGGAAATATCAAGATATCCTTTACAATTTCTCTTTTTATCATTTTCGCATTTGGAGACTTTATCTTGATGTAAGTGGCCTTGACAAAAAGTGTCTTTTTGTTGACTTTTAAAATGACATATAATGTATGGGCTCATATCTTTCAAATGAAACATTTTTTGAACTTGAGCATAAATTCAAAGTTGTACAGAATTGAATTTCCTTCAAAATGGGATTTGGTTTAGGAAAAGTTGATGAAGCATGTGAAAGTTATGCTTGGTCAAAGTTCAGTTGACTTCTCCTAAGGAAACGTAATTTGGCAACTTTTGACTTTTGATGATTTGACGGCTTTCCTTAAGGAATCATGATCAACCCTTTATCAAATTATGAATATTACTTACAAATGTTGATGTTGACCAAAAATATTGAAGTTTGACTGTATGTTGACCATAGTTGACTTTTTGCCCAATACAGTTGGTTTTCAATCATCTGAGCCATTGACTGAGCAAACTTGTGATGCAAGACTTGAAACTTTACATGAGAATTGTTCAAGACATATTATGAACTATGAAAACCATTTTATACCTTTGAAACCAATTATTCCTTCTGCAAGATGAAACCCTAGTTGTGGACCCTTTGCTTAGGAGGTGATTTGACCAATCAACCCTTGAGTAGCTTTGAGTACTTAAGGCTTTTGTAAGCATGCCTTGAAGAAAAATAAGAGGGGAAATTTTGGGGTACAATAGCCTCCGACGCTTCTCAATGTTATTTCTTCCCCGTGGAATTTCTCTATGTGGGGCATTTACATGATTTAAATGATTGAACCCAAGGCGTCGAATGGATATCGTTTCATCTTAGTGGCAATAGACTATGTTACCAAATGGGTGGAAGCAACTTCCTATGCTAATGTCACTAAGCCGGTGGTGGTACGCTTTATTAAGAACAATCTTTTATGTCGGTATGGTATGCCAAGCAGGATTATCACTGACAATGACTCGGATCTGAATAACAAGATGATGATAGAACTTTGTGAAGAATTCAACATCTCCTTACAGGCCAAAGATGAATGGGGCTATTGAAGTTGCTAACAAAAACATTAAAAAGATCATCCAGAAGATGGTTGTTACCTATAAAGATTGGCATGAGATGCTCCCTTTTTCTAAGCATGGGTATCACACATCCGTCCACACTTCAACAGGGGAAACCCCGTTCTCTCTTGTGTATGGTATGGAAGTAGTGCTCCCCATTGAGGTTGAGATTCCCTCTTTGCGTGTGATAATGGAAACCAAATTATCATAGGCTGAATGGGTCCATAACAGGTTTGACCAATTGAATTTGATTGAAGAAAAGAGAATGACGGCCTTGTGTCATGGTCATTTATACCAGAAGATAATGAAGAATGATTTTGATAAGAAGGTCAAGCCTCATGAATTCAGAGAAGGCGGCCTCGTGCTTAGAAAGACCATGTCTTTTAACACTAATTCTCGGGGCAAGTGGAATCCCATTTTTAAAGGCCCATATGTTGTCAAGAAAGCCTTCTCTGGAGGTGCATTGATTCTTGAAACTATGGATGGCGAGGAGTTCCCATGTCATATGAATGCTGACACAGTCAAGAAATACTTCGCCTAGAGAAATAAAAGAACAGCTCGCTAAGTCAAAAACATAAAAGGGCGGCTTAGGAAAAAAGGAGCGTCTCGGTAGGCTGAAAACCCGAAAGGGCGGTCTAGGAAAAAATAAGAGACACAAATAGAATAAATTTTCCCGCTAGGTTGAAAACCCGCAAGGGAAACCTAGGCAAAAGTTAGGGATTTCTTGGCAAGTAACATCGTCAGACGAGACTTGACCATTGAAGCAACAATCTTCTTGGATCCTCATCACACTTCGACTGAAGTAGTTGTTCAAGAATTCAAAGTCGTTAGGGAGAATAGTGGTCATTGTATTTCAATGTATCTTTTCCAATATATTACCATTTTCCAAACTTTGTATTCATCCATGGAGTCTCTCCATTCACAGACTACCATTCTATTAATAAAGTTTGATCTTTTATCCAATTCCTTGTAGTTCTTATATTATTTTGTTTGCAAAATTCCATTTATTATTGATAGTAATTTTCAAAACAAAAAGATTTAATAATAAATAAAAAAATTGAAAAGAATTTACAAATTACTGTTTACTTCAGACTTTGTGATTCAAGTAGAATAAAAGTAGTGATTCCAAGGAAGGACGAACTCCGAAGTTTTGAAAAAATATTCCACAAGAAAGTTCTCTCCGTCCAATCTTGCTCATATGCGCATGATCCTCTTGTGTGTCTTTCCTCAGATAGTTGGAGTTCATACCAATTGATATATGGTATGATTTTGGGTCCGTAATCCCATTTTCCCAGTCAATTCTTGGGTCAGATTTTTCTCCATGATGATTATTTTGGTTATGGATTTGCACGATTTGGTGCCTTTATCCCAGTATCTCTAGTCAGGACTTGATGCGGATTTTTTTCCAGCTGAGAAACTAGACAAGGTCAATATATTTTCTAAGAAGCGTTGGAACAACTGTCAACTTCTTGGGTTTTCTCTCGCTAAATGTTGAGTTTGATTTAAAATCCCCATAATTTTGACTTCTTGCTGTATTATTTAACCCTTTAGATCTCCAAGCGAAGACGAGATGTTGCTTTTCTCTGAAAGTTGTTATACCCATGAAGTTTCACAATTTCTCCCCAGGGAATTTTGTGTAACTGTTACTCTTGATATTGAAGAATGTATTTTGGGCTCCACTAGATGATGTGGTGTTGTACTCCCAATAAATTCCGCACGAGATCCCCAGTTGAAGTCACGATGATATGGTTTTTAGCTTCCCCTGGGAAGTCAGTATTATAATCTCCGATAGAAGTCTAGACGATGAGGCATTGTCTTCCATAGTGAAGTCTGTATGATATTCCTCGGTGACGTCTGTGGGAGGATGTTATATCCCTGCATCTGTATTGGTTTATTGCTATCAGATTATGCTGTAATTAGTTTCAAGCCATATTTTCTTCCAAATGGAGTTAAGTCGTGAAGTAGGAATTTGTTTCCCCAGTTGGTGCTTACTCTATTTTTAAAATTTTCATCCTGGATGTGATTTAGCCGAGTGTTGACTTTACCCAAGTTGGTTTTGTCTGGTTATTCCCAGTGTTGTATGTCTGTTTTGTTATCATATACATAATAACATACATACATTCATACATACACCATGCATAGCTGAATTTAAAATTCATTGCTCATTTGCATCCATTTTTATTTTTGTGGGTATATTACCTTATTTTTGTAGAGTCATGCTACCCTCTCTCCAATATAGTGGCAACCTTAAGCAGAAAGTGTATATCCTTTCAATTTCCCTACTGAGTTATCCCTCGTGGAATACTTATGTTTTAGCCTTCCTATTTCAGCTCATTGTCATGTTGGAACATAGTCCCCTTTTGAGTCTATTTCTCATTAGGTGCTGTTTTGGATGACTGTTTCACTCCAGTTTATTTCTGGTTTGGATTTGTGGTCCCCGAGAACATTATTATTATGATTTCTGCAGGTTTTAGGCCCGAGTTTGAGAATGTGCATTTATTTTTGCACGAGAAGACTTTATCTCCTCAGTAGGAATATATTAGCATTTCTCCAGGAAGTCAAAATTCATTTCCCAACAGCATTATTGCATTTCCTTCTCATAACAACAAGTGGCAGTCTCTTTATTTGAGCAAACTATTTTTCCCCAATAAGTCTGTTAATGCCAAAGAAGATTTGTTTTCTCCGATGAATGGTAGTCTCGTCATTATGGGAGATAGCTCGTTGTTGAGATTTGTTACTGCGATGAATGTTAGTCTCGTCATTATGGGAGATAGTTCGTTGTTGAGATTTGTTACTCTAATGAATGGTAGTCTCGTCATTATGGGAAATAGTTCGTTGTTGAGATTTGTTACTCCGATGAATGGTAGTCTTGTCATTATGGGAGATAGTTCGTTATTGATATTTGTTACTCTGATGAATGGTAGTCTCGTCATTATGGGAGATAGTTCGTTGTTGAGATTTGTTACTCCGATGAATGATAGTCTCGTCATTATGGGAGATAGTTCATTGTTGAGATTTGTTACTCCGATGAATGGTAGTCTCATTATTAAGAAATTCACTTTGCTCTAAAGAATTCATATGTTTCCAGTCATAAGTACTGATGCAAATCATCTGTTACCTACCTTAATATTGGTTTTTACCGGTATTGTCTTGCCATTTCTTTTCCCTATGAGTCGACGTTACTTTTTTGTCTATCTTCTCAGTGAGTGGATAGTTCGTAGTTATCTGTCGATCGTTGTCATCCTTTAGTTTTATCCTTAAAATTTGAGTTGATGAAGTTTTATCTCCTCCTTGGGCTTTACACCGATAGAGTTGAGTCTTCTGTTCAACAGTGATTTATTTTTCTGGTCAGATTTTCTTTTGATCCTTTCTTTTTATTTTCTTCTTCCACAGTGGTGTCCCGTGTCACCTTTGGATTTGTTTGTTTGCATTCATAATCATATGCATTGCATGGAATCTTAGGGCCAAAAATAGGTCTTGTTTTATATTTAAGTATAAAACAATTTTTGCCCCTAAGATTCATCTATCATTTCATATCAACCCAATCATATCAAGATCACACTAGGGTTTGGTTCTTCTCCCTATCTTTAGGTTTGCTCATGAGGGATCACCAAGCACTTTGATTTGTATATTGTGGTCATATATGTATTGTGATGATTGACTTTTAACTAACAAATGTAATGAATTTTTTCTCTATAAATGTTGGTATTGTAGATGATGGCACAATACACTTCATCAAGTTGATTCATAGGTTCATGAGTTTATTTCCATGCCTTCTTCAACAAAGATTAATTGAGATTTAAGCTTCATCCTTGAGAGTTCTTTAAAATAATGTCATGACAAGGTCTACTATGATTCATCATACTTCAATTTTCCAAAGAAAGCCAACAGATACAAGAACTGATTAAAGAAGTTTGACCTAATTGGACAAGTTCTTGATTCCTTGATCACAAGTGCATAGCTCCCTCCATTCTCAACATTTTGAAGTGGTTATTGTTACTATAGGTTCTTATTATCATCCACAATAACTTCTCTTGACATAGCAAAAGTATTTGTACAAGAAAGATTGTTAAAATTGAAAGGGTTTCCCAAGCCATTTTGATGCTCTAGGAGTTAGGGTTTTGGACTTCTAAGGGCTATATCTTGTCCATTTTTTGAGATTTTTGATAGATTCCAAAGATATGCTTCTCTTTAAAGGGTTATAAATAAATCACTTTAAAGGTTTCAAGCAAATTTTGTGTGAAAGATCACTGTGATACGGTGGCAGAACCGACTTTTATACTGGTTTTGCATTTTGTATTCGCAAATGTTGCGGTAAGCAAGAGTCGCCATCAACTTTTCTTTTATCTAAATTAAGGAAAGGGTGAAAAGAACAGAAAAACACCTTTTTGAGAATTTTTTGAGTAAGGGGGTAGATTATGGAAAGGGGAGGTGTTAGCACCCTTTCCATCTGTAGTTTTCTACGGGTCTTAGATGCTTAGCTCATTTGAAAAAATACCTTGTGCTTTGTTTGTTTTTGAAAGAGAAGTAGTTTCAAAATGCCTTAGTACGGCGATTCGCTTTATGATAACTCTTGTATCATACCTCAAGAGTGTTGATAAAGAGAATGTTTTTTGAAAGTGTTTTTTTGAAATGTGTAAGTGTAAAAAGTTTGTTTTGAGCATAACATCTATGAACTTATCTACTTATACTCGAAAAGTTTTGTTCTTTTCCTCCTATCCTTTAGACATTGCTATCATACTATTAGTGAGTAGATAGACCTATCGTTGGATGTTTGAGGGACATTCTAAGGGACGTTTTTATAGTCACAAAGGCAACTGGGCAAGAAGTTTTAGTAACTACCCTAGGGTTCTAAGATCATATTTTTGCCGAGGCAATATCGAGAGGGTCATCGAGGGGCTTATGATCTTTAAACCAGAGGGTAACCACTAAAATCTCTCACGTTTCGAGAGTTGTGACTGTTTCTCCGAAGGTAACCGAACTGGGGTACCTTAGAGGTGCGCATGTGGATGTGTGCTTGTTTCAGTTATTTTTGTCTTGAGTTAGGTTTGCTAACGTTTGATTATTGATCTTGTCATGCAATCCTATTAGGCATACATCTAAGCAGTTAATATATACAGGAATTAAAAGTGCGGAAATGTAAATCCTACGCTATTACATGGCTTTGGGGATTAATTACAAGTCCAAAAACTTGGAAAAATGAAGAAAAGTGGTAAATAGTCCTAGTTAATTTCTATTACATCCCATGAACAGTTACAGTAATATGAAAAGTGTGAAAATAAATAAATGCGTGCGAATTGAGAAAAACGTCTAAAAATCCTAGTGAAAGGAAAATATTTTGTTTGCTTTTATTTATTTTAAGAAAATAAAGTCTAAGTCTATTTAATTTTAATTTTAAGAAAGATGTTAAAGTAATTAAATTAATTAGTTAACAAAAATAATTTTAATTGAAAAAAAAAAGACTAGACCTAATTTTTTGTGATTTTGTTTTAATTTTAATAAAAAAGGAAGCAAGAAATAAAAGAAATAAACAAAACCAAAAATAAGAAAATGAAAAGAGGTCCTTCGATCCAGGGAAGGAAATGATCCTTCGATCCTGGGAAAGATATGGTTCTTTCGACCCAGGGAAAGAAATCGTCTTCTTCGATCCAGGGAAGGAAGCTATTCCTTTCGATTTGGGGGAGGAAATGATTTTCGATCTAGGCCTGGTGTCGAACCCAGGCTCTCTAAGATTACACACGCATCATTCACCACTGGGACATCTGTTCAGTCATTAATACAAATAACAAGAAAACAATATATTTGAAACATCATAAAATACTGAGGTGTTAAAACCATGGCATTGGTTTGGACTGAAGGTGTTTGTACAGGGAGTACGACCAAAACGTTGCAGGCTGCCCTAACAATGGTGTTTCTTTATTCCTGCCTTAAACCTTGCATGTGCTACGTCAAAACAAATCTAAACAACAACATAAGTATGGATCTATGCATCAAATTCATTGCATGAACTGAAAGATTAGAGCATGAGAATTTTACCCTACCAGAGCAACGAAATCTGCTTATTTTAGGATGCTTTAAGCGTCAAGGAGGGATGGTATGCACTCCTGAGATCCTCTAGATGATGATGGAACACCTGGACCGGACTGAGTATGGCTAGAATTGGTTGTTTGAATTTCACAACTTTTTTGGATTTTTGGCAATTTTTCGTGGCTCTCTAGGAAGTGTATATGCATGTATGAGGCAGTATGTCTGTCTGTTCTTTTACTTCTGAGAGTTTTGGGTTTATATAGGCAAAGATTTAAGTCAACATTTGTGTATCAAATCTTTGTTCATCATGAGGGAGAGATTTGATTTGATTTTTTCATGAAAACTTGCCATATTTGATACAATCAAGCGTTTCTGCCAGCTTGCTCTGAGTTGTTTTGGGCCTCCAACTTGATTGGAATCAAAATATTGGGATGCCTTTGCTCTTTTTAATGGCTCTGAACATCAAGTCAATTTTCTCACAGTTTCTTCCCCATGGCTTCTTCGATTGGCTCTAGTTTCATCCTTATAGCTTCTTCGATTGAGTCTATCTACATCAATTCGAATTGCTCAGATCTTTGATGACTCTGAATTCCAATTATTCAGAGTTTTCCCTTATCAGAGTTTCTTCAAAACCCCCTCATATCTTTGCTCTTCGATTGGCTATGACTTGTCCTCATGGCTCCTTCGATTGGACCCATCTATTTGCCTTAGCTGCTTGATTCTGGAAAACTCAAATAGCCCAAACAAGAACTTCATTTTGGCCAGTCGAAGCCTCTTTTGTCACTTCCTTCGAATGCCATTGTGCATGAGGCTTGAGCCTGGCAACATGTAGGACCAAGACCCATCATAAGACAAAATTTCTTTCAATGTGTCTCCTTCAAATGGACCACTTATATATCCTTCGAATGGACTTTTTGTGTGTCTTTCAAATAGTCCACGTGTATGCCTTGTGTCTTCTTTGAATGGGCCACCTATGTGTGTCCTTCGAAAGGACCTTTAGAGTGCACTTTCGAAGGGGTCATATTGTCTGTCATAGTGCAGAAACTGTGTTGAGGAGTCTTGGCCTTGTGCATTAAAAGAAAACACATAGGAATTCTTTTCCTTGTGCATTTGAAGGAAATTATAGAAGAAGCTTTTACCCTTGTGAATCCAAGACAAGTCTGAGGAAACCTCTGCCTTGTGGATTCGAAGGCCAATTGAAAGGAGCCTTTGACTTAGTGAATCAAAGGCAAGCATGAAGAGGCCTTTGCCTAGTGAATCGAAATAAACATACAGGAGGCCACTGCTGGTGAATCGAAGGGAACTTGTAAGGGGTTCTTGCCTAAATGAAACTTGGACGAAGGCCTGCTCGAAGGGGGCCCAACACTCAATCGAAGTTGGTGGGCTAATGCTTAATAGAAGGTTTTTAGATGCCTAATCAAAGCTTGTGAGACAAATATCGCTCGAAGAGTTTTAAAATCCCAGTCGAAGCTCCTTGTCCAGATTCCAATCGAAAACCCTTTTGTTCACCTGTCAATCGAAGGATATTGTTGACATGCCAATTAAAGGACACTGTTTAGATGCCAATCGAAAGACACTTGACCATCATTCAAAAAAATTCATTTTCTTTAGGCAAGTGTTTGTAACCACCCATGTAAGAGAAAACCTTGGGAAACATGAGAGGGCAAATTTTGGGGTACAATAGCTGCCCCTGTTCAATCTTCTTAAACCTGAGGATTTAGATTGGCTTGTCTAGCTTTCGTGATCTAAAGGTGGAAGAGGATTGAACACTAGAGTGCTTAGAAATTTGCACTCGCATGAAGTAACATTGATGGTTGATGATGGCGGGAATGGGCTTACATATGACATTTGGAGAAGATGACTGAGAGTCGTCGGAGATGGGCTTAAATATGCCATCCAAAGTAGATGTTGTTTTTGATAAATGGTCCCTTTGTGAGGAATTCTTGCTCCTCCTGTTTGAGGAGGACTCCATTGGGGAATGTGGGTTTCTGTTGTTCTCCTGCTTGAGAAAAACTCGGTGGGTTATGTTTGTACTGGAGAGACGAAAGTTTGATGTTTTCTGGTTGAAATCCAGGCTTCACGGTAACTTGTTGGCGATAATGGAATTAACCGTTACCTGAAAATACATTAGAAAGAGCCTATGTAAGGCTGTTTCAAGATGAGTCTGTGTTAGTCTGCATCCAGAGATATATGAGAAGGAGCCTCTGTGGGGATGCTTTAGGATGAGTCTGTGTTAGACTGCATTTGGAAAGTTTAGAAGGAATCCATGTAAGATTGCTTCAGGATGAGTCCGTGTTAGACTGCATCTGGAGATCATGAGAAGAAACCCGTGTAAGATTGCTTCACCTGGTCATGTAGATAGTTTTCTTGTCTGGTTTCAGGTGTTAATCTACAATCAGTTATTCACATATAGTTGTCCTGTCTGGTTTTAGGTATTAATCTGGAACTTGCTTTTATCGGTCGTTTGAGATAGTTCTCCTGGCTTGTTTCAGGTATTAATCTCTAACCTGAGAAAGAAAGATAGTTTTCCTGGCTTGTTACAGGTATTAATCTTCAATCTCCTCATGTAGATAGTTTTCCTGGCTTGTTATAGGTATTAATCTACAATCAGTCATCCACAGATAGTTTTCCTGGCTTGTTATAGGTATTAATCTGGAACTTGAAAATTTTCGGTCATTGAGATAGTTGTCCTGTCTGGTTTCAGGTATTAATCTCTGATTTGCTGTATAAGTTGGTAGTATTTGTATGTCTGCCAATTTAACTTGAAAAGGTAAAACTGGTTTCATGCGATGTCATGATGTATGAATTGCATGATGCTCTCAAAATAAATGAGATTGTGATATATGCATTTGTGTTGGATATGCTATGATGTTTGTAGAATGATGTATGAATGCAATGTATGAACATGTCAGTTGTTCCACTGCTGTATTGTTGAACTAGGGAAAATGAATCCTTGATTGCTATTGGGGATGAAGAATGTAGGTCTTCAAATTTGTTGAAGTTGGACTGCTGGGAGATGATCTTTCGTTGTTAGAGAAATAAACTTTGTTGGGGAAGGAAAACACTGTGAACCGCTTGGGGATTTTGTTGAAATCTTGTTGGGGAATCCTGAGAAGCTTGGCGACTTCACTGGGGAATCTTTTGATGTTTGAACAGTAGTTGGAGATTCTTGCTCCGCCGGGGATATGAGAACTCCTGACACCATTAGGCTGCATGGTGAGAATATGACAGTGACCTTGTAGTAGGATATCCCTGCCTCTGTACATGCTGGAGAAGGCATCTGCGGTGATTTCGTGGATGGCCTTTAAACATTGTCCCATTTCTTAAAGCCATTAATAACTGTCTTTTTATTTATGCGTATATTTGTTAACGGTAATTATATTCAAATGCATATGTTCAAAAATAATCACTGGACGTTTTGCAAACAAAACAGATAAATAAAAATAGAAGTTTTGCACTTTCGAAGAGATAGCTTTGTATTAATTTGAATAAGAGTTTTTGTACAAACAAATAGACATCCTAGTAAGAGAATGTCGTCGTAAAAACTGAAAACTATACAAAGAAAAACAGCTATGTGCAATTATCCCATTGGGTTCCCATTCTGCTATTGTCTTTATGTCTTTGAGCGTCTCATCTCTTTCGCTGCTTGTCCAAAGCTGATTGGACTGATTAGTACCGCTTGAGCTTGATAGTTGATACTGAAGATTGGTTGTAAGGTGATCCAACGGGACATAGTTATACGCTTTGAATCCCTAACTTTTTCCTGGACCGCCCTTTCGGGTTTTCCGTCCACCGAGATACCCTTTTTTGCCCAAGCCGCCTTTTCAGGTTTTTGACTTGCCGGGTGTACATGTGTTTTTTATGTATATCCCTAATTTTTTTCCCATACCCTTTTGGTTCGTCGGGATGCCCTTATTTTTGCCTAGTCTAGTCAACCTAACGGGTCTTTGTTCATGCGTAGTATCTTTTAACTATGTCCGCGTTTACGGAGTGCAGAAGGTCGTCACCGTCCATGGTGGTTAAGATCATGGCTCCACCAGAAAATATGTTCTTGATCATAAATGGCCCTTTGTATGTGGGAGTCCATTTTCCCCTGGGATCACTTTGTGGCAGTATGATGTGCTTGATTACTAGATCACTGTCCTGATATACTTGACATCTGACTTTCTTGTTAAGAGCTTTGATCATATATCTGACCATGGTAGACAACTACGAGCCTCTTCTCATCAATCAGGTTTAATTGGTCAAGTCGAGTCTGGACCCATTCGTCTTCGCTCAAACCTTCATCCTTCATGATTCTCAAGGAATGGATCCGGACTTCTATGGGCAGGACAACTTCCATATCGTACACCAGAGAGAAAGGAGTTGCCCCTGTTGATGTGCGCACCGTGGTACGGTAACCATGAAGAGAAAATGGTAACATCTTGTGCCAGTCTTTATATGTCACCATCATCTTTTGTATGATTTTCTTGATGTTTTTATTAGCAGCTTCTATAGTGCCATTCATATTTTATTGGTGAGGAGAAGAGTTATGATGTTGGATCTTGAATTACATGCAGAGCTCGGTGATCATGGTGTTATTGAGATTGGTACCATTATCTGTAATAATTCTTTCTAGAATACCGTACCGACATATAAGGTTATGTCTGGTGAAACGGGACACAACGTTCTTGGTAACATAAGCAAATGAAGTTTCCTCGACCCACTTTGTGAAGTAATCAATTGCGACGAGGATGAAATTGTGTCCATTAGAAGCTGTAGGTTTAATCTCTCTGATCATGTTGATACCCCACATTGCAAACGGCCAAGGAGCAGTCAAGATATTTAGAGGAACCAGGGGCACATGCACCTTGTCATCATAGATCTGGCATTTATGACAAGTTCGTGAATGCTGATAACAGTCTACTTCCATAGTAGACTAATAATATCATGTCCGTAGGATCTTTTTAGCCATTGTGTGCCCACTAGAATGGGTGTCGAAAGTACCTTCATGCAAGTCATCCATAACCTTTTCCACCTCACTCTTGTCTACGCACCGAAGCAAGGTATAATCGTAAGAACTTGTCGGAGAACCTTTTTAGGAACTTCTTATCATTGACTGAAGCTCCCTCAGGATATTCTTGGGCTTCTAGATATCTCTTGACTTCATGGAACTAAGGTTTGTCCACTACTTCTTCAGTATCAATCTCGTGATAGTACGATGGTTTGTCCATCCTTTCAATTGTGATCTGAGGAGCCTCATTATCCCACCTGACTTTGAACATGGATGACATTATAGCTAGCGCGTCCTCTAGTTGATTTTCCATTCGTGGAAAATGCTCAAAGGTAATTTCTTTAAAATGTGGAATCAGTGTCAACACATGCTCTCTGTAAGTGATAAGATTTGGATGCTTCGTGTCCCATTCTCCTTTGATATGACTGATTACTAAGGTCGAGTCTCCAAATACATTCAAGAATTTGATCCTCAAGTCGATAGCAGCTTTGAGACCCATAATACATGCTTCATATTCAGCCATATTGGTGGTATAATTGAAACATAATCTGGTAGTGAAGGGAGTATGACAGCCTTCAGGAGATATGATCACAACACCGATGTCATTTCCAAGAGCGTTGGAAGCTCCGTCAAAAACCATAGTCCATCGGGATCCTTTTTCAGGTCCTTCATCCAGTCCAGGTTCTTCATAATCAATTACTAGCATGATATTCTCGTCCGGGAACTCAAAATTCATGGATTGGTAGTCGTCCACAACCTGATGAGCCAAATGATCAGCTAGTAAACTTCCCTTAATTTCCTTCTCGGTTGTATATTGAATGTCATATTCAGTCAGGATCATTTTCCATATTGCTATTCTTCTAGAGAGAGTGGGCTTCTTGAAGATGTACTTGATAGGATCCATTTTAGATATTAACAAAGTAGTGTGAGTTAACATATACTGTCTTAGTCGGCGAGCAGCCCATGCCAAAGCGCAACAAGTTTTCTCAAGCAGTGATTATATTGTTTCACAGTCGGTAAAATTTTTGCTAAGGTAGTATATTGCATTCTCTTTTCGACCAGACTCGTCATGCTGCCCCAACACACACCCTATTGAATTCTCTAACAATGTTAAGTACATGATCAGAGGCCTTTCTTCGATTGGGGGCATCAAAATTTGAGGCTCTGGAATATATTCCTTGATTTTGTCAAAGGCGTTCTGGCAGTCGTCATTCCACTTCACTGCTTGATCTTTCTTCAGTAATTTAAATATTGGCTCACAAGTAGCGATCATATGGGAAATGAATCTGGCGATGTAATTCAGACGTCCCAAGAATCCCCTGACCTCCTTCTCAGTGAAAGGAGTTGGCATTTCTTGTATAGCTTTAACCTTTGCAGGGTCTACCTCAATACCTTTTCCACCGACAATGAGGCCTAAGAGCTTACCAGATCTTGCTCCAAAGGTGCACTTATTCGGGTCCAACATCAGTTTGTACTTCTTCAGCCTTTTAAACAGTTTCTGCAGGTGACCAAGGTGCTCCTCTTCAGTCTGAGACATGGCTATCATATCATCAATGTAGACCCCTATCTTGTGATGGATCATATCTTGAAACAGAGCTACCATGGCGCACTGGTAGGTTTCCCCGACGTTCTTTATCCCAAATGGCATAACTTTGTAACAGAAAGTTCCCCACTGTGTGACGAAGGTCGTTTTCTCCATGTCTTTGGGTGCTATTTTGATCTGATTCTACCCGGAGAAGCCATCCATGAATGAGAATACCTTATGGTGTGCGATGTTGTCAACCAGAACATTAATATGGGGAAGTAGGAAGTCATCCTTGGGGCTTGCCCTATTCAGGTCTCTGCAATCCACATACATACGTACCTTACCACCCTTCTTAGGTACTGGAACAATGTTAGAAACCCAATGTGGATAAGAGGTAACAGCTAAGAAACCAGCATTGAATTGTTTCATGACTCCGGCTTTGATCTTTTCTGACATCTCTGGCCGCATACGATGAACCTTCTGTTTCATTGGAGGGCAATCCTCTTTTGTAGGTAGGTGATGAACCATAATATCGGTGTCATGTCCCAGAATGTCTTCGTATGACTAGGAAAACACCTCAACATAGTCATGTAGCATCTGTATTAACCGCTTTTTGACACTATGCTCCAGATCGGCACCTATCTTGACTTCTTTTTTGTCCTCTTCTGTACCCAAGTTAATTGTCTCAACCGGCTCCTCATGAGGCTGTATTGCCCTTTCTTCCTATTGTAACAGTCTGGAAAGTTCTCCTGGTACCTCACAATCTTCCTCACTTTCGTCCTCGGCTTGGTAGATCGTATTTTCAAAGTCATAATGAGCAATACCAGAACCGTTAGTAATGGGATCCAGAGTGGATGTGGATCTGCAGTTCGATATGTGGGGGTGTGTAAGAGCATACCTATATATTTTTTGATAAAGTAAAAAGGCAGAAAAGAAAAAACAAATAGCACAAAAAATTTGCATGCAAAACATCTAATGTTTTATTGATGACATATGAAAATGAAGTAATGACCTTCACAAATAGACCCATTGTGCCTCGGGTAAGACACAAGGCTTTAAAGTTTCAATTGTTCAAATATTACATATCCTCAAAAACAAAAAGAAAAATTACTCTTGAATAAAAGTAATAGGCACAAAGTCTTTAGCCTCCTAATTGTTGAGTCCATCGCTGATGGTTGGAAAGATCCATTTGTCCAGGTCGCATTCATTGTCAGCATCTTCCGTAGCGGAGACAACATCAATAGCACTGACTCCCGGGCCATGCTTGGGTATAGGTGCAGTTGTGACGTTGGGAGTCTTAAGGGGATCAAATTCAACCTCCTTTGCATCAATAAGGTCTTGCACCTTGTTCTTCAAAGCCTAACAATCGTTTGAATCATGCCCTGGAGTTTCAGAGTGGTAGGCACATCGAGCATTTGGGTTGTAGCAGGGAGAGGCATTATTAGGATTCTTCGGAGCCTCCTTTAGGGTTACCAAATTAGACTTCAGCAGATGTGGCAAAACTTGAGGTAATGTCATGTTGATCTGGGTGAACTGTCTTCTGGGTGAATCTGGTCTGCGCTGATTATTTTGTTGTTGGTTTGAGGCAGGATTGGAAATTATAACAGCCCCTACCATCGAACGACGCTCAACTTTGTTGTGATTTCTTTGGCCATAAGCAGCATTGACCTCCTTCTTTCCAGTGAAAGGTTTCTTTGTAGTACTGGAGGATGCATCTCTCTGGATTTTACCACTTTTTATACCATCTGTTGTACCCCAAAATTTGCCCTCCCATATTCTTCAAGATTTGGCCAAGATCAATCTTCAGATGATTCAAAATCTCTCAAAGGTTGCACAGTCCAATTGCCTCCTAACACAGTCAAAATTAGGGTTTTGGTTATGGCAAATAAATTGAGATTTTCAAGGGTCCAATCAAGGCCCATATGCCCATAAACATTGTCAAGCATCCATATGCCAAGTTTCAAGACTCACAACATCAAATTGCACAGTCAAAAACCCTAATTGCTTCACAGTCAACTGCAGGGGCAAAATGGTCATTTGACAGTCAAAAGTCAAAATTTTTGGTCAACATCTTATTTTGAAGCCACAAACATCATTTGATCAATTCTTGATCATGATTCTCAAAGCATGGCTCAAAAAGTCTCAAGATGCAAAAGTTTCTATTTTTGGGACAGTTGGAAAAGTCAACTGCAAATTGACCAAGGCATAACTTCCTCATGGTTTATCAGAAAAATTCCATCCAAAGCTCATTTTGAAGAGGATGACATTTCTTACAACTCACCTTCACACTTCAAGTCCAAGAAATGCTCTCACAAAAAGTTATCAATTTCAACATTATAGGTCATTTTCAAAAGTCAACAAAAAGGCACTTTAAGTCAAAGACCATAACTTGATATTGGTAAATCAAAATGACATGGGACCAAATGCATTGGTTAGAGGACTTCAAGACCTTTCCAAAATGTCCAAGAACATGTTCATAGCTTCAAAATTGAGCAAGATATGCCTTGTAGAAGTTGGGAAATCTTTGGGAATTTTGAAAAGTCAACTTTGCACAAAAGGCTTCAAAAATGCTAATGGGCGTCAATTTCTTTCATGAATCATTACCCAAAGGCTATGCACGACCCATTGACCTCAAAGGGATGTATTTTCTTATTTTTGATTAATTATTTGAATTTTATTATTATTAATTCACTTAATTAAATTTAAATATGAAAAAATATCAAATAACACTTATCAAATCTTTTTGTGCAGCAAATTCACTCATTATGAGCTAAATATTTCGTGCATCAATTAACAAGGCAATATCTTCCACAATTGGCAATGATTGGCATGAAAAAGATTGAAAAAAAGATATGGAAAATCAAATATTCAAAACATTGATTCAATGGACTATGGGCTTGGTTTTTTGACCTAGAAAGCTTCACTTACATATGCATAACATAACCTAATCCTAAGACACACGAAGGCTGCTCAGAAAAGGAAGAATAAAATTGCAAATTTTTGGCAAAAAATTGAAAACTGATTTCACACCTAGAAGGCGTTTCAAAGCTTCAAAAGTATTCCAAACGCTTGCTGGGACTTCCTTGAACGTGTTTCAATCCCTTTCCAGTCTCCACGCACAAAGAATTGGTAGAACAGCATTGCACTTGTCACAAACTTTTCCATAATCGTGTTTTAATTTACATGCATTATTCATGAATTTTAACTATTGATTTATACTAACTATGATATTTTGAAGCTGTTGGTACCATTCAATTGAAGTATGGCTGCCTAAATAAGAATTCACCATTAACGTGTTCTAGGGTTTCAGGACTCAGAAAATGGGGCTTTCCCCATATGGAAAAATTGGATCCTAAAACCTATGCCATTAAAATCGTGACATCCAAACGAAGCAAATTGACTACTCGCGCCTTTTTTATATTTGCCCAGGTGCTAATCGCTATTTTTTATGGTCGAGTTTAGTGGGGGTTTAAAACCCCTGCTATTTGTTTGATAATTGCAGGAAAAATAAGGAAGACGAAGGACGTGGCCTGATGCTATAGGGCAATTCAAAACCTGGCGCGTTTTTTATTGTTTGATATCATTAACTTTGGTTTCTTTTTATATTATTCATGTTCCATTAACATTACAAATACGCGCATTAGCTCAGTTGGTGGGTGAGTTGGCTTGCAGGTATTGGGACCTGGGTTCGATTCCCAGGTCCCCCCAAACGTTTAATAATTTTTGTCCTAATGTGTTCATACGCAGCGCTTCATCCAAGGTTCACCATACGCCTTCACATGCTGGCTTGCCACGTAATCATAATGACCAATCTGAAGGCCAGAACATGCAGTCCATCATACGCCTAGGTCAACCGCCCCACACGTGATCCCTGAAAGTCAAAAAGGGCTTGTTCTGTTGGGCCAAATTGCTTCCAATTTACCTCCAAAAAGGGCCAGACACCCCCATGGTTTGCACATTTTTATTTTTTTTATTTGATTTCCCTTTTATTCTTTTAATTGTTTTTAATTATTTCTTTTAATTCCATAATTAATTTTCACAATATAAAATACAGAAAAATTAAAATATGTTTAATTATATTTAATTTCTATTAATTTATTTTGTAAATAAATGTTAAATAATTAATTTAGTTAAATTAGGTTTTAAAACTTAAATCTTTTTCTTAACAAATTAAAATATGTAGAAATTAGGGTTTTTAACTTTTCATCATTTTTTTATATATAATTTTCTCATCATTATTATTATTATTAATTACTAATTTATTTTGTAAATAAATATGTACATTAAATATTTAGTAAATTAGGTTAAACTTGAATATTTTTTCATTAATAATTAAAAAAACAACTTAGAATTAGGGTTTCTCTTCAATTTTAATTTCTTTATTTCATAAATACAAAAAAAACCTAAAAAACATTTCTTTTCTTTAATAAAATAAATAATTAACTTTCTTATTTCAATTTAACTTCAAAAGGGTTCAACGCCCTCGAACATTCGATTCTAATTTCTTTTCGCACGTTATTTTATTTCCTTTGTGAATATTATGTAACTGCTCAAGCCATGTAATAGTAACTAGGTTTTACTTTCCGCATTTTTATTCAAACGGGTCTTTGTTAATTTGGCGATGTATAGACCCGCGCCTTGTAATAGCGTAGGATTTTACTTTCCGCATTTAAATTTCCGCACTTTTAATTATAATTGTATGAAAGAATGTATGGCCTAATTAAAAACAATGCGTAGATCACCATGATACATGTGAAAGATAAAACATAACATAAAAACAACACACAAATTCACACACCACTCTTAGGGTACGCCTCACTGTTGCCTTGCCTTCGAAACGTGGTCGTCGAGTATAGGACGTTTTAGTAAGTCCTTATGTCCATGACATGATCCAGTTGCCTCGAAATGGTTGCCTCGGAATTAAAAAGGATCAATGGCATAAGGGTAGCTTCTAAGGTGTCCTACTATTTCTCTGGTGACTACACTGTCCCTACAAACGAATTGACCCGAACACCTCCAACGGTGGTGCTACCTACCTCTCAATGGTGGGATGGCACTACCTTAAGGACATTTACACAGCTTAATTCCTTAGGGTAGGTGGATGACTCATAGATACTTGCTCTCTCTAAAAAACAATCAAAACTCTTTTCACACTGACACTTTCAAAAAGCTTTCAAAACAATTTTTCAAACACTCTTGAGGACTGATACAAGAGTTATTCAAAAAATTTTCAAAGAAACTTTTTCAAACCCACTCACAATTGAAAAGCAAACATTTTGAAAACACAATGAGCAAGTATCTAAGAGCCCATGGATAACCATGGATAGAAAGGGTGCTAACACCTTCCCTTTCTATAAATCTACCTCCCGAACCGAGAAACTATCTCATAAGGAATTTTGCTGTGCTTTTGTCCTGTCCATGTTGGAGAAAATAAAAGACGGTGGCGACTCTTGCTTCCGCGACATTTCGCGAAACCAGCGTTAAACAGTCAGTTCCAGATCCACCGATCACAGAACTGGCGACTCTGCTGGGGATACTAATAAGTGAGGTGTACCTTAGGACTAAGATCACTTGTGTTTTCAATTGTTATGCTTGTTTGCTTTATATTTGTGGGCTGCATCGGAGTTACATAGATCCTAACCCGGATCTGGGGATACCCTGTTAGGTAGCATAAGCTGTGAGGGACCTGTCCGGCGTAGACCGACATGGGTGAAGCAGTGGCTATGTTGGTGTGGCACCTTGGTCTGTACCGATATCCCTTGTGTTGCAACGAGGAGAATATGGGTCTTCTGAGGAGTCATTAAGCACCAACCGACCTTAGAACCTTAAATGACCCAACTTGGCCAATAGAACAGTAGCAGTATGCTACGCCCATTGAGGCTAAACTCTCGTGATGGTTCTGGCCGCAAGAAAAGATTGCGATGCTGGAGTTATGACCGATTGAGGGTAGTCAGTGATATTGGGATCCTCTAGAACCCGGTTACTTCTGATAGGACAGGTCTTAACCAACAAACTGAAAGAGGGTAATACCTAGACCCCATGTTAGCCTAAACTCTAAGGGCTTGTCTTGTGTGACTTGTGTGCCTTATCATGTTTGCCTTGGTGAATATTTGTGGTGTGCTTTATCATAACATCATGCCATTATAAACATTGCATGCATCCTGCATAAGGACTGACCATTTCAAAGACAAGAGGGTTTCACTTTTGCTCTGTTTTGTAGGACATCATGATGCCTATGCGAAGGAACACTATCCGGTTCAACTTTGTTCACCCACCTGAGCTGCTTGAATAATTGGTTAGCAGAATTCCAAATACCACTTCCTTCATCCAGAGGCATGGTTCTCTTCTCGGCTTAGTCACTGCAAAGTGGGACCAACAACTGATGAGTGTCCTGACCCAGTTTTATGACCCTCTGTACCAGTGCTTCACCTTTCAAGACTTCCAGCTGGTCCCTACCCTGGAAGAGTTCTCTTATTTGCTTGGCATCCCCATCTTGGATCAGACTCCCTTCACTGGCTGGGAAAAGACTCTTAGGCTCGAGGAGATTGCTGCAGCCCTTCCCTTGACCCATAAAGAAGTGATGGACAACTGGGTGACTAGAAGTGGAGTTAAGGGCTTCTTGGCTAAGTTTCTGATTGGTAAGGCTAACAATTTCTGGAATGACTTGGACTTTAGGGCGTATGAAGACATTCTGGCTCTCTTAATCTATGGTCTAATCTTGTTTCCTAATCCTGATAACTTCATTAACGTCACTGCCATAAGGATCTTCATGTCTCGGAACCTTGTGCCCACTCTCTTGGGTGATATCCTGCAACAACTTTATGTTCGTACTGCCCGAAGACGAGGAACTCTGTGGTGTTGTATTCCTTTGTTAGTGAGGTGGTTTATTTCGCACCTCCCTAAGTTCGTGCTGAAGAACAAAGAAGGAAGAGGTTGGGCTCATAGGTTAATGTCTCTCACTGATAAAGACATTATTTGGACTCTCGGAGGTTTGGATGAGGTAGCTGTTATTGATCGTTGCAGAGAATATCTTAATGTTCCTTTGATTGGTACCCAAGGAAGAATCTCTTATAATCCATGTCTAGCCCTCCGTCAGTTTGGAAGAGCCAGAAGAACAGGGCATCATGAGATGTTGGTGCCTCACATCAGTTTTGAGTTTCAGGTAGATAGTGACGAGCTGCGTCGTAGGTTCATCAAGGCTTGGGACAGAATTCACAAAGCTGGCCCACAAGAGTTGGGACCGAAGACTTCTCTACCTATGGAAGCCTACTACAAATGGGCCCGCGTCCGTGCTCAGAAGTTAGGTATGCCGTATAAAGTTGTCAGACCCATCATTCTTGAATATCCTGATAGAGATGGGGCTCCTCCAACTATTCTCCCTCCTCAGATACCTACTGATATTGATACATTAAAGAGGTCTTGGGCGCAACTGCGAGAAGAACGGGATTCTTATCGGGAAAAGTTCAACGAGCAGGAATTGAAGATCCAGAGACTGACAAAGCAGTTGGAGAATGAGCGAGCTCTGAATGACTACATCCGTACTGAGAAGAGGAGACCCTGGGATCAATGATGAACTTTGGATATTCTTTTACAGTTTTATTTCCCTTTTCAGTATTTCCATTTTTATGTAACGCCTAAGGGCAACCTGTTGAACAATTTAAATTTCAAAGTTGAATCTAATGAAGTATGTTCCTTTTTGTTTACAAAGTTGATTCCCGATTGTCTTTGAAAACATAAATCATACGCATTCCATTCATCATGTGCATCACAGGAACTCTTCTTTTCAGGTTGCTTAATGTTCTTCACTGTTTATTTCAGCATCATGAACCCTGAATCATCTACCGAGCAGTCTATCAAGGCCCTTCAGGCTCAGAACGCCCAATTCCAAGAGCTGATTATGAGTTTGGCCCAAGGTCAAGAGGAGTTGAAGGCTCTGCTGGTCAAGAAGAATAAGAAGAAGAGAACTGTATTGTTATACAGGGGCCGGAGGTTTGGTAACACACTGTAGAATGAGGTTGATCAAGCTGGTTCTTCTGTGGGAAAAGGCAGTCCCCAGGGGGGAAGAGTTCCTAGTTCGGTGGTCTCTGACAATGAGACGTATTTTAATGAGGAGCAGTATCCTCCAGCTGAAGACAGGTACAAGCAGTTGGAAGACCGTCTGAATGCCATGGAAATTCAACAAGTGCCTGGTTTGGATTTCGGAGACTTGGGTCTATCTTCTGGTGTGGTAATCCCACACAAGTTCAAAGCACCATCTTTCACAAAGTATGACGGGGCGTCCTGCCCTAAGCTACATCTCAGATCTTATGTGCGGAAGATTCAGCCGTACACTGTGGACAAGAACTTGTGGATCCACTTCTTCCAGGAGAGTCTTTCAGGGACTCATCTCGAATGGTTCTATCAGCTGGATGGAACCAAGGTTCGTAACTGGGAGGAGTTGGCTACTGCTTTTTACAAGCAGTATCAATATAATGCCGACCTTGCTCCTACACGTACCCAACTCCAGGGTATGTCGCTAGGATCGGGAGAAGGTTTTAAAGAGTATGCGCAGAAGTGGAGGGACCCAGCTGGCAGGGTGCAGCCACCATTAACCGACCGTGAGCTAGTGGATATGTTCTTGGGGGCCCTATCCGGGCCGTTCTTTAATCATCTCATTGGCAATTCGTCTGCAGGGTTCACAGACCTCATTCTGACTGGGGAAAGGATAGAGGCTGGCATGAAATCAGGAAAGATTCAGAAGGGTGCATCCTCAAGTTTTGAGAAGAAACCTTTTAAAAAGGAGGCCAGTGTTGTGTATGGGCCTAGAAGGCAAGACAAACCAGAACGCCGCCAAGCTGTCAACGCGGTGGTTATTGCTAAGCCTGCTGCCGCTCCTCGGCAACCTAACCAACCAAGGGGTGAGAGACCCAGGAGAGAATACACTCGGCTGAGTATGACCTTGTCACAGATCTTGCCACAGCTGCTATCAACCAACTTGGTGACCGTCAGAGAGGCTCCGAAGGTTGTGAACACTACCTCTCCTAAGTATAATCCAAATGCCCGTTGTGCTTATCACTCTGATAGCCCGGGGAATTCTACTGATGACTGCTGGGCCCTGAGAAATAAGGTTCAGGACCTTATCGATGCGAAGGAGATACAGTTTGAGGCACCTGAGAGGCCAAATGTTGTGACTGCTCCTATGCCCCAGCATGGAGTAAATGCTGTTGATGAAGACTTGTATGCCGTTTCTGTGGAGGATGTTGCCACCCCTTTGTTGACTGTTAAGAGGAACCTGTTGCTGGCCGGTTTATTTCCGGGTTGTAGCAAGGGTTGCCTTTTGTGTGTTGTTTCCCCTACTGGTTGTTCGTTGCTGAAGTCAGGCGTCCAAAGCCTGATGGATAGAAAATAAATTTTGTTCAAGAAGACCGCTGTTCCTTTTGTTCCTGTTGAAGAAGTATCTGTCGTCACAATTTTCAACAATCCTACCAAGGCTCCCCCGAGGAAGCCAGTCAAGATCATGTCTGTTGCACCCATCATTATTACTATTCCGGGGCCCCTCCCCTATGAATCTGACAAGGCTGTCCCATGGCACTATGGGGCAGATGTATATGCACTTGGAGTGAAGCAGGAGTTCAACACCGGTTCCGGTATCAGCAACATCACTGGTCCCGCCAAAGTAACTCGCAGTGGCAGGCTCTTCTCGCCTGACATTGCGCCACCATTTATCCGAAGACCTCTTATAATTACGCCTGCAAGTGCGTCTGTTTCCACTTCTGATCCAGTTTCTACCCCGGCTGCCGAGTCATCTAATACTCGGGGCAAAGGGATTGATGATGTGCCTGTCCGGCTGGAGGCACCGAAGACTGAATGTTGAAGCCTCCCTGCAAGAGATGGAGGAAATTCTTAAGATAATCAAGAAAAGCGATTTCAACGTCGTAGAACAGCTGGGGCATACCCCCTCCAAGATCTCCATGCTATCATTGCTGCTGTGCTCAGAGGCCCATGCCAAGGCCTTGATTTCATTTCTGAAGACGACCCATGTGCCACAAGAGACATCTGCAGATCAATTCACTGACTGTGTGGCCAATTTGACAGGTGACAATGGTTTGGGTTTCTCGGATGCTGATCTTAGCACCAAGGGAAAGAACCACAATGATGCCCTGCATGTCTCCATAGAATGCAGGGGCACTACTCTCGCACACGTGTTGGTGGACACCGGTTCTTCCCTGAATGTATTACCCAAGAAGGCCTTAGACCGGTTGGATTGTGAGGGCCTGGAGTTGAAACCTAGTAACATTATTGTCCGAGCCTTTGACGGGTCGAAGAGGATGGTGCATGGTGAAGTGGATATCCCGATCCGTGTTGGTTCTCAAGTCTTCGATTCAACGTTCTATGTGATGGATATTCGTCCATCTTATTCCTGTTTGCTGGGTCGACCTTGGATTCATAAAGCTGGGGCTGTGACCTCCACTCTACACCAGAAGCTCAAGTACCCGGTCAGAGGGAAGATTGTTACTGTGCAGGGGGAGGAAGAATACATGGTTAGTCATCGGAATTCATTCCGGTATATTGAGATGGACGGGGAGTTTATTGAAACCCCCTTTCAACATTTTGAAGAGGTACCTCCAACATTGGCGTCGGCTGAAACAGTAGTGGAAGAAGACTTTCCTCTGAAGATGGCCTCCTTAAAGGACGCCCGGGCTGTAATTGAGAAAGGTGAATGTGCTAACTGGGACCGGCTCCCTGATTTTACTCCTAAAACTGACAAGTTTGGACTGGGTTTTACTGTAGAGGCTCAGAGGGCTGTACGCAAAGCTAGGATCGGAAGACCTCCCGTGTTCATCACCAACCCGGGAGTAAATGCTATTGAGAGCGATGTGGAGGAATCAAAGTTTGATAGCTGGATCTACCCGACGACTGATGGTGGACTGACCAATTGGACCGCAAAAGATCACATACCTGTTACTTTTGTTACGCAGTAATGAATTCCTGTTTTTTTAATTTGAACAATAAATTGAGACTTTATGGCCCGGTGTCCTACCCGGGGCAACGTTGGCTTCATTTGTGAGGGCTTATTAACTGTCATTTCCATATATCATGAATAAAGACATTGGACGTTTTTCGCATTTCAAATCTTGTGCTCCCCTTCTTTCTTTCTCTCTTTATATATTGCAAAACAGCTGTATTTACACACACTCACTCATACAGGTTTCAATCAACTCTGGATCTCACTGGTAACGACTCTGCTACTGCCAGTTATGACTTCGAAAATCCGATCAACTTAGCCGAAGACGAAGGTGAAGATGATTGTGAAGTTCCTGGCAAGCTTGCAAGACTGTTACTCCAGGAAGAGAGAGCCATTCAACCACATGAAGAGCCAGTGGAAACGATAAATCTGGGTACTGAGACAGACAGAAAGGAAGTTAAGATTGGTGCCAATCTGGAGCTCAGCGTAAAACAGCGGTTGGTTCAGATGTTACATGATTATGTGGAGATCTTTGCCTGGTCTTACGAAGACATGCCTGGGTTGGATACCAACATCGTAGTCCATCACCTGCCTACCAAGGAAGACTTCCCTCCGGTTAAACAAAAGGTCCGCCGTATGCGTCCAGAGATGTCCGAGAAGATCAAAGCTGAGGTTATGAAGCAATTTGATGTCGGGTTTCTAGCAGTGACTTCTTACCCTCAGTGGGTTGCCAACGTGGTTCCGGTGCCAAAGAAAGATGGTAAGGTCCGGATGTGTGTTGACTACAGGGATCTGAACAGGGCAAGCCCCAAGGATGACTTCCCCCTACCTCACATTGACGTTCTGGTTGACAATACTGCTCAGCACAAGGTGTTCTCCTTCATGGATGGTTTTTCAGGTTATAATCAAATCAAGATGGCTCCTGAAGACATGGAAAAGACTACCTTTGTTACTCAGTGGGGCACCTTCTGCTACAAGGTCATGCCATTCGGGTTGAAAAATGCTGGGGCAACCTACCAACGTGCCATGGTTGCTTTATTTCATGACATGATCCATCATGAGATTGAAGTGTATGTCGACGACATGATTGCAAGGTCTCAAACTAAGGAGGAACACCTTGACCATCTACAGAAGTTGTTTGACCGTCTGAAGTTATACAAGCTGAGGTTGAATCCAAATAAGTGCACATTTGGGGTAAGATCTGGAAAGTTGCTAGGCTTCGTCGTAAGTGACAAAGGTATTCAAGTGGACCCTGCCAAGGTTAAAGCCATACAAGAGATGCCAGTTCCCAAGACAGAGAAAGAAGTCAGAGGCTTTCTAGGACGTCTGAATTACATTGCCCGATTCATCTCGCATCTAACTGCTACCTGTGAACCAATCTTCAAGCTGCTGAAGAAAGATCAGGTAGTACGTTGGAATGATGAATGTCAGGCCGCTTTTGACAGAATCAAAGAGTATCTCCAAGAACCACCCATTCTTATGCCACCGGTTGAAGGGAGACCTCTGATACTATACCTGACAGTACTTGATAACTCAATGGGGTGTGTGCTGGGGCAGCATGACGAGTCTGGCCGAAAAGAGCACGCCATTTATTACCTTAGCAAAAAGTTTACCGACTGTGAGACCCGATACTCACTGCTCGAGAAAACTTGCTGCGCTTTAGTATGGGCTTCTCGCCGGCTGAGACAGTATATGCTGACTCACACTACTTTGTTGATATCAAAAATGGATCCAGTAAAGTACATATTCGAAAAGCCTGCTCTGTCTGGGAGAATAGCAAGATGGCAAATGATCTTGACAGAATACGACATCCAGTACACGACTCAGAAAGCTATCAAAGGAAGGGTATTGGAAGACCACTTGGCACACCAGGCAGTGGACGACTACCAATCAATGAACTTTGAGTTTCCTGACGAAAGCATCATGGTAGTAACTGATTGTGAAGTACCTGGACCGGATGAAGGACCTGAGGAAGGATCCCGATGGTCTATGCACTTTGACGGAGCCTCCAATGCTTTGGGTAATGGTATCGGCGCTGTGATCATATCCCCTCAAGGCACTCATACTCCACTCACTGCCCGGCTATGTTTCAACTGCACCAACAACATGGAGGAGTATGAGGCATGCATCATGGGTCTTCAAGCTGCAATTGACTTAAGGATTAAGTTTCTGAGTGTCTTCGGAGATTCCTCTCTCGTGATCAATCAGATCAAAGGCGAGTGGGATACGAAACATCTGAATCTTATTCCTTACAAAGAATGTGTGTTGACATTGATCCCCCATTTCACAGAGGTAACTTTTGAACACTTCCCAAGAGAGGAGAATCAGTTGGCGGACGCGTTAGCTACGATGTCTTCTATGTTCAAAGTCAAGTGGGACAATGAGGCTCCCCGAATCATCATCTGGAAACTGGATGAACCTGCATACTGTTGTGACCTTGAGGCTGAGGTAGTAACTGAAAAACCCTGGTATCATGAGGTGAAAAGGTACTTAGAAGCTCAAGAATACCCTGAAGGTGCATCCATCAATGATAAAAAGTTTATGAGAAGGTTCGCAGCGAAGTTCTTCCTTAGCAACGGCGTTCTGTACAAGCGAAACCATGATTCGACCCTCCTGCGTTGTGTGGATAAGACTGAAGCAGAAAGGATCATGGCAGAGCTACATGAAGGTACCTTCGGAACGCATTCCAGTGGACACACCATGGCAAAGAAGATCCTTCGGGCAAGATATTTCTGGTCCACAATGGAAGCCGACTGTTACCAGCATTCTCGGACATGTCATAAGTACCAGATATACGCTGATAAGGTGCACGTTCCTCCAGTTCCTCTGAATGTCTTGACAGCACCTTGGCCTTTCGCAATGTGGGGCATAGATATGATCGGCAAGATTAAACCTACAGCATCCAACGGGCATCGCTTCATCCTGGTGGCGATCGATTACTTTACAAAGTGGGTTGAAGCAGCTTCCTACGCTACAGTAACCAAGAACGTTGTGGCACGGTTCATTCGGCATAACTTGATCTGTCGGTACGGCGTCCCGGAAAGGATCATTACGGACAACGGTACCAATCTTAATAACAAGATGATCACTGAGCTCTGCGAGCAATTCAAGATACAGCATCACAACTCTTCTCCTTACCGGCCGAAGATGAATGGGACTGTAGAAGCAGCGAATAAGAATATCAAGAAAATTGTGCAGAAGATGACAGTGACCTACAAAGATTGGCACGAGATGTTATCGTTTTCTCTTCATGGGTACCGTACCTCAGCAAGGACGTCAACCAGGGAAACTCCATTTTCCTTGGTCTATGGCATGGAGGCAATCTTACCGATCGAAGTGCAGATACCCTCTCTCCGGATAATGAAGGATGCAGATCTGAGCGAAGATGACTGGATCCAGACTCAACTTGATCAACTAAACCTAATTGACAAAAAGAGACTCACTGCTATTTGTCATGGTCAGACGTACCAAAAACGGATGATCAGGGAATTTAACAAGAAAGTCAGACCACAAGAGTATCAAGTTGGGGACCTGGTAATCAAACACATCATCCTTCCTCAGAGTGATCCCAGGGGCAAATGGACCCCCACGTACGAAGGGCCATTTGTGGTTAAACATGTGTTCTCAGGAGGAGCCATGATTCTAACTACCATGGATGGTGACGACCTTCCTCACCCCGCCAATGCAGACATAGTAAAAAGATACTACGTGTGATAAAAGACCCGCTAGGTTGACATACCTAGGCAAAAATTAGGGCTTCCCGGCGAACCAAAAGGGTTCGGGCAAAATGAGGGATGAAATAAAAAATCTGTACACCCGGCAAGTCGAAAACCTGCAAAGGCGGCTTGGGCAAAAATGGGTATCCCGGTGGACCGAAAACCTGAAAGGCGGTCCAGGAAAAAGTTAGGGATTAAAGCGTAATACTATGTCTCATTGGATCACCTTGCATCCAGAATCCGGTATCAACATCAAGTTCAGACGGCATCGATCAGTCAGCTTCATCTTCAACCGAGCAGCCAAGTGATGAGACGCTCGAAGATATAAAGGCGATAGCAGAGTTGGAACCCAGTGGGATTATTCTTTTCACATAGCTGTTTTGTTTTCTTTGTACAAACTGTATAAACTCTGTTGTTCGGCGGTGTTCTCTTACTAGGACGTCAGCCTCTTGTACATAAACGCCTATTTACAGGCAAATTCAAAAATCAATACAAATTCACTCTTTTCAGACAAATTGCCAATTGTTTTTCCTTTTTCTGTTTTGTTTTGCGAAGAACGTCCAAGGTTCAATTTATGATATATGCATTTGACAATAATTGCTAACTCATAAATATTTTCATGCGAAACAAAGGATTAATTACAGGTAACATTAGAAACAGGGGCAATAATGAGTTGTCTAAAGCGATCTAATTGCTCTGTCCACCAAGGTACCAAGGTAAGTTCAGCTGAAGAACATAACCAAGATACCTTAATTCCCCAGAGAGTGAGCCAGCAAGTCAACGATACTCTCCCCAAGCAGAGTTAGACCACAATCAGCCTTAAGGAAGTTGGATTATCCCCAGAAGATCTCAACATTCCCCAGCGCAATATACAAACATTCTTAACAAGCATCCCCGGCAGTCTTGATCTAAGATTGTTCCACGGCGGTACACCAGACATTCAGTGGAGCCACTTCCCCAATACATCTCAAAAATTTCCCCAGGAGAGTCCAGTCCAAAAGTTTCCCCAGGAAAGTGGAATACATCTCCCCAGCAGGAAGCTTATCCCCAGTAGATTCTGGAAGCTTATCCCCTGTAGAGCACGAACGCGTCCCCCGGCTTATTTCAAAGGTTATTTCCTCACCAGGATATAACTGGGTTATCCTCAGCCAATTGCCACGGAAAGATCGTCTCCGACGAAGCTCTTCCTATCCTCTAGTGGAGTTCATCAATTCCTTCAACATAACATATCAATGGTATCCCCAGCGGAGTTATCATCAACATCTCAGTATCTCTCTCCCCACAGAGTAATTCCCCGCAGAGTATTCTATTCGCCAAGTTTATTCCCCAACGGAGTCATCCTCTCCTACCGGTATTCTTGCAACCATCATCCCCAGCGGAAACAACAAAGCATTATTCTTCAACATCAACTCAGGAGTTAACTTCCCGGCACCCGTCAAGGATTTATTATCCTAGACGAAAATACAATTCATAAACACATCTTCATACACTATAGCATGCATACACGCATCATGAACATACAATCTCACTTATTCTGAGAACATCCCGCATGTCATACATCATGGCATCACACACAACTAACGTTTTGTCTTTTCAGGACAAAGGTTAATACAAAGATAATTGCTATCAACGGTCGCAACTAAAGATCCGATTCCTGTATCTTGCCAGGGTGTATCTGTTGACGACTAACATTACCAGACTCGATTCTTGTATCTTGCCAGGGCACGTCTGAAGAGTTCGAGGATTCGATTCATGTATCTTGCCAGGGTGTATCTGTTGACGACTAACATTACCAGACTCGATTCCTGTATCTTGCCAGGGTACGTCTGAAGAGTTTGAGGATCTGATTCCTGTATCTTGCCAGGGTGTATCTGTTGACGACTAACATTACCAGACTCGATTCCTGTATCCGGCCAGGGCACGTCTGAAGAGTTCGAAGATCTGATTCCTGTATCTCGCCAAGGTGTATCTGTTGACGACTAACATTACCAGACCCGATTCCTGTATCTTGCCAGGGCACGTCTGAAGAGTTCGAAGATCTGATTCCTGTATCTCTCCAGGGTGTATTTGTTGACGACTAACATTACCAGACTCGATTCCTGTATCTTTCCAGGGCACGTCTGAAGAGTTTGAAGATCTGATTCCTGTATCTTGCCAGGGTGTGTCTGTTGACGACTATATTCTCCGGACTCGGTTCCTATATCTTGCCAGGGCACGTCTGAAGAGTTTAAAGATTCGATACCTGTATCCAGCTAGGGCACATCTACATAAAGAGTTTGAAGATCAACTCCTGTAACAGGCCAGGTAATTATTTTCTTTCTCAGGTACGCAAGTTCTCGCTAAGGAATCTCTTACGTGGTCGACAACTCCAAATGGAATCTATAAGCCCATCCTCCTATCCATCATCTCTCCGAATGGCATCTGTAAGCCCATTCCCTACATCACACTGCTGATACTCTACTATGTGAGTGCAAATTTCTAGGCACTCTAGTGTTCAATCATCTTCCACCTTCGGATTTCGAAAGGCACGACAGCCAATCTACATCCTCAGGTCTAAGAAGATTGAACAGGGGCAACTGTTGTACCCCAAAATTTGCCCTCCCATATTCTTCAAGATTTGGCCAAGATCAATCTTCAGATGATTCAAAATCTCTCAAAGGTTGCATAGTCCAATTGCCTCCTAACACAGTCAAAATTAGGGTTTTGGTTCTGGCAAAAGAAATTGAGATTTTCAAGGGTCCAATCAAGTCCCATATGCCCATAAACATTGTCAAGCATCCATATGCCAAGTTTCAAGACTCACAGCATCAAATTGCATAGTCAAAAACCCTAATTGCTTCACAGTCAACTGTAGGGGCAAAATGGTCATTTGACAGTCAAAAGTCAAAAATTTTGGTCAACATCTTATTTTGAAGCCACAAACATCATTTGATCAATTCTTGATCATGATTCTCAAAGCATGGCTCAAAAAGTCTCAAGATGCAAAAGTTTCTATTTTTGGGACAGTTGGAAAAGTCAACTGCAAATTGACCAAGGCATAACTTCCTCATGGTTTATCAGAAAAATTCCATCCAAATCTCATTTTGAAGAGGATGACATTTCCTACAACTCGTCTTCACATTTCAAGTCCAAGAAATGCTCTCACAAAAAGTTATCAATTTCAACATTATAGGTCATTTTCAAAAGTCAACAAAAAGGCACTTTAAGTCAAAAACCATAACTTGAGATTGGTAAATCAAAATGACATGGGACCAAAGTCATTGGTTATAGGACTTCAATACCTTTCCAAAATGTCCAAGAACATGTTCATAGCTTCAAAATTGAGCAAGATATGCCTTGTAGAAGTTGGGAAATTTTTGGGAATTTTGAAAAGTCAACTTTGCACAAAAGGCTTCAAAAATGCTAATGGGCCTCAATTTCTTTCATGAATCATTACCCAAAGGCTATGCACGACCCATTGACCTCAAAGGGATGTATTTTCTTATTTTTGATTAATTATTTGAATTTTATTATTATTAATTCACTTAATTAAATTTAAATATGAAAAAATATCAAATAACACTTATCAAATCTTTTTGTGCAGCAAATTCACTCATTATGAGCTAAATATTTCGTGCATCAATTAACAAGGCAATATCTTCCACAATTGGCAATGATTGGCATGAAAAAGATTGAGAAAAAGATATGGAAAATCAAATATTCAAAACATTGATTCAATGGACTATGGGCTTGGTTTTTTGACCTATAAAGCTTCACTTACATATGCATAGCATAACCTAATCCTAAGACACACGAAGGCTGCTCAGAAAAGGAAGAACAAAATTGCAATTTTTTGGCAAAAAGTTGAAAACTGATTTCACACCTAGAAGGCGTTTCAAAGCTTCAAAAGTATTCCAAACGCTTGTTGGGACTTCCTTGAACGTGTTTCAATCCCTTTCCAGTCTCCACGCACAAAGAATTGGTAGAACAGCATTGCACTTGTCACAAACTTTTCCATAATCGTGTTTTAATTTACATGCATTATTCATGAATTTTAACTATTGATTTATACTAACTATGATATTCTGAAGCTGTTGGTACCATTCAATTGAAGTATGGCTGCCTAAATAAGAATTCACCATTAACGTGTTCTAGGGTTTCAGGACTCAGAAATTGGGGCTTTCCCCATATGGAAAAATTGGATCCTAAAACCTATGCCATTAAAATCGTGACATCCAAACGAAGCAAATTGACTACTCGCGCCTTTTTTATATTTGCCCAGGTGCTAATCGCTATTTTTTCTGGTCGAGTTTAGTGGGGGTTTAAAACCCCCGCTATTTGTTTGATAATTGCAGGAAAAATAAGGAAGACGAAGGACGTGGCCTGATGCTATAGGGCAATTCAAAACCTGGTGCGTTTTTTATTGTTTGATATCATTAACTTTGGTTTCTTTTTATATTATTCATGTTCCATTGACATTACAAATACGCGCATTAGCTCAGTTGGTGGGTGAGTTGGCTTGCAGGTATTGGGACCTGGGTTCGATTCCCAGGTCCCCTCAAACGTTTAATAATTTTTGTCCTAATGTGTTCATACGCAGCGCTTCATCCAAGGTTCACCATACGCCTTCACATGCTGGCTTGCCACGTAATCATAATGACCAATCTGAAGGCCAGAACATGCAGTCAATCATACGCCTAGGTCAACCGCTCCACATGTGATCCCTGAAAGTCAAAAAGGGCTTGTTCTGTTGGGCCAAATTGCTTCCAATTTACCTCCAAAAAGGGCCAGACACCCCCATGGTTTGCACATTTTTATTTTTTTTGTTTGATTTCCCTTTTATTCTTTTAATTGTTTTTAATTATTTCTTTTAATTCCATAATTAATTTTCACAATATAAAATACAGAAAAATTAAAATATGTTTAATTATATTTAATTTCTATTAATTTATTTTGTAAATAAATGTTAAATAATTAATTTAGTTAAATTAGGTTTTAAAACTTAAATCTTTTTCTTAACAAATTAAAATATGTAGAAATTAGGGTTTTTAACTTTTCATCATTTTTTTATATATAATTTTCTCATCATTATTATTATTATTAATTACTAATTTATTTTGTAAATAAATATTTACATTAAATATTTAGTAAATTAGGTTAAACTTGAATATTTTTTCATTAATAATTAAAAAAAAAACTTAGAATTAGGGTTTCTCTTCAATTTTAATTTCTTTATTTCATAAATACAAAAAAAACCTAAAAAACATTTCTTTTCTTTAATAAAATAAATAATTAACTTTCTTATTTCAATTTAACTTCAAAAGGGTTCAACGCCCTCGAACATTCGATTCTAATTTCTTTCCGCACGTTATTTTATTTCCTTTGTGAATATTATGTAACTGCTCAAGCCATGTAATAGTAACTAGGTTTTACTTTCCGTATTTTTATTCAAACGGGTCTTTGTTAATTTGGCGATGTATAGACCCGCGCCTTGTAATAGCGTAGGATTTTACTTTCCGCATTTAAATTTGCGCACTTTTAATTATAATTGTATGAAAGAATGTATGGCCTAATTAAAAACAATGCGTAGATCACCATGATACATGTGCAAGATAAAACATAACATGAAAACAACACACAAATTCACACACCACTCTTAGGGTACGCCTCACTGTTGCCTTGCCTTCGAAACGTGGTCGTCGAGTATAGGACGTTTTAGTAAGTCCTTATGTCCAACACATGATCCAGTTGCCTCGAAACGGTTGCCTCGAAATTAAAAAGGATCAATGGCATAAGGGTAGCTTCTAAGGTGTCCTACTGTTGCTTTGGTGACTACACTGTCCCTACAAACGAATTGACCCGAACACCTCCAACGGTGGTGCTACCTATCTCTCAATGGTGGGATGGCACTACCTTAAGGACATTTACACAGCTTAATTCCTTAGGGTAGGTGGATGACTCATAGATACTTGCTCTCTCTAAAAAACAATCAAAACTCTTTTCACATTGACACTTTTAAAAAGCTTTCAAAATAATTTTTCAAACACTCTTGAGGACTGATACAAGAGTTATTCAGAAAATTTTCAAAGAAACTTTTTCAAACTCACTCACAATTGAAAAGCAAACATTTTGAAAACACAATGAGTAAGTATCTAAGAGCCCATGGATAACCATGGATAGAAAGGGTGCTAACACCTTCCCTTTCTATAAATCTACCTCCCGAACCGAGAAACTATCTCATAAGGAATTTTGCTGTGCTTTTGTCTTGTCCATGTTGGAGAAAATAAAAGACGGTGGCGACTCTTGCTTCCGCGACATTTCGTGAAACCAGCGTTAAACAGTCAGTTCCAGATCCACCGATCACACCATCCTCTACCCGTTCACCAATCAGTATTAGTTTAGTGAATGCAGCAGAAGAACTCCCAACCAAATGGTTAAAGAACGGCCCGGATAACGTGCCTAAGAACATGTCCACCAGCTCCCTATCAGACAACGGAGGCTGGACTCTTCCCGCAAGGTCTCTCCACTTTTGGGCATAATCTTTAAAACCTTCGCCAGAACCCATAGACATACTTTTCAACTGTGTACCAGTTAGGGCGAGGTCCATATTATATTGATACTGCTTATAGAAAGCAGCAGCCAGATCTTCCCAATTATAAACGTTGGTTCTTTCCAGCTGATAAAATTATTCCATCTGAGTCCCTGACAAACTCTCCAAGAAGAAATGTACCCACGGATTCCTATCAGTAGTGTGGGGTTGAATCTTTCTAACATACGACCTTAAGTGCAGCTTAGGACAAGAGACACCGTCGTACTTGGAAAAGGTGAGGACCTTGAATTTCTGCAGGATGACCACCCCTGAGATCAGTCCTAGCTCTTCAAAATCCATCCAGGGTATCCTCTGGATCTCCATAGCATTGAGTCGATCCTCCAGTTGTTTGTATTTATCATCAGTATGAGGGTACTGCTCCTCAGAATAGTCAGGTTCATTTTCCTCATACCCTGGATTGTTGTTTTCTTCCACTGGCTTCTCCTCTTGATTCTCCCCCTCATTTGACGGGGTTGCAAAATCTATAGCTCGCTTATCCAGTCCTCTGAACCTTCTTCCCAAACTCAATAGACCAGCTGGTTTCTTTGCCTTCTTGGTCTTTTCTTTGATGATAAGAGATTTTAGATCTTCTTGCCCCTGGGCTAGAGCCAGGAACATCTGCTGAAACTGAGCATTTTGAGCTTGAAGATCCTTCACTGTTTGTTCAAGAGTTGTTTCTTTTGCTGAAATAAAGAGCGAAAAGGATAAGAAACCTGTCTTGCAATATCTTATGCAACGAAGTGTATGTTAATGTTTATACAATGTTTTCAATGAATTTTAAGATCTTAAATTTGCTTAGTCAAAGAGAAGAACAAACATTAATTGCATTTATAAGTTTAAATGATTACAATGATGCCCCTTGGGCTTACAATTGAAGAGACAAAAGTGAAAATAAACTCCTAAATCTAACAGGACTCAAGCTTCCCATGAGCGCATCCTCTTTGGTGCAATGTAGGCATTCAAACTTTTTTCTTCATGCAATTATCTTGTAAGCTCTAAAACCCTTTTCTCACTTGCATAGAATTGGGCTTCAAAGGTATCTCGTTCCTCTTTGAATTGAATCCAAGACCTTTTTAATTCCTTGAGAGTAGTTGGCATGTCAGGATGGATAATGGTACGAGGTACATCTGTATCTGCAATGGGTTCCATGATGATGGGTAGAATGGTGGGGTAAGGAATCATGAGATTTTAAGCGCGAGCTCGCATCCACTTAAGATAAGGCTCCAAGGGGATGGAGTTCTTATGCCCCAACATATTGCTATCCACTTTGTTTACCATGACCCGAGCTCAGATGAACCTCTGACAGTACCCGTGAACATCATCCTCGTGGTTGAACATAATTCCTTCAACCAATATATCATGAGGAACATCCCTCCTAGCATACCTAAACTGTTGTAATGCCAAACAAGGGTTATAAGTGATTCCTTCCCTAATGCCTAGGATAGGGACATTAGGGAATTCCCCACAGCGATTAATGATGGTAATGTCTTCCACAGATCAAGGACACCAGTGAATATCCGAATGTGTGAGAGACATCAACCTGCTAGACCATCTTAAGCCTTGTTCGTTCTTCACAACAGACAGGGGTAGGTGCGAAATAAACCACCTAGCCAATAGAGGAGTGCAACACATAAGGGTCCCTCTTCTCTTTACAGTTCGAGTGTGAAAAGAGTGCAGAATGTCTCCAAGTAAAGTAGGCACCGGGTTACGAGACATGAAAACTTTGACCGTATTCACGTCTATGAGTTGGTCCGAATTAGGGAATAGTACCATCCCATAGATGGGAAGGGCCAATACCTCTTCAAAGGCTTGTAAGTCCAAAGTATCCCAAAAATAGTGAGATTTTTCAAGAAAGAACTTGGCTAGGAACCCTTTGATACCTCTTCTCATTTCCCAGTTTGCTACGATGTCGGGCCATTGTAAATATAGGGCTTGAGCAATTTCTTCAGGCTTTGGGTCTCTTTCCATACCGTTGAAGGGTAGCTGATTGGGGATAGGCACACCCAATAACTGAGAAAACTCTTCCATGGTAGGCACCAACTGGTAGTTGGGAAATGTAAAGCAGTGATGTAACGGGTCAAAGAACTGGGAGAGAACTTTCACCATATCTTCATCAGGGCTTGAGGTGACCAAACTGAGGAGCCGACCATATCTTTTAGTGAATGGGGAATTATAAGGAACCCTTGATGTTAATTCTTTGAGTTGAGGAGGTACCCTTACAAGGTTGACTTGGATAGTATTTATGCGGATAGGAGTCATGTCCTACAAAACAGACACAAAGATAAGTCCTAAAAGTCCTTGAAATGAGTGTAGTATCGAGTAAGTACAAACAACTCTTTAGGTTTAGGCTTGCATGGATTCCATAGGTAAGTACCCTCTTGAAGTATAGTTGGTTCAACCTGTCCTATCAATAGTAATCGGGTTCTAGGGAATCTCAATATCACTGATCTTTTTTCACTGAGCATTGTTTCAGCTCAAGCCTCTTTGTTGGTGACCAAAATATCCCAGAAGTCAGGTCTCAATGAGTGTAGTATCGAGTATCAACCAACTTCAGATAGCACCAAAGTCGGCTATCTCACTACTTTCTATTGGCTAAGTTGGTTCAATTAAAGGTTCTAAGGTCAGCTGATGCTTCTTGACACCACACAGAGGCCCCGTATTCTCCTTGACTACTCAAGGGCTATCGGTACCAACAAATGTGTCACACCAACGTATCTATCGTTTCAACCGTGTCGGTATACCCCGCACAGTCCCCACGATCTATTGCTACTTACCTAAAAGGTGTCCCAGATCCGGGTGTAGGATCTTTACAAGTAAACCCAAGTAAAACCCTTTAAGATAAAGCAAACAAGCATACAAGGAAAGCAAGTTAAATATGACCTAAGCTCTAAGGTAATCCCACTTTTATAAATCCCCAACAGAGTCGTCAGTTCTGTGATACGGTGGCAGAACCGACTGTTATACTGGTTTTGCATTTTGTATTCACAAATGTTGTGGTAAGCAAGAGTCGCCATCGACTTTTCTTTTATCCAAATAAAGGAAAGGGTGAAAAGAACAGAAAAAGACCTTTTTGAGAATTTTCTGAGTAAGGGGGTAGATTATGGAAAAGGAAGGTGTTAGCATCCTTTCCATCTATAGTTTTCTACGGGCTCTTAGATGCTTAGCTCATTTGAAAAAATACCTTGTGCTTTGTGTGTTTTTGAAAGAGAAATAGTTTCAAAATTCCTTAGTGCGGCAATTCGCTTTATGATAACTCTTGTATTAGTCCTCAAGAGTGTTGATAAAGCGAATGGTTTTTGAAATGTGTAAGTGTAAAAAGTTTGTTTTAAGCATATCATTTAGGAACTTCTCTACTTATACTCGAAAAGGTTTGTTCTTTTCCTCCTATCCTTTAGACAGTGTTATCCTACTATTAGTGAGTAGATAGCACTATCGTTGGATGTTTGAGGGACATTCGAAGGGACATTTTTATATTCACAAAGGCAACTGGGAAAGAAGTTTTAGTAACTACCCTAGGGTTCTAAGATCATATTTTTACCGAGGCAACGTCGAGAGGGTCATCGAGGGAATTATGATCTTTAAACCGGAGGGTAGCCACTAAAATCTCTCACGTTTCGAGAGTTGTGACTGTTTTTCCAAAGGCAACCGAAGTGGGGTACCCTAGAGGTGCGCATGTGCATGTGTGCTTGTTTCAGTTATTTTAGTCTTGAGTTAGATTTGCTAACATTTGATAATTGGTCTTGTCATGCAATCCTATTAGGCATACATCTAAGCAGTTAATATATACAGAAATTAAAAGTGTGCAAATTTAAATCCTACGCTATTACATGGCTTTGGGGATTAATTACATGTCCAAAAACTTGGAAAAATGAAGAAAAGTGGTGAATAGTCCTAGTTAATTTCTATTACATCCTATGAGCAGTTACAGTAATATAAAAAGTGCAAAAATAAATAAATGCGCACGAATTGAGAAAAACGTCTAAAAATCCTAGGGAAAGGAAAATCTTTTGTTTGTTTTTATTTATTTTAAGAAAATAAAGTCTAAGTCTATTTAATTTTAATTTTAAGAAATAAGTTGAAGTAATTAAATTTTTTAGTTAACAAAAATAATTTTAATTGAAAAAAAAGACTAGACCTAATTTTTTGTGATTTTGTTTTAATGTTAATAAAAAAGGAAGCAAGAAATAAAAGAAATAAACAAAACCAAAAATAAGAAAATGAAAAGAGGTCCTTCGATCCAGGGAAGGAAATGATCCTTCGATCCTGGGAAAGATATGGTTCTTTCGACCCAGGGAAAGAAATTGCCTTCTTCGATCCAGGGAAGGAAGCTATTCCTTTCGATCTGGGGGAGGAAGTGATTTTAGATCTAGACCTGGTGTCAAGCCCAGGCTCTCCAAGCTTACAAACACATCCTTCACCATTGGCCCATTTGTTCAGTCATTAATACAAATAACAAGAAAACAATATATTTGAAACTGAGGTGTTAAAACCATGGCATTGGTTTGGACTGAATGTGTTTTTACAGGGAGATACGACCAAAACGCCGCAGGCTGCCCTAACAATGGTGTTTCTTGATTCTTTCCTTAAACCTTGCATGTGCTACGTCAAAACAAATCTAAACAACAACATGAGTATGGATCTATGCATCAAATCCATTGAAAGAACTGAAAGATTATAGCATGGGAATTTTACCCTACCGGAGAAACAAGATCTGCTTATTTTAGGATGCTTTAAGTGTCAAGGAGGGCTCGTATAAACTCCTGAGATCCTCAAGACGATGATGGAAAGCCTGGAACAGACTGAGTATAGCTGGAATTAGCTGTTTGAATTTCACAACTTTTTTGGATTTTTGGCAATTTTTCGTGGCTCTCTAGGCAGTGTATATGTGTGTATGAGGCAGTATGTACCTCCGTTCTTTTGCTTCTGAAATTGTTGGGTTTATATAGGCAAAGATTTAGGTTAATATTTGTGTATCAAATCTTTGGTCATCATGAGGGAGAGATTTGATTTGATTTTTGCGTGAAAACTTTCCATATTTGATCCAATCATGCGTTTCTGCAAGCTTGCTCTGAGTTGTTTTGGGCCTCCAACTTGATGGGAATCGAAATATTGGGATTCCTTTGCTATTTTTGATGGCTCTGAACTTCAAGTCGATTTTCTCACAGTTTCATCCCCATGGCTTCTTTGATTGGCTTTGGTTTCATCCTTATAGCTTCTTCGATTGAGTCTATCTACATCAATTCAAATTGTTCAGATCTTTGATGACTCTGAATTCCAATTATTCAGAGTTTTTCCTTATCATAGATTCTTCGAAAACCCCTCAGATCTTTGATATTCGATTGGCTATGACTTTCTCCTCATGGCTCCTTCGATTGGACCCATCTATTTGCGTTAGCTGCTTGATTCTGGAAAACTCAAATAGCCCAAACGAGAACTTCATTTTGGCCAGTCGAAGCCTCTTTTGTCACTTCCTTCGAATTACATTTCGCAGGAGGCTTGGGCCAGGCAACATGTAGGACCAAGACTCATCATAAGACAAACTTGATTTCAATGTGTCTCCTTCGAATGGACCACCTATATATCCTTTGAATGGACTTTTGTGTGTCTTTCAAATAGTCAACATGTATGCCTTGTGCCTTCTTCGAATGGGCCACCAATGTGTGTCCTTCGAATGGACCTTTGGAGTGCTCTTTTGAAGGGGTCATATTGTGTGTCATAGTGCAGAAACTGTGTTAAGGAGTCTTGGCCTTGTGCATTGAAAGCAAACACAGAGGAAGTCTTTGCCTTGTGCATTTGAAGGCAATCATAGAAGAAGCCTTTGCCCTTGTGAATCCAAGACAAGTCTGAGGAAACCTCTGCCTTGTGGATTCAAAGGCCAGTTGAAAGGAGCCTTTGACTTGTTGAATCAAAGGTAAGCATGAAGAGGACTTTGCCTAGTGAATCGAAAGAAACATGCAGAAGAGGCCACTGCTGGTGAATCGAAGGGAACTTGTAAGGGGTTCTTGTCTAAATGAAATTTGGACCAAGGCCTTCTCGAAGGGGGCTCAACGCTCAATTGAAACTGGTGGGCTAATGCTTAATCGGAGGTTTTTAGATGCCTAATTGAAGCTTGTGAGACAAATATCGCTCAAAGATTTTTAAAAGCCCAGTTGAAGCTCCTTGTCCAGATGCCAATCAAAAACATGTTTGTTCATCTTTCAATCTAAGGGTATTGTTGACATGCCAATCAAAGGATATTATTGACATGAAAATCGAAGGACACCGTTCAGATGCCAATCGAAATACACTTGACCATCATTCAAAAAAATTCATTTTATTTAGGCAAGTGTTTGTAACCACCCATGTAAGATAAAATCTTGGGAAACATGAGAGGGTAAATTTTGGGGTACAACAATCACTAATGATTGAGAAAGATTACAAGTCCTCTAGATATGCAATCAAATTCCCTTATGTGACTTCAAAGGGTCATAACTTGATCAATTTTTATCTCCTTGAGCCCATTATTTTTCCACAATGATCTTAAGATTGTGAACTTCAACTCTTATTTTATGTGCAAAACTTGAAATGGTTAGAAGATGCCTTAAGAGCTCAAAATATTATAGGTCACCTTATGGATTTTCATAAAATTCAAAGGATCATAACTTGTCCAATATTTGGAATTTTTGAGTGATACAAGTTTCACAATACTCTTTAAGGAGTCCACTTCAAGCTAGCATCATTGATCAAAGCAAAATTTTGGAAGAAGACCTTGTTTGGAACCAAAACATTATAGGTCATTTTTTAAATAAAAACTTATAATTTTTCTAAGTATAAAAGTCAACACATCATTTGATCAAGGGTTGATCATGATTCCTCAAGGATTGCTCACAATTCATCAAAACCCAAAAGTTGTTAAATTAGGGTTTTGTAGGAAAAGTCAACTCAACTTTAACCAAGCATAACTTTCTCATACTTTATCATAAATGACCCATCCAGAGCTCATTTTGAAGAGGATGAAATTCCCTACAATTCATCTTCATCTCCCAAGTTCAGAATATGCACTCACAAAAAGATATGAATTTTGACATTATAGATCATTTTTAAAAGTCAACAAAAACACCTTTTGGGTCAAAGCTTCATACATGAACATGGAAGACTCAATTCAAATGAGATCAAAAGTTTTGCTTAGAGGACATCCTAAGCTTTCTAAAAAGTCCAAGAACACCTATCTAGGGTCAAAATTGAGAGAGTTATGCATCGGCCAAGTTGACCATTTTTGCAAAATTGCCAAAAGTTAAATGTGCTCAAATTTGCATTTTTTGCTAAATGGGCCCAACTTTTTATGTTTGCATCTCAATTATAATGTGGTCCACGACTCAAATACTTATCCACACATTATTTGCTTCTTTTTTCAATTTATTTTGATTTTTCATTAATTAAAAAGTGAATTAAGTCAAATAAATGAGGAAAATTATCAAAGATATGATTTGATTTGTTTTTTTTACAGATTGGCAATCAAGATATGCTGAGCTTGCATGATCAATTCGAATCAATGGCAATTAGTACAAGAAAGGCATGATTGGCATGAAAATATAAATATATCATACAAATTGAAAATCAAATCTTGGATGAATGCAAAGATTCAATCCAAATTTGTTAACCTAATCCACTCTAGGTTATATAATGAAGGATTCCAAAGCAAAAAAAAAGAGGTTAGAAGGCATGAAACTATCAGCAGACAACTCAAAACATTGGACAAAAACTGTGAGATTGAAATCCATCTTAGAGTCGTCCTCAAGGATTTTCAAGGCTAGCAATACATTCCTAGGCATCTCTGGAAGCTTCTCCAATTGATTGCACGCCCCTACACGTCCAGAATCACTCCCTGTCACTCTCACGGTTTGCAAAATTATCCAAATTCGATTACTTTAATTCTTGCATCTTTAGCATGTTTAAGTTACATATTTGTGTACATCATCATGTTTGAAATGTTTTTGGATAGTTTGATTTAAGTTACAGTGCAGGAATAAGTTTTTGCCATTGTTAGGGTTTCGTGCTCCAATTTGGGGTTTTATGATTTAAGCAAAATTAGGCTTGATGATGGGTACCACGACACTCGTGATACCAAGGAGAGTTGATTGGTGCCCTCACAATTGATTTATCATGTTTGTATGGAAGTTTTGAATGACACGGGCTTTCAGCAACAGACCTGCGTCTGTAGGTAAAGGTTCAGAGCCTAAAACGACGGATCCAGGGAAGAAGACAACAGTGTGTCACAACCTGACTGGATGGTTTAAATTCTGGCGCATTATTCTGGCCACTAATTTGTTTTCCAATATATTATTTGTTCTTTATTATATTAAAAAGTTAACATCCAGCGCAGTTGGTCAGAGGAAGGAAGTCAGAAGCTCATGACCTGGGTTCGATCCCAGGCGTGAGCTTTTGGCATTTTCTCCCTTGTTTTCACCAGATCCAGCACATACACCTTCTGAGGGTTATCATCTTCTGGATTCATCAGCCAGCACCAGATCCAGCGCACCTTACCTTCTGAGGGTCATCATCTTCTGGATTCATCATCCAGAACCAGATCCAGCGCACCTCACCTTTTGAGGGTCATCATCTTCTAGATCCATCAGCCAGAACCAGATCCAGCGCACCCCACCTTCTGAGAATCATTATCCTTTGGATCCATCTCCATCCAGAACCAGATCCAACGCTAGCATACGCAGGTCCACCAGGAGTCTCCAGAATATGGCCTCACTAGATTAGGCGTCGGACTCTGGGACATCCTGCTGGGTTTCAGAAGTTCAGCACCCCCAGACCTGCTGACAGCAGGCCCATGTGGTTATTTCTACTATTTTTCTTTAATTCCTTTTCTTTAATTATTTTGTTTCTTTTTAAATCAACACAAAAATTATTTTATTAAATTAACCAATCAAAAACCACAAAAAAGATTTATTTTCTTAATAAATGTTTTTTTAATTAATTAGTTTAATTAATTCAGGCCAACTTTAATTTCTTTCATTATTTAAAAACAATTAGAAATTAGGTTTAATTAATTTGCAATCAAATATTTTCTTCAATAAAAACCCAAAAATACTTTTTTCCTCAAATTAGATTTTTCAGGTTCCAATTCCTTCTGGCGTTTAATTCGTCGCGCGTATTTTAATTACATTTTACCATTATTGTAACTGTTTCGAGGTTGTAATAGTTTTAATTAGGGTTTTAAATTGCGCACTTTTATTTCTCGTCAAAATAATGATGTAACTTCCAAAGCCTTGTAATAGCGTAGGTTTATTTTCTCGCATTTTTAATTCCCGCAAATATTCAACTGTCTAGATGTATGCTAATAGGATTGTATGGCAAGAATGCATGACAAATTAATACAGTTAGAAAACCCTAATGTGCAAATATAAATAACTGAAACAAATCACTCGCACATATCACTCTTAGGGTATACTCTCACTACGGTTGCCTTCGGTAAACGATCATTAAGCATAGGATGTCTTAGCGGTTGCCCTCTAGTCTAAAAAGATCAAAATGTCCCATTCGAATGTTGCCTCGGAAATGTTGCCTCGGAAATGTTGCCTCAGAAACGTTGCCTCAGAAATGTTTCCTCGGAAGATCTTAAGACTCTAGGGTTATTACTAAGGTGTCTAATATTGCTTTAGTGACCGTACGTCCCTTTCAAATTGACCCTTACAATTCCAACAACGGTGCTACCTATTTCTCAATAGTGGGATAGCACTGTCTAAAAGAAACAAGAATGGAAACAATCTTTTTTCGAGTAAGTAGATGCTAGTAGGTACTTGCTCAAATCAAAACTTTTCACACTTACACTTTTCAAACAAATTTTTCAAAACAACTTCGTCACACCTTTGAGGACTGATACAAGGGTTATCACGAAGTCAAACTTTTCGAAAACAAAGCACACACACAAGCAATTTAAAAAATGAGAAAGTACCTAAGAGCCCATGGAAAACCATGGATATAAAGGGTGATAACACCTTCCCTTTCTATAATATAACCCCCGTACTCAGAATATCTCAAAAAGGATTTTTTCTGTACTTTTTCCCTTTCTGGTTGGATGAAATAAAAGTCGGTGGCGACTCTTGGTTACCGCAACATTTTACAAACAAAAAATGCAAACCAGTATTAAACAGTCAGTTCTGCCACCGTATCACACAACGGTACGGAAAGAGATCCAAAGCCAGAAGAGATTGCTCAAGCTCTACACTTGCACTCATCTGATATCACAACTCATTGGGAAACAAGAAGTGGTGTCAAAGGCTTCCTAGCAAAGTTCCTGTTTGAGAAAGCCCAATGTTGTTGGAATTCCTTAGACTTGCAAGCCTTTGAGGAAATTGTAGCTCTCCTCATCTATGGGATGGTTTTGTTTCCAAATCCTGACCAACTCATAGATATCAACACCGTCAAAATCTTCATATCCTGCAACCCAGGGCCTACATTGCTAGGAGATATCCTACACTCTTTTCACACTCGTATAATGAGGAAAATAGGTGTCCTTATGTGTTGCACTCCTCTCTTGGCAATATGGTTTATTTATCATCTTCCCCAATCTGTGTTAAAGAATGAGCAAGGTTCAAGGTGGTCACAAAGGTTGATGACGCTCAAACATTCAGATATTCATTGGTGCTCTCGATCCAAAGAGAATGTTATCATTGTCGACCGTTGTGGAGAATTCCCTAATGTCCCTTTACTTGGAATTATGGGAGGAATCACCTACAACCCTTGTTTAGCCTTAAGACAGTTTGGTTATGCCCGAAGGGATGGCCCGCACGAGATGCTGATTCAAGGTTTGGTATTTGACTACGACAACGACGATCAAGGTCTTCTCCTGAGATTTATCCGAGCTTGGAGGATGTTAAACAAGGTGGATAGCAAGACTTTGGGGCACAAAAATTCCATCCTTCTTGAGCCTTACCTAAAATGGGTACGAACTCGTGCTCAAAGTCTTATGATGCCTTACCCCTCCATTCTCCCGGTAATCATTGAGCCTTTCATGGAGGGAGATGTTCCATACACTATCCTACATCCTGACATGCCAACATCTCTTGAAGACTTACAAAGGGATTGGGTACAGCTCAAGGGAGAGCAAGATACTTTCGAAGCCCAAATCTATGCAAGCGAGAAGAAGGTTTTGGAACTCACTAGGCTACTTCATGAGGAGCATACTCTGAATGCCTACATTGCACCAAAGAGGATGCGCACTACTTTTCTATCTTAGTGCTTTTGTATTGTTTTTCCCAAGGGGAATTGATGTACTCAAACTTTATCTTATTAATATAACGTGTGTTTCCTTTTTGTCTAAAACAAATTTGAGTCTTTGAAATCCTTGAAAACATTGCATATGCATATATCATCCATCATGACATAAGCAGGTATTTTGCAACAAGTCTCCTCATCTCTCTACTATTTATTTCAGTAAGATGGATCTCGAACAAATAGTGAAAGACCTCCAAGCTCAGAATACACATTTTCAACAGTTGCTCTTGACCTTAGCCAAGGGACAAGAAGAATTGAAGACTTTGTTAGCTGAAGAGAGGAAAAAGAAAACCAAGAAGGTAACTGGAGTCTTAAACATGGGAAGCAAATTTCATGGGCAGACAAGAAGGACTTTGGACTTTGCAACAACATCCGGTGAAAGAGACAACCAAGATGGTAAAGGCAAGGAAACAGTTATCCCGACAGAATCGAAGGAGGAAGAGGAAGAAGAGGACTACTCTGAGGAATAGTACCCTCCAGCTGATGACAAGTATAAACATCTCGAAGAGAGTTTGAGCGCGATGGAAATCCAAAAGGTGTCTGGCTTGGACTTTGAGGAATTGGGTTTGGTGTCGGGGATTGTGATTCCTCCGAAATTTAAAGCACCTATATTTTCCAAATATGACAGAGTTTCATGCCCTAAAATGCATCTCCGGTCATATGGGAGGAAAATCCAACCCCATACCGCTGATAAAGACTTATGGATGCATTTCTTCCAAGACAATCTGTCTGGAACTCAACTTGACTGGTTTTACCAACTAGAAAGAACCAACATTCACAATTGGGAAGATCTTGCTGCAGATTTCTACAAGCAATATCAGTACAATGTTGATCTTGCGCCTACTCGTACTCAACTCCAGAGTATGGCCATGGTGTCCAATGAAGGTTTCAAGGACTATGCACAGAAATGGAGAGATTTGGCTGGAAGAGTTCAACCCCCTCTATCTGAGAGAGAATTGGTAGACATGTTCTTCGGCACCTTGTCTGGTCCCTTCTTCAATCATTTAATCGGAAGTTCATCTGCAGGCTTCACTGAACTAATATTGATCAGAGAGAGGATAGAAGTCGGTATAAAGAATGAAAAGATTCAGAAAGACACATCTTCTTCTACAGTTGTAAGGAAGCCCTTCATCGGAAAGAAAGAGGTGGATGTCGTATACCCGCAGAGAAACCAAGATAGGGTCGAACGCCGACCAATGGTGGGGGCTGTTATGATTCCAAAGCCTGTGTCTGATCAGCAAAGAAATAATCAACCAAGGGTAGAAAGGCCAGTTAGGCAGTTCACCAGAATCAACGTGACCCCGTCTCAAGTATTACCGCATCTACTAAGATCCAACTTAGTAACCTTGAAAGAAGCTCCAAAAAACCCCAATACAACATCTCCTCATTATCATCCCAATGCCCGTTGCGCATATCACTCTGAAATTCCTGGTCACGATACTAATAACTGTTGGGCTCTAAAGAACAAAATACAAGACCTCATTGAAGCAAAAGAGATTGAGTTCGATGCACCCAAGAATCCAAATGTCATTTCTGCCCCTATGCCCAGACATGGCCATAATACCAATGCCATTGAAGAAGGATTGTTTTCTACTTCAATTATGAACTCATGACCCCACTTCTGACCATTAAAATGAACTTGTTGAATGCCGGTGTGTTCTCGGGTTGTGGTGAAGTTTGCCATCTCTGTTTGTCCTCCCCAACCGGTTGTCCTTTGTTGAAAATAGGCGTCCAATGCCTCATAATAACAAAGAAATTTTATTTGAAAATACTTATGTTCCACCTGTTACTTTTGAAGATGTTTCTATCATTACCATTTCCGCCAATTCTTCCAGGGTCTCCACCAAAAGACCCGTTAGAATTACATCAGTTCCGAAAGCAGCTCCTTTAATAATCACACTACCTGGACCAGTCCCATATACATCAGACAAAACCATACCATGGAATTATGGAGGGGATGTCTATTACCATGGTATCAAACAGGACTGGCCAGCCACCGAAGATTCAAACTCCGAGAAAGTCAACTCCGACATCAGTAACATTGCAGGGACTAGCAAAATTACCCAAAGTGGTAGGATCTTTTCTCCAGAAATTGCTCCCCCAAAAGCAGCTTTTGGACCCGTAATCATCCCTGTGGATGCTCCAAAGTTTACTCTGACACCCATAATCATCTCTGCAAATAATCTAATTGACCAAACCGTTACAACCCCTGTAATCATTCCAACTGACACTCCTGCTGCCGAATTAACCGAGACTCAAGGAAAAGGTGTTATGATTGAGCTTGTCCGGACGAAGGCTCACTCATTGACTATCCCTGAGACCTCCAAGAAAGAAATGGAGGAGATCCTAAAAATTATAAAGAGAAGCGACTACGATGTAGTTGAACAATTGGGGAAAACTCCCTCTAAAATCTCCATGCTGACATTACTACTATGTTCTGAGGCACATGCAAAAGCCTTGGTGAAGTTCTTAAAAACCGCCCATGTACCTCAACAGACATCTGCCGATCAATTTCAAGATTGCGTAGCTAGCCTAACTGTGGACAATGGTTTAGGTTTTTCAGATGCTGATCTGACGCCGAGGGGAAGGAAGCATAATGAGGCATTGCATGTCTCAGTGGAATGTAGGGGCCCAACTCTGGCGCATGTTTTGGTGGACACTGGCTCATCTTTGAATGTATTACCCAAAAAGGCTCTTGATAGACTTGACTGTGAAGGGTTGACTTTGAAGCCAAGCAACATAATAGTAAGGGCTTTTGACGGCTCGAAAAGGATGGTGCACGGGGAGGTGGACATTCCCATAAAGGTTGGGACCCAAACCTTCAATTCAACTTTTTATGTGATGGACATCCTCCCTTCATACTTTTGCTTGCTAGGCATACCATGGATCCACAATGCTGGCGATGTTAATTCTATGTTACACCAAATGTTTAAGTATCCAGTTCAAGGGAAGATTATCACCATTCATGGATAGGAAGAATACATGATCAGCCATCTCAATTCCTTCATATATGTAGAATTAGACGGTAAATTCATTGAAACTCCATTTCAACACTTTGAAGAGATCCCTCAAGATGTGGCAGTGACCAAGGTTGTTTCCAAGATTACGAGGCCTCCACTCCGGATGTCATCTCTGAAGGATGCCAAAGCAGTGGTAGAAGAAGGCGGGTGCGCTATCTGGGGACAAATCCCAGATATCACATACAAGTTTGACAAGTTTGGCCTAGGTTTCACTTCAAGTGCTCAAAAGGTTGTACGTCGTTCCCATGCTGGAGGGCCACCCTTGAAGATCAACAACCGTGAAGTCAACGCAGTAGAAGATGGTGAAGATGGCTTCAACCTGGAGGAATGGATCTTCCCGACTGCCAATGGAGGGCTCAGCAACTGGGAGGCTAGAGACTTCATCCCGGTCACTTTTATCCCTTAGTAATTTATCTTTACATTTTGTTGGATCTGTAATATTCAAAACAATTCGCACTCTTAAAACCTTGTGTCTTACCCGAGGCACAGTGGTCCATTTGTAAGGGTTATTATCTCATTTTTCATATGACATCAATGAATCATGGACGTTTTCGCATACAAACTTTTGTGCTCATTGTTTTTCTTTTACATTGTACTTTCTTTCAAATATAGTTATACCCTTACATACACCCACACTCACAATGCAGGTATAAATCCATTCGGGATCCCATGGATAACGATACTGCTATGGCCTTTTGTGACTCTGAGAATCTAATCTACCAAGCCGAAGACGAAGGTGAGGAAGATTGTGAAGTACCAGGGGAACTTGCCAGACTGCTACAATAAGAAGAGAGAACCATTCAGCCTCACGAGGAACCCGTGGAAACAATCAACCTAGGTACCGAAGAAGATAAAAAAGAGGTCAAGGTGGGTTCCAATCTGGAACCCAGTATCAAGAAGCGTCTGATTCAGTTGTTACACGATTATGTCGAAGTCTTTGCCTAGTCGTATGAAGACATGCCAGGACTTGATGAAGATATTGTGGTACATCGTCTTCCTACAAGAGAGGATTGTCCTCCAGTAAAGCAAAAGGTTCATCGTATGAGGCCTGATATGTCAGAAAAGATTAAAGCAAAAATCATGAAGCAATTCAATGCTGGATTCTTGGCTATCACCTCTTATCCTCAATAGGTTGCCAATGTTGTTCTAGTACCCAAAAAGGACGGCAAGGTGCGAATGTGTGTGGACTACAGAGATTTGAATAGGGCAAGCCCTAAGGATGATTTTCCACTCCCCCGCATTGATATCTTAGTTGACAATACGGCACAACACAAAGTGTTTTCCTTCATGGACGAATTCTCAGGTTACAACCAAATGAAAATAGCGCCTGAGGACATGGAGAAAACAACCTTTGTCACGCAGTGGGGCACTTTCTGCTATAAGGTAATGCCATTCGGACTAAAGAATGTTAGGGAAACTTACCAACATGCCATGGTAGCCCTATTTCATGACATGATACATCACGAAATAAAGGTCTACATGGACGATAGGATAGCCAGATCTCAAACAGAGAAAGAGCATCTTGATCACTTACAAAAACTGTTTGAGAGACTGAAGAAGTATAAGCTGAGGTTAAATCCAAACAAATGCACATTTGGGGTACAGTCTGGTAAGCTCCTAGGCTTTATCGTCAGTAACAAAGGTATCGAGGTCGATCCTGCCAAAGTTAAAGAAATACAAGAGATGCCTGCTCCTCGTACTAAGAAGGAAGTCAGAGGATTTTTGGGACGTTTGAACTACATTTCCAGATTCATCTCTCACCTGACAGCTACTTGTGATCCAATCTTCAAACTATTGAAGAAAGATCAAGTAGTCAAATGGAATGATGAATGCCAAGTTGCTTTTGACAAAATCAAAGAATACTTACAAGAGCCTCCTGTGTTAATGCCACCAGTCGAGGGAAGACCATTAATCATGTATCTGATTGTTTTGGAAAACTCAATGGGGTGTGTATTGGGGCAGCATGGCGAGTCTGGCCGAAAAGAGCATGCTATTTACTACCTGAGAAAAAAGTTTACCGACTGTGAAACCAGATATTCACTTCTCGAGGAAACTTGCTCCGCTCTAGCATGGGCTGCTCGCCGGCTAAGACAGTATATGCTAACTCATACTAGTTTATTGATATCTAAAATGGGTCTGATAAAATATATCTTCAAGAAGCCTGCTCTTTCTGGGAGAATAGTGAGATGGCAAATGATCCTGATGGAATATGACATACAGTAAACTACCCAGAAAGCTATAAAGGGCAGTGTATTAGCCGATCACCTTGCTCACCAAGCTTTAGAAGACTACCAGTCCATGAAGTTTGAATTCCCGGATGAAGACATCATGACATTAGACAACTGTGAAGAATTCAGGCCATATGACGGGCCTAAACAAGGATCTCGATGGACCCTGTTCTTTGATGGAGCATCCAATGAACTCGGCAATGGTATTGGTGCTATACTCATATCCCCGGAAGGGTGTCATACTCCCTTTACTGCCAGACTTTGCTTCAATTGTACAAACAACATTGCGGAATATGAAGCGTGCATCTTCGGTCTCAAAGCTGCCATAGACTTGTGGATCAAATCCTTGGATGTATTTGGAGACTCAGCTTTGGTTATCAGCCAGATCAAAGGGGAATGGGACACCAAACACCCAAACCTTATCCCTTACAAAGAACATGTTTTGACATTGCTACCACATTTTGAGAATATTACCTTCGAGCATTTCCCGCGAGAAGAAAATCAGCTAGCAGACGCTCTAGCCACAATGTCATCTATGTTTAAACTTAATTGGGATAACGAGGCTCCCTAGATCACCATTGAACGAATGGAGCAAACCAGCACACTGTCACGAGATTAATATTGAAGAAGTAGTGGACCAGCCTTGGTTTCACGAAGTCAAGAGGTATCTCGAGACTCAAGAATATCCAGAAGGAGCTTCAATCAATGATAAGAAGTTCTTAAAGAGGTTTTCTGCTAAGTTCTTCCTTAGTAACAGCATCCTATATAAACGCAATCATGATTATGTGTTACTTCGGTGTGTAGATAAAGTTGAAGCTGAAAGGATCATGGATGAATTGCATGAATGAATTTTTGGCACCCATTCCAGTGGGTATACGATGGCAAAGAAAATCCTACGGCCAAGCTATTACTGGTCTACCATGGAAGCAGATTGCTATCAATACTCTCGAACCTGCCATAAATGCCAGATTTATGCTGACAGGGTGCACGTACCTCTGGTTCCTCTGAATGTCTTAACGGCTCCTTGGCCCTTTGCTATGTGGGGGATTGATATGATTGGGGAAATCAAGCCAACAGCCTCCAATGGACATCGCTTCATCCTAGTGGCCATTGACTATTTTACAAAATGGATGGAGGCAGCTTTTTTCTCTTCTGTTACCAAGAATGTTGTTTCGCGCTTCATCAAGCAAAATCTCACTTGCCGATACGGTATCCTGGAAAGGATCATCACTAACAATGGTACAAATCTCAATAACACTATGATCACCGCCTTGTGCGAACAATTCAAGATTTAGCATCACAATTCTTCTCCTTACCAGCCAAAGATGAATGATGTTGTCGAAGCTGCAAATAAAAACATTAAAAAGATCATACAGAAAATGACAATCACGTACAAAGACTGGCATGAGATGTTACCATTCTCTCTCCACGGGTATCATACCACGGCTCGCACATCAATCGGGGCAACACCCTATTCTATGGTTTACGACATGGAAGTTGTACTTGCCTATCGAGGTCCATATCCCCTCTCTGAGAATTATGAAGGATGCAGGGCTGAACGAAGATGACTGGATCCAGACTCGACTTGATCAACTAAACTTGATTGATGAAAAGAGACTTACTGCTATTTGCCATGGTCAAATGTATCAAAAAAGGATGATCAAGGCTTTCAACACAAAGGTCAGACGCCAAGTGTATCAAGTTGGAGATCTAGTGATCAAACGCATCATACTACCACAAGATGATCCTAGGGGCAAGTGGACTCCTACCTATGAAGGACCATTTGTAATCAAAAACATTTTCTCTGGTGGGGCAATGATCTTGACCACCATGGAAAAACAAGGGCATCCCGGCGAACCAAAAAGGTTCCGACAAAAATTAGGGTTACAACAAAAAAAATCTATACACCCGACAAGTTGAAAACCCGAAAGGGCGACTTGGATAAAAAAGGGTTTCCCGGTGGACTGAAAACCCGAAAGGGCGGTCCAGGCGAAAGTTAGGGAATTAAAGCGTATGACTATGTCCCATTGGATCACTTTACAGACAACCTTTGGCTTCCACTGGCAAACTCAGAGTTTCGGATCAATTCAATCAGCTTCGGACAAGGTAATAAATAGACAAGATGCTCGGAGATACGAAGGCTATAGCAGAATGGAAACCCCATGGGATTATTACACATAGCTATCTTTTCTTTGTATCAAAATTTTCATTCCTTTTTACGACGGTATTCTCTTACTAGAACGTTTGTCTCCCTGTACAAAAATACTTACTCAAAGTCAATACAAAGATATCTCTTTGAAAGTGCAAAAACTATCTGTTTTTCTTTACGCTTGTGTTTTGTTTGCAAAAAAAACGTCCAATGATTCATTGATGAACATATGCATTTGAACGTAATTACTGTTTACAAATAAACAAAATGAAAAAAGGAAATTACTGATGGTTTGAATGGATAGGGAAATACCTCTAGGCTATTATCTAAAAAATCCCCACAGTACATCGTTTAATCCCCAGCGGAACAAAACTCCCAGTTATCACTCCCCAGTAAAAGTCGTCAAATTTCTCAGGATTTCCCATTGGAATTTTACAAGCAGTATACGGCATTTCCCTTACAACAGAGTTTATTTCTCTAAGCAGAAATTCATCAACACTTAGACTTCACAACATGAAGACTTACATATCCTTAATAGCAGTCAGGGATTTATTTTCCCATCCCAACAGCAGCGCAACAAACTAGCTCACATACGCATACATTGCATCCATATATCATAAACATTGATAACGCGAATGCATTATACTATGCATTTCATACAACTTAAACATATTGTTTTAGCTAACATTTTACCCTTTTCAGGATAAGGTTAACAGCTACCATTAACAAAATTCCAAAATCTTTTGATACAGTTCAGATACGCTCCAAACACGGATGCCATTCTGATACTCATTCAGATTCAACTTCTCAGATACAGTTCAGATACGCTCCAGACACAGATTCCATTATGATACTCATTTAGATTCAACTTCTCAGGTACAATTCAGATACGCTCCAGACACAGATGCTATTCCGATACTCATTTAGATTCAGACTCTAGATACAGTACAGATACTCTCCAGACACGGACACCATTCTAGTACTCATTCTTTCAACTTACAAATTACAATTCAACAATCACTTCTGGATGGCATCTACAAGGATTTTCACAAGATCTCCTTTGGATCAAGACTGCATTAGGGTTGATCAGCTCAAGGCACCTCCTTAAGCACTAATGACTGAAAATTAGGGTTTGAGATTGCACAAGGATTTTTAAGCTATCAATGCTTCATATGACTTTCATGGATCATTATGGACCCCCAAGATTACTCATGCCAAGTTTCAAGCCTTAGATCATACTTTTGATCAGTCAATTGGACAGTTGACCTAAAAATCAATTGTATTGGGGAAAAGTCAACCATGGCCAATTTATAGTCAAACTTCACAATTTTTTATCCACACTAACATTTTAAACTCATATGTATCATTTGATCAAGTTTGGACCACAATTCCTCAAGAAATTTGATCAAATCATCAAAAGGGCAAAATGGTCAAAATTAGGGTTTTGACTAGGAAAGGGAAATTTCTGGTATTTGACCTAGCAAATGATCAATTTGGTTAAGGCATGATCTCAAGAGTCCAATTGCATCACTTTGAACTAATGACATGGTTCAAAACACTACAAGTCCATTGGATTGACAGATGAATTTTTTAGTCAATTGATCAAAAGTCAATTGTATACTAAAAAGTCAAACTTTGACTTTTTGGTCAAAATCAAATGCCAAAGATCATATTCATAAAAATATGTCAAAACATGAAACTTGATCATCAAGAAATCAAGAATTCAAGATTTTGTTTTGAAAAGATGAAATTTCTTAACTTAGAAATTTTTCTAAGTATAGAAAATTTCTTATTTTTTCATAACTTTGAGCCAAATTTTCACCATGTTGCAAAGTGATTCAAAGGAAACTTCCAACATGAAATCTACAACTTTTCTTCATACAACTTCTCCTAAAAATTCTTGGATCTCAAGTTATAATTTTGTGAATACATGCCCATGAACTAAAAATAACTTAGTGAAATTTTGCCCTAGTTAGGCAGATTTTTGACCTAACTTCATGGCAATTTTTCACATAGTTACAAGGGGAATCTTCAAAAGAAATTCAAAGATTAGTTGTAGAGCACATTTCAAGCTTTCCAAAATGTCCAAGAACTCCTTGAGATCATTCTTGAGCAAGGAGAATCGAAGAGATGAAATTGGGGTTTGGTCACTTGAATTTAGTTCATTTTTATGAAGAACACAAATGCAAATCCATGCTAGGATGCATAATGCTTGCTTTGCAGACCTCAAACTTGTTTGTCACTCCTTAATTAAATGCTTACACGGCTGTTAAGGCTTTGATCCAAGCAAATGAGCTATTATCCAAGTTTCATTTCCATTAATGGCACAAAGTGAACACTTCCATTCTTGTAAAGCAAGCTTTTTGCATAAAGTCATTCTTGAGCCTCTAACTTGTTCCCTCTGATCACACTCCATCCACAAAGTCAGAAACAAACTTGTTTAAAGCATGAACTACTCTACCTTAGCAAGTACACAAGCATTGAAACTTTTTTTCTCAAAAATCATATGTTTGGCTTAAGAATGCAATTTCAAATTTTGAGTTGTTATAAGTTTCCAAACCTCTTGCTTATAAATATACACACAATTTTCAAGTTGACACACGAGCAAGAAGCCCCTGAAACTCACTCAAACTCCCTCTAGCCATAAATTGTCCCAAAACACCATTTTTGTGCAAGTTCTTACTTTTCATACCAAACTCACATTTCCCTCGTGCGTTTCTTGGCCTTTTAGTTTCTAAAGCTTCCTTGCATCAAGACTAACTCATCCTTGTACCTGTTTCATTTCTGTAACACCATCTTCCCTATCTTCCATAACCAAAAACATAGCATCACAGTTGGACTTCTCCAGTCCATTCCAGCCATCCTCAACTCAAGCCATCCATTGCACTAGCTTCCTAGAGGTCCAAGGAAGCTAACCTGATCATCAGCACTGACTGAAACAAGCTCATTTGCATTTCACGATTTCTAGTTTTGAGGTATTTTTCTTGAACTTCTATCTCATTACTTAGGCATTGTTAGGCTTACATTTGTGAAGATAAGATGTAGACCTCATTGCCACGAAGCTGTACATATCCATAGTTTGCATTTATATGGCTTGAGCTTAGAGAATTTTAGAGTTGAAGTTTCTAAAAATTTTAGGGTTTAAATTAGGGCCAGAGAAATTCTCACTGATCTTTGATTTTCAGCCTTAGTTATTTACATGGTTAGAATCGTGAGGAAGAATGCAATAACTTTCATTTTGTCACTTTCCATTTTTGTTGAGAAATGAAGAAGTTACAGGTACACCGGCTGGAGGTTGAAGATGAAGTCATCAGGACTGGATTTGCCTTATATATTTATGGTTTTGCTTATATAAACGGATGTATAGCCACCCCAGTGGTAAAGCGCGCACCTGTTCACCCTATGGTCCTGGGTTCAAGCCCCAGCGAGACCATTTTGTTGTTTTCACATTTTTAACATTTCTGATTTTTTTTGTTTGCAGGCGCTGGGCCCTTTGAGTCTGGCATTCTTTTTTTTGTTTTTTCTAGCATACACCCTGCTTGCTTGTGACACCACCCTGGCCCATTTATTTTTATTTATTTATTTATTTATTTTTCTGTTTTAAATATATTTTCTAAAATACCAAAAAAATCATAAAATGTATAAAAAATGCAGATTTATATTTTGACATATTTAATTATTTTTACACATAAAAATTATTTTATTTATCATACTTTATTTACTTTTACTAATTTTCTTGTAAAGTTTTAATTAAAACTAAAAATATTATTTATTTGTATACTAATGAAAATATATTTTTAATATCAAAAAGACTAAAGAATATTTTATAACACCATATTATTTTCAAGACAAAAAAATATAGAAAAAAAATATAGAAAAAAAATATAAAAAAATATCTTTTTTTATAAACTTCATTTCTTTTTTAAATAGAATTAGGATTTTATCCAAGAATATTTTTTCTTAATAATATTAAAATTGACTAATTATTTTCTTTATCAAATTAGGTTAAAATTAAGACCTTTATCTTAAGAACCCAAAAACAAAATATTTTCTTTGCATTTACATTTCTTGCATATTTAATTCATCTTGTATATTTTTTGTTTCAACTATTTGTACAAATTCAATTTGGTTGTAATAGATTAATTAGGTTTATATTATTGCAATCCCCATTCATAAATTGTATACCCCCTCCCACAAATGTTGTAATAGCGTAGTAACTTTAAATTTCGCAATTTATCGCTTTTACATAACATGATAGTAATTAGGGTTTGTATGGAAAGAATAAAACCAATCAAAATAGAAAACCATAATTCAAGACAAAAACAAGCATGGAAATAATACACTTGCACACAAGCACCCCTAGGGTTATCCCACTTGGTTGCCTTATACAAAATGGCCATATTACGTATGTAAGGTATCTTAGCAAAAATAAGCAAAAACAAGATCATGGTCCCTTGATGATGCTATTCAAAGTTGCCTTACAAAATGATCTTAGTCCCTCAAAAAGAATGCTAAGATACTTTGCAACATTGCTAATCATGGATATACGATGACCCACGCCCGTCCCGTTTACATCCAAAGATATGGTTGCTTACCAAATCAATGGTAAGACAACAATGTCAAAGGAAAAGAAAATGAACAAGAAAGACATTTGAGTAGGTAGATTGCTCCTAATTACTTGCTCCATTTCAAAACAAGCATCCTTGTTATTTTCAAAACAATCACACACACTTTCAAAACATCTTACAAAATTGAAAACATTTTCAAAAAGATCAACATCTTTGTATACATTCTTACGAACGAAAATCCTTACAAAGATTGCCTAAATAATGGCCTCTTTACAAAAATACTTTCAAAAACTACAATTTTAAACAAAAGCAAGTGATCTAGCAAGTAACTAAGAGCCCATGGATAACCATGACTGAAAAAGGTGTTAATACCTTCCCTTTTCATAATCTACCCCCCGAACTCAAGAAATAATCTCAAAGGTCTTTCTTGTTCTTTTTCACCTTTCCTTTTGGATAAAATAAAATTCGGTGGCGACTCTTTCTAACCGCAACATTTGTGATCAAACGCAAAAACCTCAAGTTAGTTCTCCCACCGCATCATAATATGCATGTGAGACATCTTATCAAAAACAATAAAAAATACAAGATCATAGTCCCTCGATGATGCTACGAATGATGTCTTACAAATGATCTTAGTCCCTTAAGAAAAATGCTAAGATATATCATAACATTGCTATCCATGACTATATGATGACCCACGCCCGTCCCTTCACCTCCAAAGATAAGGCTACTTACCAATCAATGGTAAGATAGCAATTTCAAAGGAAGAGAGAAATAAAGAAAAGACTTTTGAATAGGTAGAACGTTCTTAGTTGCTTTCTCATAATCCATCTTCAAAACAAACAAATTTTCAAACACACTAAACACTTTCAAAAGAAAATAATTTCAAAAGTTTAACACTTTGTATGCATTCTTATAGAGACGAGAATCATTACAAAGTTTTCCTAAATGAAGGCGCGTTTCAAAAATACTTTCAAAACCCACCATAAACACATTTCAAACAAAGCAATTTCAAAAGTGATCCAGCCAGCAACTAAGAGACCATAAATAAACTATGGATGAAAAGGTTGCTAACACCTTTCCTTTTCATAACCTACCCCCCGAACTCAAGAAAATATCTCAAAGGTCTATCCTATTATTTTCACTCTTTCCTTATTGGATAAAAGAAAATTTGGTAGCGACTCTTGCTATCCGCAACAATTGCAATCAAATGCAAAACTTCCAAGTCAGTTCTCCCACCGTATTACAGAACTGGCGACTCTGCTGGGAAGTACTTAAAAGTGGGGTTACCTTAGAGATAGATCACATTTCATTTTCTTTCATTGTTTGATGTGTTTTCTCTACATTTATGGGTCTTTGTTTAGGTTTGTATTGATCCTCTACCCAGATCTGGAAACACCATTAAGTAAATAGCAAATATTTTGGAGACTGTACGGTGTAGACCGATATGGTTGAGACAATATCTATGTTAGTGTGACATATTTGTGAGTACCGTTATCTCATATGGCAAATTAAGGAGAATACGGGGCCACTGAGTGATGTCATAAAGCACTAACGAACCTTTGAACCTTTAATTGAACAACTTGGCCATTAGGAAGTAGTGAGATAGCCGGTTTCAGTGGAAAAGTGAAAATTGGTTGATACTCGATACTACGCTCATTGAGATTGGACTTTTGGTATATTTTGGCCACAAGAAAATATTGATTGTGCTAAAACAATGCCCAATGAAGAAAGACCAGTGATATTGAGACTCCCTAGAACCCGATTACTTTTTAGGACAGGTTGAACCAACTAAACTTCAAGACGGTACTTACCTATGAACTCCACGCAAGCCTAAACCTAAGGTTTTTGTGTTCTTTGTTTGTGATTATTGTTCATGTCATCATCATAACATCATAAAGCATCCTCACTAACCATTTCAAGGATTTAGGGATTTATCTTTGTTCTGTTTTGTAGGTCATGACTTCTACTCGTAGGAATACCATCTGAGTCAACTTTGTAAAAGTGCATCATGTAACGCCCATAATTTAATTAATTATTCAATTAAATTATTTTTGGAATATTTGTGAAGAATTGTTATTATAATTGGATTTATTTTATTAAGTGGAGAAATAATAATATATTAAAGGTATTATATTATTATGTGGTGAAATAATATTAGAAGTGTAATATTATCAAGGTGGGCTTAATTTGAGATAGTAGATGTAATGAGGGGGTGTAAGTTTGGAGCCCACTAAGGAATAATATAATAATATTAGGTTATTTTATTATTTGTGAGAAAGAATAGAAGGAGGAAGCAGTAAGAAGAAAATAAGGATTGTGAAGAACGTGAAGCTGCTGGAAATAGAAGGAGACGGCAAGAACGAAGATTCAACCCGGAAATTGTAGAGCGACCTTCAATCCAAGGTAAGGGTGGGGTTCTGGCTTTATAATTGGGTTCATAATATTTGATATGTGAGGTTAGATGTAATTGTTGTTTGTTCTTGAATTGGATGTGTTATGAATGATGTATGGTGAATATTGATGAATTCTTGATGAATAATGACGTTATGATGTTGTTTAATCGATGTAGTATGATAGGTTAATGATTAAGTGGTGAATTATCATGGTCATAATGAGGTTTTTAGGCCTGTAGTATGATTTTCGTAGTGAAATTACAGTAGAAAATGCAGAAAATTATGCAGGAGGAACCAGGATGTGTCGACCTCAAGCTGAATGAGTCGATACATGGGCGAAGTTAGACTCAGGATGAGTCGATGCATGCAGGGCTTGCATCGATACATGTGAGTTGTAAGACTCGGGATGAGTCGATCGATAAGTGCATGTGTCGATACATGCTGTGATTTTAAAGCAGGATGAGTCAATCCATAAAGAGGATGTGTCGACTCATAGTGAATAGATGAAGCAGGATGAGCCGATCCATAAGGTTTCGTGTCGACCCATAAGGTCTGACTTTTTACAGAATTAGCTTTTAGTTGTTGTAACTTGAGTTTTAAGATGATGTTTGATATGTCGTTCGAAACGTTGATTAGCTAACGCAATGAGCTTTATTCTAGGTGATTAAATGATGGATAAGAAGTGTAATCCTAGTAACCAATTTAAGATTTAGAAATTAATTCCCGTAGATTTAGAAATTAATTCCCGTAGAATGATGAACATGAGATGTTTAGAGGCTGCTGTTAGAATTATGACAGTAGGATTTAGTGGGAGTAAAGATGTAAAATTTCAGAATGACAGTATGAATTACTGTACCATTAATATATAATTGAGTATTAGTGAGATGTTATTGGTGAAGTGGTATTCGATGATTTTGTGATAATAAATGATGTTTGATAAATTATTTTGAGATGTTTATGAGATGCTGTAATTGAGATGTCTTGAGATGATTGAGATGTTGTTATTTTGAGATGTTAATTGAGATGTTTTGAGATGATCGAGATGTTGCTATTTTGAGATGTTAATTGAGATGTTTTGAGATGATTAAGATGTTGTTGTTTTGAGATGATTGAGATGTTTTGGGATGATTTGAAATGTTGTTAACTTGGGTGTTGTTATTACATTCATGATGAGTCGCATACATTGCATTTTTGAGATGGAGCTTATGCTCGTTGAGATGGCCTGGATTGGCAAATTTTGAGATGAAGGCTATGCCTTGTTGATGCCTCTATTAATTGGCAGATTTTTGAGATGGGAGTTCTGCTCCAATGGTACCACATGCATTGGCATAGTTTTTAGTCGCATTATATGATTGAATAATGAAGTGTATTTGATGTTGAGGAATGAGTATATATGCTGTAATTATTGTTGATTATGAGACGAGAAGTGGTGATATTATTGATCTAATTTAATATATTAATTATCAAGCGCTTTATTATATTGTTAGATATCTCACCCCTTCTGTTTGAATGCTTCCCCTATGTTGGTAACGTGCAGGTAATCGAGAGTGAAGGCCGTATACCTTCAATAGATCGAGTCGGTGTCATTGCTCTGATATGTAACACTCGGGGGGATAAACGCTTGCTGATTTTTGATTGCTGATTTTTAGTTGTTTGACTTTAAATTGTTTATTTGTTAATTACGAGATGTTTCAAAGTTGATGTTTCATTTAGAGATGTTATTGAAGAATTCCGCTGCGTAATTGTTGAATTATTTTATTAAAGATGCTATGTTGATGGTTCATCCGATGTTTTATTAAAAGTGTTATATATCCATGATGAATGCAATGAATTTGTTATAAGAATTTGTGACGTCCCGATTCATTTGTATGAATGAAATTTCATAACTCTGATTTATTTTGCATAATTGCTTGGGGTAGAATTGGGGTGTTACACATCCTCAACTTCAAGAATTAGCATCAAGAGTTCCTGGAGATTCTCCCTTCACTAGGAAATATGGTCGACTTCTCAACTCGGCTACCTCAAACTTCCAAGAAAAAATGATGTGTCTGTTTTTCCAATTCTTTGATCCTATGCATCATTTCTTCAACTTTCCTGACTACCAATTGGTGCCTACATTAGAAGAATTCTCTCAATTGTTAGGAGTACATGTTCTTGATCAAATACCATTCACCGATTTAGAAGAGAATCCAAAACCTGAAGTTATTGCCAAAGTTTGCATTTGAAGAGATCTAACATTGTGGAAAATTGGGAGACAAGAAGTGGAGTTAAGGGTTTCTTAGCCAAATTTCTGTTGGAAAAGGCTCGTTTGTTCTGGGAAGATATGGATTTTCAAGATTTTGAGGATGTCTTGGCCCTTCTAATATATGGTTTGGTTCTATTTCCTAATCCGGACCAACTTATAGATGTGAATACCATCAAGGTTTTTCTCTCTCGTAATCCCATACCTACTTTGCTTGGAGACATTCTACATTGTTTCCACACTCGCACCATGAAGAAAATGGGTACTCTTTTGTGTTGCATTCCATTACTGTTTAAATGTTTTATTTCACACCTACCATGATCAACATTGAAGAATGAGCAAGGCTTGACATGGTCACAAAGATTAATGTCACTCACACATTCTGATGTTCATTAGTGTTCTCGATCTTTGGAGGACATTACTATTATTGATCGTTATGGGGAATTCCCTAATGTCCCTCTACTTGGCATTATGGGAGGTGTGATATGGTGGGAGAACTGACTTGAGGGTTTTTCGTTTGATCGCAAATGTTTCGGTTAGCAATAGTCGCCACCGACTTTTCTTTTACCCAAAAGGAAAGGTGAAAAAGCACAGGAAAGACCTTTGAGATTGTTTCTTGAGTTCGGGGGGTAGATTATTAAAAGGGAAGGTATTAGCACCCTTTTCATCCATGGTTTTCCATGGACTCTTAGTTACTTGCTAGATCACTTGCTTTTGTTTGAATTTGTGATTTGTGTGGTTTTTGAAAATATTTTGTAAAGAGGCCTTTGTTTAGGCAATCTTTGTAATGATTCTCATTCGTAAGAATGTATACAAAGATGTTGATCTTTTGAAAAGGTTTTCAAGTTTTGTAAGATGTTTTGAAAGTGTATGTGATTATTTTTAAAAATATCAAGGATATTTGTTTTGAAATGGAGAAAGTAATTAGGAGCAATCTACCTACTCAAAAGTCTTTCTTGTTCATTTCCTTTTCCTTTGACGTTGTTGTCTTACCATTGATTTGGTAAGCAACCCTATCTTTGTACGTTAACGGGACGGGCGTGGGTCATCGTATAACCATGATTAGCAATGTTGCAAAGTATCTTAGCATTCTTTTTGAGGGACTAAGATAATTTGTAAGGCAACTTTAGATAGCAACATCGAGGGACCATGATCTTGTATTCGCTTGTTTTTGCTAAGATACCTCACATGCGTAATATGGCCATTTTTGTAAGGCAACCAAGTGGATTTTACCCTAGGGGTGCTGGTGTATAAGTGTGTTATTTTCATGCTTGTTTTTTTGTCTTGGATTAGGGTTTTCTATTTGATTGATTTTATCTTTCCATACAAACCCTAATTACTAGCATATTATGTAAAAGCGATAAATTGCGAAATTTAAAGTTACTACGCTATTACAACATTTGTGGGAGGGGGTATACAATTTATGAATGGGGATTACAATAATATAAACCTAATTAACCTATTACAACCAAATTGAATTTGTACAAGAATTGAAATATACAAGATGAATTAAATATGCAAGAATTGTAAATGCAAAGAAAAAGATTTTTTGGTTTGGTTTCTTAAGAAAAAGGGTCTTGGTTTTAACCTAATTAGATAAAGAAAATAATTAGTCAATTTTAATATCATTAAGAAAAAGATTCTTGAATAAAACCCTAATTCTACTTAAAAAGAAATGAAGTTTATAAAAAAAGATATTTTTTATATTTTATATTTTTTGTCTTAGAAAATAAATTATAGTGTTATAAAATATTCTTTAGTCTTTTTGATATCAAAAATAAATTTTCATTAGTATAAACTGAATAATATTTTAGTTTTAATTAAATCTTTACAAGGAAATTAATAAAAGTAAATAAAGTGTGATAAATAAAATATTTTTTATGTGGAAAAATAATTAAATTATGTCAAAATATAAATCTACATTTTTTATACTTTTTTATGATTTTTTGGTATTTTAGAAAATATATTTAAAAGAAAAAATAAATAAATAAATAAATAAATAAAAATAAAATAAAATGGGCCAGAGAGGTGTCACAAGTAAACAATGGGGGTGAGCTAGCAAATAAAACAATGTCAGGCCCAAAGGGCCCAGCGCCTGCAAAAATGTGTTAGGAAATCAAAAAAATGGAAAAACTGCAAAAGGGGGGTTCACATTGGTTCAAACCCTCGCCCTTTAGGTAACATATGCCTTAGTACACGTGTGCTTGCCACTAGGGTGGCTGTTTCATCCGGTCATATAATCAAAGTATAAATATATATTAGAAACTTCTTCCTGAAGGCAACTTCATCTTCAACCTTGAGCCATGGCCGGACCACCTGTATCTTCCTCATTTCTCCACAAAAATGGAAGGTTCAAACATGAAAGTTGTGGTGTTTCTTTCCACGAATTCAACCATATAACTTATGTAAACTAACAATCAAAGATAAGATCTAATTTAGTTGGCCCTAAATTAAAACCTAATTTTCTAAGAAATTTCAAATCCAAAATTCTCTATGCATAGTCAATATAAATGGAAACTATGAACATGGTTAGTTTTAGAACAAGGATATCTACATTTTGTTTTCACAAATCAGGATCAAATGATGCTTGTATGAAGACATACAAGTTTGAGTTTTTACCTCTTGCATCTGGAGTCGTGAATGAAGTTTGAGCAACTTTTGAGAAGGCCCGAGGATCTGTTTAGCTTGCCTGGACCTCCTTGAGTGTATCCCAACTATTACTTTGCCTTGAAAGTCCCTGTATCTCTCTGTTCAAGTAAACCTGCAAGCTTGATATTTGAAAATGGTGGATTGTGATGGAGGAGTTACAGTGAAGAAACAAGGGCCTGGATTGCTTTGGTATGATGTATATAAGGTGTTTGAATGATTAGTTTTCAAAATGCACGAGTGAAAATGAAGATCATCAGTTTTGGTTCAGAACTGTATGTTAATGGGGTTCTTGAACAGGTTTTTGCTTTTTGAATGTTTGAGGAAGTTTAAGGGTAATAGCATTTGTGTCTCAACTTGCAAATAGTGTGTCTACTTATAAGCAAAATATTTTTGGACTTGTAACAACTCAGATTTCAAAACTCACATGTTTTGCTTGGTTACTTGTTTTTAAAGCAAAGCTAGCAAGCATGGTTTCAAGGTGAAGTACAAAGCTTGTAGCAGGATGAGATCTTTAAACATACTTGTTCTGATTGTGTATAGTGTGTTTGTGCAGAAAGAACAAATGCAAGGCTCAATGCAAGCTGACTTTGCAAAAAGCTTGCTTTTCTAAAATGGCAATGTTGCCTTTCTTCCCAAAATGGAATTAAATTTGTACAATGCATTGAATGCTTGGATTAAAGCTTCCAACAGCTGTGAAAACATTTATTTATGGAGTGAAAGTCAAGTTAGAAGCCTGCAAAGTGGGATTTTTACAACATGCTTGAGGATTGGATCCAATGTTCTTCACAAAATGGCATTTAATCCAAGTGACAAATCACCAACTTCATATCTTCGATTCTCCCTACTCAAGAATGATATCAAGGAGTTCTTGGACATTTTAGAAATATTTCAATGTTCTATACAACTCATATTTGAATTGATTTTGAAGATTCCCCTTGGAACTATGTGAAAAATTGCCATGAAGTTAGGTCAAAAATCTGCCTAACTAGGTTAAAATTTCACTGTCATTTTTAGTTCATGAGCATGTATTCACAAAATTATAAATTGAGATCCAAGCATTTTTAAGAGAATTTGTATGAAGAAAATTTGTAGATTTCATGGAGATATACAACTTTCATGTTAGAATTTTCTCTTGAATCACTTTGCATCATGGTGAAAATTTGGCTCAAAGTTGTGAAAAAATAAGAAATTTTCTATACTTTGAAAATTTTCTAAGTTAAGAAATTGCAACTTTTCAAAATAAAATCTTGAATTCTTGATTTCTTGATGAATAAGTTTCATATTTTGACATGTTTTGATGAATTATGATCTTTGGCATTTGATTTTGACCAAAAAGTCAAAGTTTGACTTTTCAGTTACAGTTGACTTTTGATTAATTGACTGGAAAATTCATTTGTCAACCCAATGGACTTGTAGTGTTTTGAACCATGCTATTAGGTCAAAGTGATGTAATTGGACTCTTGATATCATTCCTTAACCCAATTGATCATTTTCTTGGTCAAAAACCAGAAATTTCCCTTTCCCAGTCAAAACCCTAATTTTGACCATTTTGCCCTTTTGATGATTTGATCAAATTTCTTGAGGAGTTGTGGTCCAAACTTGATCAAATGACACATATGAGTTTAAAATGTTGATGTGGATCAAAAATTATGAAGTTTGACTGTAAATTGGCCATGGTTGACTTTTTCCCTAATACAGTTGATTTTTAGGTCAATTGTCCAATTGACTGATCAAAAGTGTGATCCAAGGCTTAAAACTTGTCATGAGTAATCTTGGGGGACCATAATGATCCTTGAGAGTCATATGAAGCATTGATAGTCCAAAAACCCTTGTGCCAACTCAAACCCTAATTTTGGTCATTAGTGCATGAGGAGGTGTCTTGAGCTGATCAACCCAGATGCAGTCTTGATCCAAAGGAGATCTTGTGAAAATTATTGATAAGTGAGAGGGAATATTTTGGGGTACAACAGCTTCCCCTGTTCAATCTTCTTATGCCTGGAGAGTTAGATTGGCAAGTTTTGCTAGTCGTGACTCGAGGGTGAAAGATGATTGGACACTAGAGTGCCCAGAAATTTGCACTTGGTGATGTGATGGTTGAGGGAATGGGATTAAAGATGCCATTTGGAGAGGTGATAGAAAGCTGTAGGAGATGGGCTTAAGGATGCCATCCAAAAATGATTGTTTGCATTGTAATTTGTAAGCTGAAATAATTAGTATCAGAGTGGCGTCCGTGTCTGGAGCATATCTGAACTGTATCTGGGAGCTGATTTTGAATGATTATCAAAATGGCATCCATGTCTAGAGTGTATCTGAACTGTATCTGAGAAGTTAAATCTGAATGAGTATCAGAATGGCATCCGTGTCTGGTGCGTATCTGTACTGTATCTGAAAAGTTGAACTTGAATGAGTATCAAAATGGCATTCTTGTCTGGAGCGTATCTGAATTGTATCTGAGAAGTTGAATCTGAATGAGTATCAGAATGGCATCCGTGTCTGGAGCGTATCTGAACTGTATCTGAGAAGTTGAATCTGAATGAGTATCAGGACTGCATCAGTGTCTAGAGCGTATCTGAACTGTATCTGAAAAGTTGAATTTGAATGAGTATCAGAATGGCATCCGTGTTTGGAGCGTATCTGAACTGTATCAAAAGGTTGTGAATATTTGTTAATGGTAGCTGTTAACCTTATCCTGAAAAGGGTAAAATGTTATCTAAAACATAATGTTTATGTCGTATGAAATGCATAGTATAATGCATTTGTGTTATCCATGTTTATGATATATGGATGCAATGCATGCGTATATGAGCTAGTTTGTTGCATTGCTGTTGGACCGGGGAAAATAAATCTCTGACTGTTGTTGAGGATATAGAGTATTAGTCCTCATGTTGTGGAGTTGAAGTATTGATGAATTTCCGCTTAGAGAAACAAACTCTGTTTTAAGGGGAATGTCGTATACTGCTTATAAAATTCCATTGGGGAATCCTGAGAAATTTGACGACTTCTACTGAGGAGTGATAACTGGGAGTTTTTTTCTGCTGGGGATTAAACAATGCACTGTGGGGATTTCTTAGCTAATATCCTAGAGGTATTTCCCTATCCATTCAACCCATCAGTAATTTCCTTTTTTCATTTTGTTTATTTGTAAACAGTAATTATATTCAAATGCATATGTTCATCAATGAATCATTGGACATTTTTTTGCAAACAAAATACAAGCATAAAAGAAACAGATAGTTTTTGTACTTTCAAAGAGATATCTCTGTATTGACTTTGAGTAATATTTTTATACAAGGAGACAAACATTCTAGTAAGAGAATGTCGTTGTAAAACAAAAATGAAAATTTTGATACAAAGAAAAGATAGCTATGTGTAAAAATCCCATGGGGTTTCCATTCGGCTATAGCCTTCGCATCTCCGAGCGTCTTGTCTATTTGTTGCCTTGTCCGAAGCTGATCGAATTGATCAGAACCGTTGAATTTGTTAGTTGAAGCCAAAGGTTGTCCGTGAGGTGATCCAACGTGACACGGTCATACACTTTACATTCCCTAACTTTTGCCTGGACCGCCCTTTCGGGGCTTTAGTCCACCGGGAAACCCTTTTTTGCCCAAGTCGCCCTTTTGGGTTTTCAACTTTCCGGGTGTACAAATTTTTTTTGTTCTATCCCTAATTTTTGCCCAAACCTTTTTGGTTCTCCGGGATGCCCTTGTTTTGCCTAGGTATGTCAACCTAGCAGGTCTCTTATGCGTAGTATCTTTTGACTATGTCTGCGTTTGCAGGATGCAGCAGGTCGTCACCATCCGTGGTGGTCAAGATCATTGCTCCACCAAAGAAAATTCTTTTGATTACAAATGGTCTTTCATATGTAGGATTCCACTTGTCCCTAGGATCGCCTTGTGGCAGTATGATGTGTTTGATCACCAGATCTCCAACTTGATACACTTGGTGTCTGACCTTTTTGTTGAAAGCCTTGATCATCCGTTTTTGATACATTTAACCATGGCAAATAGCAGTAAGTCTCTTCTCATCAATCAAGTTTAGTTGATCAAGTCAAGTCCGGATCCAATCATCTTCGTTCAGCCCTACATCCGTCATAATCCTCAGAGAGGGGATCTGGACCTCGATAGGCAAGACAGCTTCCATGCTGTAAACCAGAGAATAGGGTGTTGCCTCGGTTGATGTGTGAGTCGTGGTACGATACCCGTGGAGAGCGAATGGTAACATCTTATGCAAGTCTTTTTATGTGACTGTCATTTTCTGTATAATCTTTTTAATGTTCTTATTTGCAGCTTCAACAACACCATTCATCTTCGACCGATAAGGAGAAGAATTGTGATGCTGAATCTTAAATTGTTCGCACAAGGCGGTGATCATAGTGTTGTTGAGATTTCTACCATTTCCAGTGATGATCCTTTCTGGGATACCGTACCGGAAAATGAGATTTTGCTTGATGAAGCGGGAACAACATTTTTGGTAACGGAAGCGAAGGAAGTTGCCTCCACACATTTTGTAAAATAGTCAATGGCTACTAGGATGAAGCGGTGTCCATTGGAGGCTGTCGGCTTGATTTGCCCAATCATATCAATCCCCCACATAGCAAAAGTCCAAGGAGCCGTCAAGACATTCAGAGGAACCGGAGGTACGTGCACCTTGTCAGCATAAATCTGACACTTATGGCAGGTTTGAGAGTATTGATAGCAATTTGCTTCCATGGTAGACCAGTAATAGCCTTCCCGTAGGATTTTCTTTTCCATCGTATGCCCACTGGAATCGGTGCCAAAAGTGCCTTCATGTAATTCAGCCATGATCCTTTCAGCTTCAACCTTATCTACGCACCGAAGTAACACAGAGTCATGATTGCGTTTGTACAGGATGCCATTACTAAGGAAAATTTTAGCAGAGAATCTCCTCAAGAACTTCTTATCATTGATTAAAGCTCCTTCTGGGTATTCTTAAGCCTCGAGATATCTCTTGACTTCGTGAAACCAAGGTTGGTCTACTACTTCTTCAGTATTGATCTCGTGACAGTATGCTGGTTCCTTCATTCGTTCGATGGTGATTTGGGGAGCCTCGTTATCCCAATTAAGTTTAAACATAGATGACATTGTGGCTAGAGCGTCTTCTAGCTGATTTCCTTCTCGCAAGAAATGCTCGAAGGTAATCTTCTCAAAATATGGTAGCAATGTCAAAACATGTTCTTTGTAAGGGATAAGGTTTGGGTGTTTGGTGTCTTGTTCCCCTTTGATCTGGCTGATAACCAAAGTTGAGTCTCCGAATACATCCAAGGATTTGATCCCCAAGTCTATGGCAGCTTTGAGACCAAAGATGCACGCTTAGTATTCTGCCATGTTGTTTGTACAATTGAAGCAAAGTCTGGCAGTAAAGGGAGTTTGACACCCTTCCGGAGATATGAGTACAACACCAATACCATTGCCGAGCGCATTGGACGCTCCATCGAAGAACATGGTCCATCGGGATCCTTGTTCAGGTCCGTCATATGGCCTGAATTCTTCACAGTTGTCTAATGTCATGATGTCTTCATCTGGGAATTCGAACTTCATGGACTGGTAGTCTTCTACAACTTGGTGAGCAAGGTGATCAGCTAGTATACTGCCCTTTTTTTCTTTCTAGGTAGTATACTGTATGTTATATTCCATCAGAATCATCTGTCATCTCGCTATTCTCCCAGAAAGAGCAGGCTTCTCGAAGATGTATTTTATCGGATCCATTTTAGATATCAGCAAGGTAATATGAGTCAACTTATAATGTCTTAACCGGTGAGCAGCCCATGCCAGAGTGCAACAAGTTTTCTCGAGCAGTGAATATCTGGTTTCACAGTCGGTAAACTTTTTTCTCAGGTAGTAAATAGCATGCTCTTTTCGGCCAGACTCGTCATGCTTCCCCAATACACACCCCATTAATTTTTCTAAAACAGTCAGATACATAATCAACGGTCTTCCCTCGACTGGTGGAATCAACACAAGAGGCTCTTGTAAGTATTCTTTGATTTTGTCAAAAGCAACTTGGCACTCATCATTCCATTTGACTACCTGATCTTTCTTCAACAATTTGAAGATTAGTTCACAAGTAGCTGTTAGGTGAGAGATCAATCTGACAATGTTGTTCAAACGTCCCAAGAATCCTCTGACTTCCTTCTCAGTACGAGGAGCAGGAATCTCTTGTATTGCTTTAACTTTGGCAGGATCGACCTCGATACCTTTGTTGCTGACGATAAATCCTAGGAGTTTATCAGATCGTACCCCAAATGTGCATTTGTTTGGATTCAGCCTCAGCTTGTACTTCTTCAGCCTCTCAAACAATTTTTGTAAGTGACCAAGATGCTCTTCTTTTGTTTGAGATTTGGCTATCATGTCGTCCACATAGACCTCTATTTCGTGATGTATCATGTTGTGAAATAGAGCTACCATGGCATACTGATAGGTTGCCCCAACTTTCTTTAGTCCGAATGGCATTACTTTGTAGTAGAATGTGCCCCATTATGTGACAAATGTTGTTTTTTCCATGTCCTCAGGCGCCACTTTGATTTGGTTGTAACCTGAGAATCCGTCCATGAAGGAAAACACTTTTTGTTGTTCAGTATTATCAACTTGGATATCAATGTGAGGGAGTGGAAAATCATCCTTAGGGCTTGCCCTATTCAAATCTCTGTAGTCTACACACATTCGCACCTTGCCGTCCTTTTTGGGCACGGGAACAACATTGGCAACCCATTGGGGATAAGACGTGACAGCCAAGAATCCAGCATTGAATTGCTTCATGACTTCTGCTTTAATCTTTTCTGACATATCTGGCCTCATTTGACAAACCTTTTGTTTACTGGCGGACAATCCTCTCTTATAGGCAAACGATGTACCACAATGTTTGCATCAAGTCCCGGCATGTCTTCATATGACCAAGCAAAGACTTCAACATAATCGTGTAACAGCTGAATCAGACGCTCCTTGATACTGGGTTCCAGGTTGGCACCCACCTTGACCTCTTTTTTATCTTCTTCGGTACCTAGGTTAATTGTATCCACGGGTTCCTCGTGGGGCTGAATGGTTCTTTCTTCCTTTTGTAGCAGTCTGGCAAGTTCCCCTGGTACTTCATAATCTTCCTCACCTTTGTCTTAGGCTTGGTAGATTAGATTCTCAGAGTCACAAAAGGCCATAGCAGTATTGTTACCCATGGGATCCCGAATGGATGTATACTTGCATTGTGAGTGTGGGTGTCTGTAAGGGTATAGCTATCTTTGAAAGAAAGTAAAATGTAAAAGAAAAAACAATGAGCACAAAAGTTTGTATGCGAAAACGTCCATGATTCACTGATGTCATATGAAAATGAGATAATAACCCTTACAGATGGACCATTGTGCCTCGGGTAACACACAAGGTTTTAAGAGTGCGGATTATTTCAATATTACAGATCCATCAAAATGTAAAGACAAATTACTGAGGGATAAAAGTGATCGGGACAAAGTCTCTAGCCTCCCAATTGCTGAGCTCTCCATTGACAGTTGGGAAGATCCAATCCTCCAGGTTGCAGCCATCTTCACCATCTTCTACTGCGTTGACTTCGCGGTTGCTGATCCTCAAGGGTGGCCCTCCAGCACGGGCACGGCGTACAGCCTTTTGAGCATTTGAAGTGAAACCTAGGCCAAACTTGTTGGACTTATATGGGATATCTGGGATTTGTCCCCAGATAGTGCATCAACCTTCTTCTACCACTACTTTGGCATCCTTCAGCAACGACATCCAGAGTGGAGGCCTTGTAATCTTAGGAACAGCCTTGGTCACTGCCACATCTTGAGGGACCTCTTCAAAGTGTTGAAATTGAGTTTCAATGAATTCACCATCTAATTCCACATATCTGAAGGAATTGAGATGGCTGATCATGTATTCTTCCTCTCCATGAATGGTGATAATCTTCCCTTGAACTGGATACTTCAACATTTGGTGCAACGTAGAAGTAACAGCGCCAGCATTGTGGATCCATGGTCGGCCTAGCAAGCAGGAGTATGAAGGGTGGATGTCCATCACATAAAAAGTTGAATTGAAGGTTTGGGTTCCAACCTTTATGGGGATATCCACTTCCCCGTGCATCATCCTTTTCGAGCCGTCAAAAGCCCTTACTATTATGTTGCTTGGCTTCAAAGTCAACCCTTCACAGTCAAGTCTATCAAGAGCTTTTTTGGGTAGTACATTCAGAGATGAGCGAGTGTCCACCAAAACATGAGCCTGAGTTGTGCCCCTACATTCCACTAAGACATGCAATGCCTCATTATGCTTCCTTCCCCTCGGCGTCAGATCAGCATCTGAAAAACCTAAACCATTTTCCGCAGTTAGGCTGGCTACGCAGTCTTGAAACTGATCGGCAGATGTCTCTTGAGGTATATGGGCGGTTTTTAAGAACTTCACCAAGGATTTAGCGTGTGCCTCGGAACATAGTAGTAATGCCAGCATGGAAATTTTAGAGGGAGTTTTCCCCAGTTGTTCAACTACATCATAGTCGCTTCTCTTTATAATTTTTAGGATCTCCTGCATTTCTTTCTTGGAGGTCTCAGGGATAGTCAATGACTGAGCCTTCATTCGGACAGGCTCAATCATAATATCTTTTCCTCGAGTCTTGGTTAATTCGGTAGTAGGAGTGTCAGTCGGAATGTTTACAGGGGTTGTAACGGCTTTGTCAATTGGAGTATTTGCAGAGATGATTATGGGTGTGGGAGTAATCTTTGGAGCATCCACAAGGATGATTACGGGTCCATAAAATGTTTTTGGGGGAGCAATTTCTGGAGAAAAGATCCTACCACTTCGGGTAATTTTACTAGTTCCTACAATGTTACTGATGTCGGAATTGACTTTCTCGGAGCTTGAATCTTCGGCGGCTGGCCAGTCATGCTTGATACCATAGTAATAGACATCCCCTCCATAATTCCATGGTATGGTTTTGTCTGACGAGTATGGGACTGGTCCAGGCATTGTGATTATTAAAGGAGCTGCTTTCAGAACTGATGTAATTCTAACGGGTCTTTTGGTGGAGACCCTGGAAGAATTAGCGGAAATGGTAATGATAGAAACATCTTCAAAAGGGACAGGTGAAACATAAGTCTTTTCAAACAAAATTTCTTTGTTATCTATTAGGCACTGAACGCCTATTTTCAACAAAGGACAACCGGTTAGGAAGAACAAACAGAGATGGAAAAATTCAACACAGCCTGGGAACACACCGGCATTCAACAAATTCATTTTAATAGTAAGAAGTGGGGTCATGAGTTCATCAATTGAGGTAACAAACAATCCTTCTTCAATGGCATTGGTCTTGTGGCCATGTTTGGGCATAGCGGCAGAAATGACATTTGGCTTTTCGGGCGCATCGAACTCAATTTCCTTTGCTTCAATGAGGTCTTGTATTTTTTTCTTTAGAGCCCAACAGTTATTAGTATTGTGACCAGGACTTTCAGAGTGATATGCGCAACGGGCATTGGGATGATAATGAGGAGATATTGTATTGGGGTTTTTCGGAGCTTCTTTCAAGGTCACCAAGTTGGATCTTAGTAGATGTGGTAATACTTGAGACGGGGTCATGTTGATTCTGGTGAACTGCTTGACTGGCCTTTCCATCCTTGGTTGATTATTTCTTTGCTGATCAGACGCAGGCTTTGGGATCATAACAGCCCCCACCATTGGTCGGTGTTCGGTCCTATCTTGGTTTCTCTGCGAGTATACGGCATCCACCTCTTTCTTTCTGATAAAGGGATTCCTTACAGCTGTAGAAGAAGATGTGTCTTTCTGAATCTTTCCATTCCTTATACCGGCTTTTATCCTCTCTCCGGTCAATATTAGTTCAGTAAAGCCTGCAGATGAACTTCCGATTAAATGATTGAAGAAGGGACTAGACAAGGTTCCCAAGAACATGTCTATCAATTCTCTCTCAGATAGAGGGGGTTGAACTCTTCCAGCCAAATCTCTCCATTTTTGTGCATAGTCCTTGAAACCTTCATTGGACATCATGGCCATACTCTGGAGTTGATTACGGGTAGGCGTAAAATCAGCATTGTACTGATATTGTTTGTAGAAAGCTGCAGAAAAATCTTCCCAATTATGAACATTGTTTCTTTCTAGTTGGTAAAACCAGTCAAGTTGAGTTCCAGACAGACTGTCTTGGAAGAAGTGCACCCAAAAGTCTTTCTCAGCGGTATGGGGTTGAATTTTCCTCACATACGACCGGAGATGCATTTTAGGGCATGAAACTCTGACATATTTGGTGAACATAGGTGCTTTAAATTTTGGAGGAATCACAATCCCCGACACCAAACCCAATTCCTCAAAGTCTAAGCCAGGCACCTTTTGGATTTCCATTGCGCTCAAACGCTCTTTGATATTTTTATACTTGTCCTCAGCTGGAGGGTATTGTTCTTTAGAGTAGTCCTCTTCTTCCTCTTCCTCCTCCAATTCTGTCGGGACAACTGTTTCCTTGCCTTTGCCATCTTGGTTGTCTCTTTCACCGGATGTTGTTGCAAAGTCCAAAGTCCTTCTTGTCTACCCATTAAATCTTCTTCCCATGTTTAAGACTTTGGTTACCTTCTTTGTTTTTTTTTCCTCTCTTCAGCTAGCAAAGTCTTCAATTCGTCTTGTCCCATGGCTAGGGTCAAGAGAAACTGTGGAAACTGTGTATTCTGAACTTGAAGGTCTTTCACTGTTTGCTCAAGATCCATCTTACTGAAATAAACAGTAGAGAGATGAGGAGACTTATTGCAAAGAAAAACCTGCTTATATTATGATGAATGATATATGCCTATGCAATGTTTTCAAGGATTTCAAAGATTCAAATTTGTTTTAGACAAAAAGGAAACACATGTTATATTAATTAAGATAAATTTTGAGTACAACAATGCCCCTTGGGAAAAATAATACAAAAACTCTAAGATAGAAAGGTAGTGCGCATCCCCTTCGGTGCAATGTAGGCATTCAGAGTCTACTCCTCATGAAGTAGCCTAGTGAGTTCCAAAACCTTCTTCTCGCTTGTGTAGAATTGGGCTTCGAACATATCTCGCTCTCCTTTGAGTTGTATCCAATCCCTTTGTAGGTCTTCAAGAGATATGGGCATCTCAGGATGTAGGATAGTGTATAGAACATCTCCCTCCATAACAGGCTCAATGATTATTGGGAAAATGGAGGGGGTAAGGCATCATAAGACTCTGAGCACGAGTTCGTACCCATTTGAGGTAAGGCTCAAGAGGGATGGAATTCTTGCGCCCGAAAGTCTTTCTATCCACCTTTTTAACATCCTCCAAGCTCGGATAAATCTCTGGCAAAGACCTTGATCGTCATTGTGTAGTCAAATACCAAACCTTAAATCAGCATCTCGTGCGGGCCATCCCTTCGGGCGTAACCAAACTGTCTTAAGGCTAAGCAAGGGTTGTAGGTGATTCCTCCCCTAATGCCAAGTAAAGGGACATTAGGGATTCTCCATAACGGTCGACAATGATAACATTCTCTTTGGATCGGGAGCACAAATGAATGTCTGAATGTTTGAGCGTCATCAACCTTTGGGACCACCTTGAACCTTGCTCATTCTTTAATACAAATTGGGGAAGATGAGAAATAAACCATCGTGCCAAGAGAGGAGTACAACACATAAGAACACCTCTTTTCCTCATTATGCGAGTGTGAAAAGAGTGTAGGATATCTCCTAGCAATGTAGGCACCGGGTTGCAGGATATGAAGATTTTGACGGTGTTGATGTCTATGAGTTGGTCAGGATTTGGAAACAAAACCATCCCATAGATGAGAAGATCCACAATTTCCTCAAAGGCTTGCAAGTCCAAGGAATTCCAACAGCTTTGGGCTTTCTCAAACAGGAACTTTGCTAAGAAACCTTTGACACCACCCCTTGTTTCCCAGTGAGTTGTGATATCAGATGAGTGCAAGTGTAGAGCTTGAGCAATCTCTTATGGCTTTGGGTCTATTTTTGTACCGTTGAAAGGTAGTTGATTGAGAACGGGAATCCTCAAGAGTTAGGAGAATTCTTCCAAAGTAGGCACAAGTTAATAGTCGGGAAAGGTGAAGCAATGGTGTAAAGGATCAAAGAACTGAAAGAGCACCTTCATCATGTCCTCATCTGTGTTGGAGGTGACCAAGTTAAGTAGGCGACCATGTCTCTCGGTGAATGGAGAGTTTTCAGGAATCCTTGAAACTAGATCCTTAAGTTGTGGAGGGATTATCACAAGGTTGACTTGAATAGTTTTCCTGCAAAGTGAATCCATATCCTACAAAACAAGAACAAAGATGAATCCCAAAATCCTTGAAATGGTTAGTGGATGTATATGATGATGTTCATGATGTTCATGATGTTATGTACAAGTATGCATATACAAACAAAACAAACAAATCCTTAGGTTTAGGCTTGCATGGAGTTTTATAGGTAAGTACCCTCTTGAAGTTTAGTTGGCTCAACCTGTCCTAGTAATAGTAACCGGGTTCTAAGGAGCTCAATATCACTGGTTTGTTTCCTTGGTCATTGTTTCGGAACAAGCCTCTTTAATAGCGACCGAAATATCCCAAGAAACTAAACCTCAATGAGTGTAGTATCGAGTATCTACCAACTTCGGACTGCACCAAAGTCGGTCATCTCACCACAACCTAAAGGCCAAGTTGGTCAAGTAAAGGTTCTAAAAGTTCATTAGTGCTTCATGACATCACTCAGCGGCCCCGTATTCTCTTTGATTAACTCAAAGGCTACCAGTACCCACAAATATGTCGCACTAACATAGCTATTGCTTAGACCATGTCGGTATACCCCGCACAGTTTCCACAACATATTGCTACTTACCTATAATGTATCCCAAATCCGGGTAGAGGATTCAAACCCAAACAAAGAACCATAATGTAAAGCATACAAGTTAAACAATGTAAGCAAATAAATGTGATTTGATCCCTAAGGTAACCCTACTTTTAGAATAATCCCCAGCAGAGTCGCCAATTCTGTGATACGGTGGGAGAACTGACTTGAGGGTTTTGTGTTTGATCGCAAATGTTGCGGTTAGAAAGAGTCGCCACCGACTTTTCTTTTATCCAAAAGGAAAGGTGAAAAATCACAAGAAAGACCTTTGAGATTGTTTCTTGAGTTCGGGGGGTAGATTATGAAAAGGGAAGGTATTAGCACCATTTTCATCCATGGTTTTCCATGGGCTCTTAGTTACTTGCTAGATCACTTGCTTTTGTTTGAATTTGTGCTTTGTGTGGTTTTTGAAAATATTTTGTAAAAAGGCCTTTGTTTAGGCAATCTTTGTAATGATTCTCGTTCGTAAGAATGTATACAAAGATGTTGATCTTTTGAAAAGGTTTTCAAGTTTTGTAAGATGTTTTGAAAGTGTATGTGATTATTTTTAAAAATAGCAAGGATATTCGTTTTGAAATGGAGCAAGTAAATAGGAGAAATCTACCTACTCAAAAGTCTTTCTTGTTCATTTCCTTTTCCTTTGACATTGTTGTCTTACCATTGATTTGGTAAGCAACCCTATCTTTGGACGTTAACGGGACGGGCGTGGGTCATCGTATAACCATGATTAGCAATGTTGCAAAGTATCTTAGCATTCTTTTTGAGGGACTAAGATCATTTGTAAGACAACTTTAGATAGCGTCATCGAGGGACCATGATCTTGTATTCGCTTGTTTTTTCTAAGATACCTCACATGCGTAATATGGCCATTTTTGTAAGGCAACCAAGTGGATTTTACCCTAGGGGTGCTTGTGTGTAAGTGTGTTATTTTCATGCTTGTTTTTTTGTCTTGGATTAGGGTTTTCTATTTGATTGATTTTATCTTTCCATACAAACCCTAATTACTAGCATATTATGTAAAAGCGATAAATTGCGAAATTTAAAATTACTACGCTATTACAACATTTGTGGGAGGGGGTATACAATTTATGAATGGGGATTACAATAATATAAACCTAATTAACCTATTACAACCAAATTGAATTTGTACAAGAATTGGAATATACAAGATGAATTAAATATGCAAGAATTGTAAATGCAAAGAAAAAGATTTTTTGGTTTGGTTTCTTAAGAAAAAGGGTCTTGATCTTAACCTAATTAGATAAAGAAAATAATTAGTCAATTTTAATATCATTAAGAAAAAGATTCTTGAATAAAACCCTAATTCTACTTAAAAAGAAATGAAGTTTATAAAAAAAGATATTTTTTATATTTTATATTTTTTGTCTTAAAAAATAAATTATAGTGTTATAAAATATTCTTTAGTCTTTTTGATATCAAAAATAAATTTTCATTAGTATAAAATAAATAATATTTTAGTTTTAATTAAATCTTTACAAGGAAATTAATAAAACTAAATAAAGTGTGATAAATAAAATAATTTTTATGTGGAAAAATAATTAAATTATGTCAAAATATAAATCTACATTTTTTATAATTTTTTATGATTTTTTGGTATTTTTGAAAATATATTTAAAATAAAAAAGAAATAAATAAATAAATAAAAATAAAATGGGCCAGAGAGGTGTCACAAGTAAACAGTGGGGGTGAGCTAGCAAAAAAACAATGTCAGGCCCAAAGGGCCCAGCGCCTGCAAAAATGTGTTAGGAAATCAAAAAAATGGAAAAAATGCAAAAGGGGGCTTCACATTGGTTCAAACCCTCGCCCTTTAGGTAACATATGCCTTAGTACGCGCGTGCTTGCCACTTGGGTGGATGTTTCATCCGGTCATATAATCAAAGCATAAATATATATTAGAAACTGCTTCCTGAAGGCAACTTCATCTTGAACCTTGAGCCATGGCCGGACCACCTGTATCTTCCTCATTTCTCCACAAATATGGAAGGTTCAAAAATGAAAGTTGTGGTGTTTCTTCCCACGAAGTCAACCATATAACTTATGTAAACTAACAATCAAAGATAAGATATAATTTTGTTGGGCCTAAATTAAAACCTAATTTTCTCAGAAATTTCAAATCCAAAATTCTCTATGCACAGTCAATATAAATGGTAACTATGAACATGGTTAGTTTTAGAGCAAGGATATCTACATTTTATTTTCATTGTTGTACCCCAAAATTTTCCGTCATGTTTTTCCAAGATTTCCCTCTTGCATAGGTGGTTATAAACCTTTGCCTAAAGACAAGGAAATTTTTCAATTGATGGTTAAGTATCCTTCGATTGGCACCTACAAAATGCCCTTCGATTGGCATCTCCAAAGTGTCTTTCGATTGGCATCTCCAAAATGCATTTCAATTGGCATCTCCAAAGTGCCTTTCGATTGGCATCTGCAAAATGCCTTTCGATTGGCATCTGCATAGTGCCGTTAGATTGGCATGGACAAAGGTCCTTCGATTGGCCTTTTAACAAGGTCATTCGATTGGCATTTTAGAAAAGTCTTTCGATTGGAATCAGAACAAAGACGTCTCCAATTGGCATCTTAACATCGCTTTGATGGGTCTAAACTTAAGGAAATTAAAGAGAACAAAACAAAGTTTTCGAGCGGTCAACAATGCCCTTCGATTGGCATTTCAACAAAACCTTTCGATTGTCCTTGTAACAAGATCCTTCGATTAGCATTTCAACAAGGTCTTCGATTGGCATGGATACAAGGCCTTTCGATTGGCCTCATGGCCAAGACCTTCGATTGTCATGGCAAAGAATCCTTCAATTTAACATCTCAAACTAGGAAGCTTCAACAGGCATGTTAACCAAGTACCCTTCGATTGGTATGGACAAAGGCCCTTCGATTGGCATTCCAAAAGGTCCATTCGAAGAAGCCTTCAGAAGGCCCATTCGAAGCATGCATAAGAAGTCCATTCGAAGATGGTAACTCATAGGCCAATCGAAGAGAAATGCTGGAGGGTATTCGAAGGGGTCAAGTGTCCAAGTTCATCCAAGATTTCCAAAGAGACATAAATTTTTCCAAAAAGGAATGCTTTTAATTCGTCTGATTCTTGTCTCATGGCTTTAAAGGCCTGTTTGATTGGTTGTCTCTTATCGTTACTGGACCATCATACTCCTATAAATACAAGGGAAAGCATAGAATGTCGGGGGGCGAACAAACAGAGAAAAAGGATGAAAAAACGCACGGAGGCTGCCTTAGAAGAAAACTATGTCTGCCCCACGAGATTCCACAAAGTTGCCAAAGATTGTCAAACTCAAAGCTGGTTTTATGCGCAGTCTCCGTCCAGACTAACATTTGAATCATGTTCTTGGGATTCACGCAGAAGCATCCCTCATACAACCTCCCTGTTGGTAATTGTGCCTTTGATCTCAAACTTGTTAAGTCTGATTTAAATTCATGTTGAACATATATACATATTACTACTAATATTCATGTATGTTTGAGTGTGTTACATGTGAGCAAAAAGGCAGGATTGAGATTGTGCCATTGTTGGGGCACGATCTGAGCTTAGCTTCGATTTGTACAGCTGTAGTTTGTTTTTGATGGGTTAACACCATAGGGGGGCCACTGAGCGCGCAAATTCAATGTTTAAGATAAATACTGTGTTTTTGTTTCTAACGCAACATTGCATTTTCGTTTGTACCAATAGATATCTTTCGACCAGGTTGGTGAGGAAGATGTGCTGCAGTGTAAAGGACCTAGGTTCAATACCCAGGTCATATATTTTGTGTTTTTTCTAACAAACATCCTTGCAGAATTCCAGGTCAAAGGATGTCATATCCAGATCGAACGCCCCGGACGTGCAGTCCCGCAGGCACCTTCGATCAACCCCCTGGACCGAAGGGCAACCCAAGCTTCTTCGAATCCCAAGTCCCCCAAATTTATTCATGTTTTTTCCTTTCAGGTTCCAGCGCGCACATGAAGCTAATGACTACCATACACCCTCATAATCCAGCTTGCCAAGTGTCTTGAGATCCAGATCTGATGGCTAGCAATGAAGGTGCATCATGAATCCTAGTCAACACAGCACACTGAATCCAGGAAGTCAACATGGACTTCCATCTTTGGGCCCAGAATTCTGATTCTTGCACCCCCATCATTTTTCAGGCCCATTCTCTCTTTCTATTTCTTTTCTTTTTTACATTTATTTTATTTTATTTTATTTATTTTATTCTACTAACCAATTAATTATTTTCTTTTATCAAAAATCATAAAAATATTACTTTTCATAAATTTGGTCTAGACTTTTTTTTATTAAAAAATAATTAATTTAATTAGATTTTAATTTTAGACAACTTTAATTCTTTTTGAACATAATTAAAATTAATTAGAATAAATAGGTTTTATTTCTAATTTAATTATTTTCTTTTCTTAAAAATAGCCAAAAACCACAAAAATAGGCCATTTAATTATTTTCATTAAATAATTTAATCACTAATTATTTTTGTATTTAATTTAGAAAACTTAATTCTTTTCTTTTAAAAATATTAAAAACAACAACAAAAACAATTTTTCTTTTTAGGTTAGGAAGGGTCAAAACCCTAGTACGCTCTCGTTCTAATTTTCAATCGCGCGCGCTTTATTGTTTTATTATTTACCATATTATTGTATCTGCTCACAAGTTGTAATAGTTAATTAGGACTTTTATTTTACTTTTATCTCTTTATTTTCAAAGGGTTTAGTTTAATTTCCGCACTTTAAAATTTCGCAAATATTTAACTGATAGATGTATGATATTAGGATGCATGACAAGAATGTATGATTAATTTTAAAACAGTTAGATCACCCTAAATGTGCAAAGATAAATAAACTGAAATTGAATCACTCGCACATGCGCACTCCTAGGATACACTCCCACTTGGTTGCCTTCGGTAAACGGTCATTGAGTGTAGGATGCTTTAGTGGTCGTCCTTTTGTCCAAAGATCAAAGTTGCCTCTGAATGGTTGCCTCGGATATTGTTGCCTCGGATAATTGATCTAAGACATTAGGGTTACTACTAAGACATCCTAACGTTGCTTTAGTGACTGTACGTCCCTTTCGAATTGACCCTCAAAACTCCAACGACGGTGCTACCTACTCACTAATAGTGGGATAGCGTTGTCTAAAGGAAACAAACATAAGAATGATTCTTTTTTCGAGTAGGTAGATTATCTCTTAAGTACTTGCTCAATCCAAAACAAATTTTTCACACTTACACTCTTTTACAAACAAAGTTTTCAAAAACACTTCATTACACTCTTGAAAACAGAAGCAAGAGTTAAATCGAAGTCAAAACAAAAGCTTTTCAAAACACACAAACACAAAGAAAACAATTTTGAAAAAGATGAGCAAGTACCTAAGAGCCCGTAGATAACTACGGATAGAAAGGGTGCTAATACCTTCCCTTTCTATAATCTACCCCCCGTACTCAGAAATATCTCGAAAAAGGAATTTTTCTATGCTTTTTTCCTTTCCTTGTTGGATAAAATAAAAGTCGATGGAGACTCTTGCTTACCGCGACATTTTGCAAACACAAACGCAAAACGCAAACCAGTAATTCCTTAAAAAAAGGGAAACACGTCCCAGTTCTGGCCACCGTATCACAGAACTGGCGACTCTGCTGGGGAGTTTATAAGTGGGGTATACCTTAGGATTAGTTCATCATAATGTTTTCTATTGTTTGATTTGATTGCTTTATCTTTGTGGGTTTTGTATCGGAGTTACTATAGATCCTAACCCAGATCTGGGGGACACCTTTTAGGTAAGTAGCAATAGACTGTGAGGGAACTATACGGTGTAGACCGATATAGTTGAAGCAGTAACTACGTTGATCTGGCACATTAGTTGGTATCGATACCCCTTGTGGAGAAACAAGGAGAGTATGGGGCTTCTATATGGGTCATTAAGCATCAACTGACCTTAAAACCTATAATTGACCAACTTGGCCATAGGAAGTAGTGATATGCTACACTCATTGAGACCATACTCTCGAGATGGTTCCGGCTGCAAGAAAAGATTGCGTGACTGGAATTATGATCGATGGAGGATGGTTAGTGATATTGAGAACCTCTAGAACCCGGTTACTATTATTAGGACATGTTGAACCAACTTAACTTCAAGAGGGTAATACCTAGACCCCATGCAAGCCTAAACTTAAGGCTGTTTGTGTGACTTGTGTGCTTTCAACTTGAACTACTTGCGCATTTTCATTATCTGACAATATGAGTTCCTTGCAGGTTTTGTTTACAGTCCTTATCCAATAACTTGAATTTCTTGCCGGATTTACTTGCTTACATTACCTCACACTTTTTCCTAAACGCATAGCATACACATCATAACATCATGCCTAAACATTTCCTTAACCATTTCAAGGATCTCAAGGGTTTGTGATGCAGGTTATGGTAAATGATACGTCTAGCAAGGGGCAAGGGGATTTATTTTCCTCTAGCCAATGTCGTCTATAAATCAAAACATGATAACTTGAGTCAGGGGCTATGACCCACTCAATATGGTGAGCTTGACTCTTGAAGAAGGACTCTTGACGACACAAAGTTTCTTCAATCAAAGCTGCAAAATTCAAATTCTAACAGTTTCTTGTTTACCCCGCGAGATCCCTGAAAACATTGCATACATATATTATACATATCATTGCATAACAGGTCTTCCAGTACAGGTATCTCATGTTCTCGCTGTTTATTTCAGCAATGGCTCTCAAACAAGACAACAGAGATCTTCATACTCAAGAAGCTCAGTTCAGGGACATATTCCTAAACCTATACAAGGGGCAGTAAGAGTTGAAAACACTCCTCGTTGGGAACTTGGTCAAGAAAAGTCCTGAAGACAATAAGGACGAACGGCTGGAACAACTGTAAGCTGAGGTAGATGCAATAAGAACCCAGATGTTGGGGCAGATGGCTCTTATCCAAGGCTTAGCCCGGGAATAAGAAGAGTTGAGAACCATTATCAACCAGCTTCATCTAGATAGATACAACAGTATGAAGCAAATAGTCGAGGCCAGGGACCAAGTCATTGATCAGCCTCAAAGAAGACAAGGGTTTGGTTTGGTGAAGAATGGACCTCTCCAAGTTTCTACTACCTCACGGGTCCAACAACAACCTCGCCATAAACAACGGGTTAATCAGAGCAAGTCAGATACACCCAAGAGGCAGTTTACCAAGCTCAACATGCCGCTGTCTCAAGCGTTACAACACATGTTGAGGATGAATCTGGTGACATTGATAGGACCTCATCTGAATCCCAAGACTACTTCACCTAACTACAATCCTGATGCAATATGTGCATACCATTCCAACAGCCCTAGACATGACACCAACAACTGTTGGGCGTTGAGAAACAAAATTCAAAACCTGATTGATGAAGGAGCATTGGGATTCACACAAGATGGTCAACTGGAATGTTTCTGTCAGTCCTCCAAGGCTCACCATTTGAAGTGACAAGTTCTCACAAGAAGACTTTTCGTTCATTAGAATTTTCGATGTGTAATTTTATTTTGATTTATTTGAACATTTATTCATATCAAACCCTGTTACTCTATCAATGCATTGCATATGTCTATTTTGAATCAATCCATTCGTATTCACTATATTTAAATTGCTTTCCTTTTGTGATGTTCAACTCTCGATTAAAAAACTCTAAGCCTTTAGAGGGAGGATGACGAAAATGATATCAAAATCTCTGCAGTATGCTTTTGAACAGACCCCGCTGACGATGTACAGGCGTTGTTTCAAATCCTAAACAATGGAGTTATAAGGAAGATAATCCCTAGTCAACCCCTTTGAGCTAAAGAAGTAGGAGTTTTTCTTTTTACACAAATTAAAACCCTTAATCACAACCTGGGGCAGGGTAGTTTTCTCAGTTAATCCAGGTGCACAATGAATGGCATCAAAGACGTTCTCCCAAAACAAAAGACGGTGATGGTTCCACATAATTATCCAAGCAGGCAGTCATTATCTCTCGAAATAAAAGCCCATTAAGTCAAAACCTATGAAGGATACTTAAGAAAAACTGGGGCATCCCGCTGACTGTAATCACAAAAGAAAACAGTTCAGGCAAAAGACAGGGATAATAAAATCAAAAAGAAAGAGGTCCTACAAACTCTCAACAAAAATGACTGCCTGTGCAAAATAAATTGTCAGTGTCCGAACCATCACTGGAATAACAGAGCAAATACTCAAACGGGATCTAAATGCACAATTAGTTGAGTTTAGGATTGAAGAACATCATGGAGAACTGGTGGGTACAAATAAAATTTGAGCCTTTATCCTTTGTTTCTTAAACCATGGACCAGGCCACGTTATAACCCTTAAAAGTCTTGGCTGAAGCATGGGTTAGTTCGAAAGCATATTGTTACAAAAGGTATCCTGACTCTTGTAGGACTTGCTGTGAATCCTAAGTTGACATCACATTTTACAAAATTTGCCTGTTTTACCGAAAATGCATTTTCAAAAATTTCAAGACAGACATAAGCTTTGTATTCTTAAAATAACATTGTTTGCATATGACTATTTGTTCAACAGCAGAGAAAGTCGCACGACGAATATCTAGTAAACAAAAAACCTTCTCAATAAAAAGGATCACCTCAAGTGGAAAAACACTTCCAACCAAGGGGCACAGCATGATCATTGTCCATCATCTGGGGCAGCCAAGTTAAGATTCAAGGAATCTCGCAAAGATGCCAAATAGCCAAGGGCAAATTTCCATCTGAATCACTTGGGGCACTGGACATAAATTCCAGCAACGAATCTTGCATGATCAAACGAACATCTTCTGGTAGTATGGCGATACAACACTACCGACAGTGAAAACTCCCTACGCCCTGAGAGTGTGGACATAGTCAGAAAATACGACGCATGAACAAAGAATCGCTAGGTTGACTGGCCTATGCAAAAATAAGGGCATCCCGACGAACCAAAAAGGTTCGGGCAAAAATTAGGGATAAAAGCGGAACAAGATCTGTGCACTCGGCAAGTCGAAAACCTGAAAAGGCGGCTTGGGCAAGAAAGGGTATCCCGGTGGACTGAAATCTGAAAAGACAGTCCAGGCAAAAGTTAGGGATTAAAGCGTACGACTATGTCCCGTCATCTCGTCACTTGCCTACCAGAAGAAGGTTGATCATTTCGATTGAAAGTTACCAAGCACCTCATAAGTTGAGATAAAACTCGATCCACAAGGCCTCCGCATGCACTTTCTCCAACAGATACAGGGGCAGAAAAGTCTCGATGCAGAGTCAACGTCATATCCGCAGCATGCGTCCCAATAACATTCACTCCCCGCAAAGACAGTGATGTTAGTTATCCCAAACAGGACACAGTTCTCCCCAGCTGAGATTCACAATCGCGAATGAGTCAGTAAGATTCTCCCCAAGCAGAGTTTACCTATCACCAGCACTGGAAGATTATCCCCAGTAGATTCTGAAGGATTGTTCCCAGTAGAGTCTAAAAGATTATCCCCAGTGAAGTCGCAACTGGAAAATCATCCCCAGCGGAGTTCATTCCTTTCACAAACAGAAACTCAATCCCCAACAGGGTTCATTATCACTAGCAACGGTAATTCATCCCCAACTGAGTTTATTTCTTCCAAATCAACAGATCCTCCGACAGAGTGTATCCTCCCCACAGAGTCATTTTCTCGTCAATTTATTCCCCAGTGGAGTTATTCTCTCCTACAGGAATATGCTCACAATCATCTTCATTCATTATCCCCAGCGGAAACGAAGAATTCAACTTCTTCCACTCCCCAGCAGCAAGCCGGATTTATTTTCCCCAGCTAGCGAACATCAGAAAACATCACATGCCCATGCATCATGACATACGCATACGCATCATACAACACAATCTCATTTATTTTGAGAACATCATTGCTTGATACATATCATGCATTACATACAGCTAACCTTTACCTTTCAGGAAAGATACAATCAAATTCTCACAAAAGTTCAAGCTATGAAGCCCGGATCCGACCGGATAGTATCTTGATCTCTACATCATATTGTGAAGCCCAAATTTCGACCGGATAACAGCATCAGACTACCACGAAGCCTGGATTATGACCAGATAGTGGTATCTCTTAAAAGAAAGTTATGAAGCCCGGATTCGACCAGATAATAGTTTAACCCCCAGCAGACCATGAAGCCTGGATTTCAACCAGATAATGGTACAAGACACTGTGAAGCCTGGATTTCGACCAGATAACAGTGAGGTACACTGTGAAGCTTGGATTTTGACCAAATAGCAGTTTACTCGGCCAATTATTTTGAAGCTAGGATTCGACTGGATATTAGTAGGCCCGAAGTCAAAGGGAAGCTCGGATGCAACCGGATAACCATTTGATTTTATTCTGAAGCCTGGATTTCGACCAGATAAGAAGTAAGGTATTGTGAAGCCTGGATTTCGACCAGATAGCAATACAAGACCATGAAGCTTGGATTTCGACCAGATAATGGTACAAGAAACTGTGAAGCCTAGATTTCGACCAGATAACAGTGAGGTACACTGTGAAGCTTGGATTTCGACCAAATAGCAGTTTACCCGGCCGGTTACTATGAAGCCCAGATTCGACCGGATATTAGTAGGCCCAAAGTCAAAGGGAAGCCCGGATGCGACCGGATAACCACTTGATTTCGACCAGATAAGAAGTAAGGTATTGTGAAGCCTGGATTTCGACCAGATAGAAATACAAAACCATGAAGCCTGGATTTCAACCAGATAAAGGTACAAGACACTGTGAAGCCTGGATTTCGACCAGATAATAGTAAGGGACACTGAAGCTTGGATTTTGACCAAATAGCAGTTTACCCGGCCAATTACTATGAAGCCCGGATCCGATTGGATATTAGTAAGCCCAAAGTCAAAGGGAAGCCCGAATGCGACCAGATAACCACTTAATTTCTTCTGAAGCCTGGATTTCGACCAGATAAGAAGTAAGGTATTGTGAAGCCTGGATTTCGACCAGATAGCAATACAAAACCATGAAGCCTGGATTTTGACCAGATAATGGTATAAGACACTGCGAAGCCTGGATTTCGACCAGATAACAGTAAGGGACACTGTGAAGCTTGGATTTCGACCAAATAGCAGTTTACTCGGCCAATTACTATGAAGCCTGGATCCGACCGGATATTAGTAGGCCCAAAAGTCAAAGGGAAGCCCGGCGGCGATCGGATAACCACTTGATTTTTCTTCTGAAGCCTGGATTTCGACCAGATAAGAAGTAAGGTATTGTGAAGCCTGGATCTCGACCAGATAGCAACACAAGACCGTGAAGTCTGGATTACGACCAGATAGCGGTACAAGACATTGCGAAGCTTGGATCTCAACCAAATAGCAATTTTACATGGACAATTACTAAGAAGCCCGGAATCGACCGGATATTAGTGTGCCCTAAATTCAAGTTGAAGCCCGGAGGCGACCGGATAACATTTGAATTCCTTCTGAAGCCTGGATTACGACCAGATAAGAATTGAGAGATTGCGAAGCCTGGATTACGACCGGATAGCAAGTATAATCTCACCTCCCCAATAAGTCACTGTAAAGCCTGGATTACGACCAGATAGCAGTCGGTCTTATCACTATGAAGCCTGGACCACGACCGGATAATAGTTCATTCTCAACTTTCCTCTTCAATAGAGATGATTCTTCAGTTGAATAACGGATGATCGAAGTTCCTAAATTTCAACAGAGATGATTCCTCAGTAGAATAACGGACGACCGAAGCTCCTAAAATTAAACTTTCCTCTTCAACAGAGATTATTCCTCAGTAGAATAATGGACGACCGAAGTTCCTAAAATTCAACATAGATGATTCCTCAGTAGAATACGGACGACCGAAGTTCCTAAAGTTCAAACGGAGATGATTCCTCAGTAGAATACGGACGACCGAAGTTCCTAAAATTCAACAGAGATGGTTCCTCAGTAGAATACAGACGACCGAAGTTCCTAAAATTCAACAGAGATGATTCATCAGTAGAATACGGACGACCGAAGTTCCTAAAATTCAACAGAGATGATTCCTCAGTAGAATACGGACGACCAAAGTTCCTAAAATTCAACAGAGATGGTTCCTCAGTAGAATACGGACGACCGAAGTTCCTAAAATTCAACAGAGATGATTCCTCAGTAGAATACGGACGACTGAAGTTCCTAAAATTCAACGGAGATGATTCCTCAGTAGAATACGGACGACCGAAGTTCCTAAAATTCAACAGAGATGGTTCCTCAGTAGAATACGAACGATCGAAGTTCCTAAAATTCAACAGAGATGATTCCTCAGTAGAATACGGACGACCGAAGTTCCTAAAATTCAACGGAGATGATTCCTCAATAGAATACGGACGACCGAAGTTCCTAAAATTCAACAGAGATGGTTCCTCAGTAGAATACGGACGACCGAAGTTCCTAAAATTCAACAGAGATGATTCCTCAGTAGAATAGGGACGACCAAAGTTCCTAAAATTCAACGGAGATGATTCCTCAATAGAATACGAACGACCGGAGTTGCTAAAATTCAACAGAGATGATTCCTAAGTAGAATAACGGATGACCGAAGTTCCTAAATTTTAACAGAGATGGTTCCTCAGTAGAATAACGGACGACCGAAGTTCCTAAATTTCAATAGAGATGATTCTTCAGTAGAATAACAGACGACCGAAGTTCCTAAATTTCAACAGAGATGATTCCTCAGTAGAATAACGGACGACCGAAGTTCCTAAATTTCAACAGAGATGATACCCCAGTAGAATAACGGACGACTGAAGCTCCTAAAATTCTATTTCTCTCAAGACAGAGATCAGTATTCCCCAGCGGAATCTTCCTCAACAAACAGACATACACACTCTCGCTAAGGAATCTCTTATGCGATCGACACTCCTTCGGATGGCATCTTTAAGCCCATCCCCTCGTCAGCAATTTCCAAATGGCATCTGTAAGCCCATTCCTGACATCGCAAGACCGATACCACTTCATGCGAGTGAAAATTTCTGGGCACTTTACTGTTCAATCATCTTCTACCTTCGGATCACGAAAGGCACGAAAGCCAATCGACATCCTCAGGTTTAAGAAGATTGAACAGGGGCAACTGTTGTACCCTGTGATCGGTGGATCTGGAACTGACTGTTTAACGCTGGTTCGCGAAATGTCGCGGTAAGCAAGAGTCACCACCGTCTTTTATTTTCTCCAACATGGACAGGACAAAAGCACAGCAAAATTCCTTATGAGATAGTTTCTCGGTTCGGGAGGTAGATTTATAGAAAGGGAAGGTGTTAGCACCCTTTCTATCCATGGTTATCCATGAGCTCTTAGATACTTGTTCATTTGTGTTTTCAAAAGTGTTTGCTTTTCAAAGTGTGAGTGAGTTTGAAAAAGTTTCGTTTAAAAATTTCAGATCGAGTATCAGTCCTCAAGAGTGTTTGAAAAATTGTTTTGAAAGCCTTTTGAAAAGTGTCGGTGTGAAAAGAGTTTTTGATTTGTTTTTTTGAAATAGAGCAAGTATCTATGAGTCATCTACCTATCCTAAGGAATTAGGATGTGTAAATGTCCTTAAGGTAGTTCCATCCCACCATTGAGAGGTAGGTAGCACCACCGTTGGAGGTGTTCGGGTCAATTCGTCTGTAGGGACAGTGTGGTCACCAGAGTAACAGTAGGACACCTTAGAAGCTACCCTTATGCCATTGATCCTTTTTTATTCCGAGGCAACCGTTTCGAGGCAACTGGATCATGGACATAAGGACTTACTAAAACGTTCTATACTCGACGACCACGTTTCGAAGGTAAGGCAACAGTGAGGCGTACCCTAGAAGTGGTGTGTGAATCTGTATGTTGTTTTCAGTTTAGCAATTATCTTTGAACATGTTATGGTGAGCTACGCTTTGTTTTTAATTAGCCATTCATTCTTTCATGCAATTTAGAATTTAAAGATGCGGAAAATTAAAAGACGGAAAGCTAAAAGCTACGCTATTACAAGGCGCGGGTCTATACATCGCCAAATTACAAAGACCCGTTTTAATAAAAATGCGGAAAGTAAAATAAATTCATAATTACTATTACATGGCTTGAACAGTTACATAATATTCGAAAAGAAAATAAATGCGCGAAAAGAATAAATTGGAACGTCCGAGGGTTTTGACCCTTTGCTTGAAATTAAATTAAATTAAAGTCTAATTATTATTTAATTAAAGAAAGGTGTTTTTTTGTGTTTTTTGTATTTATTTAATATTAAACCTAAAACTAATTATTTAAATAAAAGAAAAAAGTATTTTTGGTTTTTTAATGTCTTTAATGAAAAATAAAAATAAAATAAAATAAAGTCAGAAGTTAGTAAAACCTAATTCTAATTTATTTTATTTATTATGAAAAAGCCAAAATTAAACCTAATTAAACTAAATTAATTTGTTAGAATTTATTTACAAAAAACAATTAATAGTGAAATTACTAAATAATAATAATACTAAAAATGTTAGTTTTCTGAATTTTATTATGAAAAAAATGTTAATTGGTTAGTGATTAATAAAAGAATAACGATTAATTAATTAAAGGAAAATAAAAATAGAGAGAGAGTTTAGGAGTATACGAGCCTGATTGGAGGGGTGAAACAGCTATTGGCGTCATGTGTAAACTGTTTTGTTTTGGCCATTTGTGTTTTGGCTTTTGGCTTTTGGCTTTTGGTCATTTGGCTTTGGGCTTTTGGCCATTTGGCTTTTGGCCTCAACGTTCCTTAATGAACCTGCATGAGATCCTGTCTAAATCTACAGTGTTGAATCTCATGAACACATTAAATAAAATCATAAAAATGCAAATAAAGCCAATATATGAAGAAATTTAATGTTTAGACACAATATGGCATGTATGAATGATTATACCCTTTTGATCATGGAGATCAAATCAATCTTACCCTTACTGGAAAATTAGTGACCTGAATGCTTTTATGCCCTTTGGATCATGGAGATCAAGCCGGCCTTATCCTTACTGAAGAAGTAGTGAGGTGTTGGTTTGTAACTGTGATGGCTTGTTTGTAGTGAGAGAGGGATTTGTAATAAGAATTTCAAGGTTTTAGGGTTCTTGAAAGAATTTGATATTCTAACAGTGTTGTGGCAAGGTTTTTTTCTCTCTTTTCCTCCTCTCTGGTTTGTGTGAAAAGAAGGTGATTATATAATGGAAATTAGGGTAAAGAAAATGGGCTTTGAATGTGCAATTGGGTCTCCAATGTTCACTTGAGTTCGTCACTTTCCAGGCTAAATCGCAGGGACTTAAGTGAGATTTTTGAAGTTGAAATGTGAAAAAAAAAATGTATCCGACATCAAGAACTAACTCTTGTCCGAAAATCGGCTCAATCGGATAAACGGTGAATTAGTTATGAATTTTTGAAGTTTCAGCTCAGACAAACTTATTTTGGGCTCCAGTGTCGACTCTGACACGTTCTTCAATAAAAAACTGGTATTGATCGGTGCATAATTTGGTCTCGACTTTTGAAGAAAAGTTGTAGATCTATGAGTCAGTGACCTTGTGTAAAAATATGCGTCCAATCCGATAAAAATTGACCGAGTTATGAATTTTCGAAGTTTCGGCCCAGATGAAATAATATTCAGCATTCAGGAATTTCAGCGTGTCACGCACTCTGAGCAAAAAACGAAGGCCTTTTGAAGACCGTTTGAACTCAATACCTTATGTGAAAATGTAGTCAACTCAATTTGTGAAATTTTGGCGCCGGAACCAGCTCGATACGATGAAAATCGACCAAGTTATGATTTTCTGAACATGACGCAAATAAACTTCTGTCACAAATTTTCTGTGCGAAAATACTTGATAAATCCATATTTTTGAAGACCTTCTGATCGAAATTGGCTTCCATCCGTGAGAGATGAAAACGTAGATAATGTCAAGACGGAATTTTGGTCACCGGAACAGGTTCAAAATGAGCCACGATCTTCAAGTTATGAATTTTTTAGCGCGTAAAAACTGCACTTTCAGCACACTTTTTCACCATATTTCTTCAAGAAAACTCGCACATTCGGGTACCTTCTTTAAAGAATTGACTCTTGAGCTGAACCTGAATTTGAGAATACGTTATCAGAGATATCTTGGCGAAAGAATACCTGAATATGACGCGCCGGGTTGGACTAGTGAATTTTTCTTGAAATATTTTGAGAAATATGGGAGGGCAAATTTTGGGGTACAACAGTTGCCCCTGTTCAATCTTCTTAAACCTGCGGATGTAGATTGGCTTGCGTGCCTTTCGTGATTCGAAGGTGGAAGATGATTGAACACTAGAGTGCCCAGAAATTTGCACTCGCATAGTAGAGTATCAGCAACGTGATGGCGGGAATGGGTTTACAGATGCCATTTGGAGAGATGACGGATAGGAGGATGGGCTTATAGATGCCATCTAGGTGTCGATCGCGTAAGAGATTCTTTAGCGAGAACTTGCGTACCTGAGAAAAGAAAATAATTACCTGGCCTGTTACAGGAGTTGATCTTCAAACTCTTTGTGTAGATGTGCCCTGGCTGGATACAGGAATCAAATCTTTAAACTCTTCAGACGTACCCTGTCAAGATACAGGAATCGAGTCCGGAGAATATAGTCATCAACAGATACACCCTGGCAAGATACAGGAATCGGATCTTCGAACTCTTCAGACGTGCCCTGGCAAGATACAGGAATCGAGTCTGGAATTAGTCGTCAACAGATACACCCTGGCGAGATACAGAAATCGGATCTTCTAACTCTTCAGACGTGCCCTGGCAAGATACAGGAATCGAGTCTGGTAATGTTGTAAGGTTGGTGAGTTGTCTCTACTGACAGGTTATCCCCATGGACAGGTGGTCTTTAACGACGAGTGTCTATAACGACGGGTGTCTATAACGACGAGTGTCTATAACGATGAGTGTCTATAACGACGAGTGTCTATAACGACGAGTGTCTATGACGACGAGTGTCTATGACGACGAGTGTCTATAACGACGAGTGTCTATGACGACGAGTGTCTATAACGACGAGTGTCTATGACGACGAGTATCTATAACGACGAGTGTCTATGACGACGAGCGTCTATAACGACGAGCGTCTATAACGACGAGCGTCTATAACGACGAGCGTCTATAACGACGAGCGTCTATAACGACGAGCGTCTATAACGACGAGTGTCTATAACAACGAGTGTCTATAACGACGAGTGTCTATAACGACGAGTGTCTATAACGACGAGTGTCTATAACGACGAGTGTCTATAACGACGAGTGTCTATAACGACGAGTGTCTATAACGACGAGTGTCTATAACGACGAGTGTCTATAACGACGGGTTGTATCAGAGAAATCTTTAGGCATCGATTTAACTGGATTTGTATTCTTTGACTGGGTTGGTCTCTTTTGACTGTATTCGTCTACATAGCTGATCTTTTAATTGTATCCTTCCTGAAAAGTAAAGGTCAGTCATATGTAATGCATGATATGGATCTAGCAATAATATTTTTCAACACATGAGATTGTATGATATGATGCGTATATACATGTATCATGATGTATAACAATGTGATGTTTATGAATGTATCTTCGTCTGGGAAAATAGATCCTTGACGGATGCCGGGAAGTCAAATCCTGGGCTGATGTTGAAGAGTGAGATTCTTCGTTTCCGTTGGGGATGATGATTGCAAGAATACCGGTCGGAGAAGATAACTCCGTTGGGGAATAAACTTGGCGAAGAGATTACTCTGCGGGGAATTACTCTGTGGGAAGAGATACTTCGCTGAGATTTGATGATAACTCCGCTGGGGATTTCGTTGTTGTGCTCTGTTGGAAATGAAGGTATCTTGGTCGCATTCTTCAGCTGAACTTACCTTGGCACTTCGGTGGACAGGGCAACCGGATCATTTAGACAACTCATTATTGCCCCAGTTTCTGTTGGAGAAGAAGGTACCTGTGAAGGTGTTTGATGACTGCCAATTGACAAATCTTTTTCTGGTAGGCAAGTGATGAGATGACAGGACATAGTCGTACGGTTTGATCCCTAACTTTTGCCTGGACCGCCCTTTCGGGTTTTCAGTCCACCGGGATACCCATTTTTGCCCAAGCCGCCTTTTCAGGTTTTCGACTTGCCGGGTGTACATATTTTTTTTCATTCCTTATTTTTGCCCGAACCCTTTTGGTTCACCGGGAAGCCCTTATTTTTGCCTAGGTGTGTCAACCTAGCGGGTCTTTGATTATGCGTAGTATTTTTTCGACTATGTCCATGATCTCAGGATGTAAGGGGGGTGCCCCTGTTGTTGTGTTGCCATGCCACCAGAAGATCTTCGTTTGATCGTCCAATGCCCCAAGTGATCCAGATGGAGATTTGCCCCAAGCTGGTTGATCTTTTGAGAGATCCTCCGAATCTTGACTGGACTGCCCCAGATGATGGACACTGATCATGTCAGCCCCTTGATTGGAGGTGCTTTTGTTCATTAGACATTCGTCGTGCGAACTTCTATGTTGTTCAAACAAAAAGTCATATGCAAACAAAGTTATGTCAAAAATGCAAAGCTTATGTTTGTCTTGAAGTTTTTGAAAAATGCATTTTTCAGTAAAACCAGCAAATTTTGTAAAATGTGACGTCAACTCAATATTTTATAGCAAGCCTTAAGGAGTCAGGATACCTTTGGTAACAGTATGCTTTCGAACTAACCTATGCTTCAGCTAGGACTTTTTAGGGTTGTAACGTGGCCTGGTTCACGGTTTAAGAAACAAAGGATAAAGGCTCAAATTTTATTTGTACCCACCCGCTCTTCGTGATGTTCTTCAATCCTAAACTCAGTTGATCGTGCGTTAGACCTTATTTGAGTTTTTGTCCTGATATTCCTGTGATGGTTCGGATGTTGATAGTTTATTTTGAATAGGCAGTCATTCCTTTTTGTTATTGAGGGTTTGTGTGACCTCTTTCCCCCTTTTTTTTTATTTCGTTATCCCTGTTTTTTGCCTGAACTGTTTCTTTTGTGATTACAGTCAGCGGGATACCCCAGTTTTGTAAGTCTCCTTCATAGGTTTTGACTTATTGGGTTTTTATTTTGAGAGATGACGACCTGTCTTTATGATTGTTCGGAACCATCGCTGTCTTTTTTTGTTTTGTAAGGATTCCTTTGATGCCATTCATCGTGCATCTGGATCAACTGAGAGAACTACCCTGCCCCAGGTTATGATTAAGGGTTTTAATTTCGAAAAAGAAAAAACTCCAACTTCTTTGGCTCAGAGGGGTTGACGAGGGATTATCTTCCTTATAACTCCAGTGTTTAGGAATTGAAACAATGCCTGTACCTCATCAGCATGGTCTTTTCAAAAGCATACTGTAGATTGTGGTATCGTTTTCGTCATCCTCCCTCAAGAGGCTTAGAATTTTAGATCAAGAGTTGACATCACAAAAATATGAAAACAGTTTGCATATAGCGAATACGAAATAATTACTTCAAAACAGACATGTGTAATGCATTAATGAAATAACCAAGTTTGACATGAAATAAAATGTTTGAACAATCTAAGAAAAATACAATCTTGAACATTCAAATGAACAAAATTTCCAATCCTAGCCATGTTTGGGCAGGGGAGCAGTGGTCACATTGGGAGCCTCTGGAGAGTCGAGCTGGACTTCCTTTGCGTCAATCAGATCCTGAACCTTGTTTCTCAAAGTTCAACAATCATCTGTAGCATGCCCCGGGCTATCAGAATGATAAGCGCATCGAACGTTGGGTTTATACCTTGAAGGCGTCCTGTTGGGATTCTTCGGAGGGTCCATGAGGGTTACCAACTTGGTTTCCAGCAACTGTGGCAATATCTGTGACAAGGTCATACCGAGGGGAGTGAATTACCTTTTGGGTCTCTCTTCCCTTTGCTGATTGTGACGCTGAGGAGCGCCGGCCGGTTTTGCAATAAGCACCGCGTTGACATCTTGGCGGTGTTCGGACCTATCCTGCCCTCTTGAGCCATAGACAGCACTAGATTCTCTCTTGGATGGTTTCTTCTCAGTGTTCGAGGAGTCACCATTCTGTATTTTCCCTGACTTGATGTCAGCTTCTATTCTTTCCTCGGTCAAGATCAGATCTGTAAACCCAGCAGCAGAATTCCCAATCAGGTGGTTGAAGAATGGACCAGACAGGGTCCCCAAGAACATGTCGACGAGCTCGCGGTCAGTCAGAGGTGGTTGTACCCTTCCAGCAAGGTCCCTCCATTTTTGAGCATATTCTTTGAAGCCTTCGCCTGTACCCATAGACATCCCCTGAAGCTGAGTACACGTGGGAGCAAGGTCGGCATTATACTGGTATTGCTTGTAGAACGCAGTGGCCAAGTCCTCCCAGCTGCGGATGTTGGCTCCATTCAGTTGATAGAACCAGTCGAGTTGAGTTCCGGCCAGACTATCCTGAAAGAAGTGAATCCATAAATTCTTGTCAGCCGTGTAGGGCTGGATCCTCCTTGTGTAAGACCTGAGATGCAGCTTAGGACAGGATGCCCCGTCGTACTTGGCAAAGGCAGGTGCCTTGAATTTGCGCAGGATTACTACCCCAGAAGACAGACCTAGATCCTCGAAGTCCAGGCCGGGCACTTTTTGTATCTCCATGGCACTTAGCCGGTCTTCCAACTGTTTATACTTGTCCTCGGCTGGAGGGTACTGCTCATCATTGTAATCGGTCTCGTTGTCAGAGGCCACTGGACTAGGAACCTCCCTTTCTTTGGGACTGTCTTTCCCAACATATGGGGTAGTCTGCTCAACTTCATTTTGTGATCCATTCCCAGATTTGCGTCTAGGGTTGAACAACACCGTCCTCTTCTTCTTCTTTTTCAAAAGCAGGGTCTTCAGATCTTGTTGCCCCTGGGCCAAACTCATTATCAACTCTTGGAATTGGGCATTCTGGGCCTGGAGGGCCTGGATGGATTGCTCAGTAGATGTTTCCGGATTCATGATGGCGAGCTGAAATAAACAGCGAAGAAGGTAAGCAACCTGTAAAAGGGGTACCAGTAATGCAATGATATGTATGTATGCATGCAATGTTTCCAAGGATCTCGCGGGGTAAACAAGAAAGTTGTTAGAATCTGATAGCTTGATTTAAAGAGCTTCATGTTGTTGAGAGTCCTTCTTCAAGGGTCAAAGGCTCACCATATCCAGTGGGTCATAGCCCCTGACAACCTTGGCTAGAGGAAAATAAATCCCCTTTGCCCCTTGCCAGACATGTTGGTTCATCATGACCTGCATCACAAGCCCTTGAGATCCTTGAAATGGGTTAGTCCTTATGCGGGACGCATGCAATGGTATGATGTTATGCTATGCATGGGGTAATGTAGGTAAACCCTGTTATGAGTCCCAATTAAGGACTATAAACAAAACCTGCAAGAAACTCAAGTGTCAGATAACAAGCATGCAAGTAGTTAAGTATGAAAGCACACAAGTCACACCACAGCCTTTAGAGTTTAGGCCAGCATGGGGTCTGGGTATTACCCTCTTGAAGTTGGTGGGCTCAAACCTGTCCTATCAAAGTAACCGGGTTCTAAGGGTCCCAATATCATTGGATTGCTTTCATTGTTCATCGTTTCGATTTAGCCACTGAACTGGCGACCGAAATATTCCAAGAAAGCAACCCTCAATTGAGTGTAGTATCGAGTATCAACCAACCTCGGACTGCACCAAAGTCAGTTATCTCACTATCCTAAAGAGGCCAAGATGGTTCAATTAAGGTACCGGTACACACCAAAGTGCCACATCAACGTAGCAGACTGCTTCAACCATGTCGGTATACCCCGCACAGTTCCCTCACAGTCTTGTTGCTACTTTCTAAGAAGGTATCCCCCAGATCCGAGTTAGGATCTATAGAACTCCCGAGACAGTCTCACAATTTAAATCAAACAATTCAGACAATTGAAAACACAAGTGATCTTAGTCCTAAGGTACACCTCACTTTTAAAGGATCCCCAGCAGAGTCGTCAGTTCTGTGATCGATGGATCTGGAACTGACTGTTTAACGCTGGTTCGCGAAATGTCGCGGTAAGCAAGAGTCGCCACCGTCTTTTATTTTCTCCAACATGGACAGGACAAAAGTACAGCAAAATTCCTTATGAGATAGTTTCTCGGTTCGGGAGGTAGATTTATAGAAAGGGAAGGTGTTAGCACCCTTTCTATCCATGGTTATCCATGGGCTCTTAGATACTTACTCATTTGTGTTTTCAAAAGTGTTTGCTTTTCAAAGTGTGAGTGAGTTTGAAAAAGTTTCGTTTAAAAATTTCAGATCGACTCTTGTATCAGTCCTCAAGAGTGTTTGAAAAATTGTTTTGAAAGCCTTTTGAAAAGTGTCGGTGTGAAAAGAGTTTTTGATTTGTTTTTTTTGAAATAGAGCAAGTATCTATGAGTCATCTACCTATCCTAAGGAATTAGGCTGTGTAAATGTCCTTAAGGTAGTTCTATCCCACCATTGAGAGGTAGGTAGCACCACCGTTGGAGGTGTTCGGGTCAATTCGTTTGTAGGGACAGTGTGGTCACCAGAGTAACAGTAGGACACCTTAGAAGCTACCCTTATGCCATTGATCCTTTTTTAATCCGAGGCAACCGTTTCGAGGCAACTGGATCATGGACATAAGGACTTACTAAAACGTCCTATACTCGACGACCACGTTTCGAAGGTAAGGCAACAGTGAGGCGTACCCTAGAAGTGGTGTGTGAATCTGTGTGTTGTTTTAAGTTTAGCAATTATCTTTGAACATGTTATGGTGAGCTATGCTTTGTTTTTAATTAGCCATTCATTCTTTCATGCAATTTAGAATTTAAAGATGCGGAAAATTAAAAGACGGAAAGCTAAAAGCTACGCTATTACAAGGCGCGGGTCTATACATCGCCAAATTACAAAGACCCGTTTTAATAAAAATGCGGAAAGTAAAATAAATTCCTAATTACTATTACATGGCTTGAATAGTTACATAATATTCGAAAAGAAAATAAATGCGCGAAAAGAATAAATTGGAACGTCCGAGGGTTTTGACCCTTTGCTTGAAATTAAATTAAATTAAAGTCTAATTATTATTTAATTAAAGAAAAGTGTTTTTTTGTATTTTTTGTATTTAATTAATATTAAACCTAAAACTAATTATTTAAATAAAATAAAAAAGTATTTTTTGTTTTTTAATGTCTTTAATGAAAAATAAAAATAAAATAAAATAAAGTCAAAAGTTAGTAAAACCTAATTCTAATTTATTTTATTTATTATGAAAAAGCCAAATTAAACCTAATTAAACTAAATTAATTTGTTAGAATTTATTTACAAAAAACAATTAATAGTGAAATTACTAAATAATAATAATAATACTAAAAATGTTAGTTTTCTGAATTTTATTATGAAAAAAATGTTAATTGGTTAGTGATTAATAAAAGAATAACGATTAATTAATTAAAGGAAAATAAAAATAGAGAGAGAGTTTAGGAGTATACGAGCCTGATTGGAGGGGTGAAACAGCTATTGGCGTCATGTGTAAACTGTTTTATTTTGGCCATTTGTGTTTTGGCTTTTGGCTTTTGGCTTTTGGCCATTTGGCTTTTGGCTTTTGGCCATTTGGCTTTTGGCCTCAACGTTCCTTAATGAACCTGCATGAGATCCTGTCTAAATCTGCAGTGTTGAATCTCATGAACACATTAAATAAAATCATAAAAATGCAAATAAAGCCAATATATGAAGAAATTTAATGTTTAGACACAATATGGCATGTATGAATGATTATACCCTTTTGATCATGGAGATCAAATCAATCTTACCCTTACTGGAAAATTAGTGACCTGAATGCTTTTATGCCCTTTGGATCATGGAGATCAAGCCGGCCTTACCCTTACTGAAGAAGTAGTGAGGTGTTGGTTTGTAACTGTGATGGTTTGTTTGTAGTGAGAGAGGGATTTGTAATAAGGATTTCAAGGTTTTAGGATTCTTGAAAGAATTTGATATTCTAACAGTGTTGTGGCAAGATTTTTTTCTCTCTTTTCCTCCTCTCTGGTTTGTGTTAAAAGAAGGTGATTATATAATGGAAATTAGGGTAAAGAAAATGGGCTTTGAATGTGCAATTGGGTCTCCAATGTTCACTTGAGTTCGTCACTTTCCAGGCTAAATCGCAGGGACTTAAGTGCGATTTTTGAAGTTGAAATGTGAAAAAAAAATGTAGCCGACATCAAGAACTAACTCTTGTCCGAAAATCGGCTCAATCGGATAAACGGTGAATTAGTTATGAATTTTTGAAATTTCAGCTCAGACAAACTTATTTTGGGCTCCAGTGTCGACTCTGACACGTTCTTCAATAAAAAACTGGTATTGATCGGTGCATAATTTGGTCTCGACTTTTGAAGCAAAGTTGTAGATCTATGAGTCAGTGACCTTGTGTAAAAATATGCGTCCAATTCGATAAAAATTGACCGAGTTATGAATTTTCGAAGTTTCGGCCCAGATGAAATAATATTCAGCATTCAGGAATTTCAGCGTGTCACGCACTCTGAGCAAAAAACGAAGGCCTTTTGAATACCGTTTGAACTTAATACCTTCTGTGAAAATGTAGTCAACTTAATTTGTGAAATTTTGGCGCCGGAACCAGCTCGATACGATGAAAATCGACCAAGTTATGATTTTCTAAACATGACGCAAATAAACTTCTGTCACAAATTTTCTGTGGGAAAATACTTGATAAATCCACATTTTTGAAGACCTTCTGATCGAAATTGGCTTCCAGCCGTGAGAGATGAAAACGTAGATAATGTCAAGACGGAATTTTGGCCACCAGAACAGGTTCAAAACGAGCCACGATCTTCAAGTTATGAATTTTTTAGCGCGTAAAAACTGCACTTTCAACACACTTTTTCACCATATTTCTTCAAGAAAACTCGCACATTCGGATACCTTCTTTAAAGAATTGACTCTTGAGCTGAACCTGAATTTGAGAATACGTTATCAGAGATATCTTGGCGAAAGAATACCTGAATATGACGCGCCGGGTTGGACTTGTGAATTTTTCTTGAAATGTTTTGAGAAATATGGGAGGGCAAATTTTAGGGGAACAACATACCCCAAAATTTTCCCTCATGTTTTTCCAAGATTTTCCTCTTGCATAGGTGGTTATAAACCTTTGCCTAAAGACAAGGAAATTTTTCAATTGATGGTTAAGTATCCTTCGATTGGCACCAACAAAATGCCCTTCGATTGGCATCTCCAAAGTGCCTTTCGATTGGCATCTCCAAAATGCCTTTCGATTGGCATCTCCAAAGTGCCTTTCAATTGGCATCTGCAAAATGCCTTTCGATTGGCATCTGCATAGCGCCCTTAGATTGGCATGGACAAAGGTCCTTCGATTGGCCTTTTAACAAGGTCTTTCGATTGGAATTTTAGAAAAGTCTTTCGATTGGAATTAGAACAAAGACGTCTTCAATTGGCATCTTAACGTCACTTCGATGGGTCTAAACTTAAGGAAATCAAAGAGAACAAAACAAATTTTTTGAGCGGTCAACAATGCCCTTCGATTGGCATTTCAACAAAACCTTTTGATTGTCCTTGTAACAAGATCCTTCAATTGGCATTTCAACAAGGTCTTCGATTGGCATGGATACAAGGCCTTTCAATTGGCCTCATAGACAAGCCCTTCGATTGGCATGGCAAAGAGTCCTTCAATTTAACATCTCAAACCAGGCAGCTTTGACAGGCATGTTAACCAAGCACCCATCAATTGGTATGGACAAAGGCCCTTCGATTGGCATTCCAAAAGGTCCATTCGAATAAGCCTTCAGAAGGCCCATTCGAAGCATGCATAAGAAGTCCATTCGAAGATGGAAACTCATAGGCCAATCGAAGAGAAATGCTGGAGGGTATTCGAAGGGGTCAAGTGTCCAAGTTCATCCAAGATTTCCAAAGAGACATAAATTTTTCCAAAAAGGAATGCTTTTAATTCGTCTGATTCTTGTCTCATGGCTTTAAAGGCCTGTTTAATTGGTTGTCTCTTGTCGTTACTGGACTATCATACTCCTATAAATACAAGGGCAAGCATGCAGTGCCGGCGGCGAACAAAAAGAGAAAAAGGACGAAAAAATGCACGGAGGCTGCCTTAGAAGAAAACACTGCCTGCCCCACGAGATTCCACAAAGTTGCCAAAGATTGTCAAACTCAAAATTGGTTTTATGCGCAGTCTCTGTCCAGACTAACATTTGAATCATGTTCTTGGGATTCACGAAGAAGCATCCCTCATACAACCCCCCTGTTGGTAATTGTGCCTTTGATCTCAAACTTGTTAAGTATGATTTAAATTCATGTTGAACATATATACATATTACTGCTAATATTCATGTTTGTTTGAGTGTGTTACATGTGAGCAAAAAGGCAGGATTGAGATCGTGCCATTGTTGGGGAACGATCTGAGCTTACCTTTGATTTGTACAGTTGTAGTTCGTTTTCGATGGGTTAACACCATAGGGGGGCCACTAAGCGCACAAATTCAATGTTTAAGTTAAATACTGTGTTTTTGTTTCTAACGCAACATTGCAGTTTCGTTTGTACCAATCGATATCTTTCGACCAGGTTGGTGAGGAAGATGTGCTGCAGCGAAAAGGACCTAGGTTCAATACCCAGGTCATATATTTTGTGTTTTTTCTAACAAACTTCCTTGCAGAATTCCAGGTCAAAGGATGTCATATCCAGATCGAACGCCCCGGACGTGCAGTCTCGCAGGCACCTTCGATCAACCCCCTGGACCGAAGGGCAACCCAAGCTTCTTCGAATCCCAGGTCCCCCAAATTTCTTCATGTTTTTTCCTTTCAGGTTCCAGCGCACACATGAAGCTAATGACTACCATACACCCTCATAATCCAGCTTGCCAAGTGTCTTGAGATCCAGATCTGATGGCCAGCAATGAAGGTGCATCATGAAGCCTAGTCAACACAGCACACTGAATCTAGGAAGTCAACATGGACTTCCATCTTTGGGCCCAGAATTCTGATTCTTGCACCCCCATCATTTTTCAGGCCCATTCTCTCTTTCTATTTCTTTTCTTTTTTACATTTATTTTATTTTATTTAATTTATTTTATTCTACTAACCAATTAATTATTTTCTTTTATCAAAAATCATAAAAATATTACTTTTCATAAATTAGGTCTAGACTTTTTTTTATTAAAAAATTAATTAATTTAATTAGATTTTAATTTTAGACAACTTTAATTCTTTTTGCACATAATTAAAATTAATTAGAACAAATAGGTTTTATTTCTAATTTAATTATTTTATTTTCTTAAAAATAGCCAAAAACCACAAAAATAGGCCATTTAATTATTTTCATTAATTAATTTAATCACTAATTATTTTTGTATTTAATTTAGAAAACTTAATTCTTTTCTTTTAAAAATATTAAAAACAACAACAAAAACAATTTTTCTTTTTAGGTTAGGAAGGGTCAAAACCCTAGTACGCTCTCGTTCTAATTTTCAATCATGTGCGCTTTATTGTTTTATTATTTACCATATTATTGTATTTGCTTACAAGTTGTAATAGTTAATTAGGACTTTTATTTTACTTTTATCGCTTTATTTTCAAAGGGTTTGTTTTTAGCTATGTAAATACCTGAAGCCTTGTAATAGCTTAGTTTAATTTCCGCACTTTAAAATTCCGCAAATATTTAACTGTTAGATGTATGATATTAGGATGCATGACAAGAATGTATGCTTAATTTTAAAACAGTTAGATCACCCTAAATGTGCAAAGATAAATAAACTGAAATTGAATCACTCGCACATGCGCACTCCTAGGGTACACTCTCACTTGGTTACCTTCGATAAACGGTCATTGAGTGTAGGATGCTTTAGTGGTCGTCCTTTTGTCCAAAGATCAAAGTTGCCTCGGAATGGTTGCCTCGGATATTGTTGCCTCGGATAATTGATCTAAGACATTAGAGTTACTACTTGTAGCGATAAAAAATGTAGCGGGGTAAATCGGAGATCGAATTATTGATTAATTCGTCTCACAAAAGCAAGAGTCGCCACCGCGCTTTATTGTTTCCAAAGGAAAAGGGAAAAGAGCGAAATAAAACCCTAAATATGCAATGTAAATAATAATAAAAATACAAAGCGTTTTTGAAGAGATCTTATGGTTCGGGGGTTGGTTATACAATGGGAAGGTACTAGCACCCAATGCATCTATAGTACTCTATAGGAACCTTTTGAAATATCTGTTTTATTTAAAATTGATTGCTTGATCGAAAATAAATCATTTTGGCCGAAACAGGATACGGACGGTTTTTTTTGAAGATTCGACGACCTAAGGTCGAAATTTTTGCTTAAAAGGTATGAGTTTTGAAAATGGTGAATATTTGAGGAGAAATTATCCTAAGTTTTAATGAAAATGCAAAAATTCGTGCAGTTAGACTTGAGGACATGAAGTCAACAAATTTACTGTTTTTTCCTTTGGATTTAAGCATAAACCGAATAAACAAATAAATACACGAACAAAAATATGCGAATAACGATTAAATAGCAATAATCTGAATGATAGAATAAATGATGCGAATAATGCGTTCTTATGATTTTTTTGTTTTAATGTTAACGGGAAGAAAGTATTCTAATTTTTTACGCATTTGGATAAGGATAAAAAAAAGAGAATTATTTAACGAGGACGTAATGTTTTTTTTTTGGTTTTAAGTTACTAAGCTTTTGATATATTTGATATTAATATTAATAAGACAAGAAAATGAGTTAATAAAATATTTTTTAGTTTTTTTCTATTTTTTATATGTTTTAGGATTTTTGATTGATAACGATGTAAAAGAGAAATTAATTAATAAATAAAATGTCTACAACCTTAAATTCCATGTTTTTATGTATATAATAAAATACTTATTAAAAAAGGGGGTTCCAAATTAAATTAAAAATTAACAATTTATCTTAATGAAATAAGAAATAAAAATTCTTAAATTAAAATCCAAAATTAAACTAAGGGGTCAACTAATTAATAAAAAAAACTATTGAGACATATCTTTGTTCTTTTTAAAATATAATTATCAATTAATTAACATGAATAATAGTTCCACAAAAACAAATTATAGAAAAAAAATGACAAAAGAAAATATATCAAAATAAAACAAACAAAAATGGATGGGCCAGGGAGCTGAAGGCCCAACGCAAGGGCTCATAAACGAGAGGGGGGTGCAAAAATCAGGTTGTGGGCTTAAGCTGGGAAAAAAGGGTGAGGCCCACCAGTTGACAAAGCATAGGGTTAATTCGTTTTAACAATGAGATTAGGGTTCTGTGTTGTGAGGCAGAAACGGCGCGCCTCTTCTTCGCATCTTCTTCTTCGCATCTTCTTCTTCGCATCTGCCCTTGAACCTTGCTGTCTCTCCTTGCCATGGCCACCCACTCCAGCTCCTCTTCCCTCCAGCTGAACGAGAAACGGGACGGCTACGGATTCGGTAAGAAACGCGATTGATTTCGTTAACGCTTAATTCATTCTTTTGCATGTTGGTTCTGATTTCTCGATTTCTATTATGTTTGATCTTGATTCTTATATTTGGTTGTTAATGCTTGATTTGAGGATGTTCCAAGGAAAAAGAAAGGAGAAGGGACCGTTACCTAGGTGGAGACGGAGGAGGAGGCTAGGAGCGACGGAGGCTAGACGGCGAGGAGAGGAGAGACACGAGCCCGCTTCGGTGACCGGTATTACGCGATTGTCTTCTTCTTCTTGAAACTGCTACTGTTTCCCTTCTTCTTGTTGAAACTGATACTGTTTCTCTTCTTCTTGTTGAAACTGATACTGTATGATGTATGTTGGCCTGAATAATTGTTTTTTGGTATGATGTTGGCTTGAGAAATATGCTTTGAAAGGCCAATGATGGTAATACTGAGGCCTAGTCCGTTGCTTTAGAAATTAGTTCTGGCTTGGATCGTTTCAGGTTTTTGGATGGATGATGCTCAGGTTTGAGTAATAGTTTGACATGGTTATGTGTATAGGGATTTCATGTTGGTTGGACAGGTTGATGGAAACACTGGTTTTCTGTGAGATTTGTTTTGATATCTCTTTGACAATGGGATGATGATGTTGGCTTGAATGGCTCAATCCATTTTGCAAAGTTTTTGTGTATGGTTGGAATAGTTTTTGACAGTATTGGTGTGATTATGCAGGTCTGCTGAGTTTTTTTTTGTGTTTTTTCTGATGACTATTTTTTCTCTAAGTTTTTCTTGAAGGCTTGGATATATCTTCCATCATATTGGTTCCCTTTGGTTATATGTTATAACAACTTCCCTCTCCTCTTTTCGCTACAGGCTGGAAATTTGAAATATGCTTTGGGATTTCCTGGGCATTCTGCACTATATTGTCCCTCCAATTTGTTTCTATTCTTCTTTTATGTTATTATCTCTACTGGCTATATTTTAGTTTGTCTTGTATACCCTTTTTCTGCCTATGCCAAGCCTGTAAAACCCACACTTCTCCCTCTCTTTTTCTCTCAGTATAGCTTTGATAAAAGAGTGATAAGCTGTACTTTTTTCTGAAACTGCAAATGGCCAGAAAATGATGAAAATGGAATGTCCATATTACTTGCATATGTGGTTAAACTGCATGTTTTCCTTTAATACAAAAGCTGTTTTGTTTTCTGCTGTGTGGGCATTGGTTTACGTAGCATGCTTGCATATGTAGTTCATGCAGGGCTTTGTATGCTTATGCTGTATGTTTTTGAAATTGCATTTGGGATTTGAAAAAAATGTAGTTAATTTAAACATGCAATTTTTTTTGGAAAACATAAACTTGTGCATTCATTTAAAATTCCTTTCTTTTTTGCGAACCGGGAGAAATCCCGTGATTTGCAAAAAAGAGTAACTGATTCCGGCCATTGCTTTTAATGATGAAACTTTAATAATTTCGCTTTTTAATCATTTATTCGAATTCTAATCTCTTTTTTAATTTTGCAGGTAACATTAAGTGAGCGGACAAAACGCATTGGATCGGAAGTTTTTAGAATTAGGAATATTAGATTAGTTTTTCATTTCATTTTAGTTTTTGTAAATTTATTATTGTAATTTATTGTAATAGATACAATGTTTACATAATAACTGTACAATTAGAAAAATGAATAAAAAAAACTATTTGCCAATTAAGTTCTTTTTTCTCTTTAATTATTTATTTATCGTTTACAATTCTTTAAACGAATAATAATTGAAAACGAATTTCAATTACCTACATTCAGAATAATAAACAGATAAATAAATAAGTGTCATTGATCGATTAATAGCCTCAATTATTTAATTCTTCATCCATAACTTTCTAAACTATAATAATTAAAATAGGGTTTCAATTATTTAATTTAGAATGACAAATGATTAAATAATCGTTATTGACCAAATGAACTTTTTCCAAATATTTATTATATTATTCATAAACCTTTAAATTATGTAATAACTAAGAATAAATTCCAGTTATTTAAATTTAAGATAGTGAGTAATAAATAAATACTGTCCGCACAATTAATGCACCTCTTCTCTAATGTTTATTTTATTATCTATACATCTTTAAACTACATAATAATCGAAAACAAATTTCAATTATTTAAATTTAAGATAATAAATAATTAATAAACATCATTTTAGCACGAATCGATTAAATGATTTACTGTTCAGCATAAATAGCTCTTGGCCTGAAAAAGTTATGAATTTTAAAATCGATGGATCAAAATACTGTAATGTAATGATGCAGGTAGGAGACGATATCTTAGGTCAAAATTTGGGGTACAACAGCTGCCCCTATTTAAGTTTCTTCTATCCGGAGATATGAAGATTGAAATCTTCGTTTCGACGAGATTGAAGGTACTTAAATACATAACTACGCAAATTTTGTCCTAAGATGCTGTCGTCATGTTTGATATGAATGCAGCGATCGAACTCACAGAGAAAGATATGGTGTGAAACGAGACAATGTTGGGGGAATCGAACACCAACAAAACACAGCGGCACGGATTATACATTACTGGGGAAACAAGCTATCGACTTCAAACGACAGACTCCCGACAGCGAATAAAATCGAGGGAAAACAACCTCTAACCCTAACAAAGAGAGCATCTTGCATAGGCCATAACAGATCATTGATCCAAAACAGTGAGTTCGCAACTCAAGGTCGATGGTAGACAGAGAGTATCAAACTGCTGATAACGGATTACCGACTTCTGGAGGTATAGATTCGTAACAGACTTCTTTGCTAGATTTTCAAAGATATACTCGTTAATGCTGAGGTAATAAGACTGTAGATACGAAGGTTGTTCAAATAAAGAAAACTGCCATTTGTTGTTGTCCAGAGAGAATACCGATAACATACAAGCTGCTCAAATAAAGAAGCTGCCGCTTGCTGTATTCCAGAGAAAATACCGACAACATACAAGTTGCTCAAATAAAGAGGCTGCCGCTTGCTGTCGTCCAAAGAAAATACCGATAACGTACAAGCTGCTCAAATAAAGAAGCTGCCGCTTGCTGTCGTCCAAAGAAAATACCGATAACATACAAGCTGCTCAAATAAAGAAGCTGCCGCTTGCTGTATTCCAGAAAAGTAATAACGTCTTGGTAACTCATGAAGAGTTTGCTGCTTGTCGCTTGCAGAAAAATAAAATGACGCACTAGTAGCTCGTGAAGAACTGCTGCTCGGCGCTTTCAAAAGAGTAAATAACGCACTAGTAGCTCATGAAGAACTGCTGCTCGGCGCTTTCGAAAAGATAAAATGACGCACTAGTAGCTCATGAAGAACTGCTGCTCGGCGCTTTCAACAAGTAAATGTACAAGTTGCTCATGAAGAGCTGTCGCTTGTCGCCTTCAGAAAAATAACATGACGCACTTGTAGCTCGTGAAGAACTGCTGCTCGGCGCTTTCGAAAAGATAAAATGACGCACTAGTAGCTCATGAAGAACTGTTGCTCGGCGCTTTTGAAAAGATAAAATGACGCACTAGTAGCTCGTGAAGAACTGCTGCTCGGCGCTTTTGAACAAGTAAACGTACAAGTTGCTCATGAAGACCTGCCGCTTGTCGTTTTCCAACGGTGTCTATAATGTACAAGTTGCTCATGAAGAGCTGCCGCTTGTCGTCTTCCAACGGTGTCTATAACGTACAAGTTGCTCATGAAGAGCTGCCGCTTGTCGTCTTTCAAAATAATTCAGAAGGAAACTGCGATGATATTGGCAGAGAATAAAAATCTTCGCCAAAGAGAACCCTGAATCAATCCTTCCCGAGGAGATCATATACTTAAATGTGCAAAATAAATGCACCAACCGTCTAGGTCGCAAACTCACTGGGGAAAGTTAAAGAGATAGCCTATACAAGAGGCAACAACTTCATCTAGGAATAAACCAGAGAGAACACAGTCAAACAAGACTCCACCCGATGAGAAAGTAACTCAATTGGGGAATTCATCGTATTCAGAAGTTGGCAAGGTAGGCTAAACCAAAATCATCCATGAGGATTAGCTCAGTTGGAGAACTTAGAAAAAGAAACACATTTTCTACCTAAACTGACTTTCTACCTGGAAAGAACATATGTACGTTGTTCGAACAAACAAAGTACGACTCAAAATCCACGGCAAATGTGGATATGCATGCTGATATGAGTGTAAATGAATAAATGAATGTTATGCTGACAAAACAGACAGATGGAATATCTTGGAGATAATAAGATGTCACAGCAAAATAGATACTCGGCCAATCTTGAAAAGACGGAAAATAAACGGCACTGAAAACACACAGCAACGGCGAGGGTATCACGCTACAAGGTCCAAGTCTTCTGAGGAGAAAAGCAATCAAATCCAATCTTCTATTACCAATAGATCACGGTATGAGACAAAACGTACCAAACTTCGGAAATCGCCCAACTAGAGATAGCCAAGACAATGCTCAACTGGAAAAGCTGGGGGGTCACCAAACTTAGTACCACTAGAAACACAAGTCTACACAACCAACACCTCATGGCGATTTGAAATAAAACATGCTCATCATGCGAGGACAAACTACTGTACTGCTTCGCATTTCATGGCTTGACCATCCTCGGAACGACTGTCAATATTCCTTTCGTTATTCACGACACATTTTTTTATTAAAATAAGAACATTTTAAGTAAATTTGTTTCAAGTATTTTTTATAAAAATTAAAATTCTGCCCACAAAAGGTAAATGCTCAAATTTCATTAATAAGAGGTTGTTCGCTAACAATGCGACTCCAACGGTTTACAAAAGCTTGGGGCAATAATACATGAAATAACAGGTCATACAAAAACAATGATCGCTATTCTCCCTAACAACTTTGAATTCCAGAATGTGTTCAGATGCTGAGACTGATTTGACCAGAAATTTTCCTAAGCGAAATACTTCTTGACTGCATCGGCGTTCAAGGGACGTGGGAGTTCTTCACCGTCCATATTGGTGAGAATCATGGCACCCCCAGAGAAAACTTTCTTAACAACATACGGTCCTTCATAATTCGGAGCCCATTTGCCCCTAGAATCAGGTTGGAAAGATAATATTTTCTTGAGTACAAGGTCACCCTCTCTGAACTCGCGCGGTCGAACCTTCTTATCAAAAGCCTTCTTCATCCTCTGCTGATACAATTGACCGTGACACAAAGCCGTCAATCTCTTCTCTTAAATTAAATTCAACTGATCATATCTACTTTGACACCATTCAGCCTCAGAAAGTTTAGCTTCCATCAACACTCTCAGAGACGGAATCTCAACCTCCACGGGGAGTACTGCTTCCATACCGTAAACTAGGGAAAAAGGGGTCACGCCCGTTGAAGTTCGAACTAAAGTACGGTACCCATGTAAAGCAAACGGAAGCATTTCATGCCAATCCTTATAAGTTACCACCATCTTCTGGACAATCTTCTGTCCACACACATCCTTGGTTCTTTCGGAGAAGCTTGAAAATCGGCCCACAGGTAGCAGTCATATGAGATATAAATCTAGAAATATAATTCAGTCTCCCAAGGAATCCTCTTACTTGTTTTTCCGTCTTGGGTGCAGGAATTTCCCGAATAGCTTTGACTTTATCAGGATCTACCTCAATACCTTTCTGACTGACAATGAAACCCAAAAGTCTTCCAGAACGAACACCAAAAGTGCACTTGTTGGGATTCAGACGGAGTTTGTACTTTCTCAAACGCTGGAATAACTTTAACAAATGTTCCAAATGATCTTCCTCAGTTTGTGATTTGGCAATCATGTCATCCACATACACTTCAATCTCTTTATGCATCATGTCATGGAACAAAGCAGTCATGGCCCTTTGGTATGTTGCACCAGCATTCCTCAAACCAAACGGCATAACCCGATAACAAAAAGTTCCCCAAGGTGTAATGAAAGTTGTCTTCTCCATATCTTCCGGCGCCATCTTGATTTGATTGTAACCAGAGAAACCATCCATGAAAGAAAAGACTTTGAACTTGGCGGTACTGTCGACCAATACGTCAATATGAGGTAATGGGAAATCATCTTTCGGACTAGCTCTATTCAGATCTCTGTAGTCTACACACATCCGAACTTTGCCATCCTTCTTTGCAACAGGCACTATATTGGCTAACCATTGAGGATAGACCGATGTAACAAGGAAACCTGCATTGATCTGCTTCTGAACCTCCTCTTTAATCTTGTCAGCCATGTCAGGACGAGTCCGTCTCAACTTCTGCTTGATCGTTGGACACTCAGGTCTCAACGGTAGACGATGCTCCACAATATCATTGTCCAACCCTGGCATATCTTGGTAGGACCAAGCAAACACGTCAACATACTCTTTGAGAAGCTCCAACATTTTCTCTTTAACCTCCGGGATAAGCAATGCTCCGACTTTGACTTCCTTTCTATCCTCTTCATCACCCAAGTTGACCAACTCTACAGGTTCTTCAAATGGTTGAATAACCTTCTCATCCTGCTCAAGCAAACGGGAAATCTCAACAGGAACCTCTTCATCATCCTCTTCTTCGGCTCTGAACACAGGGAATTCAAAGTTGGGAGAGGGCATAGGATCATTGTTTTCGATGGTTAACTCATGAAGTAATCTGCACATATGATTATGCTTTATTTTAGAAATCGATTTGTGCAAATAAAACAAGACGTTATTAATTAATTTTCATTGTTATTTCCCAGAAAAGTGAAAAATAAAACAGTAGTGGACAAAATAACATTTTTATTCATTAAAGGGGAAATACTTGAAACAAAAAGCCCAGACATTTCTCTTTTGCCTTGGGCAGAGCAAAAGGAGTTATTTTTCATAGCCCGACACAAAATACGTTTCGCCTTGGGCAGAGCAATTTTTTTAAAGGAAAATAAACAAAACATTACTCGGAAATGTGCATAACCACAGGAATATCAACAGCTATCCAGTTTTGGCAAGCCAATCCGGGCGTCACAAACACGGGAAAATCCTCCTCGGAATCATCATCTATGATAGCATCAACCTCAGGATGCACAAACCCTGCACTTCGGAAAACCTCTTGAATCGGACGAACAACCACCTCCTTCTTGACCCTTGCAGATATTGGATGAAAACCCAGACCTTCCCCAGACTTGTTCTCGGGTAACGTCAACACCTGGCCCCATCCTTCGGCCGAACCACTTTCCACCACTCGCCGCGCATCCTCAAAAGAAGAGATGGATGCCCCTTGCTTCTTCACTGTATTCTTAGCAACAGATAGACCCTGGAACTGGGTCCCAACATCCTCGTCAGCGTCAATAAAAGAAAACGATGATAAATGGCTTACCACCATAGCCTGCTCTCCCCCAATCATCACTAGCTTCCCATGTCTTACAAACTTTAGTCTCTGATGGAGCGTGGAGGTGACTGCCTCGGCATCATGGATCCAGGGACGACCCAATAAACAGCTGTAGGCAGCACGGATATCCATCACTTGGAAAGTGATTTGAAAAGTATGGGGACCAATCACTATGGGAAGATCCACTTCACCAATAACTGTCTTCCTGGAACCATCAAATGCTTTAACAATTACTCCACTAGGCCTCATAGGAGCACCTGGATATGAAAGTCGAGACAACGTAGTCTTGGGCATCACATTCAACGACGAGCCCGTATCCACCAACACACTTGATAAGGTATCGTTTCCACAACTTACTGAAATATGCAAAGCCATATTATGGTTTCTCCCCTCCTCCGGGAGTTCTTCATCACTGAAACCCAGATTGTTACACGAAGTTATATTTCCCACAATCCCATCAAACTGATCAACTGTCACATCATGGTCTACGAACGCCTGGTCCAAGACCTTCATCAAGGCTTCTCTATGTGCACCAGAATCTCTCAATAAGGCAAGCAAGGAAATCTTGGAAGGTGTTTGCAAAAGCTGGTCCACAATCTTATACTCACTTCTTTTGATAAGCTTTAAGATCTCATCCTCTTCAGGGTGAGGGATAGGTTCACTGGATCGGCCTATCTCAACTCTTGGTTCACCATTTCTTACGGGAATCTCTGCCGGTATGGGCCTCCTAACTTGAACTTCTGGTCTTCTCGACGGTACTGAGGCAAAAACACGCCCACTTCTTGTAACTCTACTCACATCGGCAATGTTAACAAAAGACGGTCTGGTTGGTATGGGGACTTCTACCCCATTCTCAATCATTGTGGCGTTATACTTGTATGGCACGGCTTGGTCTGAGCTGTAAGGCACAGGGCCAGGCGGGTAAATAATCAAAGGATCAACAGACACAGTCTGACTGTTGTAAGCAATCTATAATGATTCTGGCAAATTAAATTGTGGGGTGATAACATTCACTTCATCTTCCGGATTTCGGTCATAGGTAATAGTGATAATTCTCTGATCTAGCAACTTCTGAATGTCCTCCTTCACAATAGGACAATCATCCTCTCTTGAACAAAACTCACAAACGTCATAATCATGCTGGTGCCTAACAAAGGCAAGTCTTCTCAAACTCTGATGTAACCTGATCAAAGATTCTCTTATGTGCTCGACTTGAAAAACTCGGAACTTCCCCGGACAACCTTTCACCATATTCACTGAAGCTGCCCCATGTCGAGGCAAAGGATTATCTCTAACATTTGGATTAACATCCTTAAAAGACAAGATGCCATTCTTAATTAACCTCTGCACGTCCGCCTTCAGAGCAAAGCAATTCTCAAGGTTGTGCCCTGGCGACCCTTGATGATACTCACAGAATTGATCCGCCTTGTACCACGGAGAAACACTGTTCGGTGCGACAGGAGGTGGCTTTGTTGTGATGAGATTCTTTCTGATGAGAGCAGGGAACAATTCAGTATACGTCATAGGAATGGCATCGAACTGCGGTTTTCTGGGTGAACGGTTCTGATTGTTGAACGGATAAGCCTGTTGTCGAGGCTGCTGCTGAAATGGCCGGGGTTGAGTTGGCGGGATTTGATGAGCTGAGGCCATCAAAGTTGGACGGACAGCCGGAGTGACTGCCGCAACGTGAGAGTAACCTCTCCTAGGCCTACCTGGAAACAAAGCACTGACATCCTGCCCTTTTCTTTTCGGGAAAACACTTCCAAACTTCTTCGCACTGCTAGACGGACTCCCTTCTTTAACCAAACGCCCTTCGCGAATCCCTTCCTCTAATCGCATGCCCATGCTCACCATTTCGGTGAAGTCGCTGGGTACGCTGGCTATCATTCTTTCATAGTAAAAGGACCCTAAAGTCTTCAAAAATATCTTAGTCATCTCTTTCTCCTCAAGAGGTGGATAGATTTGAGCAGCAATTTCACGCCACCTCTGGGCGTATTCCTTAAAAGATTCTCGGTCTCTCTGCGACATCGCCCGGAGTTGATCCCTGTCCGGCGCCATGTCAACGTTGTACTTGTACTGATGGACAAAGGCTTCACTAAGATCGTTAAAGTTGCGGATTCGAATGCTGTCTAAACCCATATACCACTTTAGAGCGGCACCCGTCAAACTGTCTTGAAAATAATGAATCAACAAATCATGATCATCGGAGTACGTAGACATCTTCCTCACGTACATTGTCAAATGACTTCTAGGACACGAATCACCCTTATATCTCTCAAAGTCTGGCACTTTGAATTTCGCTGGAATCTTGACGTTCGGAACTAAACAAAGGTCATGCGTACTTTTCCCAAACAAATCCTTCCCTTTCAATGCTCTAAGCTCCTTCTGCATTTCCTGGAACTGATCCTGAAATTCTTCCATTCTATCAAAAAGACCCAAACTTTCAGCGGGCTCGGCAGGATAAATTGGTTCATTCAAGTATGGCACTGAGTGGACCACAGGAGCAACGGTCGTCATAACTGGTTGCAGAAAAGGTGCTACAGACGGAATTACTGGCGGTATGGCGGTTGTCTCTGGTTGAGGAAGAGACAATGCAGGCTGAAATATAGGTTGTACGGTAGGCTGATACCCTTCTGGCACAAAGTTGTAAGGCATTCCCCACGGAAAAACTTTCGGCATCTGATGTTGAAGCGGAGAGTTGATTTGAGTTACGGAGGCAGGAACTGTGACAATTTCGGAAACCACTGGAGTTGAAGTCTGAATCTCGGCAGCCGTAGTCGATGGCTGATTCTGAACAGCCACCAAACTTTCCACCAACGCTGTTAACTTTTCCATCTCGGCACGAAGTGTAGCAACTTCCCCACGAAGCTCGTGATTTTCCTGTTCCAAATCTTCCATTTTCCTCTGACGATTGGCCCGAGTGTCGTATCGGTGAGACAGCTTGACAACCTTCGGTGGAAAAAGAACAAGAATGAGACTCTAGAAAACATGTGATGTGGAATGTGAAATGATGCATGATGGCGATGCAAATGATGACTCATTTTAAAAGTTTTTCAAGGAACTTTAGTAACTTTGCATACATCAATGGTAAAGGAATTTAGAACAACAAAAACTCAATCCGTTAATCGAAAGCAATAAATTACAACTTACAATTTGAAATAGTAAATTACAACTTTGGGATAACAAATCCACTAATGAAAGCAATAAATTACAACTTCGCAACATGAAAACCATAATAAAGTGATAAATTACATTCTTAAAACATGAAAGCAGTAAATTACAACTTGGAGCATGAAGCCCAAAATAAGACAATAAGTTACAACTTCGGAGCATGAAGCCCTTTTACATAGTTTTACAAAATGACATCAATAAAATAAACTAAAGCTAAAGCTCACTCGAAATCCTCAGATGACGGACCAAACACCAGCTGTAATCGGAGCTTCTTGATCTTTTCTTCGTAAAAGTCTTCCATATCCTGCTTTTCCGCTATCAGTCGATCGATGATTTCTTCCTGCGGATTAGGAACGAGAGCCACGCTTACCGAACCCTCCCTTTTTCTTTTCCTTTCACTCGCATACTTCTTCAGCAAGGCATCCTTCTGACGAAGCTTCTCATCGTGGTCAACGAACCGGCCGTCTTGAATAAGCAACAACTCCTTCTTTTCTTTCAGCTGTCGAGTCAGGACTCGATTCTCATATTCAGACATATGGTACTTTTCCTTCCAAGCATCCCTCTCAGACTTCATCCTAGCCAGGTTTCCTTGATATTCTCCTACATCCGCGATAGGGATAACAACTGATGATGGTGCGATGGCAGGGAATAAAGGTTTCTCAAGTTTATACGGCATCTTGAGAGCACAAGCCCTAGCACGGACCCACTGCAGGTAAGGTTCCAAAGAGACGGCACCTCTATGTCCCAGCATATCTCTCCCTTTCTTGTGAATATGGCGCCAAGCTCCTTCAATCTCCCTCTTAGCAACCTGATGATCTTGTCCTTCCTGAAGAAAGAAACCACTCACATGGATACTGTTCGGCTTATCTCTCATCGGGTACCCGAACTGACGGCGCGCTAGAACAGGGTTGTAGTTGATTCCACCCCTCGTACCAAGAAGAGGTACGTTGGGAAAAGCACCACAGCTGTCAATGATCTCCACGTCATGGTAAACTCGATTGTACCAGTCAATATCGAAATGAGTGAGAGCCATAATCTTTGGCGCCCAACGCGGTTCCCTCTCGAGATCCCAGAAAGCATCGGACCCGGGTAAATGCGAGACGTACCACTGATACAGCAACGGCACACAACAAATAATCATCCCTCCTTGATAAGAATTTCGAAGATGGATGGAGTAATACGTGTCCCCTAGCAGCGTAGGAATCGGATTTCCAATCAGGAAGATTCTGATGGCATTGACATCCACAAATTTATCAACGTTAGGGAATAAGAAAAGACCATATGCGAGTAAAGCAAACACGTCCTCGAAGGCAACAGTATCCTTTGTATCAGCAAAATAACGAGCTTTCTTCAACAGAAACTGTGCCGGCAAACCCCGGATTCCTCCTTTCGTAGTCATATTCTCCTCTATCTCTGACTTCTTCAGGTGGGTAATGGTTGTTATCTCGTGGGATTTAGGTTCCTCTTCTAATCCAGAAAAAGGAACACGGTCGACGATCGGCAAACCAAGAATATAGGAGTACTCCTCTAAAGTAGGCATCAGCTGGTAATCAGGAAAGGTGAAACATCGGTACAAGGGATCATAGAACTGAACCAACGTGTTGAGGATGCCTTTCTTCATCTTGCGCTTCATGAGCGGTACGATGGACCCATATTTCTTCTGAAAATCTGCCGGACTCTCCATCTTTGGAATCAAACTCTTCAGTTCTTCAATCTCGGGCTCTTTGAAGCTAAAGCTTCGAGTATTTCTCCTTCCAAGTTCCATAATACCCTGAGACGTTTGCAAAAATCATTCCCAAGTTCCTTAAAAAACGAGTTTTTTACAAAGATGTTGATGAATGCATGAATGAATGATAATGCAACAGTCACACACAAGTTTGCAAACATGGGGTTTAAAGGTTCAACGTTCAGCATGGAGTCGAGGGTAAAGCCCACCCAAAGGTGTGTACTAACGTTTCGATCACACCTGTAAGACAAGGTTCTAAGAGTTCCCAGAGTCTACATCCCTCTTTCGGATATTACCAACGTCTTGATTACTCAATAATTAGCAATATTCTCAAGAGAAACTCGTCCGAGTGTAGCATCGCGTAACAACTACTTCCGAATTACTCCGTTGTAGTCTCCGCGCTACACCTAAAAAGGCCAAGATGGGTTGGGGTTCTACGGTCCTCAACTTCTCGGGCTCCTAGGTCGAAAGTAATAATGTCTTCCCGATTACTCGGTAAACAAATATTAAGTTCAAGAGGGCCTTCCATTGAGTGGGGGATCTCATGCCTCCTTCTTCGGGATTACTCCCTCAAAGTTAACATGACTATACCGCCCGTCCTATTCCTTAAGTGTTACTTAATCCGGGTATAGGATTCGTCCTTTGCAAAAAACCCAAACACCCCAATTTAAACATATAATCAAGCAAATCAAATAACAGTAAAACAGATAAGATAAATTAGGCTTAACCCACTTAGGGATGGACCAGCAAGAGGTCAATCTGTCCCCAGCAGAGTCGCCAATTCTGTAGCGATAAAAAATGTAGCGGGGTAAATCGGAGATCGAATTATTGATTAATTCGTCTCACAAAAGCAAGAGTCGCCACCGCGCTTTATTGTTTCCAAAGGAAAAGGGAAAAGAGCGAAATAAAACCCTAAATATGCAATGTAAATAATAATAAAAATACAAAGCGTTTTTGAAGAGATCTTATGGTTCGGAGGTTGGTTATACAATGGGAAGGTACTAGCACCCAATGCATCTATAGTACTCTATAGGAACCTTTTGAAATATCTGTTTTATTTAAAATTGATTGCTTGATCGAAAATAAATCATTTTGGCCGAAACAGGATACGGACGGTTTTTTTTGAAGATTCGACGACCTAAGGTCGAAATTTTTGCTTAAAAGGTATGAGTTTTGAAAATGGTGAATATTTGAGGAGAAATTATCCTAAGTTTTAATGAAAATGCAAAAATTCGCGCAGTTAGACTTGAGGACATGAAGTCAACAAATTTACTGTTTTTTCCTTTGGATTTAAGCATAAACCGAATAAACAAATAAATACACGAACAAAAATATGCGAATAACGATTAAATAGCAATAATCTGAATGATAGAATAAATGATGTGAATAATGCGTTCTTATGATTTTTTTGTTTTAATGTTAACGGGAAGAAAGTATTCTAATTTTTTACGCATTTGGATAAGGATAAAAAAAAGAGAATTATTTAACGAGGACGTAATGTTTTTTTTTGGTTTTAAGTTACTAAGCTTTTGATATATTTGATATTAATATTAATAAGACAAGAAAATGAGTTAATAAAATATTTTTTAGTTTTTTTCTATTTTTTATATGTTTTAGGATTTTTGATTGATAACGATGTAAAAGAGAAATTAATTAATAAATAAAATGTCTACCACCTTAAATTCCATGTTTTTATGTATATAATAAAATACTTATTAAAAAAGGGGGTTCCAAATTAAATTAAAAATTAACAATTTATCTTAATGAAATAAGAAATAAAAATTCTTAAATTAAAATCCAAAATTAAACTAAGGGGTCAACTAATTAATAAAAAAAACTATTGAGACATATCTTTGTTCTTTTTAAAATATAATTATCAATTAATTAACATGAATAATAGTTCCACAAAAACAAATTATAGAAAAAAAATGACAAAAGAAAATATATCAAAATAAAACAAACAAAAATGGATGGGCCAGGGAGCTGAAGGCCCAACGCAAGGGCTCATAAACGAGAGGGGGGTGCAAAAATCAGGTTGTGGGCTTAAGCTGGGAAAAAAGGGTGAGGCCCACCAGTTGACAAAGCATAGGGTTAATTCGTTTTAACAATGAGATTAGGGTTCTGTGTTGTGAGGTAGAAACGGCGCGCCTCTTCTTCGCATCTTCTTCTTCGCATCTTCTTCTTCGCATCTGCCCTTGAACCTTGCTGTCTCTCCTTGCCATGGCCACCCACTCCAGCTCCTCTTCCCTCCAGCTGAACGAGAAACGGGACGACTACGGATTCGATAAGAAACGCGATTGATTTTGTTAACGCTTAATTCATTCTTTTGCATGTTGGTTCTGATTTCTCGATTTCTATTATGTTTGATCTTGATTCTTATATTTGGTTGTTAATGCTTGATTTGAGGATGTTCCAAGGAAAAAGAAAGGAGAAGGGACCGTTACCTAGGTGGAGACGGAGGAGGAGGCTAGGAGCGACGGAGGCTAGACGGCGAGGAGAGGAGAGACACGAGCCCGCTTCGGTGACCGGTATTACGCGATTGTCTTCTTCTTCTTGAAACTGCTACTGTTTCCCTTCTTCTTGTTGAAACTGATACTGTTTCTCTTCTTCTTGTTGAAACTGATACTGTATGATGTATGTTGGCCTGAATAATTGTTTTTTGGTATGATGTTGGCTTGAGAAATATGCTTTGAAAGGCCAATGATGGTAATACTGAGGCCTAGTCTGTTGCTTTAGAAATTAGTTCTGGCTTGGATTGTTTCAGGTTTTTGGATGGATGATGCTCAGGTTTGAGTAATAGTTTGACATGGTTATGTGTATAGGGATTTCGTGTTGGTTGGACAGGTTGATGGAAACACTGGTTTTCTGTGAGATTTGTTTTGATATCTCTTTGACAATGGGATGATGATGTTGGCTTGAATGGCTAAATCCATTTTGCAAAGTTTTTGTGTATGGTTGGAATAGTTTTTGACAGTATTGGTGTGATTATGCAGGTCTGCTGAGTTTTTTTTGTGTTTTTTCTGATGACTATTTTTTCTCTAAGTTTTTCTTGAAGGCTTGGATATATCTGCCATCATATTGGTTCCCTTTGGTTATATGTTATAACAACTTCCCTCTCCTCTTTTCGCTACAGGCTGGAAATTTGAAATGTGCTTTGGGATTTCCTGGGCATTCTGCACTATACTGTCCCTCCAATTTGTTTCTATTCTTCTTTTATGTTATTATCTCTACTGGCTATATTTTAGTTTGTCTTGTATACCCTTTTCTGCCTATGCCAAGCCTGTAAAACCCACACTTCTCCCTCTCTTTTTCTCTCAGTATAGCTTTGATAAAAGAGTGATAAGCTGTACTTTTTTTTGAAACTGCAAATGGCCAGAAAATGATGAAAATGGAATGTCCATATTACTTGCATATGTGGTTAAACTGCATGTTTTCCTTTAATACAAAAGCTGTTTTGTTTTCTGCTGTGTGGGCATTGGTTTACGTAGCATGCTTGCATATGTAGTTCATGCAGGGCTTTGTATGCTTATGTTGTATGTTTTTGAAATTGCATTTGGGATTTGAAAAAAATGTAGTTAATTTAAACATGCAATTTTTTTGGAAAACATAAACTTGTGCATTCATTTAAAATTCCTTTCTTTTTTACGAACCGGGAGAAATCCCGTGATTTGCAAAAAAGAGTAACTGATTCCGGCCATTGCTTTTAATGATGAAACTTTAATAATTTCGCTTTTTAATCATTTATTCGAATTCTAATCTCTTTTTTAATTTTGCAGGTAACATTAAGTGAGCGGACAAAACGCATTGGATCGGAAGTTTTTAGAATTAGGAATATTAGATTAGTTTTTCATTTCATTTTAGTTTTTGTAAATTTATTATTGTAATTTATTGTAATAGATACAATGTTTACATAATAACTGTACAATTAGAAAAATGAATAAAAAAAACTATTTGCCAATTAAGTTCTTTTTTCTCTTTAATTATTTATTTATCGTTTACAATTCTTTAAACGAATAATAATTGAAAACGAATTTCAATTACCTACATTCAGAATAATAAACAGATAAATAAATAAGTGTCATTGATTGATTAATAGCCTCAATTATTTAATTCTTCATCCATAACTTTCTAAACTATAATAATTAAAATAGGGTTTCAATTATTTAATTTAGAATGACAAATGATTAAATAATCGTTATTGACCAAATGAACTTTTTCCGAATATTTATTATATTATTCATAAACCTTTAAATTATGTAATAACTAAGAATAAATTCCAGTTATTTAAATTTAAGATAGTGAGTAATAAATAAATATTGTCCGCACAATTAATGCACCTCTTCTCTAATGTTTATTTTATTATCTATACATCTTTAAACTACATAATAATCGAAAACAAATTTCAATTATTTAAATTTAAGATAATAAATAATTAATAAACATCATTTTAGCACGAATCGATTAAATGATTTACTGTTCAGCATAAATAGCTCTTGGCCTGAAAAAGTTATGAATTTTAAAATCGATGGATCAAAATACTGTAATGTAATGATGCAGGTAGGAGACGATATCTTAGGTCAAAATTTGGGGTACAACACTACTAAGACATCCTAACGTTGCTTTAGTGATCGTACGTCCCTTTCTAATTGACCCTCAAAACTCCAACGACGGTGCTACCTACTCACTAATAGTGGGATAGAGTTGTCTAAAGGAAACAAACATAAGAACGATTCTTTTTTCGAGTAGGTAGATTAGCTCTTAAGTACTTGCTCAATCCAAAACAAATTTTTCACACTTACACTCTTTTACAAACAAAGTTTTCAAAAACACTTCATTACACTCTTGAAAACAGAAGCAAGAGTTAAATCTAAGTCAAAACAAAAGCTTTTCAAAACACACAAACACAAAGAAAACAATTTTGAAAAAGATGAGCAAGTACCTAAGAGCTCGTAGATAACTACGGATAGAAAGGATGCTAATACCTTCCCTTTCTATAATCTACCCCCGTACTCAGAAATATCTCGAAAAAGGAATTTTTCTGTGCTTTTTTCCTTTCCTTGTTGGATAAAATAAAAGTCGGTGGCGACTCTTGCTTACCGTGACATTTTGCAAACACAAACGCAAAACGCAAACCAGCAATTCCTTAAAAAAAGGGAAACATGTCCTGGTTCTGGCCACCGTATCATATTCACAAATCAGGATCAAATGATGCTTGTATGAAGAGATAGAAGTTTGAGTTTTTACCTCTTGCAGCTGGAGTCGTGAATGAAGTTTGAGCAACTTTTGAGAAGGCCTGAGGATCTGTTTAGCTTGCCTAGACCTCCTTGAATGTATCCCAACCATTACTTTGCCTTAAAATTCCCTGTATCTCCCTGTTCAAGTCAACCTGCAAACTTGATATTTGAAAATGGTGGAATCTAATGGAGGAGTTGCAGTGAGGAAACAAGGGCCTGGATTACTTTTGTATGATGTTTAGAAGGTGTTTGAATGATTAGTTTTCAAAATGCACTAATGGAAATGAAGATCATGAGTTTTGGTTCAGAACTGTATGTTAATGGTGTTCTTGAATAGGTTTTTTCTTTTTGAATGTTTGAGGAAGTTTCAAGACAATAGCATCCGTGTCTCAACTTGCAAATAGTGTGTCTACTTATAAGCAAAAGATTTTTGGACTTGTAACAACTCAGATTTCAAAACTCGCATGTTTTGCTTGGTTACTTGTTTTTGAAGCAAAGCTAGCAAGCATGGTTTCAAGGTGAAGTACAAAACTTGTAGGGGGCTGAGATATTTAAACACACTTGTTCTGATTGTGTAGAGTGTGTTTGTGCAGAAAGAACAAATGCAAGGCTCAATGCAAGCTGACTTTGCAAAAAGCTTGCTTTTCTAAAATGGCAATGTTGCCTTTCTTCCCAAAATGGAATTAAATTTGTACAATGCATTGAATGCTTGGATTAAAGCTTCCAACAGTTGTGAAAAAATTTAATTATGGAGTTAAAGTCAAGTTAGAATCCTGAAAAGTGGGATTTGTACAGCATGCTTGAGGATTGGATCCAATGTTCTTCACAAAATGGCTTGTAATCCAAGTGACAAATCACCAACTTCATCTCTTTGATTCTCCCTACTCAAGAATGATATCAAAAAGTTATTGGACATTTTGGAAATCTTGTAATGTGCTCTACAACTCATCTTTGAATTGCTTTTGAAGATTCCCCATAGAACTATGTGAAAAATTGCCATGAAGTTAGGTCAAAAATCTGCCTAACTAGGGCAAATTTTCCCTAAGTCATTTTTAGTTCATGAGCATGTATTCACAAAATTATAACTTGAGATCCAAGCATTTTTAGGAGAACTTGTGTGAATAAAAGTTGTAGATTTCATGGAGATATACAACTTTCATGTTGGAATTTTCTCTTGAATCACTTTGCATCATGGTGAAAATTTGGCTCAAAGTTGTGAAAAAATAAGAAATTTTCTATACTTAGAAAAATTTCTAAGTTAAGAAATTTCAACTTTTCAAAATAAAATCTTGAATTATTGATTTCTTGATGAATAAGTTTCCTATTTTGACATGTTTTGATTAATTATGATTTTTGGCATTTGATTTTGACCAAAAAGTCAAAGTTTGACTTTTATGTATACAATTGACTTTTGATCAGTTGACTGGAAAATTCTTTTGTCAATCCAATGGACTTGTAGTGTTTTGAACCATGTTATTAGGTAAAATTGATGTAATTGGACTCTTGAGATCATTCCTTAACCCAATTGATCATTTTCTAGGTCAAAAACCAGAAATTGCCCTTTCCCAGTCAAAACCCTAATTTTGACCATTTTGCCCTTTTGATGATTTGATCAAATTTCTTGAGGAGTTGTGGTCCAAACTTGATCAAATGACACATATGAGTTTAAAATGTTGATGTGGATAAAAAATTATGAAGTTTGACTGTAAATTGGCCATGGTTGACTTTTCCCCAATACAATTGATTTTTAGGTCAATTGTCTAATTGACTGATCAAAAGTGTGATCCAAGGCTTGAAACTTGTCATGAATAATCTTGGGGGTCCATAATGATCCCTGAAAGTCATATGAAGAATTTATAGTCCAAACACCCTTGTCTAAACTCAAACCCTAATTTTGGTCATTAGTGCATGAGGAGGTGTCTTGAGCTGATCAACCCAGATGCAGTCTTGATCCAAAGGAGATCTTGTGAAAATTCTTGATAAGTAAGAGGGCAAATTTTGGGGTACAACAGGAGGTATTACCTATAATCCTTGTTTGGCTTTTTGACAGTTTAGATATGCTAGGGGGGATGGCCCTCATGATGCACTTGTCCAAGGATTTTCATTTGACTATGAGAGCGATGTCCAAGGTTATCGTTAGAGATTCATACGAGCTTGGGGCTTGGTGAACAAAGTAGATAGAAAGATGTTGGGACATAAAAACTCCATTCCATTGGAGCCTTATCTCAGGTGGGTGCAAGCTCGCGCTCAAAGACTTATGATGCCTTATGAAGCCATCCTACCTATCATCATGGAGCTTGTTGCCGAAGGAGGTATTCCATATACTGTCCTTTATCCTAATATGCCTACTTCTCTTGAAGATTTGCAAAGAGCTTGGATTCAGCTAAAGTGAGGAGCGAGACACCTTTGAAACCCAATTCTATGCAAGTGAAAATAAGTGTTTGGAACTTATGAGACAACTTCATGAAGAGCGAAGTTTGAACGCCTACATTGCGCCGAAGAGGATGTGCTCGACCTTTTTGTCTTAGGAGCTTTATTTTGTAAGCCCAAGAGGCATGTTTGTAATCAATTTGAACTTATTAATGAAACTAATGTTTGTTCCCTTATGTCTAAACAAATTTAAATCTTCTAAGTCCTTGAAATCATTTACATATGCATTTTTTATGCATCATAACATAAGAAAGTTTTCCACAACAGGTTTCCTCATCTTTCTACTGTTTATTTCAGTAAGATGGATATCGAGCAGACCGTGAAAGATCTACAAGCACAGAATTCCCAGTTCCAAGCAACCTTGCTGACTCTGACCAAGGGACAACAAGAGCTAATGACACTACTAGCCGCCAAAAAGAAGACTAAGAAGAAGGCCCTCATTAACATGGTGAAAGATTTAAAGGCCCGGTCCATCAGGTACTGATAGTTGAGGAGTCATCTGAGGAAGACGAGAACCAGGTGGAAGAGGCAAAGAGCACCCGTGATAGGGGTGCGAATGATCAAGCTTCTGAAGACGAAGACTACTTTGATGAACAATACACACCTGTCGAGGATAAATACAAGCAGTTAGAGGATAGACTGAAAGCTGTTGAAATTCGAGTCGTACCTGGTTTGGATTTTGGTGATTTGGGCTTAGTGCCTGCGGTCGTCATTTCCCATAAGTTCAAAATACCAGTATTTGTTAAGTGTGACGGAGTTTCATGCCTGAAACTTTATCTGAGGTCCTACGTCCGCAAGATACAACCTCATACTATGTACAAGAAGCTTTGGGTCCATTTTTTCCAAGAGAGTCTGGTTGGGACTCAGTTAGAATGGTTCTATCAATTGCAGGGATCCCGCATTCACACATGGGAAGATCTGGCCACTGCTTTTTATCACCAATATCAATACAATGCTGATTTAGCACCAACAAGAGTTCAACTTCAAGGAATGAGAATGGGTACTAATAAAGGGTTTAAAGAGTACACACAAAAATGGAGGGATCTTGCTGGAAGAGTTCAACCACCACTAACTGATAGGGAGTTAGTGGACATGTTCATGGGAACACTAACGGGGCCCTATTTTAACTTAATAATTGGTAGCTCATCTTCCGGTTTCATCGAATTAATTCTAACTGGTGAAAGGGTCGAGAGTGGAATCAAGAGTGGAAAAATTCCCATGACACCTGCTTCACATCCAACACTGTAAAGAAGCCCTTCATGGGAAAGAAGGAAACAAATGTTGTGATGAGGCAAGGGCCCATACCAAAAAGGATCACCATCCATCTGTTAATGTTGTTTTAATCTCTAACCCTTCATCTTCTCAAAGACAATCATCTAACCATCAACGATCTGAAGTTCCTCGAAGACAGTTCATAATGATTAGCATGTCATTGTCCCAAGCTTTTCAAAATCTATTGAAGGCCAACCTAGTAACATTGCATGATCCACCATCAAATCCAAATACCACATCACCTAAGTATAATTCAAATGCCAAATGCGCGTATCATTCCAACAGCCCTGGACATGAAGCTGATCACTGCTGGGCTCTGAAGAATAATATTCAAGATCTGATAGACAACAAAACAATTGAATTTGATCCACCTGCTACTCCAAATATGGTAATCGCACCAATGTTGAACCATGGTAAAGGTGTTAATGCAATTAATGATGCTACTTTTGTTTCCTCCATTGAAGATTTAACAACTCTATTAACTACTATGAAGGATAATTTCTAAGAGCCAGAGTGTTCCCTGGCTGTTCTAAAGATTGTGTTTGTTGTGGTCAACAAGTAAATAGGTGCAAGTGGTTGAAAGAAGGTATGCAACGCATGATAAATAGTTGCGATTGTTTAAGAAGATTCCTACCATCAAAATTTTAACCAATAAAACTGAAGACCTATCGATAATAACCATCTCCAATAAGCCGCTTAGGATCCCCTTAAAGGGTTCTGTCAGAATTTCAAATGAGCCAACCATTGCTCCTTTAATAATCATTGTCGTTGGGCTTATTCCCTACTCCTCTGACAAAGCATTTCCATGGAACTATGGTGTCGAGGTTTATTATCATGGGATAAAACAAGGTTCTTGGATCAATGAAAACGAAGTTGATGTTACTAATATTGCAGGTTCTAGTAAAGTAACAAGAATAAGGAAGATCTTTTCCCCTGATATTTCACGACCCACTACTACAACAACTCCCGTACGCATAACCAATGACAAGTCTTGTGCCAACACCAAATGCAAAGAGAAAGAAGGCGAGCCTGCTAGTATAGAGGCACCTACCAAAGATACTGATGCTGAAGAACCCTCCACTCGAGAGTTGGAGGAAATCCTGAAAATTATAAAGAAGAGTGATTTCAAAATATTCGAACAACTAGGGCATACCCCCTCCAAAATCTCAACGTTGTCATTGTTACTCTATCCGGACGCTCATGCCCAAGCCTTAATCAAGTTCCTAAAGAAAGCCCATGTGCCCCCAAGAAACCACAGTTGACCAGTTCGAGAACTGTGTAGCAAGTTTAACGGTTGACAATGGATTAGGGTTCTTCAACGCTGATTTGATCCCTATTAAAAAGAACCACAACAAATATTTGCATGTCTCTATTGAATGCAAAGGAACCACTCTGGATCATGTCCTAGTTGATACTGGCTCATCTCTAAATGTGCTACCCAAGGGTGCTTTGGACCGGCTAGATTGTGAAGGACTGGTATTGAAACCAAGCGATATAATTGTAAGGGCTTTCGATGGGTCTAAAAGGATGGTTCATGGAGAGGTGGATCTCCTAACTAAAGTTGGCTCGCAAATTTTCAACTCTACTTTTCATATAATGGACATATGTCTCGCCTATTCTTGCTTGCTTGGGTTCCCTTGAATACATGGGGCAGGGGCAGTAACATCCACCCTCCATCAAAAGTTAAAATACCTAGTCAAGGGGAAGATTGTCACTGTTTGTGGTGAAGAGGAATTTATGGTAAGCCACCATAATTCCTTCATGTATGTGGAAATGGATGGTGAATTCATAGAAACTCTGTGCCAGGCTTTCGAAGTTGTTCCTCCTATGGTTGCCGCTACCAAAATCTCTTCCGACATATCAAAAGCTGATGAAGTTGTACCATGAATGATTTCACTCAAGGATGCATGTGTCGTGGTCGAAGATGGAAACTGTACTATTTGGGGGAAACTTCCCGACATTCCATTTAATGCAGACAAATTTGGATTGGGTTTCACCATCAAAGCTCAGAAAGAAGTCAGGCGTGCTCGTGTGGGAAAACCACCTCTCCGCATCAGAAATCATGAAGTGAATGCTATGGAAGACTCTTATGATGAATGTACTTTTAAAGATTCTATCTACCCTACTTTTGGAGGAAAGCTCAACAACTGGCATGCAAAGGATTTCACTCCCATCTGCTTCATTGAGGAGTAATTATTGTTTACTGTTTTCTGACAATTCAAGAACTTTTGTCTGTAATATTAATTTCCAAAATAATGAATTTTAAGCCATGTGCCTTTCCCGGGGCACTATGGTCCATTTGTTAAGGGTTTTGTTCATGTTCATTTATCATATGATCATTTAATATAAACCATTGGACCTTTTGCATTCAAATTTTGTGTTCATTGTCTTTATTTTTCTTTATTGCATTTTTTCAATAGCCATGTATCTTACATGCACACACACACACTTGCAGATCTTCATCCACTCCAGATCTCATTGCCAACGACTCTACTATTGCCAGTTATAACTTCGAACTTCCAATTAACCAAGCCGAAGACGAAGGCAAGGAAGATGCTGAAATACCAGGGGAACTAGCCAGACTTATGATGCAAGAGGAGAAATTTATTCAACCTCGTGAAGAGCCAGTCAAAGTTATCAACCTAGGTACCGAGACAGATAGGAAAGAAATCAAGATCGACGCCAACCTAGAAGATGGTATCAAGAGCATTTTGGTTTAGATGTTACATGACTACATTGAAGTGTTTGCTTGGTTGTATGAAGATATTTCAGGGTTGGATACCGATATTATGGTTCATCGTCTACCAATAAAGGAAGATTGTCCTCCTGTTAAGCAAAAGGTTCATCGCATGCGGCCTGACATGTCTAAAAATATAAAAGCTCAAGTGATGAAACAATTCGATGCAGGTTTCCTAGCTGTGACATCTTATCCTCAATGGGTTGCAAACGTGGTCCCTATACCGAAGAAATATGGGAAGGTTCGTATGTGTGTAAATTATAGGGATCTGAATAGGGCAAGCCTCAAAGATGATTTCCCTCTACCTCATATTGACGTCTTGGTTGACAACACCGAAACATAAAGTCTTCTCCTTCATGGATGGATTTTCTGGCTACAACCAAATCAATATGGCTCCCGAAGACATGGAAAAGACCACCTTTGTTACACAATGAGGCACCTTTTGTTACAAGGTCATGTCGTTCAGATTAAAGAATGCAGGGGCGGCATATCAAAGAGTTATGGTAGCTTTATTTCATGATATGATCCATCATGAAATAGAGGTATATGTGGATGATATGATTGCAAGTCTTAGACTGAATAAGAACACCTTGATCACCTACACAAGCTATTTGAGAGGTTGAAGAAGTACAAGTTGAGGTTGAACCCTAATAAGTGCACATTCGGAGTAAGGTCTGGAAAGCTTCTAGGTTTTGTCGTCAGTGGTAAAGGCATCAAAGTTGATCCTGCAAAGGCAAAAGCCATTCAAGAAATTCCAGTTCCCCATTATGAAAAGGAGGTCATAGGCTTCTAGGGTCGACTTAACTACATTGCTCGCTTCATCTCTCACTTAACTACTACTTGTGAGCCAATCTTCAAACTCCTGAAGAAAGATCAAGTAGTCAAATGGAATGACGACTGCCAAGCTGCCTTTGACAAGATCAAAGAATATTTGCAAGAACCTCATATCCTTATGCCTCCAGTGGAAGGAAGGCCATTGATCATGTACTTGATTGTGCTAGAGAATTCTATGGGGTGTGTGTTGGGCCAACATGACGAATCTAGACGAAAAGAGAATGCAATATACTACTTGAGCAAAAATTTTACCGACTGTGAAACCAGATATTCACTGCTCGAGAAAACTTGATGCGCTCTGGCATGGGCTGCTCTCTGGCTAAGACAATATATGTTGACTCACACCACTTTATTGTTTTCTAAGATGGACCCTATCAAATACATCTTCGAGAAGCCCGCTCTCTCCGGACGGATAGCTAGATGGCAAATGATTCTAACTAAATACGACATTCAATATACAACACAAAATTCCATCAAAGGAAGTGTATTTGCGGATCATTTGGCCCATCAAGCTGTTGATGATTATCAATCTATGAACTTTGACTTCCCGGATGAGAATATCATGTTAGTGACTGACTGTGCAAAACCTGGACCGTATGACGGACCTGAACAAGGATCCTGATGGACTAAGGTTTTTGATGGAGCTTCCAACACACTGGGCAATGGAATTGGTGTTGTGATAATTTCTCCTGAAGGTTTTCACACTCCTTTCACTGCTATATTGTGTTTCTATTGTATGATTAACATGGCTGAGTACGAAGCATGCATCTTGGGTTTGAAGGCTGCTATTGACTTAAGGATCAAGCATTTGGATGTATTCGGAGATTATGCTCTAGTGATCAGTCAAGTCAAAGGAGAATGGGACACTAAACATCCTAACCTTATTCCTTACAAGGAGTTTGTGTTAACCCTAATACCATACTTCGAGGAGATCACCTTTGAACATTTTCCTAGAGAAGAAAATTAGTTGGCTGACGCCTTGGCAACAATGTCTTCCATGTTCAAGGTCAAATGGGATAACTAAGCTCCTGTGATAACAATCTAAAGATTTGACAAACCTGCACACTGCTATGAGTTTGACACTTAGGAAGAGAAACCATGGTAGCATGAGGTGAGGAGATATCTTGAGGCATAAGAATATCCTGAAGGAGCTTCCGTAAATGATAAGAAATTCTTGAGAAGATTTTCAGCCAAGTTCTTCCTAAGCAATAGGATCCTATACAAGTGCAACCATGATTGTACTCTACTCCTATGTATGGACAAGAAGGAGGCAGAGAAAATTATGGAAGACATGCATGATGGCCTTTTTAGGACCCATTCTAGTGGACACACTATGGGCAAGAAAATCCCGAGGACTGGTTACTATTGGTCCACAATGGAAACTGATTGTCATCATCACTCAAGGACTTGTCATAAGTGTCAAATCTATGCTGACAAAGTTCATGTACCTCCTATCCCTCTAAATGTCACGACTGCTCTGTATCTGTTTGCAATGTGGGGCATTGATATTATTGGAGAGATTAAACCTACTACTTCCAATGGACTCCATTTCATCCTCGTATCTATTGATTACTTCACCAAATGGGTCAAAGCTTCCTCATTTTCCTCCATCACAAAGAGCGTTATATCCATATTCATCAAGTATAACCTCATTCGCCGTTACGGTATCCCCGAAAGGATTATCATTGATAATGGAACCAACCTCAATAATGCTATGATAACGGAACTTTATACTCAAATCAAAATCAAGCATCATAATTCTTCTACGTACAGACCCAAGATGAATGGTGCAGTGGAAGTTGCCAATAAAAAAATCAAGATGATTGTGCAAAAGATAGTGGTAACTGTTGTACCCCAAAATTTTCCCTCTCGTGTTTCCCAAGATTTCTTTTACATGGTTGGTTACAAATGCTTACCTAAAGAAAAATGAAAATTTTGAATGATAGCAAAGGGTCTTTTGATAGGCATACCAACAATGCCTTTCAATTGGCATCTGAATAATGTCCTTGGATTGGCACATCAGAGCAGTGTCCTTCGATTGGCACATCAGAGCAGTGTCCTTCAATTGGCACATCAGAGCAGTGTCCTTCGATTGGCATAATGGCAAGCTTTAACTGGGCTCCTAAAACCCTTCGACGAAGCATTCTCCCATCAGCTTCAATTGCATGTTGGTTCCCCTTTCAAGCAAGCATTGGTACAAATTTCATTTAGGCAAGAATCCCCTACAAATGCCTTTCGATCCAGAAACAGTGGCCTCTTGCATGTATATTCTGAGTCACTAGGCAATGGCCTCTTTTACGCTTGCTTTGACCTTCCTCATGCTAGCGCCCACAAGGCATTGGATGCCTTTGTGCCAGCTTCGACTGGGAAAGGGTCCCCTTTGAAACAGTTTTTCACACTTTGACACGCATGATAGTCCCTTCTAAGGTATATTCATGTGGTCCCTTCGAAGAAGCATTCACTGGTTCATTCGAAGGACACATAATTGTTGAAGACAAGTTGGATTTGTGGTGAATTTTGGTCCAAGATGCTTGCTGGCCAAAATCCTGCATATTGCCAAGCCCAAGCCCCTGTACAGGTACATTCATGCCAAAGGTAGCTTCAACTAGCCAGAGTAAAGTCTTTTGATTGGGCTAGTTGAGTAAAGTTAGGGCAATCTAAGAAAGCGAGCTTAAGGGATGATCAAAGAAGCCGGGATGTTGAGGCCTTATACAATTCGAATCAAGACCTAAGTAATTCAAATTGAGGTGGATAGAATCAATCGAAGGAACTATAAGGGTGAAACCAAAGCCACTCGAAGGAGGCAAATTGAGGCCAATCGAAGGGCAGGGACTGAAGGTATTCGAAAGAGGGAAGCATGTCCAGGTTCATTCAAATTCAAAAAAGGACAAGAAACCATGTATTTTGCAACGTTTCAAAATGGTATTCATGGCCTTAAAACACCAACTTAATGGTTGTTTACTCTTTTTCCTTCTTGTCCCATTCATCCCCTCTATATAAGGAGATCACATACATATACACGGGGAGGTAGAGACGGAAGCCCAAAGGAACCATACACACATATTGTTTTACACACCTAGACACAGTCTGAAAGAGTCACACGAAATTGCAAACACATTCTTGGAGGTCTCCTGAAGCTTTTTCAATCATCACCAGCCCCTAAGCAAGCACACATCCAGAAATTCCAAATCGAAGCAACCCTTAAAAAAGGTACCCACGTCTGAAGCCACAGATTCATCCATTACCATTGGTAAGAATTGGTAAAAAGATCAAACTTTACATTTGCATGACATATCAACACTTGTAGTTCATTCGATTTGTTATTCAAGATTAAAGACCCGGGTTCGACCCCAGGTCTGCATTTGTTTTGGTTCTAACACTTGTAACAGATACAGCCTGAACAGACCAACACGTGCAGGATCGAAGGACTTGGGTTCGATACCCAGGTCCTGCATCTTTATTTGGCTAACATTTATCTTGTAGATTCAAATCGAAAGGCATCATCCACCCCTGGGTCGAAAGACAATCATTCTTCATTGGATCGAAGGCTACCTTTCTTCCTCTGGATCGGAAGCCACCTTCCTCTGGATCGAAGGCCACTTTCTTCCTCTGGATCGAAGCCCTCATCTCTACCTGGATCGAAGGATGCCCCCTTTTGTATTTTTACTTTTGTTTTCATTTCTTTATTGACTTCTTTTTTATTTTAACGTTAAATCAAAAAAATCACAAAAAAAAAAAACATTAGATTAGTGTTTATTAATCAAATTAATTTGTAAACAAATTAATTAATTATTTTAACCTTTTCTTGAAATTAAAATTAAATAGACTTAGGTTGTATTTACTTAAAATAAAATAAAACAAACAAAAAGATTTCTTTTCCTTAGGATTTAGACGTCCCTTTTAATTCGTTTGGGCATTTATTTACTTTCGTATTTTTTCCATCTTATTGTAGCTGCTTCCCAGTTTGTAATAGTAACTAAGACTTTACTTTTCACATTTATTTAATGTACCTCTCACAAAGCCATGTAATAGCATAGAAATTACATTCCCGCACTTTACATTTATGCACTTTAAATTCCTGTATATATATTAACTGCTAGTAACTAGGATTACATGACAAGACTAATAACAAAATGCTAGCAAACCTAACAAAAAAGACAAAAAATAACTGAAACATAACACACATGCACATATGCACCTCTAAGGTACGCCCACTTTGGTTGCCTTCAGAAAACGGTCACAATTCTCGAAATGTGAGAAGTTTTAGTGGTTGTCCTCTGGTTTGAAAAGATCACAAGTCCCTCGATGACCCTCTCGATGTTACCTCAGTTAAAAGTGATCTTAGAACTTTATGACAGTTACTAAAAGTCCTTGTCAAGTTGCCTTTGTGACCGTAACGTCCCTTCGAATGTCCCTTTACATCCAACGGTGGGGCTTCTTATCAATCAATGGTAAGATAGAAACATCTAAAGGAGGAGGAGGAAAATAACGTTAGACCTTTTAAGTAGGTAGGATGCTCATATTTGCTCGCTTGCTCACAACAAAAAAATCATTTTCACACATACACTTTAAATTGAAACATTTTCAAAAGTCAAAGCTCTTTGTACGCATTCTTATAGAGACGAGAATCATTACAAAGACACTTTTCAAAATCACTTTCAAAAACATCTTCCACAAACATTTCTTCAAAATATTTTCAAAACCAACACTTTGTACGCATTCTTATAGAGACGAGAATCATTACAAAGACGTTTTCAAAATATTTTTAAACCCACACTACAAGCACATTTTCAAACAAAAGCAAGTGAACTAGCAAGCAACTAAGAGCCCGTAGATAACTACGGATGGAAAGGGTGCTAAAACCTTCCCTTTCTATAATCTACCCCCTTACTCAGAAAACTCTCGAAAAGGTCTTTTTCTGTTCTTTTCACCCTTTTCTTAATTTGGATAAAAGAAAATTCGGTGGCGACTCTTGCTTACCGCAACATTTGGGAACACAAATGCAAAACCAGTATATAACAGTCGGTTCTGCCACCGTATCACAGAACTGGTGACTCTAGTGGGGATAATATCAAAAATTGGGGTTACCTTAGAGTTTAATTCATTCTTTATTGCTTTACATTGTGTGTTTTGTATACTTTTGAGGGTTTTATTTGGGTTGTTACTTAAAAGATCCTACACCCGGATCTGGGGGAATCTTTTGAAGTAAACAGCAATAGATTGTGGAGACTGTACGGCGTATACTGATATGGTTAAAGCGATAGTTGTGTTGGTGTGACACTTTGGTTGGTACAGGTATCCCTTGTGTTGAATTGGGGAGAATACGGGGCCGCCGCGTGGTGTCGTGAAGCACTAACGGACCTTAGAACCTTAGTTAAACAAACTTGGCCATTAGAAAGTAGTGAGATAGATTGCCTCGGTGTAAAGATGGGGATTGGTTGATACTCGATACTACACTCATTGAGATTGGAATTTCGAGATGTTTCGGCTGCAAGAAAAGATTGCTAAGCTGAAACAATGCCCGATAAAAAAAAGATCAGTGATATTGAGACTCCTTAGAACCCGGTTACTTTTCTAAGACAGGTTGAACCAACTAAACTTCAAGAGGGTACTTACCTACAAACCCCATGCAAGCCTGAACCTAAGGCTGCTTGTGTGACCTGTTTTCCTTCATTATCTAACAACTTGAACTTATTGCATGGCTTTTGTTGGTATTCCTTGCAAGACCTTGTTTGTATACATTGTCTAATAAACTGGTTTTCTTGTGAGACATACTTGTCTTTATCACCCTTCATTTTTTCTTGATGCATAGCATACACATCATAACATCATGCCATAGAATTTCCTTAACCATTTCAAGGATCTTAAGGGCATGTATTGCAGGTTATGATGAACCAGGCGTCTATCAAGGGGTAAGGGGATTTATTTTCCTCTAGCTAATGCCGTCAGAAGATCAAAACACGACAACTTTAGTCAGGGGTTATGACCCACTCGATATGGTGAGCTTGACTCTTGTAGAAGGACATTCAACGATACGAAGTTCTTCAATTAAAGTTGCAAAATTCAACTTCTGACATTTTCTTATTTAACCCGCGAGATCCTTGAAAACATTTGCATATCATACATGTCATTGCATAATAGTTATTCTCCAGACAGGTTTCTTATCCCTTTGCTGTTTATTTCAGTAGAATAAATGGCTCTTGAATAAACAATCAAATACCTTCAAGCTCAAAACGCTCAGTTCCAGCAAATGTTCCTGGCTCTGACCCAGGGGCAAGAATACTTGAAAGCTCTGATCGTCAAAGAGAAGACTAAGAAGGCAAAGAAACCAGCTGGTGTCTTGAATTTGGGAAGAAGACTTAAAAGACCAGCCAAGAGAGCTCTAGATCTTGCAACTCCACCAAATAAGGAGGATAATCATGAAGATGATAACAATCCAAGGTCTGAGGAAGATGAACCTGACTATTCTGAAGAGCAGTATTCTCCTGAAGATGATAAATACAAACAGCTGGAGGATCATCTTAATGCTATGGAGATTCAGCAGATACCTAGCTTGGACTTTGAAGAATTAAGGTTGGTTTCTGGCGTGATCATCCTAATAAAATTCAAGGTTCCCACATTTTCCAAATATGACAGGGTTTCTTGTCCTAAACTTCACTTGAGGTCATATGTCAGAAAGATCCAGTCTCACGTTGTTGACCGGAAGTTATGGGTCCATTTCTTCCAAGAAAGTTTGGCTGGCACTCAACTGGAGTGGTTCTATCAGCTAGAAGGAACTGACATCCATACCTGGGAAGACTTGGCTGCTGCTTTCTACAAGCAGTACCAATACAATACTGGCCTGGCACCAACTTGAGTACAATTGCAGAATATGTCCATGGGCTCAAGAGAAGGGTTCAAGGAATATGCGCAAAAATGGAGGGATTTGGCTGGCAGGGTGTAACCTCCTATGACTGATCGAGAAATGGTGGACATGTTCATGGGCACTCTGACAGGCTCGTTCTTTAATCTGCTGATTGGGAGTTCTTCATCCAGTTTTACAAAGATGGTTCTGACTGGGGAAAGGATTGAAAGCGGTATCAAGAGTGGGAAGATTCCAATGGCTACATCCTCTAATGCTGAGAGGAAGCCATTTGGTGGTAAAAAAGAAACTAATGTTGTCTATGGTCAAAGGCGCCATAATACAAATAACCACCATCAGTCAGTGGGAGCAGTGTTAACTTCTAATCTTACACCTGTTCAACATCAACGGGGCAATAGGCGTAGGATAAAGTATTAAGAGAGGCAGTACATTGATATTAATATGCCTTTATCTCAAGAATTACAATAATTGCTAAAAGCGAAGTTGATTACACTAAAGGATCCTCCTCAAAAAACTGATACTTCTTCTCCTAAGTACAATCCTAATGTAAAATGTGCTTACCATTCTGATAGTCCTGGGCACGACACCGACAGCTGTTGGACTTTGAAGAACAAGATTCGGGATTTGATCGACAGCAAGGAGATCGAATTTGACTCTCCTAAGACCCCAGTGTGATCACTTCTCCCATGCTAAATCATGGTCAAAATTGATAGCATTTATTTCATTTGAATTATTAGTTATAATTTCGTTGTTGCTTAAAAACATTTATCTTTATGTTAAACTTTGGTTATTCATATTAATACATTGCATATGTTTGTCTTAAATTATTTCATTTGTATTCGTTATATTCAAACTGTGTTTTTACTTCCTTTTTTGTGATATTCAACTCCTGATTAAAAAGCTCTAAGCCTTTAGAGGGAGAATGACGAAAAAGATACCACAATCTCATACAGTGTGCTTTTGAACAGACCCCACTGACGATGTACAAGTGTTATTTTAAATCCTAAATAGTGGAGTTATAAGGAAGATAATTCCTAATCAACCCCTTTGAGCCTAACAAGTAGGAGTTTTTCTTTTCACACAAATTAAAACCGTTAATCATAACCTGGGGCAGGGTAGTTTTCTCAGTTAATTCAGATGTGCATTCAATCGCAAACTTTCCCCTTCATACACGAGAAATAGTGTAGAAGATACCCTCCAAAAGATGGTGATGGTTCCACATAATCGTCAAGATGCGCAGTTATTATCTCTCAAAATAAAAGCCCGCTAAGTTAAAAACCTACAAAGGAGACTTCAGAAAAGCTGGGGCATCCCGCTGACTGTAAACACCATAGAAACAGTTCAGGCAAAAGTAGGGATAACAAAATCAAAAAAGAGGTCCTACAAATCCTCAAAAAGAAAAATTTACAAAAATGTCTGCCTTCTCAAACAAACGTTCAATTTTTGAACCATCACCAAGTATCAGAGCAAAGATTCCAGACTCAATTGGGACCTAAACGCACAATTAACTGAGCACAGGACTGAAGAACATCAGAAGAGCGGGTTGGATACAAATAAAATTTGAGCCTTTATCCTTTGTTTCTTGAACCGTGAACCAGGCCACATTATAACCCTTAAAAGTCCTAGCTGAAGCATGGGTTAGATCAAAAGCATACTGTTACAAAAGGTATCCTGACTCCTGTAGGGTTCGCTATAAATCCCGAGCTGATATCACACTCTTACAAAATCTGTTTGTTTTACTAAAAAATGAATTTTCAAACTTCAAGACAGACATAAGCTTTGCATTCTTTAAATACAATTGTTTGCATATGACTATTTGTTCAATAGCAGAGAAATTCGCATGACGGATATTCAATAAACAGAAATCCTCTCAGTGGACAGAATCACCTCAGATGGAAAGACATTCCAGTAATAGGCCTTCCATAATCAGGGGCGTAGCATGGTGTCCAGCTGATCTAAGGCAGTCAAGTCAAGGTTCAAGGAATCTCTCAAAAATGCCAAATAGCCAGGGGCAGATCTCCATCTGAATCACTTGGAGCATTAGACATGAATTCCAGCAATGAATCATATGCGATCAAACAAACACTTTCTGGCAGTGTGACAACAGTTACTACAATGGACAGTGACAATTTTCCATACCCGGTGAATATGGACATAGTCGGAAAATATTACGCATGAACAAAGACCCGCTAGGTTGACTGGCCTAGGCAAAAATAAGGGCATCCCGACGAACCAAAAGGGTTCGGGAAAAAATTAGGGATATACATATGAAAAAAAACTATACACCCGGCAAGTTGAAAACCTGAAAAGGCGGCTTAGGCAAAAAAGGGTATCTCGATGGACTGAAAATATGAAAGGACAGTCCAGGAAAAGGTTAGGTATTAAAGCGTACGACTATGTCCTGTCATCTCGTCACTTGTCTATCAGTAGAAGGTTTATCACCCTTATCTGCATTCACCAAGGACTCCAAGAGTTGGGATAATAGTCAAACCATCTACAAAATACCTAGCATATATTTTCTCCAACAGGTACAGAGGCAGGGGCATCTTGCTACAAGGTCACCGCCATATTCTCAACATGCAACCTATTGATGTCAGGGGTTCTCATACCATCGGCAGAGCAAGAATCTCCAATTACTGCTCCAACACCTAAAGATACCCCAGTGAAGTCGCCAATGTTTCTCAGGACTCCCCAACAGGATTTCAACAAAAACCCCAAGCAGTTCACGGAGTTTACCTTCCCCAAAAGAGTTTATTTCTCTAACAATGAAAGTTCATCTCCCAGAGTTTCAACGTCAACAAATCTGAATACCTACATCCTTCACCCCCAGCAACAATTAGGGATTTATTTTCCCTAATTCAACAATACCGCAATAGAATGGATAACATGTTCATACATTACATTCATACATCATTTTGAAAACATCGTGGCATATGCAGTACGAATGCATATATCACAATATCATTTTTTTGATAACATCATTTGCACTTCATGCATCATGACATTGCATACAACTAAACCTTTATCTTTTCAGGTAAAGTCTATACAGAGACGAATATCATCAACTATTTACATGATCATACGAATTTCTAGTTACATGTTGAGGTAGCAATCTTCCAAGATTCCTTCATTATCTGTTGAGGTAGAAATCGTCCAAGATTTCTTCATTACCTGTTGAGGTAGAAATCATCAAAGATTCCTTCATTATCTGTTGAGGTAGCAATCGTCAAAGATTCCTTCATTATTTGTTGAGGTAGCAATCGTCAAAGATTCCTTCATTATCTGTTGAGGTAGAAATCGTCAAAGATTCCTTCATTATTTGTTGAGGTAGAAATCATCAAAGATTCCTTCATTATCTGTTGAGGTAGCAATCGTCCAAGATTCCTTCATTATCTGTTGAGGTAGCAATCGTCAAATATTCCTTCATTATCCGTTGAGGTAGAACTTGTTAAAGATTTCTTCATTATCTGTTGAGGTAGAAATCATCCAAGATTCCTTCATTATCTGTTGAGGTAGCAATCGTCCAAGATTCCTTCATTATCTGTTGAGGTAGCAATCATCAAAGATTCCTTCATTATCTTTCGAGGTAGAAATCGTCCAACATTCCCTCATTATCTATTGAGGTAGCAATCTTCAAAGATTCCTTCATTATTTATTGAGGTAGAAATTTTCAAAGATCCCTTCATTATCTATTGAGGTAGCAATCGTCAAAGATTCCTTGATCATCTGTTGAGGTAGAGATCGTCAAAGATTCCTTCATTATCTGTCGAGGTAGCAATAGTCAAAGATTCCTTCATTATCTTTTGAAGTAGCAATCATCCAAGATTCCATCATTATCTATTGAGGTAGAAATCGTCAAAGATTCCTTCATTATCTGTTGACGTAGCAATCGTCAAAGATTCCTTCATTATCTGTTGAGGTAGAAATCGTCAAAGATTCCTTCGTTATTTGTTGAGGTAGAAATCGTCCAAATATTCCTTCATTATCTGTTGAGGTAGAAATCTTCAGAGATTCCTTCATTATCTGTTGAGGTAGAAATTGTCCAAGATTCCTTCATTATCTATTGAGGTAGTAATCGTCAAAGATTCCTTCATTATCTGTTGAGGTAGTAATCGTCAAAGATTCCTTCATTATCTGTTGAGGTAGAAATCGTCAAAGATTCCTTCATTATCTATTGAGGTATCAATCATCAAAGATTCCTTCATTATCTATTGAGGTAGCAATCATCAAACATTCCTTCATTATCTGTTGAGGTAGCAATCGTCTAGGATTCCTTCATTATCTATTGAGGTAGCAATCGTCAAAGATTCCTTCATTATTCGTTGAGGTAGCAATCGTCAAAGATTACTTCATTATCTGTTGAGGTAGCAATAATCCAAGATTCCTTCATTATCTATTGAGGTAGCAATTGTTAAAGATTCCTTCATATAACCCTCCAGAGGCAGTCCAACACGGACTCATCCTGAAATAACCCTACATAGGTTTTCTTCTGATACATCTCCAGATAGCAGTTAATTTCATTCTCCCCCAGTGGATTACTATGAAGCCTAGATTTCAACCATAAAAGCAGCAAACTTTCATCTCTCCAATCCATAGATAACTCCTCAGTAGATCCATGGACAACTGAAGTTCCTAGACTCTATTTCCCACAAAGTTTTCCTCAAGCAGGAGAACAGCAGCAATCAACATTCCCCAACGGACTTCTCCTCAGACAGCAGGAACAGGAATCCCCACAAAGAGACCTCTTATGAAGTCAGCATCTACTTTGGATGGCATCTTTAAGCCCATCTCTGACAACTCTCTGTCATCTTATCCAAATGGAATTTGTAAGCCCATTCTCACCATCATCAATAATCATTGTTACTTCATACGAGTGCAAATTTCTGGGCACTCTAGTATTCAATCCTCTTCCACATTCAGATCACGAAAGGTAGACAAGCCAATCTACATCTTCAGGTTTAAGAAGATTGAATAGGAGCATCTGTTGTACCCCAAAATTTTCCATCTTATGTTTCCCAATATTTCTTTTACATGGTTGGTTACAAACGCTTACCTAAAGAAAAATGAAATTTTTGAAAGATAGCAAAGGGTCTTTCGATTGGCATGCCAACAATGCCTTTCGATTGGCATCTGAATAATATCCTTCGATTGGCACATCAGAGCAGTGTCTTTCGATTGGCACATCAGAGCAGTGTCCTTCGATTGGCACATCAGAGCAGTGTCCTTCGATTGGCATAATGGCAAGCTTCGACTGGGCTCATAAAACCCTTCGACCAAGCATTGTCCCATCAGCTTCGATTGCGTGTTGGTTCCCCTTTCGAGCAAGCATTGGTCCAAATTTCATTTAGGAGGGAATCCCCTACAAATTCCCTTCAATCCACAAACAATGGCCTCCTGCATGTATATTCTGAGTCACTAGGAAATGGCCTATTTTACGCTTGCTTTGACCTGCCTCATGCTAGCGCCCACAAGGCATTGGCAGCCCTTGTGCCAGCTTCGACTGGGCAAGGGTCCCCTTTGAAACAGTTTTTCACACTTTAACACGCATGATAGTCCCTTCGAATGCATATTCATGTGGTCCCTTCGAAGAAGCATTCACTAGTTCATTCGAAGGACGCATAATTATTGAAGATAAGTTGGCTTTATGGTGAGTTTTGGTCCAAGATGCTTGCTGGCCAAAATCTTGCATATTGCCAAGCCCAAGCCTATGTACAGGTACATTCCTACCAAAGGTAGCTTCGACTAGCCAGAGTAAAGTCTTTCGATTGGGCTAGTTGAGTAAAGTCAGGCAATCGAAGAAAGCGAGCTTAGGGGCTGATCAAAGAAGCCAGGATGTTGAGGCCTTATACAATTCGAATCAAGACCTAAGCAATTCAAATTGAGGTGGACAGACTCAATCGAAGGAACTATAAGGGTGAAACCAAAGCCAGTCAAATGAGGCAACTTGAGGCCAATCGAAGGGCAGGGATTGAAGGTATTCGAAAGAGGGAAGCATATCCAGGTTCATTCAAATTTAAAAAAGGACAAGAAACCATGTCTTTTGCAACGTTTCAAAATGGTATTCATGGCCTTAAAACACCAACTTAATGGCTTTTTACTCTTTTGCCTTCTTGTCCCCTCCATCCCCTCTATATAAGGATACCACATACATACGCACATGGAGGTAGAGACGGAAGCCTAGGGGGAACCATACACACATATTGTTTTACACGCCTAGACACAGCCTGAAAGAGTCACACGAAATTGCAAACACATTCTTCGAGGTATCCTGAAGCTTTTCCAATCGTCACCAGCACCTAAGCAAGCACACGTCCAGAAATGCCAAATCGAAGCAACCCTTAAACAAAGGTACCCACGCCTGAAGCCACAGATTCATCCATCAAAATTGGTAAGAATTGGTAAAAATATCAAACTTTACATTTGCATGACACATCAACACTTATAGTTCGTTCGATTTGTTATTCAAGATTAAAGACCTGGGTTCGACCCCAGGTCTGCATTTTTTTGTTTCTAACACGTGTTGCAGATACAACCTGAACATACCAACGCGCGCAGGATCGAAGGACCTGGGTTCAATACCCAGGTCCTGCATCTTTATTTGGCTAATATTTATCTTGCAGATTTAAATCGAAAGGCAGCATCCATCCCTGGGTCGAAAGATAATCATCCTTCATTGGATCGAAGGATACATTTCTTCCTCTGGATCGGAAGCCACCTTCCTCTGGATTGAAGGCCACTTTCTTCCTCTAGATTGAAGCCCCCATCTCTCCCTGGATAGAAGGATTTCCCCCTTTGTATTTTTACTTTTGTTTTCATTTCTTTATTGATTTCTTTTTTATTTTAACTTTAAATTTAAAAAAACATTAGATTAGTGTTTATTAATCAAATTAATTTGTAAACAAATTAATTAATTATTTTAACCTTTTCTTGAAATTAAAATTAAATAGACTTAGATTGTATTTTCTTAAAATAAAACAAAACAAACAAAAATATTTCTTTTCCTTAGGATTTAGACGTCCCTTTTATTTCGTTTGCGCATTTATTTACTTTCGCATTTTTTTCCATCTTATTGTAACTGCTTCCCAGTTTCTAATAGTAACTAAGACTTTACTTTTCGCATTTCTTTAATGTACCTCACACAAAGCCATGTAATAGCGTAGGATTTACATTCCCGCACTTTACATTTCTGCACTTTAAATTCTTGTATATATATTAACTGCTAGTAACTAGGATTGCATGACAAGACTAATAACAAAACACTAGCAAACCTAACAAAAAAGACAAAAAATAACTTAAACATAACACACATGCACAAATGCACCTCTAAGGTATGCCCACTTTGGTTGAACGGTCACAATTCTTGAAACGTAAGAAGTTTTAGTGGTTGTCCTCTGGTTTGAAAAGATAACAAGTCCCTCGATGACCCTCGCGACGTTGCCTCGGTTAAAAGTGATCTTAGAACTTTAGGACAGTTACTAAAATTCCTTTCTAAGTTTCCTTCGTAACCGTAACGTCCCTTTGAATGTCCCTTTATATCCAATGATGGGGCTTCTTATCAATCAATGGTAAGATAGCAACATCTAAAGAAGGAGGAATATACAGTTAGACCTTTTGAGTAGGTAGCATGCTCATAGTTGCTCGCTTGCTCACAACAACAAAAATCATTTTCACGCATACACTTTAAATTGAAACATTTTCAAAAGTCAAATCTCTTTGTACGCATTCTTATAGAGACGAGAATCATTACAAAGGCACTTTTCAAAATTACTTTCAAAAAAATCTTCCACAAACATTTCTTTAAACTATTTCCAAAACCAACACTTTGTACGCATTTTTATAGAGACGAGAATCATTACAAAGACGTTTTCAAAATATTTTTAAACCCATACTACAAGCACATTTTCAAACAAAAACAAGTGAACTAGCAAGCAACTAAGAGCCCGTAGATAACTACGGATGGAAAGGGTGCTAACACCTTCCCTTTCCATAATCTATCCCCCTTACTCAGAAAACTCTCGAAAGGTCTTTTTTTGTTCTTTTCACCCTTTCCTTAATTTCGGTAAAAGAAAATTCGGTGGCGACTCTTGCTTACCGCAACAGTTGCAAAAACAAATGCAAAACCAGTATATAATAATCGGCTCTGCAACTGTATCACAGTAACCTACAAAGACTGGCATGAGATGTGTGATACGGTGGCAGAACCGACTGTTTAATACTGGTTTTGCATTTTGTGTTTGCAAATGTTGCGGTTAGCAAGAGTTGCCATCGACTTTTCTTTTATCCAAATTAAATAAAGGGTGAAAAGAACATAAAAAGAACTTTTCGAGATGTTTTCTGAGTAAGGGGGTAGATTATGGAAAGGGAAGGTGTTAGCACCCTTTCCATCCGTAATTTTGTATGGGCTCTTAGAGGTTTGCTCAATTTAAAATACATTTGTGCTTTGTGTGTTTGAAAATGTTTTGAAAATGCCTTAGTGCAGCGATTCGCTTTTTGATAACTCTTGTATCAGTCCTCAAGAATGTTGACAAAGCAAATTTTTTGGAAAGTGTTTTGAAAAGTAACATTTGTGTAAGTGCGAAAATGTTTTGAGCAAACTTCTAACAGCTATCTACTTTATACTCGAAATGGGTCTTTCTTTTCCTCTTTTCCTTTATACAATGCTATCCTACTATTAGTGAGTAGGTAGCCCCATCGTTGGATGTTTGAGGGACAATTGAATGGACGTTTACAGTCACGAAGGCAACTTGGTAAGAGGCTTTAGTAACCACCCTAAAGTTCTAGATCACTTTTAACTGAGGCAACATTGAGAGGGTCATTGAGGGACTAGTGATCTTTAAACTGGAGGGTAGTCACTAAAACTTCTCACGTTTCGAGAATTGTGACTGTTTTTCCAAAGGAAACCGAAGTGGGGATACCCTAGAGGTGTATATGTGCATATGTGTTAAGTTCAGTTATTTATCTTGCGTTATTAAGTTTGGTAACGTTTGATTATTAGTCTTTTCATACACGCCTAATTACTAACAGTAATATTATACAGAAAAACGTAAAGTGCGGGAATTATAAAACCTATGCTATTACAATGCTTTGGGACAGTTACAAAAAAAAGAGTGTAAGAAATAAAGTGCGCAATTTTAAACCTAGACTATTACATCCCATAATCAGTTACATTATTTATATAAAATGCGGGAATAAAAATAACGCGCGCGAAATAAATATTACGTCTAAAAATCCTAAGAAAAATTCTAAGTAAACAAGAAAAATCTTTTGGTTTTATTTTTATTTTTTTCAAGAAAAATAATTAAACTAAATCTAAATTTAATTTAAGAAATTAAATATTGAATGAAATTAATCTAATTCTAATATTTTTGCATTTTTATTAAGAAAACATTTGAAACATAAATTAAATCCTAAATTCTAGTTCATTTTAAAATAAGAAAGTAGTTAAAATTTAATTAATTAATTAATTAAAGCAATTCATTATTTTAATTAAAAAAAGTCTAAGCCTAATTTTTTTGTGAGTTTTTTTATATTATTTGCTTAATTAAGAAAGGTAAAAGAAATAAATAATAAAAACAAAATGAAGAGAAATTAAATGGGTCGGGATAGAAAAATTAAATTGGGGGTGTTGAAATTAAAATTGGTTAGGCCCAGCTGAAGGGAGCCCAAACTTCGTCTGGATCAAGTGAGGAGCAGCTTTGAGGGTGCATGATGAGCAAATGGCCTTGAGAAGCACTAGGTCTGCATGAAATATGTTAGAAAAGGTAAAATGCTGGACCTTGGATTCGAACCCAGGTCATTTCCCTTCTACACGCGCGCCTTTACCAACTTAGTTGTTGAATCATTCGAACTAAATGAAAATACCACTAGATCCTGCAAAAAAATTTAGTTCCAACATCTATCAAACCTATCCCCATCGAACTCGCCCCCTGAGCTCAAATATGGGGTTGTTTCGATCTGTGACGGATTATACCTTGAGTTTCGAAACAATCTATATCGAAGGCCCTAGCATTGGCATCCTAACATTTGGACGATGTAACTTGCGTATATCATGTTAAATCAATCACACACAAACAAGGATAACATGAATATGAAATCCAACGAGTTTACGTTATTGAATGATAAGAAGGAAATTTTACCGACTGAGGTATTTCGATCTGAGCTTGGGATGACTTGGATTTTAGACTGGAAATTGTCTTTCGAGTTTTATAACTTTGGATTTTTGTTTTTGCAAATTTTCTATAGAGTTCCTCTAGGCTTTTTCCCATCTTCTGCAATGTGCCTTAGGCTTGTTATTTATAGGAGTGTGATGGTAACGGCAAGAAATAAGCTATTAACCATGGCTTTGAAATCCGTGAGACAAAAATCAGACACATTAAAAGACTTCCTTTTTTTGAAATATCCATGCCCCTTTGAGCCTTGGGATGAACCTGGACACATTTGGTCCCTTCAAATACCCTTCAGTGTTGCTCTTCGATTGGCCCATCATCACTTCCTTCGAATGGCTTTCTTTCAACTCAAACCAATCGAAACATCAACTCTCTCTCTCTGACTGGTCGAAGGTTGCTTCAGCTCTCTATTAATCGAAGGCTTTGTAGAATCCTCCTCACTTTCTTTCTAATTGCCCTAGCCTCATCATTGTGGCCTTCGATTGAGTCCCTATTTGCCTTGTTCTTCGATTGGGTCTGATACAAACCAATCGAAAGACTTCAACCTGGCCAGTCGAAGCTTGATCGAAAGGAGGGGGCAGCGCCTAATTGAAACTTTTGAATCAAGCTTGCATCAAAGAGTGCCCAATGCCCAATCGAAGACTAGTGAGTCAAGCTTGTATCGAAGAGGGTTCAGCGCTTAATCAAAGTTGGGGGACCAAAGCTTGATCAAAGGTTTTTAGATGCCCAACTGAAACTCCTTGTCCAAATGTCAATCGAAAGACATCGTGTTCAGATGCCAATCGAAGGACCTTGTTAAAATGCCAATCAAAAGACCTTGTCCCAAGGCCAATCGAAGACTCCTATCCAAATTCCAATTGAAGGCACCTTGTTAAAATTCCAAACAAAATACCTTGTGTTAGAACATAATTTAGTTCTACAGCCCAGCAAGAGTTTTGATGATAACAAACACATGATATAAAGAACAAATATGCTTGTTAATAATAAGTATCTTTACATGCAGAAGTTCTGATGTGAAAAAGATGTTCTAATGCAACTGGAAGATCTTCCAGAACATCATCAGAAGTTCTGATTATGCAAGCACAGAAGTTAAGTGGACCATGAAAGATTCAGCAGCATCAAATATGCATAACACGTTTATATGAAGAAGTTATGTTTGAACTTCTGAATGCACCAGCGCAGCAAAACAGAATATCTGATACTGTCTCTCAAGCGTTACAACTCCATCAATGCAAGATCATATGCAACGGCTACAAACAGACAAGAATATCCTGTTTTGGAAAGCTCATTAAACGCGTGTTATGGACATACCAAAAGTATCTTCTTATGTCTCTACTGCAAAGCCTATGTAAAAAAGACTAGAAGAAGATTTCAGATGAGATGAACAACGACACAAAACGTGAAAAGTCAGTAAAGCTACAAACAGTCTTCATCTTCATCAATTCTTTATTAAGCTGTGTAATATATCACAAGTTTGTGATACTGTTTATTTAGAAACACCTCTGTACACTTTTATATACAATTATCTGTTTAGTGAATTTCCTTGAGGAAACCGGGTTGTGGTTTCGGACTCAAGAAGGCTTTAGAAGTTGCTAAAGCAGTTGTAATATTCAGTTGAATATAGTGAATTAAGTCCTCCTTGGAGAGAGGAGAAATCACCTTGGCGGGTGGACTGGAGTAGTTTGAGGTCAAATGAACCAGGATAAAAATACAGTGTTGTCTGCATTTGATTTCCAGTTTTACAATTCAACCCCCCTTCTTGTGTTTTTCACTTCTTCAATTGGTATCAGAGCGCCTGGTTCTGAGCTTTTAACACTTAACCGTGTCAGTACAAGATCCAGCGTAAGAAAAACACTATGGTGGGAACGAGTCAGAACATCAGCATTAGTCCTCCAATATTTGACGGTGAAAATTTTGACTACTGGAAGGATATGATCAGAAGTTTCTTCCTAGCCTATGATGCTGACCTCTGGGATGTGGTAACTGATGGATACATACATCCTGTTGCTGAAAGCGGTCAGAAGATTGACAGGAAAGCAATGTCTGGTCAGCAAAAGCGTGATTTCAGAAATCATCACAAGGCCAGAACGATTCTCCTGAGTGCCATCTCATATTCAGAGTATGAGAAGATCACAAACAGAGAAACAGCTAAGAACATGTTTGATTCTCTAAGAATGGCGCATGAAGGCAACTTGCAAGTAAAAGAAACCAAAGCCCTTGCGCTCATTCAGAAGTACGAAGCCTTCAGAATGGAAGAAGACGAAAACATTGAAACAATGTTCTCTAGATTCAAAACTTTGGTGGCAGGGCTAGAGGTGCTGGACAAAGGGTACTCAACTGCTGATCATGTAAAGAAGATCATCAGAAGTTTACCAAAACAGTGGAGGCCAATGGTCACAGCGCTGAAGCTAGCTAAGGATCTCAACAAAATCTCTCTGGAGGAACTTGTCAGCTCCCTCAGAAGTCACGAGATAGAGCTCGAAGATGATGAGCCTCAGAAGCAATGTAAGTCTCTCGCTCTAAAATCTAACAAATATAAAACCAAAATTTTGCAGGCAGAAGCAAAAGCAGAAAACTTAAGAGAATCCTCATCAGAAGAAGAAGAATTGTCTTCTCTATCTAGAAGATTCAATCATCTATGGAAGCACAGGCATAAGAAGAAAAGCCTCATGGAAACATGGGACGATTCGGACACCTCTGAAGCTGACTCAGAGTCAGATAATGAAAGAGAAAACATAGCTCTCATGGCAAACATATCAGAAGACAGTGAAGCCTCTGGTTCAGACTCAGAATCACACACTGAAGAGGTATTCTCTAACTTTGCAATTAATCTGTCTAAAACTGATCTTGCAGAAAGTATTAGCGAGATTCTGGAACGATATCAGCAGCTCAGAGTCAAATACAAGAACCTGAAAAAGGATATTGCCTCTGACTCTGAAGAAACTGAGAGTCTGAGATTAGAAAACTCTGAGTTAAAAGAAAAAATTTCAAAACTAGAAAATAATTTACAAAACTCTCAGAAGGAAATAATCTCAGAGGGTCCCATTAATGATGATAAGATCATAAAGGAATATGATCAAAGCTTTCAGAAGTTTATGACTAACAACATAGATAGAAGCAAAATGGCTTCAATGATCTATGGAGTCAGCAAGAATTGCAGAATAGGTATAGGATACAAAGGAAAAGAATCCCAATCTAAGAAAGTTAAGGATTTGGTTATCAAACGCACTTTTCTCTATTCTCACTTCACCACTGAACAAACACACGATATCAAACATATTGGTAAGGCGTTTCATACTAAACCAAAATTCAAACAGAATTTTGGAAACTCTAACAGTCATGGACCCAGAAAGATATGGGTACCAAAAGACAAAATCATCTATGTTGCAGGTATTTTTAACAGCAAGGTTGAAACTCCAGTATTAACACCTCGACTCTGGATGCTGTCTACATATAGAGGAAAGAAAGCATATGTTCCAAGGCCTGGAATTTAAAAGATTCGCAGGTTTCAGAGACAATCAGAAACAGAAGATTACTGGCTCTGAAACTATTTGAAACAGGAATGTAAATACTGCATCAGAAGCTCTCTATAGAATCTCAGAAGTATCCAGAAGAGGATGTCACACTGTTTAAAGCACTTCTGTCAGAGCAAGCCAATAAGAGTCTTTACCACTTTTTGATTCCTGACAAAAAGGGGGAGAATGGAGAATATTTTGTGTTGACTCATAATCAGAAGATCGTCAGGGAAGTATTTTATTTTATTTTCTTCATAGCTGAGTACTCTACTCAGGGGGAGCCTTCCTTTTAATTTTTTGTTCTTTATTTTCCATCAAAATATACTAGTTTTTGTCATCATCAAAAAGGGGGAGATTGTTAGAACATAATTTAGTTCTACAGCCCAGCAAGAGTTTTGATGATAACAAACACATGATATAAAGAACAAATATGCTTGCTAATAATAAGTATCTTTACATGCAGAAGTTCTGATGTGAAAAAGATGTTCTAATGCAATTGGAAGATCTTCCAGAACATCATTAGAAGTTCTGATTATGCAAGCACAGAAGTTAAGTGGACCATGAAAGATTCAGCAGCATCAAATATGCATAACACGTTTATATGAAGAAGTTCTGTTTGAACTTCTAAATGCACCAGCGCAGCAAAACAGAATATATGATACTGTCTCTCAAGCGTTACAACTCCATCAATGCAAGATCATATGCAACGGCTACAAACAGACAAGAATCTCCTGTTTTGGAAAGCTCATTAAACGCGTGTTATGGACATACCAAAAGTATCTTTTTATGTCTCTACTGCAAAGCCTATATAAAAAAGACTAGAAGAAGATTTCAGATGAGATGAACAACGACACAAAACGTGAAAAGTCAGTAAAGCTACAAACAGTCTTCATCTTCATCAATTCTTTATTAAGTTGTGTAATACATCACAAGTTTGTGATACTGTTTATTTAGAAACACCTCTGTACACTTTTATATACAATTATCTGTTTAGTGAATTTCCTTGAGGAAACCGGGTTGTGGTTTCGGACTCAAGAAGGCTTTAGCAGTTGCTAAAGCAGTTGTAATATTCAGTTGAATATAGTGAATTAAGTCCTCGTTGGAGAGAGGCAAAATCACCTTGGCGGGTGGACTCGAGTAGTTTGAGGTCAAACGAACCAGGATAAAAATACAGTGTTGTCTGCATTTGATTTCCAGTTTTACAATTCAACCCCCCTTCTTGTGTTTTTCACTTCTTCACCTTGTCCCAAGGCCAATCGAAGACTCCTTCTTTATCTTCGAAAAAATTTACTTTTTCTTTAATCAAGTGTTTGTAATCACCCATGTAAGAGAAAAATCTTGGAAAAAATATGAGAGGGTAAATTTTGGGGTACCAAAGCTTCCCCTGTTCAATCTTCTTAAACCTGAGGATTTAGATTGGCCTGTCTGCATTTCGTGATCTGAAGGTGGAAGATGATTGAACACTAGAGTACCCAGAAATTTGCACTCGCATGAAGTAACACTAATTTTTTATGATGGCGGGAATGGGCTTAAAGATGTCATCCAAAGTAGATGCTGATTTCACACATGGCCTCTTTGTGGGGATTCCTGTTCCTGCTGTCTGAGGCGGAGTCCGCTGGGGAATATGGTTTTCTGTTGTTCTCCTGTTTGGGGGAAAATTTGTGGAGAATAGAGTCTAGGAACTTCAGTTGTCCAAGGCTCTGCTGAAGAGTTATCTCTAGAGAGATGAGAGTTTGTTGCTTTCTGTTTGAAATCCAGGTTTCGCAGTAACTTGCTGGGGATAATGGAATTAACTGTTACCTGAAAATGTATTAGAAGGAGCCTATATAGGGCTGTTTCAGGATGAGTCCATGTTATACTGTATCTGGATGCCGAGAAGGAACTCGTGTAAGATTGCTTTATTTGGTCATGTAGATAGCTTTCCTGTCTGGTTTCAGGTGTTAATCTATAATTAGCTCATGTAGATAGTTGTCCTGTCTGGTTTCAGGTATTAACGCATAACCGATCGTCCACAGATAGTTATCCTGGCTTGTTACAGATATTAATCCATAATCGCTCGTCCACAGATAGTTTTCCTGGCTAGTTTCAGGCATTAATCTGGAACTTGTCTTGCTGGTCATATAGATAGTTTCCCCATCTGGTCTCGGGAATTAATCTGTATCTTGTTGCATTTGTTGGTAAACCCATCTTGTTTCAGGAGTTCACACTACTTGGTCGTGTAGATAGTTTCCCTGTCTGGTTTCGGGCGTTAATCTTTGACCTGTTGTAAAAGTTGATAGCATTTGTCTGTTTTCTAATTTAACCTGAAAAGGTAAAATCAGTTTTATGCGATGTCATGATGTATGAATTGCATGATCATCCCAAAATAAATGATATTATTATATATGTATTTGTATGCACATGCCATTATGTATGAACATGTAATGTTGTTGCGCATGATATTTGTCTAGGAAAATAAATCCCCTGACTGTTGCTGGGAAGCTAAATCCTAGATTGATGTTGGTGAGTGGAGAAAGTGATTCTTCAATTTACAATGGGGATAATTAATGGAGATAGTTTTATTGGTGATTCCCTTTTTCTGCCGAGGATCTTCGACTTCTGTTTGAGAATGATTTTTCTGAGGGGAAGAGTCTTGTTGGAAGATTTCACCAATTTGGAGAAATAAACTTCGTTGGGGGATGAACTCCCGTAGCGAGAGAAATAAACTCTACTGGGGATAAAGCTTCATAAACTAATTGAGATTTATAAAACTCTGTTGTGGGAGGTGAACTCCATAAACTGCTCGGGGATCTTGTTGGAATCCTTTTGGGGAATCTTGGGAAGCTTGGCCACTTCACTGGGGAATTTTGGAGCAGCAATTGGAGATTTTTTCTCTACTGGGGATGAGGCTTTATAATCTTCTTGAGACTTATAAAACTCTGTTGGGGATCTTCGTCTTATGCTTGAGAATGTGACAGGAAGATGACCATGTTGTTGTACCTCATGGAATGAGAAGTATACTAGAATGAACTCATGTCTGAATGTATCTAGCAGCTGTGTGAGGGAGTGTCAGAATAAATCTATATTGAGATTGTATTTGAATGGAAAGATGTACTGAATGATTATCATAATGGCATCCATATCTAGAGCGTATCGGAACTGTATCTGAAAGCTGTATTGAATGAGCATTAGAATGGAATCCATATCAGGAGCGTATCTAGACTGTATCTGAAAGTTGAATCTGAATGAGTATCAGAATGGCGTCCGTATCTGGAGCGTATCTGAACTGTATCTGAAAGCTGAATTTGAATGAGTATAAGAATGGCATACGTATCTAGAGCGTATTTGAACTGTATCTAAAAGTTGAATCTGAATGAGTATCAGAATGGCATCCATATTTGGAGTGTATCTGAATTATATCTGAAAGTTGAATCTGAATGAGTATCAGAATGGCATACGTATCTAGAGCGTATTTGAACTGTATCTGAAAGCTGAATATGAATGAGTATCAGAATGGCATCCATATCTGGAGCGTATATGAATTGTATCTGAAAGCTGAATCTGAATGAGTATCAGAATGGAATCCATATTTGGAGCGTATCTGAACTATATCTGAAAGCTGAATCTGAATGAGTATCAGAATGGAATCCATATTTGGAGTGTATCTGAAATGTATCTGAAAGTTGAATCTGAATGAGTATCCGAATGGCATCTGTATCTGGAGCGTATCTGAACTATATCTGAAATCTGAATATGAACAAGTATCAGAATGGCATCTGTATCTGGAGCGTATCTGAACTATATCTGAAAGCTAAATCTAAATGAGTATCAGAATGGCATCCTTATCTAGAGCGTATATGAACTGTATCTCAAAGCTGAATCTGAATGAGTATCATAATGGCACCCATATCTGGAGCGTATCTAAATTGTATCTGAAAGTTGAATCTGAATGAGTATCAGAATGGCATCCGTATCTGGAGCGTATATGAACTGTATCTGAAAGCAAAATCTGAATGAGTATCAGAATGGCATCTATATCTGGAGTGTATCTAAACTATATCTGAAAGCTGAATCTGAATGAGTATCAGAATGGCATATGTATCTAGAGCATATTTGAATTGTATCTGGAAGCTGTATTGAATGAGTATCAGAATGGAATCCGTATCTGGAGCATATCTGAACTGTATCTGGAAGCTGTATTAAATGAGTATCAGAATGGCATCTGTATCTGGAGCGTATCTGAACTGTATCTGGAATGTTTAGAATGTTTCTGCTGGGAATTCCTATTTTGTTGTTTTGAGAAGAAATCCGCTAGGGAACATGAAAAGCTTGTGAACCAGGCTACAGAATTCTTTAAGATGTCGGAGCAGTAATTAGAGATTCTTGCTCTGTCGGGGATATAAGAACACCTGACATCACTAGATTGTAGGCTGAGGATATGGCAGTGACTTTTTAGTAGAATTCCCCTGCCTCTGTGCCTGCTGGAGAAAGTAGCTACGGATATTTTATGGATGGTTTGAGTGTCATCCCAACTCTTGGGGTTTTGAGTAGATGTTGATTAGGGAGACAAATGACAAGATGACAGGATACAGTCGTACGCTTTAATCCCTAACTTTTTCCTGGACCGCCCTTTCGGGTTTTTAGTCCACCGGAGTACCCCTTTTTTCCCAAGCCGCCTTTTCAGGTTTTCGACTTGCCGGGTGTACAGTTTTATTTATATATCCATAATTTTTTCCCGAACTCTATTGGTTCACCGGGATGCCCTTAATTTTTCCTAGGCCTGTCAACCTAGCGGGTCTTTTTCATGTGTAGTATTTTCTGACTATGTCCGTGTTTATAGGATATGGAGAGTTGTCACCGTCTATGACAACAAGTGTTGTAGGAATGCCAGAAAATGTTTATATGATTGCATGTGCCCTTTCATATGTGGGAGCCTGTGTGAGGCTGCTTTAGGATGAATCTGGTGCACCTGATGTTTGATCAAATTTCTGATAGTCTTGAATTTCTTAGGTATCTTTTCTAAGAACTGTCATGGAAGGATTCGAAGACATGATACTGACACCATCTGATACTACTGGCATAGACAAGCAATTTGGTGATACCGAAGATTCAAATTTGTGATTTTTGATGGAATCCCCAATCAATGTAACAGGCCCCGAGTGATTCAGATGGATACCAGCCCCTAGCTATTCAGCACTTTTGAAAGATTCTTTTGAATATTGACTTGACTGCCCCAGATTAATTAGACACCATGTCATGCCCCTTGATTATGAAAGTCCTGTTATTGGGAATGTTTTTTTCTCGTCTGAGGTGATTCTGTCCATTGAGAGGATCTTTGTTCACTGAATATTCGTTGTGTGAATTTCTCTGCTGTTTGAATAATTAGCCATATGCAAACAATGTCATTTAAAGAATGCAAAGCTTATGTTGGTCTTGAAGTTTGAAAATTCATTTTTTAGTAAAACAAACAAATTTTGTAAGAGTGTGATATCAACTCAAGATTTGTAGCAAGTCCTATAGGAGTCAGGATACCTTTTGTAACAGTATGCTTCAGCTAGGACTTTTAAGGGTTGTAGCATGGTCCAGTTTAAGGAACAAAGGATAAAGGCTCAAAATTTATTTGTACCCACCCGTTCTTCGTGATGTTCTTCAGCCCTAAACTCAGTTAAATGTGTGTTTAAATCCCGATTGAATCTGGCATCTTGTCCTTGATGTTTCGGTGATGGTTCAGATACTAAAAGTTTAGGCAGTCATTTTTGTAGTAACCTCTTTTTTTGTTTTCGTTATCCCTACTTTTGCCTGAACTATTTCTTTTGTGATTACAGCCAGTGGGATGCCCCAGTTTTTTTCTTAACTCTCCTTCATAGGTTTTGACTTATCGGGCTTTTCTTTTGAGAGATGATGATTGTCGATTTTAATGATTATATGGAACCATCACCATCTTCTGATTTGGAAGGACGTCTTTGATGTCATTCATTATGTATGAAGTGGAAGGTTGCGACTGAATGTGCACCTGAATTAACTGAGAAAACTACCCTGCCCCAGGTTATGATTAAGGGTTTTAATTTGTGTGAAAAGAAAAAATCCTACTTCTTTGGCTCAAAAGGGTTGACTAGTGATTATCTTCCTTATAACTCCACTGTTTAGAATTTGAAACAACGCATGTACATCGTCAGCGGGGGTCTGTTCAAAATCATATTGTAGAGATTGTGGTATCATTTTCTTCATCCTCCCTCTAAAGGCTTACAGCTTTTAATCAAGAGTCGAATATCACAATAAGGAAGTAAGAACACAGTTTTGAAATAGTGAATACAAATGAATTGATTCAAGACAAACATATGTGATGCATTGATGAAATAACAAAGTTTGACATGATTAAGTGTTCGAACAAAAAGAAAATTAGAATTTGATTCAAATGAACAAAAAGCCCCTTTCTCTGAACTTGTCACTTCAGATGGTGTGCCTTTGAGGGATGGCAGAAGACTTCGGTCTGATCACCTTGTGTGAACTCCAGCACTCATTCATTGATCAGGTCTTGAATCTTATTTTTCAATGCCCAACAGTCATTTGTATCATGTCCAGGACTATCAAAATGGTAGGCGCATGATGCATCAGGATTGTAGTTAGGGGAAGAAGTTTTGGGGTTTGGATGAGGATCCTTTAATGTAATCAACTCCATCTTCAACATGTGTTGCAATACCTGAGACAAGGACATGTTGATTTTGGTGAATTGTCTTTTGGCCTTGTCTTGCCTTTGCTGATTACCCTGTTGTGATTGCATCGATGCGGGAATAGAAGTCCCCATTACCCCCCACAGATTGGTTTAGATTACTCTTATTGCGGCCCTTCTGGTCGTACACGGTGTTGTACCCCAAAATTTACCCTCTCACTTTACTCAATATATGTTCATTGAGATACTCAACTTGCTCAAGGATGCCCAAGAGTTGACCAAATAAACTCCCTCCTAAAGCAATGAACCCCCAATTAGGGTTTCCATTTTCATCAAGATGGTTGAGCTTCAAAGACCTCATATGCTCTCCATGGTCCTAATATGTTCTCAAGACCCTCCATGTCAAATTTCAAGCCTTGCACAAGAAGTTTGCTCAGTCAACTACTCAGATGCTTGAGAATCGACTGTATTAGGTCAAAAGTCAATTGTGGCCCACATACAGTCAAACTTCAAGATTTTTGGTCAACATCAACATTTTGAAGTGATATTTATCATTTGATCAAGGGTTGATCAGGATTCTTCAAGGAATGCTCCTAATTCATCGAAACTCAAAAGTTGCTAAATTAGGATTTCTCGGGAAAAGTCAACCAAACTTTGACCAAGCATAACTTTCTCATACTTCATCAGAAATTTCTCATCCAAGGCTCATTTTGAAGGTAATCCAATTTAATACAACTTATCTTCATCCCTCAAGTTCAAGAAATGCACCCATAACAAGATATGAATTTCTACATTATAGGTCCTTTTGAAAAAGTCAACAAAAACACCTTTTGGGTCAAAGTTTCTTACATGAACATGGAAGAGCCAATTGAGATGAGACTAAAATAGTTGTTTAGTGGACATCCTAAGCTTTCTAAAAAGTCCAAGAACACCTCTTTAGGGTCAAAATTGGAAGAGTTATGCATTGTCAAAGTTGACCATTTTTGGAAAATTGCCAAAAGTCAAATATGCCCAAAATTGCATTTTTTGACAAATGGGCCTAACTTTTTATGCTTGCACCTCACTTCCAACATGGTCCAAGACCCAAACATCCTTCCACATGTTATTAGCTTTATTTATTTAATTTATTTTGATTTTTTATCATTTAAAAATCAAATTAAATCAAATAAATGATATAAAATATGCAAGATTTGTTTTTTGATTTGATTTTGAATAAGATACAACCCATTTATGCTGTCAAAACAGAATCAAATCGTGCAAGGTTGAAAAGAGAAGAAATCTCTACATTTGGGAAGATTGGATGCAAGAATTGAAATTCATTATTGTTGTACCCCAAAATTTGCCCTCCCATATTCTTCAAAGATTTGCCAAGTCATGCTTCAAAATTCCCCAAGGGTTGCACAGTTCAAGGGCCTCCTAACAGTCAAAATTAGGGTTTTGGTTCTGATCAAGAAAATGAAGTTTCCAAGGGTCCAATCAAGTACCACATGCCTATAAACATGGTCAAGCATCCTCATACCAAGTTTCAAGACTTTCAGCACAAAAATGCACAGTCAAAAACCCTAATTGCACTACAGTCAACTATAGGGGCAAAATGGTCATTAGACAGTCAAAAGTTCAAATTTTTGGTCAACATCTCATTTTGAAGCCACAAACATCATTTGATCAATTCTTGATCATGATTCTCAAAACTTGGCTCAAAAATCATCAAGATGCAAAAGTTTTCTTATTTGGACAGTTGAAAAAGTCAACTGTAAATTGACCAGGGCATAACTTTCACATGGATTATCAGAAAAATCCCATACAAAGCTCATTTTGAAGAGAAAGACATTTCCTATAACTCCTCTTCACACTTCAAGTCCAAGAAATGCTCTCACAAAAAGTTATCAATTTCAACATTATAGGTCATTTTCAAAAGTCAACAAAAAGGGACTTTAAGTCAAAGGCCATAACTTGAGATTGGTAAATCAAAATGACATGGGACCAAAGACATTGGTTAGAGGACTCAAAGACATTTCCAAAATGTACAAGAACATGAGCAAAGCTTAAAAATTGAGCAAGTTATGCCTTGTGGAAGTTGGGAAATTTTTGGATATTTTGAAAAGTCAACATTGCTTCAAATGACCTAAAATTGCTAATGGGCTTCTTTTTCTTCCACAATTCATTATCCAAAGCATGTGCACGACCACTTGGCCCAAAGGGAAGTTTTTCTTCATTTTTTATTTATTTATTTGGATTTTTATTATTAATAATTCATTTAAATTAATTAAAATGCATGAAAAATGTTAAACCTACTATTTCAAATCTTTTTGTGCATATAATATCTTCAATATTTCGTGCAAAGCAAATTAGGGAAGAATTGGAATTGATTGGATATGATTGAGAACTAAAAAGTATGAAAAAAAGGTTGAAAAATTATGGTTTGCAAATCAAATCTTTTTCACATCAATGCATGGATTTTGATCAAGTTTTTTAACCTAAATCACTCTCCTATACATACACAAGCAAGACCTAATGCTCAGAACCAAAAAAAAGCTGCGCAAGAACCTGAAGAAAGAATTTGAAATTTTGGCTTGAAAATTCAAAACTGAAAACACATTTGCAGGTCGATTGAAGCCAAGAAACTCCTTCCATTGCATCCCTGGGACATCAAGCAACGTACCTGGATCAAGAACACCAACCCTAACGCCTCAAATCATTGTACAGAAATCGAATTTTTCTCATGAAAATGCACATTCGTATTTTAATTTTGAGGCATTTTCATGGCATTTTGTTTATGTATTCTTACTAAATGATGCATTCTGAAGCTAACCACATGGATTAATTGCGTTTTTATACACTGTATGTGAATCTACCATTGTTGCTTTTTAAAGTTCTTAAGCTTTCGAATTAGGGGTTTTTGAATATGGAAAAATTGGAGCTTGAAACCTAGGCCGTTCAATTCAGCACGCTTGGACGAAGAGAATGAGACCATCGCGCCTAATTTATGTGGCCGGACGGCCTGTTCGCTATTTTTTGTAAAGGTACTTTCTGGAACGGTGTAAAAACCGTTGCCAATGTTTTTTATATTTTCAGGAAAAACAAAACAATGAGGAAGATGACTCGGTGGCAGGCTGTGAATGGTTGGTTCGAATTTTCGCGCGCAGAGGCCCCACTAACCATTGTTTATTTTATATTCATTGTTTGTTGTTTAATGTACAAGACGCGCGTTTGGCTTGGTTGGTCAGGCATGTGTGTGGTGACATTCAGGACCTGGGTTCGATCCCAGGTCCCCACCCCTTTCAATACTATTTTTCAATTAACGTTCCCATGCAGCTTCAATACTAAAGCACACCATGCATCTCCCAAATCAAACCTGCCACGCGTTCAATCTCATCAATTCAAGGGCCACGATCTGAGGAACACGGTGAACCATAGTCAACGCTTGGGCATGCTACTGGAAAGTCAATCAGGCCAGGTTTATGTGGGCTCAAATTGCTGGACTTCAACCTCCAAATTAGGGGCAGAACCCCCTAGGTTTGCAAATTTTTTTACTTTCTTTATTTTTCATTATTTTTACTTTCTTTTAATTATTGTTTTATTAATTAATTTAATATTTTCATAATATATAAAAAAACACATAAAAAATCAGAAAAGATGAAAAAAAATAATAAATATTTTATTTTAGTATTTTTGTAAATAAATTGCATTAATTAATTTCAGTTATTAAATTAGGTTTAATTGTAATATTTTCATAATAAAAACCTAAAATTGGTAGAATTAGGGTTTATAATAATTTTTATCCTTTTTATTTTCTTTCATAATAATTAAATATTTCCTATTATTTATTTTTATAATTAAATGACATGTAAATAATTAGGTTAAATATTAGGTTAAAATTTAATCTTTTCTTAAAAAACTAAAAACAACTAGAATTAGGGTTAGCATTTTATTTTAATTAATTCTTTTTCCATTAAAAATCATAAAATACAAAAATACCAAAGACAAATTTCTTTTCCTTTTAATTTTATTAATTTAATAATCGTTTAATTTAATTTAATTAAAAAGGGTCCAACGCCCTCGTTTCAACTTTAATTCCAATTTGCATATTTATTTTTTATTCTTTATAATATTTATGTATCTCTCCCAAGGCCATGTAATATCTTTTATTTGTCGCACTTTTAATTCTTTATTTTTCTGTCAAATCGGGTTCTGGAAATTTTGGCGATGTGGACCCGCGCCTTTTGTAATAGCTTTAGAATTTTTATTTTTCGCAATTTTTAACTGTTAATCAAGGCATGCAAGAATGAATGGACAAAAATAAAAATAAACGCATAGATCACTCATAACATGAAAAGACAAAAATATCTGAAAACGGCACACAAATCACACACCACCCCTAGGGTACGCCTCACTGTTGCCTTGCCTCGAAAGGTGATCGTCGAGTAGAGGATGTCTTAGTAAGTCCTCATGATCCGGGAACCTGGCATGAGGGTAGCTTCTAAGGTGTCTTCCTATTGCTCCGGTGATCACCATGTCCCGAACCTCGAATTGACCCGAACACCTCCAACGGTGGTGCTACCTACCTCTCAATGGTGGGATGGCACTACTTTAAAGGACATTTACACAGACGAATTCCTTAGGGTAGGTAGACGACTCTAGATACTTGCTCTAATTTCAAAACAAATCAAAAAATACTTTTCACCAACACATTTTCAAAAAGCTTTCGAAAGCAATTTTTCAAACACTCTTGAGGACCGATACAAGAGTCGAACTGGAATTTTCAAAGAAACTTTTTTTAACCCACATTGAAAAGCAAACAAACCATTTTTGAAAACACAAATGAGCAAGTATCTAAGAGCCCATGGATAACCATGGATAGAAAGGGTGCTAACACCTTCCCTTTCTATAACCTACCTCCCGAACCGAGAGCAATCTCTTTAAGGAATTTTTCTGTGCTTTTGTCCTTTCCATTTGGAGAAAATAAAAGACGGTGGCGACTCTTGCTTCCGCGACATTTCGCGAACCAGCATTAAACAGTCAATTCCAGATCCACCGATCACCAGAACTGGCGACTCTGCTGGGGAATAAACTATAAAGTGAGGTGTACCTTAGGGCTAGTTCATAACTGTGTTTTCAATTGCTTTCCTTGTTTGCTTTAAATTATGGGACTGTCTTGGGAGTTCTATAGATCCTAACCCGGATCTGGGGATACCTTCTTAGAAAGTAGCAACAAGGCTGTGAGGGAACTGTGCGGGGTATACCGACATGGTTGAAACAGTCTGCTACATTGATGTGGCACTTTGGTGTGTACCGGTAACCCTTGAGTTCAGTCAAGGAGAGTACGGGGCCTCCGCGTGGTGTCGTGAAGCATCAACAGACCTTAGGAACCTTAATTGAACTATCTTGGCCTCTTTAGGGTAGTGAGATAACTGACTTTGGTGCAGTCCGAGGTTGGTTGATACTCGATACTACACCCAATTGAGGGTTGCTTTCCTGGAATATTTCGGTCGCCAGTTCAGTGGCTAAATCGAAACGATGAACAATGAAAGCAATCCCGTGATATTGGGACCCTTAGAACCCGGTTACTTTGATAGGACAGGTTGAGCCCACCAACTTCAAGAGGGTACTACCCAGACCCCATGCTGGCCTTAAACCCTAAGGGCTTGTCTTGTGTGCCTTGTGTGCCTTATATGTTTGTCTTTGTAAATATCTGTGGTGTGTTTAATCATAGCATCATGACATCATCCAGCATCATATGCATTGACTAACCATTTCAGGGGTTCGAATTTTCATCTTTGTTCTTGTTTTGTAGGACATGGAAACTGTTCGTAGAAAGACAATTCAAATCAGCCTTGTAAGGGTCCCTCCTCAGCTTAAGGAGCTTATATCAAGGATTCCCGAGAATTCATCATTCAGTGAAAGACATGGAAGTCTCATCAGCTTGGTCAATACCAACATTGAGGAAGACATGATAAAGGTCCTGTTCCAGTTCTTTGACCCTCTGCATCACTGTTTCACCTTCTTGGACTATCAGCTAGTACCTACATTGGAGGAGTTCTCCCGGCTCCTGAAGATCCCTATCCTTGATCAACTACCCTACAACGGTACGGAAAAGGAACCCAAGCTTGAAGAGATTGCTAAAGCCTTGCACCTACAATCATCTGACCTCAAGGGACATTGGGAAGTTAGAAGTGGTATCAAAGGGTTCTTAGCCAGGTTTCTGTTTGAAAAGGCCCATGAATGTTGGAACTCCCTTGACTTACAAGCTTTTGAAGAAGTTGTGGCCCTCCTTGTCTATGGTTTGGTGTTGTTCCCTAACCCAGATCAGCTTATAGATATCAGTGCGGTCCAGATCTTTATGTCCAGGAATCCTATACCTACGTTGCTGGGGGACATCCTTCACTCATGTTACACTCGAACCATGAGAAAAAGAGGTGTCCTTATGTGTTGCACTCCTCTCCTGGGAAGGTGGTTTATTTCGCACCTTCCACAATCAGTTTTGAAGAACGAGCGGGGTTTGAGGTGGTCACAACGGTTGATGACTCTCACACATGCAGATATACATTGGTGCCCTAGGTCCAGAGAAGATGTCACTATCATTGATCGTTGTGGGGAGTACCCTAATGTTCCTTTACTTGGAATCAGAGGAGGTATTACTTACAACCCATGCCTGGCTTGGAGACAGTTTGGTTATGCTCGGAGGGATGGTCCTTATGACATGTTAATTCCTGACATAGTTTTTGACTTCGACAACGATACTCAAGGACTTCGCCAGAGATTTATCAGAGCCTGGAGGATGCCAAGTAGGATAGACAGCAAGACACTGGGGCACAGGAACTCCATCCCGTTGGAACCTTATCTCAAGTGGGTACGCGCCCGCTCCCAGAAGTTAGTGATGCCCTATCCTCACATGCTCCCAGTAATCAAAGAACCGGTCTTGGAAGGAGAAGTGTCCTACACTATTCAGCACCCGGATATGCCCACATCCTGGGAAGAGATGCAGAAGAGCTGGATCCAGCTTAAGGAAGAACGGAATTCTCTTGAGACTAGTCTGCATGCTAGTGAAAAGAAGGTCTTGGAGCTTACCCGCCTGTTGCATGAGGAGAGAAATCTCAACACTTACATAGCTCCAAAGAGGATGCGTAGTGTATTTTGGGATTGATTTGCTTTTGTATTATTTTTCCCATGAGGCTTTGATGTACTGAACAATTATTTCCTTAATGATAACATGTGTTCCTTTTTGTCTACAATAAATTTGAACTTTCGAACCCTTGAATGCATTGCATAAACACATATCATTCATCATGTGCATAGCAGGTTTTCCCCTTTTCAGGTTGCTTACAGTTCTTCGCTGTTTATTTCAGCATCATGAATCCTGACTCATCATCAACTGAGACATCCATCAAAGCTCTTCAGGCGCAGAATGTGCAATTTCATGAATTAATCAAGGGTTTGGCTCAAGGCCAAGAAGAGCTGAAGGCTCTGCTCCTGAAGAAGGAGAAGAAGAAGAAGAGAAGAACTGTTATGTTTAGCTCGGGCCGAAGGTTTGGCAACACTTTGCAGAATGAAGAGGCTGGTTCTTCCATTGGCAAGAGTACTCCTCAAGCAGAAAAGGGTCCTAGTCTGGTAGTCTCTGACAACGAGACTGATTTTGATGAAGAGCAGTATCCTCCGGCAGAAGACCGTTACAAGCAGTTGGAAGACAGGCTGAATGCTATGGAAATACAACAGGTACCTGGGCTGGATTTTGGAGATCTGGGTTTGTCTACTGGTGTGATCATTCCTCGGAAGTTCAAAGCACCATCTTTCACTAAATATGATGGGGCGTCTTGTCCCAAGCTACATCTCAGGTCCTATGTTCGGAAAATCCAACCGTACTAAGAATTTATGGATCCACTTCTTCCAGGAGAGTCTTTCAGGGACTCATCTCGAATGGTTCTATCAGCTGGATGGGACCAAGGTTCGTAACTGGGAGGATTTGGCTACTGCTTTCTATAAGCAGTATCAATATAATGCCGACCTTGCCCCTACACGTACCCAACTCCAGGGTATGTCGTTAGGTTCAAGTGAAGGTTTTAAAGAGTACGCTCAGAAGTGGAGGGATCTGGCTGGCAGAGTGCAGCCTCCGTTGACTGATCGGGAGTTGGTAGACATGTTCTTGGGAACCCTGTCTGGGCCATTTTTTAACCATCTTATCGGTAACTCGTCTGCAGGGTTTACTGATCTTATCTTGACTGGAGAGAGAATTGAGGCTGGGTTGAAGTCTGGTAAGATTCCAAAGGGTGCATCTACAGGTTCAGAGAAGAAACCTTTCAAAAAAGAGGCCAGTGTGGTGTATGGGCCTAGAAGGCAAGACAAACCAGAACGCCGCCAATCTGTCAACGCATTGGTAATTGCGAAGCCTGCAGCTGCTCCTCGGCAAGCTAACCAACCAAGGGCTGAGAGACCCAGAAGGGAATTCACCCGTTTGAGTATGACCTTGTCGCAGATCTTACCACAGTTTCTCTCAACCAACTTAGTAACCGTCAGAGAGGCTCCGAAGTTTGCAAATACTACATCTCCTAAATACAACCCAAATGCCCGCTGTGCTTATCACTCCGATAGCCCGGGGCATGCCACTGATGACTGTTGGGCATTAAGGAATAAGGTGCAAGACCTTATCAACGCGAAGGAGATACAGTTTGAAGCGCCTGAGAGGCCGAATGTGGTTACTGCTCCTATGCCTCAGCATGGGATAAATGCTGTTGATGAAGATGTTTACGCTGTTTCCGTGGATGATCTAGCCACTCCTCTGAAGACTGTCAAGAGGAACCTGCTGCTGGCCGGTTTATTTCCGGGTTGCAGTGAGGGTTTCTTGTTCTGTGCTGTTTCCCTATCTGGTTGTCCCTTGCTGAAGTTAGGCATCCAAAGCCTAATGGATAGCAAGGAGATTCTGTTTAAGAAGTCTGCTGTTCAGTTGGTTCCGGTAGAAGAAGTTTTTGTGGTTACCATCTTCAATAATCCGATCAAGGCTCTCCCGAAGAAGCCTGTTCAAATCATGACTGTCGCACCTGTTGTTATCACTGTTCCGGGGCCTCTTCCCTACGTATCTGATAAAGTTGTCCCCTGGCACTATGGGGCAGATGTGTATGTGAATGGGATCAAACAAGAATTCAGCACCGGCGCCAGTATCTGTGATATCACTGGCCCAGCCAAGGTTACCCGCAGTGGCAGGCTCTTCTCGCCTGACATTGCACCGCCCGCTACTCGAAGACCCCTCCTCATAACACCTACAAGTGTACCTGTTCTTGTTGCTGATCAAGTTGTTTCCCCTGCTGCCGAGTCATCCAATGCTCGGGGCAAAGGGATTGAAGTTGAGCCTGCCCGGATGGAGGTACCGATACCTGTAACTGCTGAAGCCTCCCAACAAGAAATGGAGGAGATTCTAAAGATAATAAAGAAAAGTGACTTCAATGTTGTGGAACAGCTGGGGCACACGCCCTCCAAGATCTCCATGCTCTCTTTATTGCTGTGCTCCGAGGCCCATGCTAAGGCCTTAATCTCATTTCTCAAGACGGCCCATGTGCCACAGGAGACATCTGCAGTCCAGTTCACCGACTGCGTAGCAAATCTGACAGCAGACAATGGCTTGGGTTTCTCAGATGCTGACCTGACTGCAAAAGGAAGAGACCATAATGATGCCCTGCATGTCTCTATCAAATGCAGGGGCACTACCCTGGCACATGTGTTGGTGGATACTGGTTCGTCCTTGAATGTGCTACCCAAGAAGGCTTTAGACCGTTTGGATTGTGAAGGCCTGGAACCGAAACCCAGCAATATCATCGTCAGGGCCTTTGACGGTTCAAAAAGGATGGTTCATGGAGAGGTTGACATTCCCATTCGTGTGGGTTCTCAGGTGTTTGACTCTACATTTTATGTGATGGATATCCGTCCATCGTACTCTTGTCTGCTGGGTCGACCTTGGATCCATAAAGCTGGGGCAGTGACCTCTACCTTGCACCAGAAGCTGAAGTACCCTGTCAGAGGGAAGATCGTCACTGTGCAAGGAGAGGAGGAGTACATGGTGAGCCATCTGAATTCCTTCAGATACATTGAGATGGACGGGGAGTTTATTAAAACCCCCTTTCAGCATTTCGAGGAGGTGCTTCCAATTTCAGCGGCAGCAGAAACAGCAATAGAAGAGAATGTTCCTTTGAAGATGGCTTCCCTGAAGGATGCCCGGGCTGTGGTTCAAAAAGGTGAATGTGCTAACTGGGGCAGGCTTCCAGACTTTACACAGAAAACTAACAAATTTGGGCTGGGTTTTACTGCAGAGGGTCAGGAAGCTATGCGGAAGGCGAAGACCAGAAGACCTCCTGTGTTCATTACAAATCCAGGAGTGAATGCTGTTGGGGAAGACAATGAAGTGGATGAAGCTGAGTTCAATAGCTGGATCTATCCAACGACTGAAGGCGGATTGACCAATTGGATTGTCAAGGACCATACTCCTGTTACCTTTGTTACGCAGTAATAAACTTCTTTGTTTTGTTATTTGTAATAAACAATAAATAAACTCTATGGCCCGGTGTCTTACCCGAGGCACCGTGGTTTCATTTGTGAGGGCATATAAATTGTCATTTCATATATCATGAATGAAAATCTTGGACGTTTTCTCGCATTGCAAATCTTATGCTCCTTTTCTATCTTTCTTTCCTTTATACATATTTCAAAACAGCTGTATTTACACACACACACTCACTCCTACAGGTTTCAATCCACTTTGGATCTCACTGATAACGGCTCTGCTACTGCCAATTATGACTTCGAAAATCCGATCAACTTAGCCGAAGACGAAGGTGAAGATGATCGCGAAGTGCCTGGCGAGCTTGCAAGACTGTTACTTCAGGAAGAGAGGGCAATTCAACCACATGAAGAGCCAGTGGAGACAATAAACCTGGGTACTGAGGCAGACAGGAAAGAGGTAAAGATTGGTGCCAACCTAGAGCTCAGCGTGAAGCAACGGTTGACTCAGATGCTGCATGATTATATGGAGATCTTTGCCTGGTCCTACGAAGGCATGCCCGGGTTGGATACCGATATTGTGGTCCATCACTTGCCTACTAAGGAAGACTGCCCTCCAGTTAAGCAAAAGGTCTGCCGTATGCGCCCAGAGATGTCTGAGAAGATTAAAGCCGAGGTTATGAAACAGTTTGATGCCGGGTTCCTTGCAGTGACGTCTTACCCTCAGTGGGTTGCTAATGTGGTGCCGGTACCAAAGAAGGATGGAAAGGTCAGAATGTGTGTCGATTATAGGGATCTGAACAGGGCCAGCCCCAAAGATGACTTCCCTCTACCTCACATTGATGTCCGTGTTGATAATACAGCTCAGCATAAGGTGTTCTCTTTCATGGATGGTTTTTCAGGTTACAATCAGATCAAGATGGCACCTGAAGACATGGAAAAGACTACATTTGTTACTCAGTGGGGCACCTTCTGTTACAAGGTCATGCCATTCGGGTTGAAGAACGCTGGGGCAACCTACCAACATGCCATGGTCGCTTTATTTCATGACATGATCCATCATGAGATAGAAGTGTATGTTGACGACATGATCGCAAGGTCCCAGACTGAGGAAGAGCACCTAGATCATCTGCAGAAGTTGTTTGACCGGTTGAAACTATACAAGCTGAGGTTGAACCCGAACAAGTGCACCTTCGGGGTAAGATCTGGAAAGTTGCTAGGCTTCGTTGTAAGCGACAAGGGCATTCAAGTGGACCCTGCCAAGGTTAAAGCTATTCAAGAGATGCCAGTTCCCAGGACAGAGAAAGAGGTCAGAGGCTTTTTAGGACGCCTGAATTACATTGCTCGGTTCATCTCACATCTGACTGCTACCTGTGAGCCAATCTTCAAGCTGCTGAAGAAAGATCAGGTAGTACGTTGGAACGATGAATGTCAGGCTGCTTTTGACAGAATCAAGGAGTATCTCCAAGAACCACCCATCCTTATGCCATCGGTTGAAGGGAGACCTCTGATACTATATCTAACAGTGCTTGACAACTCAATGGGGTGCGTGCTGGGCCAGCATGACGAGTCTGGCCGAAAAGAGCATGCCATTTATTACCTTAGCAAAAAGTTTACCGACTGTGAGACCCGATACTCACTGCTTGAGAAAACTTGCTGCGCTTTGGTATGGGCTGCTCGCCGGCTGAGACAGTATATGCTGACTCACACTACCTTGTTGATCTCAAAGATGGATCCTATAAAGTACATATTCGAAAAGCCTGCTCTGTCTGGGAGAATTGCAAGATGGCAAATGATCTTGACGGAATACGACATTCAGTACACGACCCAGAAAGCCATCAAGGGAAGTGTATTGGCAGACCACTTGGCACATCAGGCCGTAGATGACTATCAATCAATGAACTTCGAGTTTCCGGATGAAAGCATCATGATAGTAACTGATTGTGAAGTACCTGGACCGGATGAAGGACCTGAGGAAGGATCCCGATGGTCTATGCACTTTGACGGAGCCTCCAACGCTTTAGGAAACGGTATCAGCGCCATCATCATATCACCTCAAGGCACTCATACTCCACTCACTGCCCGGCTATGTTTCAATTGTACCAACAACATGGCGGAGTATGAGGCGTGCATCATGGGTCTTCAAGCTGCGATCGACCTAAGGATTAAGTTTCTGAGTGTCTTCAGAGATTCCACTCTCGTGATCAATCAGATCAAAGGAGAGTGGGATACGAAACATCCGAATCTTATCCCTTACAGAGAATGTGTGTTGACCTTGATCCCCCACTTCACAGAAATAACCTTTGAACATTTCCCAAGAGAGGAGAATCAGTTGGCGGACGCGTTAGCTACAATGTCTTCTATGTTCAAAGTTAAATGGGATAATGAAGCTCCCCGGATCATCATCTGGAAACTGGATGAACCGGCATACTGTTGCGATCTCGAGACTGAATTGGTGACTGAGAAGCCTTGGTACCATGAGGTGAAGAGATATCTGGAAACTCAGGAATACCCTGAAGGTGCATCTGTCAATGATAAGAAGTTCCTGAGAAGGTTCGCAGCAAAGTTCTTCCTTAGCAACGGCATCTTGTACAAGCGAAACCATGATTCAACCTTACTGCGTTGTGTGGATAAGACTGAAGCAGAAAGGATCATGGAAGAGCTACATGAAGGGACCTTTGGTACACATTCCAGTGGACATACAATGGCAAAAAAGATCCTTCGGGCCGGGTATTACTGGTCCACAACGGAAGCTGACTGCTACCAACATTCCAGGACATGCCATAAGTGCCAGATTTATGCAGACAAGGTGCATGTTCCTCCAGTCCCCCTGAATGTTCTGACTGCGCCTTGGCCATTCGCAATGTGGGGCATAGACATGATCGGTGAGATTAAACCTACGGCATCTAATGGGCATCGCTTCATCCTGGTAGCGATTGATTACTTTACAAAGTGGGTTGAAGCAGCTTCCTACGCTACGGTAACCAAGACTGTTGTGGCACGGTTCATTCGGCATAATCTGATCTGTCGGTACGGCGTCCTAGAGAGGATTATTACAGATAACGGTACCAATCTGAATAACAAGATGATCACTGAGCTCTGCGAGCAGTTTAAAATACAGCACCACAATTCTTCTCCTTACAGACCGAAGATGAATGGGGCTGTAGAAGCAGCCAATAAGAACATCAAGAAAATCGTGCAGAAGATGACAGTGACTTATAAGGATTGGCACGAGATGTTACCGTTCGCTCTACATGGGTACCATACCTCAGCCAGGACGTCAACCGGGGCAACTCCTTTCTCTTTGGTTTATGGTATGGAGGCAGTCTTGCCGATCGAAGTGCAAATACCCTCTCTCCGGATAATGAAGGATGCAAATCTGAATGAAGATGATTGGATCCAGACACGACTTGATCAACTCAACCTTATTGATGAAAAGAGACTTGCCGCTATCTGCCATGGTCAGACGTATCAGAAACGGATGATCAGGGCATTTAACAAAAAGGTCAGACCACAGGAATATCAAGTTGGGGATCTGGTAATCAAGCGAATCATTCTTCCTCAGAGTGATCCAAGGGGCAAATGGACCCCTACGTACGAAGGGCCATTTGTGGTTAAACATGTGTTCTCAGGAGGAGCCATGATTCTAACCAATATGGATGGTGACGACCTTCCTCACCCCGCCAATGCAGACATAGTAAAAAGATACTACGCATGAAAAAAGACCCGCTAGGCTGACATGCCTAGGCAAAAATTAGGGCTTCCCGTCGAACCAAAAGGGTTCGGGCAAAATGAAGGGATGAAATGAAAAAATTTGTACACCCGGCAAGTCGAAAACCTGAAAAGGCGGCTTGGGCAAAAATGGGTATCCCGGTGGACTGAAAACCCGAAAGGGCGGTCCAGGCAAAAGTTAGGGATAAAAGCGTAATACTATGTCTCATTGGATCACTTTGCATCCAGAATCCGGTATCTACATCAAGTTCAGACGGCATCGATCAGTCAGCTTCATCTTCGTTTAGGTCATCAAGTGATGAGACGCTCGAAGTTATAAAGGCAATAGCAGAGTTGAAACCCAGTGGGATCATTCATTTCACACAGCTGTTTTATTTTCTTTTGTACAAAATTTGTATAAACTCTTTTGTTCGGCGGTGTTCTCTTACTAGGACGCCAGCCTCTTGTACATAAAACGCCTATTTACAGGCCATTCAAAAATCAATACAAATATACTTTTCAGTTAAAAGTGCCAATTGTTTTTCTTTTTCTGTTTTGTTTTGCGAAGAACGTCCAAGGTCCAATTTGTGATATATGCATTGACAATAATTTGCTAACTCATGAGTATTTGCATACGAAACAAAGGATTAATTACAGGTAACATTAGAAACAGGGGCAATAAAGAGTTGTCTGAGCAATCTAATTGTTCTATCCGCTAAGGTACCGAGGTAGGTTCAGCTGGAAAACATAATCAGGTATCTTAATTCCCCAGAGAGTAAGTCAGCAGTCAATACACTCTTCTCGAGCAAGGTTACAACCAACCTTAAGGAAGTTGGGTACCCTCCAGCAGATCTCAACATTCCCCAGCAGCAATATACATAACAAGCATCCCCGGCAGTCTTGGTCTAAAGATTGTTCCCCGGCGGCATACCAATATTCAAAGGAATCACTTCCCTCGCAGTTCAAAACTTCCCCAGGAGAGTCCAATCTAGTTCCCCAGGAAAGTTGGAATCCATCTCCCCAAGCAGTAAGCTTATCCCCAGTAGATTCTGGAAGCTCATCCTCGCAGAGCACGAACGCGTCGTCCGGCTTTATTCAAGAGTTATTTCCTTACCAGGATATAACTGGGTTATCCTCAGCCAAAAGCCACGGAAAGAGTGTCCTCGACGAAGTCTTCTTATCCCCAGCGAAGTCCATTAACGCTTCCAAGGGTATCCCCAGCAAATTACCGTCAACAACTCAGCAAAGTATCTCTCTCCCCACAGAGTATTGCTTCCCAATAAGATCGTTAGAGTACTTTCCTCCCCGCAGAGTATTCCATTTGCCAAGTTTATTCCCCAACGGAGTTATCTTCTCCCAACCGGTATCCTTGCAATTATCATCCCCAGCGGAAGCAGAATCCATTCTTCAATATTAGCCCAGGAGTTAACTTCCCGGCATCCGTCGAGGATTTACTTTCCTAAAACGAAAACATACACATCACATCTTCATACATTATAGCATGCATGTACGTATCATGAACATACAATCTCACTTATTCTGAGAGCATCCCGCATGTCATGCAACATGACATCACATACAACTAACGCTTGTCTTTTCAGGACAAAGGTCAGTACAAAAATGATTATTATCAATGGTCGCAACTAAAGATCCGATTCCTGTATCTTGCCAGGGTGTGTCTGTTAATGACCATTACCAGATCCGATTCCTGTATCTTGCCAGGGTGTGTCTGTTAATGACCATTACCAGATCCGATTCCTGTATCTTTCCAGGGTGTGTCTGAAGAGTTCGAGGATCCGATACCTGAATCTTGCCAGGGTGTATCCGTTGAAAAACTAGCATTACCAGATCCGATTCCTGTATCTTTCCAGGGTGTGTCTGAAGAGTTCGAGGATCCGATGCCTGAATCTTGCCAGGGTGTATCCGTTGAAGACTAACATTACCAGATCCGATTCCTGTATCTTGCCAGGGTGTGTCTGAAGAGTTCGAGGATCTGATACCTGAATCTTGCCAGGGTGTATCCGTTGAAGACTAACATTACCAGATCCGATTCCTGTATCTTGCCAGGGTGTGTCTGAAGAGTTCGAGGATCCGATACCTGAATCTTGCCAGGGTGTATCCGTTGAAGACTAGCATTACCAGATCCGATTCCTGTATCTTGCCAGGGTGTGTCTGAAGAGTTCGAGGATCCGATACCTGAATCTTGCCAGGGTGTATCCGTTGAAGACTATCATTACCAGATACGATTCCTGTATCTTGCCAGGGTGTGTCTGAAGAGTTCGAGGATCTGATACCTGAATCTTGCCAGGGTGTAACCGTTGAAAAACTAGCATTACCAGATCCGATTCCTGTATCTTGCCAGGGTGTGTCTGAAGAGTTTGAGGATCCGATGCCTGAATCTTGCCAGAGTGTATCCGTTGAAGACTAACATTACCAGATCCGATTCCTGTATCTTGCCAGGGTGTGTCTGAAGAGTTCGAGGATCCGATACCTGAATCTTGCCAGGGTGTATCCGTTGAAGACTAACATTACCAGATCCGATTCCTGTATCTTGCCAGGGTGTGTCTGAAGAGTTCGAGGGTTCGATGCCTGAATCTTGCCAGGGTGTATCCGTTGAAGACTAACATTACCAGACTCGATTCCTGTATCTCGCCATGGCACGTCTAAAGAATTCGAAGATCAGCTCCTGTAACCAGTCAGGACATATCTACACAAAGCATCTAAAGACCAGCTCCTGCGACATGTCAGGTACTCATTTTTCTTTTGCAGGTACGCAAGTTCTCGCTAGGGAATCCCTTACGCGATCAGCACCCAGATGGCATCTATAAGCCCATCATCCTATTCATCAAACCTCTAAATGGCATCTATAAGCCCATTCCATCACCACACTGCTACTATGTGAGTGCAAATTTCTGGGCACTCTAGTGTTCAATCATCTTCCACCTTCGGATCACGAAAGGCACGTCAGCCAATCTGCATCCTCAGGTCTAAGAAGATTGAACAGGGGCAACTGTTGTACCCCAAAATTTGCCCTCCCATATTCTTCAAAGATTTGCCAAGTCATGCTTCAAAATTCCCCAAGGGTTGCACAGTTCAAGGGCCTCCTAACAGTCAAAATTAGGGTTTTGGTTCTGATCAAGAAAATGAAGTTTCCAAGGGTCCAATCAAGTCCCACATGCCTATAAACATGGTCAAGCATCCTCATACCAAGTTTCAAGACTTTCAGCACAAAATTGCACAGTCAAAAACCCTAATTGCACTACAGTCAACTGTAGGGGCAAAATGGTCATTTGACAGTCAAAAGTTCAAATTTTTGGTCAACATCTCATTTTGAAGCCACAAACATCATTTTATCAATGCTTGATCATGATTCTCAAAACTTGGCTCAAAAATCATCAAGATGCAAAAGTTTCCTTATTTGGACAGTTGAAAAAGTCAACTGTAAATTGACCAGGGCATAACTTTCACAAGGATTATCATAAAAATCCCATCCAAAGCTCATTTTGAAGAGAAAGACATTTCCTATAACTCCTCTTCACACTTCAAGTCCAAGAAATGCTCTCACAAAAAGTTATCAATTTCAACATTATAGGTCATTTTCAAAAGTCAACAAAAAGGGACTTTAAGTCAAAGGCCATAACTTGAGATTGGTAAATCAAAATGACATGGGACCAAATACATTGGTTAGAGGACTCAAAGACCTTTCCAAAATGTCCAAGAACATGAGCAAAGCTTAAAAATTGAGCAAGTTATGCCTTGTGGAAGTTGGGAAATTTTTGGATATTTTGAAAAGTCAACATTGCTTCAAATGACCTAAAATTGCTAATGGGCTTCTTTTTCTTCCACAATTCATTATCCAAAGCATGTGCACGACCACTTGGCCCAAAGGGAAGTTTTTCTTCATTTTTTATTTATTTATTTGGATTTTTATTATTAATAATTCATTTAAATTAATTAAAATGCATGAAAAATGTTAAACCTACTATTTCAAATCTTTTTGTGCATATAATATCTTCAATATTTCGTGCAAAGCAAATTAGGGAAGAATTGGAATTGATTGGATATGATTGAGAACTAAAAAGTATGAAAAAAAGATTGAAAAATTATGGTTTGCAAATCAAATCTTTTTCACATCAATGCATGGATTTTGATCAAGTTTTTTAACCTAAATCACTCTCCTATACATACACAAGCAAGACCTAATGCTCAGAACCAAAAAAAAGCTGTGCAAGAACCTGAAGAAAGAATTTGAAATTTTGGCTTGAAAATTCAAAACTGAGAACACATTTGCAGGTCGATTGAAGCCAAGAAACTCCTTCCATTGCATCCCTGGGACATCAAGCAACGTACCTGGATCAAGAACACCAACCCTAACGCCTCAAATCATTGTACAGAAATCGAATTTTTCTCATGAAAATGCACATTCGTATTTTAATTTTGAGGCATTTTCATGGCATTTTGTTTATGTATTCTTACTAAATGATGCATTCTGAAGCTAACCACATGGATTAATTGCGTTTTTATACACTGTATGCGAATCTACCATTGTTGCTTTTTAGGGTTCTTAAGCTTTCGAATTAGGGGTTTTTGAATATGGAAAAATTGGAGCTTGAAACCTAGGCCGTTCAATTCAGCACGCTTGGACGAAGAGAATGAGACCATCGCGCCTAATTTATGTGGCCGGACGGCCTGTTCGCTATTTTTTGTAAAGGTACTTTCTGGAACAGTGTAAAAACCGTTGCCAATGTTTTTTTTTATTTTTCAGGAAAAACAAAACAATGAGGAAGATGACTTGGTGGAAGGCTGTGAATGGTTGGTTCGAATTTTCGCGCGCAGAGGCCCCACTAACCATTGTTTATTTTATATTCATTGTTTGTTGTTTAATGTACAAGACGCGCGTTTGGCTTGGTTGGTCAGGCATGTGTGTGGTGACATTCAGGACCTGGGTTCGATCCCAGGTCCCCACCCCTTTCAATACTATTTTTCAATTAATGTTCCCATGCAGCTTCAATACTAAAGCACACCATGCATCTCCCAAATCAAACTTGCCACGCGTTCAATCTCATCAATTCAAGGGCCACGATCTGAGGAACACGGTGAACCATAGTCAACGCTTGGGCATGCTACTGGAAAGTCAATCAGGCCAGGTTTATGTGGGCTCAAATTGCTGGACTTCAACCTCCAAATTAGGGGCAGAACCCCCTAGGTTTGCAAATTTTTTTACTTTCTTTATTTTTCATTATTTTTACTTTCTTTTAATTATTGTTTTATTAATTAATTTAATATTTTCATAATATATAAAAAACACATAAAAAATCAGAAAAGATGAAAAAAAATAATAAATATTTTATTTTAGTATTTTTGTAAATAAATTGCATTAATTAATTTCAGTTATTAAATTAGGTTTAATTGTAATATTTTCATAATAAAAACCTAAAATTGGTAGAATTAGGGTTTATAATAATTTTTATCCTTTTTATTTTATTTCATAATAATTAAATATTTCCTATTATTTATTTTTATAATTAAATGACATGTAAATAATTAGGTTAAATATTAGGTTAAAATTTAATCTTTTCTTAAAAAACTAAAAACAACTAGAATTAGGGTTAGCATTTTATTTTAATTAATTCTTTTTCCATTAAAAATCATAAAATACAAAAATACCAAAGACAAATTTCTTTTCCTTTTAATTTTATTAATTTAATAATCGTTTAATTTAATTTAATTAAAAAGGGTCCAACGCCCTCGTTTCAACTTTAATTCCAATTCGCATATTTATTTTTTATTCTTTATAATATTTATGTATCTCTCCCAAGGCCATGTAATATCTTTTATTTGTCGCACTTTTAATTCTTTATTTTTCTGTCAAATCGGGTACTGGAAATTTTGGCGATGTGGACCTGCGCCTTTTGTAATAGCTTTAGAATTTTTATTTTTCGCAATTTTTAACTGTTAATCAAGGCATGCAAGAATGAATGGACAAAAATAAAAATAAACGCATAGATCACTCATAACATGAAAAGACAAAAATATCTGAAAACGGCACACAAATCACACACCACCCCTAGGGTACGCCTCATTGTTGCCTTGCCTCGAAAGGTGATCGTCGAGTAGAGGATGTCTTAGTAAGTCCTCATGATCCGGGAACCTGGCATGAGGGTAGCTTCTAAGGTGTCTTCCTATTGCTCCGGTGATCACCATGTCCCGAACCTCGAATTGACCCGAACACCTCCAACGGTGGTGCTACCTACCTCTCAATGGTGGGATGGCACTACTTTAAAGGACATTTACACATACGAATTCCTTAGGGTAGGTAGACGACTCTAGATACTTGCTCTAATTTCAAAACAAATCAAAAAATACTTTTCACCAACACATTTTCAAAAAGCTTTCGAAAGCAATTTTTCAAACACTCTTGAGGACCGATACAAGAGTCGAACTAGAATTTTCAAAGAAACTTTTTTTAACCCACATTGAAAAGCAAACAAACCATTTTTGAAAACACAAATGAGCAAGTATCTAAGAGCCCATGGATAACCATGGATAGAAAGGGTGCTAACACCTTCCCTTTCTATAACCTACCTCCCGAACCGAGAGCAATCTCTTTAAGGAATTTTTCTGTGCTTTTGTCCTTTCCATTTGGAGAAAATAAAAGACGGTGGCGACTCTTGCTTCCGCGACATTTCGCGAAGCAGCGTTAAACAGTCAGTTCCAGATCCACCGATCACAATTATTCTTTGGATTCATTCTAATTTTATTAACCTAATTGATTCACATACATATAGAAGATGATTCTAAACCTAGAGCAGGAGGTTTTTCGTGCGCAGCCTACCTCCAAAGCAAGAAACAAGACTCAATTTTTTGTTCAAAAAGTGAGAGACCTATCTTCTTCCGCAGACCATCTCAAGGCATGCTGAAGCTTCCAATCGTTTCCTGGACCTCTCTTGGAGCTAACTCGATCAATTACAAGTGTCAAAACGCCCATAATCACGCTACATTCGTCATACGGTTTGCTTCTTTTTTTGAAATTGATTATGTTAATTCTTGCATCTTAAGCATGTTTGAATGATATATTTGTGATTGTTAACATATTTGCAACATGTTGGGATAATTTAATTGATGTTTTGATGCGTATACTGAGGTTTTCCATGGTTAGGGTTTGAGAAGCCATTTTGGGGCTTCTCTATACAAGTGAAATTGTGCTAAAAACTAATGCTATGATGATTGTGAGGCCCAGACGAATCGATTGGCATAGTTAGAATTAATTTTTTATGCATCATATGAATTTTTGAAGCTTGCAGGTGTATAGATATGGAGTTTTATCCGTAGGTATAGCTGTGAGATCTAAAACGATGTACAGGGAAGAAGACGGTGACTTGTCACCACCCCACTAGCCGATTTAAATTTCGCGCGTATTTCCAGCTTATCCACCATGTTTCATATATTTTGTTTTAATGTTATTATATTAACAACAAAGCAGCATAGCACAGATGGCAGGGCAAGCGTGGAATGAGCGGAGGGACCTGGGTTCGATCCCAGGTCCAAACATTTTCCTATTTTCTAACTATTTAAACGCAGATCCAATACAACTCATGAGCAAACATCCATCGTGCACCCTCTTGATCCAGCCACTGGATTCATTACCATGCAGATCCCACGCCCCAGCTTTGAACATCCACGATAGACCATCACAAGATAAGCACACTGGATCTGGCGCATGTTTGGGCTCAGAATAGTGGGCCTGGACAAAAATTATGAAACACACCCCCCTGGGTGCTTAGACAGGCCCAACTTCTTACTTCTTTTTTTATTTTTAATTCTTTTTTCTTTTGTTAATTAATTATATTTTTTCTTAAATAACACCAAAAATTAATTTTTTTTATTTAATCAAAAATCACCAAAAAAAAACATCAAAAATCTTTTTTCATAAAAAATATTTTATTAATTGATTAGTTTAATTAGAGTAATTTAATGTCTTTTTACTACAATTTAAAATAATTAGATTTAGGGTTTAATTCTACATTTAACCTAATTTTTTCCTTAAAAATAACATAAATATTTTCTCAATTTAGATTTTTAGGTCGTCTAATTATTTCTCACATTTAATTTGTCGCGCGCTTTTAACTTCCCCTTTTTATTATTATCTGTAACCGCTCCGAGTTGTAATAGTAATTAGGTTTTCTTTTAAATTCCGCATTTTATTTTCAGTCAAAATAATGATGTATCTGCCCAAAGCCATGTAATAGTTAGGACTCTAATTTCTTGCTTTTAAATTTCCGCAACTATGAATTGTTTAGATGTATGGACAATAGGCTTGCATGTGAAAGATAAACGATTAATACAGTAGAAAACCATAATTGTGCAAAGATAATTAACTGGAAAAAATACACTTGCCCATGCTCACTCCTAGGGTTTACTCCACTCGGTTGCCTCGGAAATAATGGTCGTGTCCCTCGAATGTAGGGATACCTTAGCAACGATCCACGATTCAAAGTCTTCATAAAGATCATAGTCCCTATTGGTCCCTCGAGTTGCCTACGAATTGATCTTATGACGATAGTCCCTTCGAAACGCTAAGGTATCCTTATTTGTTGCCTTCAAAGACCATTTCGGCCCTTCGAACGTCCCTTTAAAACTCCAACGATGGTGATACCTATTCCTTAATAATAGGATAGAGCTCTCTAAAGGAAAATGAACAGACCTTTTTCGAGTAGGTAAATTAGTTCCTAGGTACTTGCTCAAACAAAACTTTTTACACAAACACTTTTCAAAACAAACTTCGTCACACTCTTGAGGACTGATACAAGGGTTATCACGAAGTAAAACTTTGTTTCAAAGCAAACACACACAAGCAATTTTAAAAATGAGCAAGTACCTAAGAGCCCGTGGAAAACCACAGATAGAAAGGGTGCTAACACCTTCCCTTTCTATAATCTACCCCCCGTATTCAAAAACATCTCGAAAAAGGTTTTTTTTTTGTTCTTTTTCCTTTGTTGGATAAAATAAAAGTTGGTGGCGACTCTTGCTTACCGCGGCATTTGTGAATACAAAATAGAAACCAGTATAACAGTCGGTTCTGCCACCGTATCACAGAACTGGCGACTCTGTTGGGGATATAAAGTGGGGTATACCTTAGGATCTAGGTCATTTTTTTAATTGCTTTCTTGTTTTTTTTGTATACTTTATTCTTAAAGGGTTTTTCTTGGGCATTGTTAAAGATCTTACACCCAGATCTGGGGAAATTTTTAGGTAAACAGCAATAGATCGTGGAGACTGTACGGCGTAGACCGATATGGTTTAAGCGATGGTTGTGTTGGTGTGACACTTTGGTTGGTACGGGTATCCTTCGTGTGGAAACGAGGAGAATACGGGGCCGTCGTGTGGTGTCGTGAAGCACTAACGGACCTTAAAACCTTAGTTGAACAAACTTGGCCATTAGAAAGTAGTGAGATAGCCGGCCTCGGTATAAAACTGAGGATTGGTTGATACTCGATGCTAAACTCATTGAGATCAGACTTTTGGGATATTTCGGCCGCAAGAAAAGATTGCTTGAGCTGAAACAATGCCCGATAAAGGATGATCAGTGATATTGAGAATCTTTAGAACCCGGTTACTTTTCTAAGACAGGTTTGAAATCAACTAAACTTCAAGAGGGTACTTACCTTTAACCTCATGCAAGCCTTTGAACCTAAGGTTTATTATGTGTTTTGCTTATATGTGATTTATTTTGTTTGAACATGACATCACGCATCATAACATAGCATCCATTCTTATTACACTAATCATTTCAAGGACCAAGGGAATTTATCTTTGTTCTGTTTCGCAGATCATGGCTTCTGCTTGTAGAAACACTATCCAAATCAGCTTTGTGAGAATACCTCCCCAACTCAAGGAGCTAGTATCAAAGGTCTCTGAAACTTCTGCGTTCACTAAGAGACATGGTCGACTTCTCAACCTGGTTACTTCAAACTTTGATGAAAAGATGATGAGTTTACTCTTTCAGTTCTTTGATCTCAAGCACCACTGCTACACCTTTCCAGACTATCAGTTGGTGCCTACCATGGAAGAGTTCTCTCAGTTATTGGATATACCCATTCTTGAACAGTTGCCTTTCACAGGTCTGGAAGAAGTTCCTAAGCTAGAAGTCATTGCCTCAGCCTTGCATCTGAAACGGGCCGACGTGGTATCCAACTGGGAAACAAGAAGCGGAGTCAAGGGTTTTCTAGCCAAGTTCCTAATAGACAAGGCCCAGCTGTTTTGGGATGATATGGATTTTCAGGCTTTTGAGGAGGTCTTGGCCCTTCTAATCTATGGGTTAGTACTATTCCCTAATCCAGACTTATTCATAGATGTGAATGCTATCAAGATCTTCCTCTCTCGCAACCCCGTGCCTACCTTGCTCGGGGATATTTTGCACGCTCTCCATACTCGAACCATGAAGAGAAGAGGGGTTCTTATGTGCTGCATGCCATTTCTGTTGAGGTGGTTTATATCTCACCTCCCTAAGTCCGTACTGAAGAATGAAGAAGGTTCGGTTTGGTCACAAAGGATAATGTCACTCGCTCATACGGATATTCGTTGGTGTTCCCGAGCTATGGAAAACACTGCTATTATTGACCGTTGTGGGAAGTACCCTAATGTCCCATTACTTGGCATCAGAGGGGGCATAACCTACAATCCTTGTTTAGGTCTGAGATAATTTGGTTACGCTCGAAGGGATAGTCCCCATGAGTTACTTATCGAGGGCATTGTATTTAACTATGAGGATGATGTTCAAGGGTATCGCCAGAGGTTCATGCGAGCTTGGAGCATGGTAAACAGATCTGGCGCCAAGGCTTTGGGGCCAAAGGCTTCCATTCCTATGGAACCTTATCTCCTATTCCCCATATGGCCGTTCTACCAGTGATTGTGGAACCCACTACTGAAGAGGGTATTCCTTACACGATTCTCCATCCTGATATGCCAACTGATCTTGGAGAACTACAGAGGTCTTAGATTCAGTTGAAGAAAGAGCGGGATACCTAGAGGGATCAGTTCTATGCCCAGGGGGGAGGTTTTAGAGCTCACAAAGCATCTCCATAAGGAAAGAGGACTTAATGTCTATCTCGGCACAAATAGGAAGCATCCATGGGATTTTTGATTTTTTTTCTAGTTTTTAGAATTGTTTTTAATTGTAACGCCTAAAAGGCAATTGAATTGGATTCTACTAATAAAAGCTTTGTTTCATTTTGGTTCGCAAATTTAAATTTCCCAAAGTCTTTGAAATCACTGCATACGCATCCCATTCATAGCATTGCATGTACAGGTACCATTACAGGTTCCTCATCTTCTTCGTTGTTTATTTTAGCAGAAATGTCTTCCAAACAAAGCATCAAGGATCTTCAGGCATAAAACGCCCAGTTCCAGCAGATGTTCATAAATCTGGCAAGAGGGCATGAGGATCTGAAAGCCCACATCTTGAAAGAGAAAAAGAAAAAGAAGAAGGTTGTCGGTATTCTGAATATGGGCATAAGGTTTAGAGGGCCGTTGAAGCAACAAGTCGATCTGACCTCTTCATCCAAAGAAGGGGAGAATCAAGAAGAAGATACAAGGGAGAAGGACCCCAGTCCTGAAGTTTCTGACAATGATACCGACTATAATGATGAGCAATATTATCCCATCGAGGATAGATACAAGTAGTTGGAAGACCGTCTGAGTGCTATGGAAGTCCAGAGGATACCTGGGTTGGATTTCGAAGAACTTGGATTGGTGTTGGGGGTGGTCATCCCGCAGAAGTTTAAGGCTCCAATTTTTGCAAAGTATGATGAGGTGTCCTGCCCAAAACTCCATCTCTGCTCTTACGTCAGAAAGATCCATCCCCCCATCTGTGCTATGCCGATTTAAATTTCGCGCGTATTTCCAGCTTATCCACCATGTTTCATATATTTTGTTTTAATGTTATTATATTAACAACAAAGCAGCATAGCACAGATGGCAGGGCAAGCGTGGAATGAGCAGAGGGACCTGGGTTCGATCCCAGGTCCAAACATTTTCCTATTTTCTAACTATTTAAACGCAGATCCAATACAACTCATGAGCAAACATCCATCGTGCACCCTCTTGATCCAGCCACTGGATTCATTACCATGCAGATCCCACGCCCCAGCTTTGAACATCCACGATAGACCATCACAAGATAAGCACACTGGATCTGGCGCATGTTTGGGCTCAGAATAGTGGGCCTGGACAAAAATTATGAAACACACCCCCCTGGGTGCTTAGACAGGCCCAACTTCTTACTTCTTTTTTTATTTTTAATTCTTTTTTCTTTTGTTAATTAATTATATTTTTTCTTAAATAACACCAAAAATTATTTTTTTTATTTAATCAAAAATCACCAAAAAAAAACATCAAAAATCTTTTTTCATAAAAAATATTTTATTAATTGATTAGTTTAATTAGAGTAATTTAATGTCTTTTTACTATAATTTAAAATAATTAGATTTAGGGTTTAATTCTACATTTAACCTAATTTTTTCCTTAAAAATAACATAAATATTTTCTCAATTTAGATTTTTAGGTCGTCTAATTATTTCTCACATTTAATTTGTCGCGCGCTTTTAACTTCCCCTTTTTATTATTATCTGTAACCGCTCCGAGTTGTAATAGTAATTAGGTTTTCTTTTAAATTCCGCATTTTATTTTCAGTCAAAATAATGATGTATCTGCCCAAAGCCATGTAATAGTTAGGACTCTAATTTCTTGCTTTTAAATTTCCGCAACTATGAATTGTTTAGATGTATGGACAATAGGCTTGCATGTGAAAGATAAACGATTAATACAGTAGAAAACCATAATTGTGCAAAGATAATTAACTGGAAAAAATACACTTGCCCATGCTCACTCCTAGGGTTTACTCCACTCGGTTGCCTCGGAAATAATGGTCGTGTCCCTCGAATGTAGGGATACCTTAGCAACGATCCACGATTCAAAGTCTTCATAAAGATCATAGTCCCTATTGGTCCCTCGAGTTGCCTACGAATTGATCTTATGACGATAGTCCCTTCGAAACGCTAAGGTATCCTTATTTGTTGCCTTCAAAGACCATTTCGGCCCTTCGAACGTCCCTTTAAAACTCCAACGATGGTGATACCTATTCCTTAATAATAGGATAGAGCTCTCTAAAGGAAAATGAACAGACCTTTTTCGAGTAGGTAAATTAGTTCCTAGGTACTTGCTCAAACAAAACTTTTTACACAAACACTTTTCAAAACAAACTTCGTCACACTCTTGAGGACTGATACAAGGGTTATCACGAAGTAAAACTTTGTTTCAAAGCAAACACACACAAGCAATTTTAAAAATGAGCAAGTACCTAAGAGCCCGTGGAAAACCACAAATAGAAAGGGTGCTAACACCTTCCCTTTCTATAATCTACCCCCCGTATTCAAAAACATCTCGAAAAAGGTTTTTTTTTTTGTTCTTTTTCCTTTGTTGGATAAAATAAAAGTTGGTGGCGACTCTTGCTTACCGCGGCATTTGTGAATACAAAATAGAAACCAGTATAACAGTCGGTTCTGCCACCGTATCACAGAACTGGCGACTCTGTTGGGGATATAAAGTGGGGTATACCTTAGGATCTAGGTCATTTTTTTAATTGCTTTCTTGTTTTTTTTGTATACTTTATTCTTAAAGGGTTTTTCTTGGGCATTGTTAAAGATCTTACACCCAGATCTGGGGAAATTTTTAGGTAAACAGCAATAGATCGTGGAGACTGTACGGCGTAGACCGATATGGTTTAAGCGATGGTTGTGTTGGTGTGACACTTTGGTTGGTACCGGTATCCTTCGTGTGGAAACGAGGAGAATACGGGGCCGTCGTGTGGTGTCGTGAAGCACTAACGGACCTTAAAACCTTAGTTGAACAAACTTGGCCATTAGAAAGTAGTGAGATAGCCGGCCTCGGTATAAAACTGAGGATTGGTTGATACTCGATGCTAAACTCATTGAGATCAGACTTTTGGGATATTTCGGCCGCAAGAAAAGATTGCTTGAGCTGAAACAATGCCCGATAAAGGATGATCAGTGATATTGAGAATCTTTAGAACCCGGTTACTTTTCTAAGACAGGTTTGAAATCAACTAAACTTCAAGAGGGTACTTACCTTTAACCTCATGAAAGCCTTTGAACCTAAGGTTTATTATGTGTTTTGCTTATATGTGATTTATTTTGTTTGAACATGACATCACGCATCATAACATAGCATCCATTCTTATTACACTAATCATTTCAAGGACCAAGGGAATTTATCTTTGTTCTGTTTCGCAGATCATGGCTTCTGCTTGTAGAAACACTGTCCAAATCAGCTTTGTGAGAATACATCCCCAACTCAAGGAGCTAGTATCAAAGGTCTCTGAAACTTCTGCGTTCACTAAGAGACATGGTCGACTTCTCAACCTGGTTACTTCAAACTTTGATGAAAAGATGATGAGTTTACTCTTTCAGTTCTTTGATCTCAAGCACCACTGCTACACCTTTCCAGACTATCAGTTGGTGCCTACCATGGAAGAGTTCTCTCAGTTATTGGATATACCCATTCTTGAACAGTTGCCTTTCACAGGTCTGGAAGAAGTTCCTAAGCTAGAAGTCATTGCCTCAGCCTTGCATCTGAAACGGGCCGACGTGGTATCCAACTGGGAAACAAGAAGCGGAGTCAAGGGTTTTCTAGCCAAGTTCCTAATAGACAAGGCCCAGCTGTTTTGGGATGATATGGATTTTCAGGCTTTTGAGGAGGTCTTGGCCCTTCTAATCTATGGGTTAGTACTATTCCCTAATCCAGACTTATTCATAGATGTGAATGCTATCAAGATCTTCCTCTCTCGCAACCCCGTGCCTACCTTGCTCGGGGATATTTTGCACGCTCTCCATACTCGAACCATGAAGAGAAGAGGGGTTCTTATGTGCTGCATGCCATTTCTGTTGAGGTGGTTTATATCTCACCTCCCTAAGTCCGTACTGAAGAATGAAGAAGGTTCGGTTTGGTCACAAAGGATAATGTCACTCGCTCATACGGATATTCGTTGGTGTTCCCGAGCTATGGAAAACACTGCTATTATTGACCGTTGTGGGAAGTACCCTAATGTCCCATTACTTGGAATCAGAGGGGGCATAACCTACAATCCTTGTTTAGCTCTGAGATAATTTGGTTACGCTCGAAGGGATAGTCCCCATGAGTTACTTATCGAGGGCATTGTATTTAACTATGAGGATGATGTTCAAGGGTATCGCCAGAGGTTCATGCGAGCTTGGAGCATGGTAAACAGATCTGGCGCCAAGGCTTTGGGGCCAAAGGCTTCCATTCCTATGGAACCTTATCTCCTATTCCCCATATGGCCGTTCTACCAGTGATTGTGGAACCCACTACTGAAGAGGGTATTCCTTACACGATTCTCCATCCTGATATGCCAACTGATCTTGGAGAACTACAGAGGTCTTAGATTCAGTTGAAGAAAGAGCGGGATACCTAGAGGGATCAGTTCTATGCCCAGGGGGGAGGTTTTAGAGCTCACAAAGCATCTCCATAAGGAAAGAGGACTTAATGTCTATCTCGGCACAAATAGGAAGCATCCATGGGATTTTTGATTTTTTTTCTAGTTTTTAGAATTGTTTTTAATTGTAACCCCTAAAAGGAAATTGAATTGGATTCTACTAATAAAAGCTTTATTTCATTTTGGTTCGCAAATTTAAATTTCCCAAAGTCTTTGAAATCACTGCATACGCATCCCATTCATAGCATTTCATGTACAGGTACCATTACAGGTTCCTCATCTTCTTCGTTATTTATTTTAGCAGAAATGTCTTCCAAACAAAGCATCAAGGATCTTCAGGCATAAAACGCCCAGTTCCAGCAGATGTTCATAAATCTGGCAAAAGGGCATGAGGATCTGAAAGCCCTCATCTTGAAAGAGAAAAAGAAAAAGAAGAAGGTTGTCGGTATTCTGAATATGGGCAGAAGGTTTAGAGGGCCGTTGAAGCAACAAGTCGATCTGACCTCTTCATCCAAAGAAGGGGAGAATCAAGAAGAAGAGACAAGGGAGAAGGACCCCAGTCCTGAAGTTTCTGACAATGATACCGACTATAATGATGAGCAATATTATCCCATCGAGGATAGATACAAGTAGTTGGAAGACCGTCTGAGTGCTATGGAAGTCCAGAGGATACCTGGGTTGGATTTCGAAGAACTTGGATTGGTGTTGGGGGTGGTCATCCCGCAGAAGTTTAAGGCTCCAATTTTTGCAAAGTATGATGAGGTGTCCTGCCCAAAACTCCATCTCTGCTCTTACGTCAGAAAGATCCATCCCCACACCGCTGATAGAAATTTATGAGTTCACTTCTTTCAAGATAGTTTGTCAGGGACTCAGCTTGAATGATTCTACCAACTAGAGAGAGCCAATGTCCCAAATTGGGAAGATCTGGCTGCTGCTTTTTATAAGCAGTACCAATACAACGTCGACCTTGCTCCTACTCGTACTCAACTCCAGAGTATGTCCATGGGTGCAAGTGAAGGCTTTAAGGACTATGCACAGAAGTGGAGAGACTTAGCTGGAAGAGTCCAACCCTCGTTGTCTAATAGGGAGTTGGTTGATATGTTTCAGGGGACGTTATCTGGTCCATTCTTTAATCATTTGATTAGCAGCTCGTCAGCTGGTTTCACTGAGCTGATTCTGACTGGAGAGAGAGTAGAAGTTCGGATTTGGAGCAACAAGATACAGAAGGATGCCTCTTTGAGTTCGGTAAAGAAGCCTTTTACTGGTAAGAAGGAAGCCAGTTCCATCTATAGCCCGAGAGGCCAAAACAGAGCGGAACATCGTTAGTTAGTAAGTGTCATAATGATACCTAGGCCTGCGGCTTCTCCACAACACAACAATCAACAAAGGGTGGAAAGAACACAACGGCAGTTCACCCGAATCAACATGACACTGGCTGAAGTTCTACCCCATCTGCTGAGATCAACCTTGGCAACCTTGAAAGAGGCTCCCAAGAATCCAAACACCACATCTCCCTAATATAATCCAAATGCTCGGTGTGCCTATCATTCTAAGAGTCCTGGCCATGATACCAACGACTGCTGGGCTCTAAGAAATAAGGTACAGGATCTGATTGAAGCCAAGGAAATTGAGTTTGATGCTCCGGAAAATCCCAATGTCATAACTGCTCCCATGCCTAAGCACGGTCGTGGAGTTAATATTGTGGATACAGATCTGTTTGTGACCTCAGTAGATAAAGTTTCTACTCCTCTTATGACGGTTAAGAAGAATCTGTTGTCAGCTGGTTTTTTTCCGGGTTGTGGTGAAGGTTGTCCCATGTGTTTATTTCTTCCTTCTGGTTGGCATTTGCTGAAGTCAAGTGTTAAGCACCTGATGGACAACAAAGAAATTTTGTTCGAGAAAACTTTGGTTCTTGTTGTTCCATCTGAAGACGTTGCCATTATAACCATTTCCGCCAATCCTTCCAAGGTCTCCTCGAGAAGACCTATTAGGATTACATCTGTTCCAAGAGTCGCTCTGCTAATAATCACTATTCCTGGTCCTGTCCTGTATGCCTCGGACAAAGCTGTCCCCTGGCATTATGGTGCCGATGTGTACTATCATGGCATAAAACAAGATCTGAAAAATGAAGAGGATGATCCTGATATTAGTAACATTGTTGGAACTAGCAAGGTTACTCGAAGTGGAAGGGTTTTCTCTCCCGAGATTTCCCCGAAGACTGTCAACAGGCCTATTGTCATTCTGTCAGTTGTTCCTGATGGCACATCAACCACTACTCCTGTGCTTACTCTAATTATCACTCATGTCGTCGAGTCATCTGGGACCCGAGGCAAAGAAGTTATTGGTGAGCCTGCTTGGTCGGAGGCGCCTAGAAAAGTTTTCGTGGAAGCCTCTAAGCAAGAGATAGAGGAAATGCTTAAAATAATCAAAAAGAGCAACTACAACGTGGTCGAGTAGCTGGGGAAGACCCCCTCAAAGATATCCATGTTGTCTCTGTTGTTGTGTTCTGAAGCCCATGCGAAGGCTTTGATTGCATTCCTCAAGACTGCGCATGTGTCGCAGGAGACCTCATCTGATCAATTCAAAGATTGTGTGGCTAGCCTGACTGCTGACAATGGGCTGGGTTTTTCAGATGCGGACCTAACACCGAAAGAGAGGAAGCATATTGATGCTTTGCATGTCTCGATTGAGTGCAGGGGCACCACTATGAGTCATGTGCTGGTAGATACTGGGTCTTTGCTGAATGTTCTGCCTAAGAAGGCATTGGATCGGTTGGATTGCGAGGGATTGACCTTAAAGCCTAGTAACATTGTGGTGAGGGCTTTTGATGGGTCGAAGAGAATGGTGCATGGGGAAGTGGACATCCCCGTCAAAGTAGGTCCCCATACTTTTGAGTCCACTTTCTATGTAATGGACATTCGGCCTTCGTACTCTTGTTTGTTGGGTCGTCCTTGGATCCATGAAGTTGGGGCAGTTACTTCTACACTACACCAAATGCTAAAGTATCCAGTAAGAGGAAAGATTGTCACTGTGCATGGTGAGGAGGAGTATATGGTGAGCCACCTTAATTCCTTCAGGTACATAGAGATGGATGGGGAATTCATAGAGACTCCTTGTCAGAATTTTGAAGAGGTTCCCAGATCTTGGCATCGGCGGAAACTACTACCAACAAACCTCCTTTGAAGATGGCTTCCCTCAAAGACGCCAGAGCAGTGGTTGAAAAAGATGGGTGTACCAACTGGGGACAGATCCCTGATTTCACTCATAAAACTGACAAGTATGGTTTGGGCTTTACTTCAGGAGCTCAAAGGATTGTTCGACGCGCTCAGGCTGGAGGACCTCCCTTACACATCAGCAATCGGAGAATTAATGCCATTGAATGCAGCGAGGAAGACTCAGACATTGACAGCTGGATCTACCCAACTACCAATGATGGACCCAGTAACTGGACGGCTAAGGACTTTATACCAGTTTCTGTTATTCCACAGTAATTGTCTTACTTGTTTTGAGATTTGTAATAAACAATTGAAACTCTACAGAATTGTGCCTTGCCCAAGGCACATTGGCTTTGCTTGTGAGGGCTCTTATTTGTCATTCCATATATCATTAATAAAGCATTGGACGTTCCTTGCATACAAATTTTATGCTCTCTGTTTTTCTTTTATGTCTTCACTTTATAAAAATAGATATGCTCTTACACACACTCACATATCATACTGCAGATCCATATCCACTATGGATCCTGTGATATGGTGGGAGAACTGACTTGAGGTTTTGCGTTTGTGTTCGCAAATGTTTCGGTTTAGCAAGAGTTGCCACTGACTTTTCTTTTATCCAAAAGGAAAGGTGAAAAAGCACAAGAAAGACCTTTAGAGATATTTTCTTGAGTTCGGGGGGTAGATTATGAAAAGGGAAGGTATTAGCATCCTTTTCATCCATGGTTTTCCATGGGCTCTTAGTTACTCGCTAGATCAACTTGCTTTTGCTTTGACAATTTACTTGTGACGTGGGCTTTGAAAGTGTTTTGAAAATATCTTTGTAATGGTTCTCGTTTCTATAAGAACGCGTACAAAGTTTTGTTTTGAAAGATACTTCAAAGATGTGTTTGTGGATTGTGTTTTGGAAAGTTGTTTTCGGAAAGATATTTTGCAATGGTTCTCGTCTCTATAAGAACGTATACAAAATGTTTTATCTTTTTGAAAATGTTTTAGAAATGGAAGTGTTGATGTGTAAAAATGTTTTTGTCGTGAGCAAGCGAGTAACTAGGAGCGAATCTACCTACTCGAAAGGTGTTAAACGTGTTTTTCCTTCTTCTTTAGATATGGCTATCTTACCATTGATTTGGTAAGAAGTCTCATCGTTGGATGTGAAGGGACGGATGCGGGACGTTTGAATAGTCATAGAAGGCAACTTATGGGACGTTTTAGCAATGTTGTTTTAGGGACTAGATCGTTTACTGAAGGCAACATCGAGGGTCATCGAGGGACTACAATCTTTTATCGAGGGTCTTTTGCTAAAACACCCATGTTAGAGGGACATGACTATTTTTCCGATAGGCAACAAAGCGAGATTACCCTAGAGGTGCATGTGTGAATAGTGTGTTTGATTGCATGCGTTTAATCTTTGATTAGGGTGGTCTACTTGTTGGTTTTATCTTGCCATACACTCTAATTACTAGCATTTATGAAAGCAAAAATGCGGAAAATAAAGGTCATATGCTATTACATGCTTTTTGAGGGATAGGGTATACAAGTGTACAAGTGGGGGTTGCAAAAAATAAAATTCCTAATTATTATAACCAAATTGAATCAAAATAAAAGCAAAAAATCAAAAGAAAAATCAAAATTTATGTTGTTTGGTCTGACACGGGCACCCGTGTCATCTTCTGTAATGGTCGATGTGCCTCTTTTCCTTTTCTGTACTAGCTAAAATGACACGGGCCGTGTCCAGTGACACGGGCACCCGTGTCAGCTCATGACCTGCATTTTTGTTAGCGTAAATTTCCAGTATGGCTGACACGGTCGTGTCCTGTGACACGGGAACCCGTGTCAGCCCCTGACCTGCATTTTTGTGAGATTTTTTTCAACAGAGGAGATGACACGGCCGTGTCATGTGACACGGGCACCCGTGTCAGCCCCTGGCATGCTCTTTTTTACTGAGTTTTCCCTTTTTTGACCTATCTTTTACATATCTTTTGGACACAAACAGCAAATGATGTATGGAAAAAGATATTACAGTTTGAAGAAAAATATACCTCTTGAAGCGAAACTTTGGAATACGTATGGATATCTACGGATGCAAAGTGATGAATGACCAAACTCCTCTTTAGAGCTACTCCAATCCTTGCTCTGTGTGACCAAGTTCCAGAATCGCTCTAACCCAGTCAAAGGTGTAAAGTAATGTTTTTTTGTTTATGCTTGGAAGGTGATGATAAAGGTGTTACAGAAACGGTTCTTATGTTAGAAAAATCTCCATGTGATGTATATGAGGTGTTTGGGTAGTTGGTTTAGGGAAAAGTTTGCAAGGTTGTACAACAATGGATTGAGGATTTTTCTGTTTTGTGAGTGAAAACAGAGTTGAAGATGAGCCAAGTTTTTCTGGATGAATTCAGTTTTTTATGAAATGAGTTGGGTTTTATGAATGAGCAAAGTTTAACAAAAGTTCTATTTTCTCTTCTCTCTTTTCCTATCCAAAATCCAACCTCTATGTCTTATGAGACAGTCCCCTTTTGTAGACCTTTTTACTGTGATTTAGGGGGGAAATTAAATAAGCTATTTTGAAATATTTTTGCCTACTGTTTTTGATACTTTCTGCACACAGATTTCCTTTGCCATTTTGGTGCAATTTTGTGGCTGTTATGATGTAGGCTTGGGGCAGACTGCATAGAGCAGTTTTTGACTGGTTTTGTGGAAATATTTTGGATTGTATAGGACAGCAATGCAGGTTTTGTGACAGGTTTATGGTGCAGCATGGCACAAGGTTTTGTAAGACAACAAATGAGCAAGGGTTTGGAGTGTTGTGGCAAAGTATAGAAGTAACATATCATTTTTTGTTCAGCAATAACTTGGGCAGCATAGTTTGTAGTATGAAACAAGTTTGGTTTGTGGAGCAATTTATGCATATTGTATCAAGGACAAAGCATTGTGGCAAGGTTTTGAATCAAAGGAAAAAAGTCCAAGCAATACAAAGTTTAGGATTCATAAACTTGCAAAAATGCCACTTTGTAATAACTTGAATTACTTGCGTCATTTTGAATTTTTTGGAATTGTAGTAAAAAATGTCATGAAGCAAATGGGTTGTACCCCAAAATTTGCCACCCATATTTCTCAAAACATTGCAAGAAAAATCTCCAAGTTGCCCAAAATTACTCAAGGATTGGTCAGACAAGCTATCTCCTAAGGCAGGCTACCCCAAATTAGGGTTTTGTGTTGCATCAAGATCCTTGAGTCCAGATGACCTCAATTTCTCCCCAATGTCCTAATATGTTCTCAAGGTCATCCATGTCAAATTTCAAACCTTGTAGAGGAAGTTTGCTCAGCCAATTGCTCAAAGGTCCAAAAATCGACCATGTTAGGGCAAAAGTCAACTGTGACCTACAAACAGTCAAACTTCAATATTTTTTGTCAACATTCTCATTTTGAAGGATATTTCATCAATTGATCAAGGGTTTATCATGATTCATCAAGGATTGCTCAAAATTCATCAAGATTCAAAAGTTGCTAAATTAGGGTTTTGTAGGAAAAGTCAACTCAACTTTGACCAAGCATAACTTTCTCATACTTTAAGAAAAATGACCCATCCAAAGATAATTTTGAAGAGGGTGAAATTCCCTACAATCCATATTCATACTCCAAGTTCAAAAAATGCACTCACAAGAAGTTATGAATTTTGACATTATAGGTCATTTTGAAATGTCAACAAAAACACCTTTTTTGTCAAAGCTTTTAACTTGAGTATGGAATATCAAAATGCGATGAGACTAAAAGGGTTGATTTGAGGACATCTCAATATTTCTAAAAAGTCCAAGAACACCTCCAAAAGTTCAAAATTGAAGAAGTTATGCATTGTTGAAGTTTGCCTTTTTTGCAAAATTGCCAAAAGTCAACTATCCCTAAAACTTCAAATTTTGTCAAATGGGCCCATTATTTTTCACTTGTTTTGAGTTTGCCTTATTTCCCACGTGCCCTAGCCTTGGACATGTGTCCATATCTTATTTTTATTATTTAATTTGATTTTTATTTGAATTAATTCATTTTAAATCAAATAAAATCACATAAAATCAAAGATATTGATAACCAAAGATTTTTTAATGATTTCAGGTTCCAATGGACAGCTAATACCTCATCAAACTCGAATCAAGGCTTGTATGCACAAAAAGATTGAAATCAAGCCAATTTGGAAAGTTTGTAAAGGCAAATCAAACAAATATCAAAGCCTTAATGGAGAGAGATTTGGACACTAAATTGAGACCTAATGTATTGCACAATACATAAGCAAGCGCAACATACAAGAATAGGGGTTGGAAATCACTTGTAGAGGCAGAACAAAAATTTGCAAAATCACAAAAAAGTTGGAGATCAAAATCAAAGTTAGAGGCATTTTCAGGACTTGAGACTTGTCTCAATCGATTGCTGGCCATCTCCAGAAGCTAACCCAATCCAAACCAAGCGTTTCCAGACCTCCTAGTGCACTGTAAGTCCTTCGTAACATAGCTATGTTCTTGATTTCGTATTTCAAGATTCTTGCATCCATTGAATGAAATAACTGCATATTCTTAACCCTCACATCATTTGTAAACTGTTTGTAATAACCAATTTGATTTATATGCTCTGTATCGTGAAACACCATTGATAGGGTTTTATGTTTGGTTTTAGGGGTTTTTGTTTCAGGTGCAATTGGTCCACATGAAGGACATGGTTGTGATCAGGAGTTTGTCACGAATCTAACTACGGTCTTAGAGTCCATTTTTGTGGGTTGTACAAGATTTTGGAGATGAGCAAGGTTGTAGCGACAGACCTCTGTCCGTTGGTATAGGTGGTTGGAATTTTTAGCCACAGTTGGGAGGTCAGGGACGATGCGTGTCACGTCCCCATTGGATTATTCAAATAACGCGCGTTTTTATTTTATTTTTCTGGCCATTAACCTTGTTTTATCATATTATCTTTTATTTGTGTTATAATAACAATTGAGACAACGCAGCATAGTGGCAAGCTTGGCATTTGATATCCCTCCAAGACCTGGGTTCGAATCCCAGGTCCCCCCCTTTCTCAATATTATTTGTTTTCAGGTATTCCAGTGCACATGTCATCCAAGGGATCACCATACCCCCTCACCAATCCACACGCCAGATGGCCAGATCTGGTGGTCAGCAATCAAAGGAGCACCAAAAGCCAGGTCAATGCATGCGTAGTGAATCACAAAAAGTCAAGCGGATCAGCTTAATGGGCCAACAAAAATGGCTTCCAACACCTCCAAAAAAGGCCCATTTATTTCTTTCTATTATATTTTCTTTTTATTAATTTAGTTATTTTATTTTATTTTAATTAATTACTAACCAATCATAATTTTTCCTTTTTATCAAAAAAAACCATCAAAAAATATTTTTATCCATTAAAATTTCATAATTCTTTTTTTATTAATAAATACTAATTAATTAATTAGGTTTTTTTTTAATTTTAGGAAACTTTAATTTATTTTGCAAATAAATAAAATTAATTAGAAATCGTTAGGTTTTAATTCATTTAATTATTTTAATTTCTTTCTAAAAATATTAAAAACTCCAAAAACATGCCATTTATTATTTTTCATTAATTTATTTATTTTATAATTAATTTAGTAATTAACTTAGGATTTAATTTCTTTTCTTAAATAAAAACAACAACAAAATTTCTTTTAAAAGGGTCAAAACCCTAAACTCGCATTCGATTTAATTTCGCGTCGCGCTTTACTTATTTTTATCCATATTGATGTATCTGCTTCCGGTATGTAATAGATAATTGGGATATTTAATTATTTTTTACCGCTTTATTTTATTTTCAAAGGGTTGCTTTTGGCGATGTAAATACCCGACGCCTTGTAATTTAATTTCTGCACCTTTAAATTCTGCAAACTATACAACTGTTAGATGTTTTGATAATAGGGCTTGCATGACAAGAATGAATGCTTAATCTTAAAATCAAATTAGATCACCCTTAACATGTGCAAAGATAAAAATAACTGAAAATGACACACTCGCACATGCGCACTCTTAGGGTACACCCCACTTGGTTGCCTTCGTACACGGTCATTGAGTATAGGTCGTTTTAGAGGTCGTCCTCTTATCTAAAGGATCATAGTCGCCTCGAAATGGTTTCCTCGGATATTGTTGCCTCAAACAAATGATCTAAGACATTAGGGTTACCGCTAAGGCGTCCTAACATTGCTTTAGTGACCGTATGTCCCTCATTCGAGTTGACCCTCAAACTCCAACAACGGTGTTACCTACTCATTAATAGTGGGATAGCACTGTCTAAAGGAAATTAGCATAGAACGATTCCTTTTTCGAGTAGGTAGATAGTTCTTAGATACTTGCTCATTCAAAACAAAACAAACTTTTTCACACTTACACTCCTTTTCAAACAAAGTTTTCAAAACACTTCATTACACTCTTGAGGACAAAAGCAAGACTTAAATCTAAGTTAAACAAAATTTTTTCAAAACCCACAAGCACAAAGAAAATAATTTTGAAAACAATTGAGGAAGTACCTAAGAGCCCGTAGATAACTACGAGTAGAAAGGGTGCTAATACCTTCCCTTTCTATAATCTACCCCCCGAACCCGAGAAATATCTCGAAAAAGGAATTTTTCTATGCTTTTCTCCTTTCCTTGTTGGATAAAATAAAATTCGGTGGCGACTCTTGCTTACCGTGACATTTTGCGAAATACAAACGCAAAACGCAAACCAGCATTCCAAAAACAGTCAGTTCTTCCCACCGTATCACAGAACTGGCGACTCTGCGGGGGACGCTTATAAGTGGGGTGTACCTTAGGAATAGTTCATAATGTTTTCAATTGCTTGACTTGTATGCTTTATCTTTGTGGGTTTGAATCGGAGTTACTATAGATCCTAACCCGGATCTGGGGGACACCCTTTAGGTAAGTAGCAATAAACTGTGAGGGAACTGTACGGCGTAGACCGATACGGTTAAAGCAGTAGCTACATTGGTGTGGCACTTTAGTTTGTACCGATATCCCTTGTGGCGCAACGAGGAGAATATGGGTCTGCTAAGGGGTCATTAAGCACCAACTGACCTTAGAACCTATAATTGACCAACTTGGCCATAGAACAGTAGCAGTATGCTACACTCATTGAAACCAAACTCTCGCGATGATTCTGGCCGCAAGAAAAGGTTGCTAAACTGGAATTATGACCGATCGAGGGTGGTCAGTGATATTGAGATCCTCTAGAACCCGATTACTATTACTAGGACAGGTTGAACCAACTAAACTGAAAGAGGGTAGTACCTAAACTCCATGCCAGCCTAAAATTTAAGGGCTATTGTGTGACTTGTGTGCTTTCAACTTGAACTACTTGCACATGTTTGTTATTTAACAATGTGAGTTCTTTGCAGGTTTTGTTTACAGTCCTTATCCAATAATTTGGATTTCTTTCCGAATTTATTTGTTTACACCACCTCGCATTTTTGCTTAAACGCATAGCATACACATCATAACATCATGCCTTAACATTTCCTTAACCATTTCAAGGATCTCGGGGGTTTGTGATGCAGGTTATGGTAAATCAAACGTCTAGCAAGGGGCAAAGGGGATTTATTTTCCTCTAGCCAATGTCATCTAAAGATCAAAACACAATAATTTGAGTCGGTGGCTATGACCCACTCGATATGGTGAGTTTGACTCTTGAAGAAGGACTCTTGATGACACGAAGTTTCTTCAATCAAAGCTGCAAAATTCAAATTCTAACAGTTTCTTGTTTACCCTGCGAGATCCTTGAAAACATTGCATACATATATCATACATATCATTGTATAACAGGTCTCCCAGTACAGGTCTCTCAAGTTCTCGTTGTTTATTTCAGCAATGGCTCTCCAACAAGACAACCAAGATCTTCAAACTCAAGAAGCTCAGTTCAGGGACGTATTCCTAAACCTATCCAAGGGGCAGGAAGAGTTGAAAACACTCCTCGTTGGGAACTTGGTCAAGAAAAGTCCTGAAGACAATAAGGACGAACGGCTGGAACAACTGCAAGCTGAGTTAGGTTCCATAAGAACCCAAATGCTGGGGCAGATGGCCCTTATCCAAGGCTTAGCCCGGGAACAAGAAGAGTTGAGAACCATTATCAACCAGCTTCATCAAGACCGACACAACAGTATGAAGCAAATGGTCGAGGCCGGGGATCAAATCATTAATCAGCCTCCAAGAAGACAAGAGTTTGGTATGGTGAAGAATGGACCTCTCCAAGTTGCTACTACCTCACGGGTCCAACAACAACCTTGCCATAAACAACGGGTTAATCAGAGGCAGTTTACCAAGCTCAACATGCCGCTGTCCCAAGCTTTACAACACCTGTTGAGATTGAATCTGGTGACATTGGTAGGACCTCATCCGAATCCTAAGACTTCTTCACCCAACTACAATCCTGATGCAAGGTATGCATACCATTCTAACAGCCTGGGGCATGATACTGACGACTGTTGGAAGTTGAAGTACAAAGTTCAAAACCTGATTGATGAAGGAGCATTGGAATTCACACAAGATGGTCAGGCTGAGTTCTTCTACCATCCCTCCAAGGCACGCCATTTAAAGTGATAAGTCCTGAGACGAGAAGACTTTTTGTTCATTAGAATTTTCAATTTGTAATTTTCTTTTGATTGTTCAAACATTTATTCATGCCAAACTTTGTTACTTTATCAATGCATCACATATGTCTGTTTTGAATCAATCCATTCGTATTCACTATATTCAAATTGCTTTCATTTTTTTGTGATGATCAACTCTCGATTAAAAAAGTCTAAGCCTTTAGAGGGAGGATGACAAAAATGATATCAAAATCTCTACAGCATGCTTTTGAACAGACCCCGCTGACGAGGTACAGATGTTGTTTCAAATCCTAAACAGTGGAGTTATAAGGAAGATAATCCCTAGTCAACCCCTTTGAGCCAAAGAAGTAGGAGTTTTTCTTTTCACACAAATTAAAACCCTTAATCACAACCTGGGGCAGGGTAGTTTCTCAGTTAATTTGGGTGCACAATGAATGGCATCAAAGAGGTCCTTCCAAAATAAAAGATGGTGATGGTTCCTTATAATCGTCAGGACAGGCGGTCATTATCTCTCAGAAATAAAAGCCCATTAAGTCAAAACCTATGAAGGATACTTACAAAACTGGGGCATCCTGCTGACTGTAATCATAAAAGAAACAGTTCAGGCAAAAGATAGGGATAATAAAATCAAAAAGAAAGAGATCCTACAAACTCTCAACAAAAAATGACTGTCCGTTCAAAATAAATTGTTAGTATTCGAACCATCACTGGAATATCAGAGCAAAGACTCAAACGGAATCTAAATGCACAATTAGCTGAGTTTAGGATTGAAGAACATCACGAAGAATGGGTGGGTACAAATAAAATTTGAGCCTTTATCCTTTGTTTCTTAAACCGTGAACCAGGCCACGTTATAACCCTTAAAATTCCTAGCTGGAGCATGGGTTAGTTCGAAAGCATACTATTGCAAAAGGTATCCTGACTCCTATAGGGCTTGCTGTAAATCCTGAGTTGACGTCACATTTTACAAAATTTTCATATCTTACTGAAAAAATGCATTTTCAAAAACTTCAAGACAGACATAAGCTTTGCATTCTTAAAATAACATTGTTTGCATATGACTATTTGTTTAAATAGCAGAGAAATTCGCACGATGAATATCTAGTGAACAAAAAACCTTCTCAATAAAAAAGATCACCTCAAGTGGAAAAATACTTCCAACCAAGGGGCACGGCATGATCATTGTCCATCATCCGGGGCAGTCAAGTCAAGATTCGGAGAATCTCTCAAAGATGCCAAAATAGCCAGGGGAAAATCTCCATCTGAACCACTTGGGGCATTGGACGTGAGTTCCAGCAACGAATCTTGCATGATCAAACATCTTCTGGTAGTATGGCAACACAACACTACCAACAATGACAACTCCCTACAGAGCATGCACATAGTCAAAAAAGTACTACGCATAATCAAAGACCCGCTAGGTTGACTGGCCTAGGCAAAAATAAGGGCTTCCTGGTGAACCAAAAGGGTTCGGGCAAAAATAAGGGATGAAATAAAAAAAATATGTACACCCGACAATTCGAAAACCTGAAAAGACGGCTTGGGCAAAAAAAGGTTATCCCGGTGGACTGAAAACCCGAAAGGGCGGTCCAGGAAAAAATTAGGGATCAAAGCGTACGACTATGTCCCGTCATCTTGTCACTTACCAACCAGAAGAAGACTAATCATTTCAATCGAAAGTTACCAAGCATCTCATAGGTTGGGATAACACTCGACCCATAAGGCCTCCGTAGGCACTTTCTCCAGCAGATACAGGGGCAGAGAAGCCTCGATGCAAAGCCATCGTCATATCCTTAGCATGCGTCCCAGTAACATTCACTCCCCGCAGAGTAAGAAAAAGACAGTAATGTTAGCTCTCCCCAGCTGAGACTCGCAACCGCGAACGAATCGGTAATATTCTCCCCAAGCAGAGTTTATCTACCATCAGCACTAAAAATTCTTATCATCCTCGGCGGAGTATAAAATATCCCCAGTGGAGTTTGAAAATTCTCCCCAGCGCAGTCTGAAAAAGCTTCCCCAGTAGAGTGTAGAGAATCATCCCCAGTAGACTTTGGAAGGTTATCCCCAGTAGAGCCTAAAAGGTTATCCCCAGTGAAGTCGCAACTGAAGACTATCCCTAGCGGAGTTTCTTCCTTTCACAAACAAGGATTCAATCCCCAACAGGATTCAGTATCACCAGCAACGGTAATTCATCCCCAACGGAATTTATCAGTGGAATCCTCTACAAAATATCTCTTCCCCACAGAGTAATCTCCTCATCAGTATATTCCCCAGCGGAGTTATCCTCTCTTGCAGGTTTATTCTCACAAATATCTTCATTCGCTACCTTCAGCGGAAACGAAGAATTCATCTCTTTTCTCCAGCAGCTATCCGGGATTTATTTTCCCCAGCTAAAAACATTACATTTCCATATATTGATGACACACAAATATGTGATATTTCTGGCTTGATATACACAAAATATTTCTCATACTTTAGTTTAAATTAAATTATTTTATAGGTATTATGCAGATATTTTTCTATTTTTGCAGATATGCATTAAGCTTAACACTTTGGAAGAAATGAAGAAAAAAGAGGTGCAAAACTAGCAAAAAGGCCAAAGGAGAAGAAATGAGCTCAAGCCCATTAAGCATGTGAGCACGTGGCCCACCATGAAGAAGACCTTGACGATCGTCAAGGAGTCATGCCGAACGTCATGCATTGAGAATGACCAAGTGACTATCGTCACTTGGACGTGACGAATGTCACAAGGCCACTTACCTCACTTTCTTCACATCCAACAGACGGAAACGCATTCAAAGACAATCCAGCGACTACCTATATTATCTGACCCACTCAGTCAAAGCACCAAGGAACGTAACAAATTAATGGCCTTATTATTTCTCAAAGGAAGAAATAAATCGTTCCTACATTCTCGAGAACAACTGATCACGCAAGACTTATAAATAGAGCCTTAGACCATAATAGAAGGAGTTCTTGGTTTTGGGCAGAAACTTTGGAGATTTTATATTTACTTTCAGCAAATATTCCTTTCAGCATTATTTTCTTTCCCAGTTATTTCTATATTCCTTCAGCATTATTTTCTTTGTACGGTTAAATATATTCTCCGATCGAAGCAAAGCCTACAATTTATGGAGGAGTGCTTATATCTTCAGAATTATTACCAGGTTTATGTTTATGAATTCTTATTGCTTTTAATCAATATAATTATGTTTATTTTCATTTGTCTCTTAAATTATTCTGTGATTTGGTCTGAAATTATGTTAGGCTAGAATTCCTATACCGGTATGTAAAGTCACTCTACCAAGGGAACGAGTAACTTAGTTGGGATTATTTTTACTACAAAACTTTCTTTTCTGGCCTAAGTTACTATTTTTAATCATTAAATTGTTTTGTTACGGAAGTAAAAAACAGATAGAGGTTAGGGTTAACAAAGCGGAAGTTTGAGATCTTTTAACTGGACAGTAGTAATTAGGCATTGGCTTAAAATACAGCGGAAGCACTTTAAAGTTAATTAAGATTTTATTTAGTTTTCAAAAAGTGTTTTTAACTCCTGCGGGATGGCGGAAGCGTACGTTAGGACTTAACTGCATAGCCTAGATCAACAAAACGACAGTGTGAGACGAGGGTTTTTAAACTAAATAAGTTTTACTGAAAGCTGTTTTGAAAATATAAAGACACCCAACAGGTCGCTAGTTCCCGAGGTTTGACTATTGCATACTGGTAATTACGCTCATTGATTATTAAAAATCCAACTTAATTTAGTATTTAGTTTTCCCTACAACCCAATCAAATATTCATTAGCTTTAGATTTGCGAAGTAACAATAGAAGACGGTAGATCAATTCATCAGTCTATGTGGTTCGATATCTTTTAAAACTACACGATAAGACTGTGCACTTGCAGTCTGAATCATTGGATACATAAGTATAATCCCGATCAAGTTTTTGGCGCCATTGTCGGGGACTAATTTAAGTCGATATCGCTACTCTTTTGTTACGCAGTAGAGACTAGAGAAAAAACCTCTCTTTTTCTTCTCTATTTCTTTTCTTTTCTTTTCTTATTTGTATGCCAAACACTCGTTCGCAAGGCGAGCCGTTATACATACAAATCAACGATATCGAGCGTTATCTCAGACTTAGACGCCACATTCAAGAGTATCATCTCTTGCATAACACTCAACCTCGTCAATCACTCGAACCTCCTATTTCTCGACCAACCGAAGAAATGGCTGCCAATCCTGCACCGCGCCCACTTAAATCCTACGCCATTCCCTCACAAGATGAATCGCACAATAGCATTGTTGCTCCTCCAATCGAGGCTAACAACTTTGAGCTGAAACCTTCTTTGTTATCTGCCGTACAATTGAACCAGTTCTCTGGTGGGTCAATGGAAGACCCCAATGTTCATCTATCAATATTTCTATAGTACGCAGATATAATTAAGAACAATGGGGTCAGTCAAGAGGCAATAAGACTTCGTCTCTTCCCTTTTTCTCTAAGAGACTGAGCGAGAGCTTAGCTCCAATCTCTACCCGCAAACTCAGTCACTACATGGGAAGAGCTGAAGAAAGTCTTTCTTGCAAGGTATTTCCCACCAAGCAAAACAGCTATGCTAAGATCTCAAATAAGCGATTTTAGACAAAAGGAGAACGAATCCCTTTTCAATGCTTAGGAACGATATAAGGATCTAATGAGACTATGCCCACATCATGCTTGGAAGAATTGTTATTTATCCACACCTTCTATAATGGTCTCCTTTACAATACGAGATTAACGATAGACGCTGCCGCAGGTGGTGCACTTATGGACAAATCCTACACCGATGCATATGCTCTAATAGAAAGTATGGCCCAAAACCACTATCAGCGGGGAAGTGAAAGAGGACACGCAGACAAAGGTACTACAGAGAAAGCACTGACAAAAGGAGGCATGTATGAGATAAGCGATCTAGACAGTGTCCATGCTAAGGTATATGCCCTCACCCTAAAGATAGATAATCTGACCGCAATACCTCCAGCCACCATGGCTGCTATAACTCCCAATTGTGAAATATGTGGAGTACCTGGACATTTAGTTACTGAATGTAAGATCTTGGCAGGAACTCCAACTGACCAAGTGAGTTATTCTCAAGGAAACCCTTACTCAAACACATACAACCCTGGATGGAAAAATCACCCAAATCTCTCATATAGAAACCCCAATGTGTTGTATGCTCCAAACCAAGCACCTGTCGTGCCACCTGGATATCAGAAACCTCCTGCAAATGCTCCTAGTGCGCCTAGAAAATCAAACTTAGAACTGATGATGGAGAACTTCATAGCTACCCAAGCGCAAACAAACAAAGACGTCCAAAATCTGAACATACACACTAACGAGCAGATAAAACAATTAGCAAACAAAATAAATGCTTTGGCCACCCACAATAAAATGTTAGAAACCCAAATCTCTCAAGTGGCTCAACAACAAGCACCTACAGCTACACCGGCTGATACATTTACCAGTCAACCACAACCTAACCCGAAGGGGCATGCTTATGCCATCATATTAAGAAGTGGAACCGAGTTAGATGGACCGTCTGACCCAAGACTGTCAAATCAAAGTATGTGTCAAAGGTCTGAAACACCAACTAAGAAGGAGAATCAACCAGAGAAACCAGAGGAAGACGAAGAAGATAAAGGAGGAGAGGCCAAAGAAAAGGAAAAAGGAAAACCTTATGTGCCTCCATCGCCTTATAAACCCTAGATCCCATTTCCTGGTAGATTAGCCAAACCAAAGAATGTAGGGTAATTTAAAAAATTCGTAGAACTTCTGAAACAACTTAATATAACAATTCCTTTCACAGAAGCCATAACTCAAATGCCCTCATATGCCAAATTCCTCAAGGAAATCTTATCTAACAAGAAAAAGCTAGAAGATAACGAAACAGTTACGTTTACAGCAGAATGTAGCGCAATTATCCAAAACAAGATGCCTCCTAAGCTGAAAGACCCTGGAAGCTTCTCTATACCATGTCATATAGGTAAGTTTGTCATAGACAAAGCCCTATGCGATTTAGGAGCTAGTATTAGCGTTATGCCTTTATCCATATGTAACAAACTGGAAATGGGTGAACTAAGACCAACAAAGATGTCCGTTCAATTGGCGGATCGCTCCGTCAAATACCCAGTAGGAATCTTAGAAAATGTTCCTGTTCGGATAGGTCAATTCTACATCCCTACAGATTTCATAATCATGGACATTAGAGAAGACGAAAGTACACCTATCATCTTAGGAAGACCATTCCTAGCTACCGCTGGAGCTATCATAGATGTAAAAAAGGGCAAACTAACCTTTGAAGTAGGTGAAGAGAAAGTCGAATTTATTCTGACACAACTATTACAAGTGCCTGCCATAGATGACACATGTTATCTGGTAGACATCATGGACGAATGCGTAAGAGAAATTGAATGGGAACCAATACCTTGTTCTGAAACCATGAAGATTCCCACACCTCTTATATTCGAAGATAACGAATGGTGTCCTGAATACCGAGACAACAATCTGATTGAATGCTTAGCTCTAACACCTGATCACATGCCTTGTCCAAGAAAACCAGCATTGGATCTTAAGCCATTACCTAAGACCCTTAGATATGAATTCCTTGACACCGAGTTAAAACGACCTGTAATTGTCAACACGGACTTAGGACAACAAGAAACAGACAAATTATTACAAGTCTTAAGAAAATATCCATCCGCCTTGGGATACAACATTACAGATCTTAAAGGAATAAGTCCTTCCATTTGCATGCATCATATTATGCTGGAAAATGACTGCAAATCTTCTAGAGAACATCAACAAAGAATTAACCCAATATGGAGCATCGTAGTTAAAGATGAAGTTAAAAAACTTTTGAACACAGGAATCATATACCCAATCTCTAATAGTCAATGGGTAAGCCCAGTCCACTGTGTACCAAAGAAAAGTGGTATAACAGTAATAACAAACAAAGCATGCGAAGCTGTAGCGGAACGAACTATAAGTGGAGCTAGAATGTGTATTGACTATAGGAAGCTAAACAAGGCCACTCGCAAGGACCATTTCCCTCTATCGTTCATTGATCAAATGCTTGAACGATTAGCTAAGCACTCTCACTACTGTTATCTAGACGGTTACTCAGGATTCTTTCAAATTCCTATTCACCCCGATGACCAAGAGAAAACAACATTCACATTTCCTTATGGAACTTTTGCCTACCGACGAATTCCGTTTGGATTATGCAATGCTCCCGCCACATTTCAGAGGTGCATGATGGCAATCTTTGCTGATTTCATAGACAACATCATGGAGGTCTTTATGGACGGCTTCTCTATATGTGGACAGAGTTTTGAAGATTGTCTGATAAATTTAGAGAAAGTTTTGGAGAGATGCGTAAAAGTTAACCTCGTTCTGAATTGGGAAAAGTACCACTTTATGGTCAAAGAAGGAATCGTACTAGGACACATTGTGTCTGAAAAGGGGATTGAAGTTGATAAAGCTAAGATCGAAGTCATAGAAAACTTGCAACCCCCTAAAACAGTAAGAGAAATACGCAGTTTCTTAGGACACACCGGTTTCTACCGACGATTCATAAAAGATTTCTCGCAAATATCAAAACCTCTAACTACCCTCCTTATGAAAGACGTTGAATTCGATTTCGATGACAAATGCCTAAAAGAATTTAACCAATTAAAAACAGCTCTTGTATCCGCACCAATCATGCAACCACCTGATTGGAGACTTCCATTTGAAATCATGTGCGACACAAGTGATTACGCCGTAGGTGCAGTCCTGGGACAACAAAGAGATAAGAAGCTTCATGTGATATACTATGCTAGTAGAACCTTGGACCCTGCACAGATGAATTACGCAACAACGGAAAAAGAACTTTTAGCCGTAGTCTTTGCACTAGACAAATTTCGCTCCTACCTAGTAGGCGCAAAAATAATCATTTATACAGACCACGCAGCTATTAGATATCTCTTAACCAAGCAAGATTCAAAGCCGAGACTCTTGAGATGGATTCTGCTTCTACAAGAGTTTGATTTAGAAATTAAAGACAAAAAAGGTACCGAGAACGTAGTAGCCTACCATTTATCCCGAATGGAAAGGCTGACACCAGAAGAAGTACCCATTAACGATGACTTCCTGTATGAACGTCTGTTAGCTCAGATGGACGTAGGAGATGCCAGCAAAGAACTACCTGAACTGAATCCAAATCAACTACTTTTAGAACTTGACACACAAGCTGTTAGCCGTGATTCACAAGAAAGCCAAGATGAAATAAATAATGATATAAACGAAACCGTGGTCTCTGTCCGAACTAATCAAACCTTACCATGGTACGCGGACATAGCAAATTACTTGGCTGCCAAAATCCTACCCCGTGATATGACTTGTCAACAGAAGAAAAAAAAATTTCACGATTTGAAACATTACTTTTGGGATGAACCTTTACTATTCAAGAGAAGTGCCGACGGTATTTTCCGATGATGCATCCCGGAAAACGAAATTGAAAGCATTATTTCTCATTGTCATGATGCCCCTTACGGAGGACATACAAACACATCAAAGACATGTGCCAAAATTTTGCAGTCTGGCTTCTACTGGCCAAATTTGTGGAAAGATGTGCACATAGCCATCCTCAACTACGACTGATGCCAATGCACCGGAAATATATCCAGACGCGACGAGATGCCTCAGACTGACATTTTACAAGTCGAAGTCTTTGATGTATGGGGAATAGACTTCATGGGACCATTTCCGTCCTCATTCGGCAACAAATATATACTTGTGGTTGTAGATTACGTTTCAAAATGGATCTAAGCAATAGCTTCTCCAACAAACGATACTAGAGTCATGATTAAACTCTTCAAGACCATTATATTCTTAAGGTTTGGTGTACCCAAGCAAGTCATAAGTGATGGTGGCTCCCACTTCATATCAAGAATCTTCGATAAACTCCTAACCAAATATGGGGTGAAACACCGCGTAGCAACACCATACCACCCCCAGACAAGCGGACAGGTAGAAGTCTCAAATCGAGAAATAAAACAAATATTGGAAAAAACTGTTGCCACGTCAAGGAAGGATTGGTCGGCTAAGTTACCTGAAGCATTATGGGCCTACAGGACAACGTTCAAGACGCCAATAGGTACAACACCCTTTAAACTCATCTATGGAAAATCATGCCACCTGCCAGTGGAAATTGAACACAAAGCTTACTGGGCAATTAAAACTTTAAACCTAAGTTACACTGCGGCAGGTGAGAAAAGGATCCTCGACATAAATGAATTAGAAGAACTAAGATTAGACGCATATGAAAATGCGAGGATCTACAAAGAAAGGACGAAAAAGTGACACGACAAACGAATCTCAAGGAAGGAATTCAATGAAGGAGATGTAGTTCTCCTATTCAACTCTCGTCTAAAACTCTTTCCTGGGAAACTCCGTTCACGATGGTCTGGACCATTCGAAGTGACCAAAGTTTTCCCCAGTGGTGCCATAGAGATTAAAGGAAAATCCACAAACCCGTTCTTAGTAAATGGCCAACGTCTAAAACATTATTACAACGTTGAAAATAAGGACTACACCACGAGCTTAACACTACTAGAGCTACCACCCGAATTAGGAAACTAATTCTCGTCCAAAAACATTGTCAAGCTAACGACATTAAACAAGCGCTGTGTGGGAGGCAACCCACAAGTTTTTCATTTACTTTCTTTAAAATCTCTTTATATTTTTATTTTTATTTTGCATTTTGATTATTACTTTCCGATTTTTTCCTTTTCTTTCTTTTCCCACTGCATATTTTATTTATCTGCATTTTTCTTTTACAAATTTTAGTACCGACTCACAGGAACTTACAAGCTAAACTCATTTATAGATACTATCATCTTTGCCACGGAGGCCCATCAAAGGCGGTATGAGATTCTGGCTCAGCGCCAGATGAGCATGACTACTTATGTGCATGATCCCACGTTGACAGTTTTAGGCATCAGGGAAAGTGTATATTTCTTGTTCAACCAGATAGGATGGGAAGGGTTCCTTGCCCATAAACACCCCACACATTAACGCCTCACCTTAGAGTTCTTGAGCTCACTCATTTATAAACCCACTCAAGGCCTAGGGCGTAGTAGGGGACAGGTGTCCTTTAGATTATTTGGTTTCACCCACCAGTTTACAGTTTGTCGTCTAGCTGAGCTACTAGGATTCCCTAGTTCTTTAGATGCCTACATGGAAACCCAGAAGGATGACTACCTTAATTTTGAACTTAACCACTTTTGGAGGGACATAGCATCCCAATACCCTGAGGACCCTAACCACCTTGATGCGATTGAGATCCATAACCCTACAATTAGGTATTTCCATCACATATTAGCTTTCACCCTTTTTGGAAAACCTATAAATAGACTCTCAATTTCTAGGGATGAGTTATTCATTATTTACTGTGCTTTTCAGTCCAGACCAGTTGTTGTACCCCAAAATTTTCCCTCCCATATTCTTCAAGATTTATCAAGAATCATCTTCAAATGGTTCAAGATTTCTCAAGGATTGCACAGTCAAAAGCTTCATTTGCTTCACAATCAACTGCAAGGGTAAAATGGTCATTTTGCAGTCAAAAGTCAGGATTTTTGGTCAACATCTTATTTTAAGCTCACAATCATCATTTGATCAAGTCTTGATCATGATTCCACAAGCATGGCTCAAAAATCATCAAGATGCAAGAAGTTACTATTTTGGGACAGCAGAAAAGTCAACTGTATCTTGACCAAGGCATAACTTTTTCATGGTTCATCAGAAAAATCCCATCCAATGCTCATTTTGAAGGGGATGACATTTACTACAACTCCTCTTCACATTCCAAGTCCAAGAAATGCTCTCATAAAAAGTTATCAATTTCTACATTATAGGTCAATTTCAAAAGTCAACAAAAATACACTTTAAGTCAAAGACCATAACTTGAGATTGGTAAATCCAAATGACATGGGACCAAAGGCATTGGTTAGAGGACTTCAAGACCTTTCCGAAATGTCCAAGAACATGTTCATAGGATCAAAATTGAGCAAGATATGCATTGGAGAAGTTGGGAAATTTTTGTGAATTTGCAAAAGTCAACTTTGCTCAAAACACTTTGTTTTTGCTAATGGGCCTCAAATTTCTTCTTGAATCTTTATCCAAGGCCTATGCACGACCCATCAAGCTTAAATTGATTTATTTTCTTATTTTTATTAATTAATTGGATTTTTAATTGATTTTAATTCATTTAATTAATTTAAAATGTAGGAAAATATCAAGATGTGGTTTTTCAATCTTTTCATGAAGCAAATATGACCTACAAGAGCTGGAAAATTCGTGTGCACATCAAGGGGACAAAAATCTCCAAGTTTGGCATGTTTTTCCAATCAAAAAGATTGAAAAATATTTGATTTTCAATCAAATATTGAAACATCAATGCAATGGATTTCTTGGCCAAGATTTAACCTAAACTCAGTCTCCTATATATACACAACTCAACCCTAATGCATTGGACGTGAAAATTGCTGCAAGAAAGCCATAACCAATATTGAAAAAAATCAAAGAAACTTGAAAACTGTTTTCAATCTTCCAGGTCAATTCAAGGACTTTGGTTGTTTCTAACACATTGTTGGAAGTCTCAGGGACACATTGCAATCAAAACCACACGCCAAAGCTCAAGAAATCCATCTACACAGACCCACGGTTTGCATATCTTTCCCATAATCGAAACTCATAATTCATAAGCATTTGATGTGATTTTTTGCTTGTTTTGTATTGTTAAAGACCACAGGAAACTAATGGCATAAGCTAATTGGATTATAATGCGCAGAATTGAAAGTTACCATTGACAAATATTAGGGTTCATAAACCTTGAATTTGGGGATTCAGTAACCAGGGAAAATTGGAACCTCTAATGCACATGGTTGAACTCGTTGCATTCAGACGAATCTAACGGGATCATCGCGCCATATTTATATAGCCTAGGGAGCTAATCGCTATTATTCCTCGTTCCATATTGTGGAGGTTAAAAACCCCCGCTATCTGTTTGTATTTTACAGGAAATATGAGGAAGACGAAGGACGTGGCGATATGTTGTTGGGTAATTCAAATGGCGCGCGTTTTCGTTTATGTTAGGGATGTCAATGGGGCGGGGCGGGGCCGGGGGGACACTTCCCCATCTTTTTCCCCGCCATCAAATTCATTCCCCGTCCCCGTCCCCGATCTCCGTCACGGGGGAATTTCTATCCCCATCCCTGTTCCCCGCGGATCCCCGTTCCCCGCGGGGATCCCCATAGATCCTACATTTATTCATTAATATTTTATTTTTTTAAAATGTTTATATTTTCTATAAAAATAAAAAGCACACCAAATAGAGAAGATGGAATTGGAAGAGGAAGATGAATGGAGATTTGACTGGAGAAGAAAAAAAGGAGTCTAACGTGTGAGACTCTAAATGTCTGGCAGAAGAAAATGAAACGCTTCAACTTTTTTAGGGTCTAATATTTACATTTCTCTCTCTTAATAAATACATGAATATTTATTTATTTATTTTTATAAATAAACATAAAGGAAATGACTAAAAAACCTAATCTAAAATATATATATTAAATTAACTATATTAAAATAATAGGCGGGGCGGGGTCCCCGCGGGGCGGGGGTGTATTCTCCATCCCCGTCCCCGAAATGCTCTCGGGGGAATTTTTCTCCCCATCCCCGCCCCCACGGGGGAAAATTCCCCATCTTTGGGGCCCCGAACGGGGCGTTCCCCGCGGGGATCCCCATTAACAGGTCCAAACTGACATCCCTAGTTTATGTTACAGCACATGCATTGATTTTGTAATATTATATTTCCTTATTATCATACTAACAAATGCAGCGTAATGGCTCAGTGGTGGATGCGTTGTCCAAGAATCATTGGGACCTGGGTTCGATTCCCAGGTCCCCCAAATCCCTTATTTCTATTTTTTCCAATGTATTCACATGCAGTCTGCTGAATGTTGTCCACCATATACCCGACTAATCCAAGCGCCAGGTGGCTGGCAAGGCAGATCTGAAGGCAAAAGATGGGTGACTACCATGCTCTCTAGTCAAAGCACGCCTAGACAATTGCCAAAGTCAAATGGATTGGTGGCTTAATGGGCCTGAAATTTCCAGAACAAACCTCCTAATGGGCCCATCACCCCCTGGTTTCTTTATATTTTCTACTTTATTTATTTAATTGTTTACTATTATTATTATTATTATTATTTATTTAACTAACATAATTTTCATAATGACATAATAAAATCAGAAAATGTAAATATTTTTATTATTATTATTATTTATTAATTCCACTTTATTTTTGTAAATAAATTCTAAATATAATTAATTTAGTTTAATTAGGTTTAATTTTGACTTTTTCACAATAAATAAAATTAGCCTAGAATTAGGGTTTTGATAATTTGAATTTCTTTTTATTTATTTCATTAAAACATAAAAAACACAAAAATACTTTTTTTGTAATTATTTAATTAATTAGTTATTAGGTTTAATATTTAATTAAATGCAAAAAAGGACCAAAATTCCATTCTTTTCTCAAAAAGGGTCAAAACCCTAAGACTTTTCCCGATTCAATTTTTCGCGCGCATGTTTATTCTTAATTTATTATTTTTTGATCATATTTATGTATCTGCTCCGAGAATGTAATACATAATTAGGACTTTTATCGCTTTCTTTATTTTCTCGCAATTTATCTTTTCAAGGGTTATGTTTTTGGCGATGTAAATACCTGACGCCTTGTAATAGCGTAGATTTACTTTCCGCACTTTATTTTCCGCATAATTATTAACTGTTAACTATGCATGACAAGACTTGTATGAAAATAAAATCAACTCGTAGCTCACCAAATAACATGTACAAGATAATTTTAAATTGAATCCTGACACACTCGCACATGCCACTCCTAGGGTACGCCTCACTTGGTTGCCTCGACGTGGTCATTAAGTATAGGGTGTTTTAGAGGTCGCCCTCCTGTCTAAAGATCCAGTTGCCTCGAAACGGTTGCCTCGGATAAAAAAGGATCTAGGACATTAGGGGTACCGCTAAGGCGTCCTACTATTGCTTTGGTGACCACACATGTCCCTATAATCGAATTGACCCGAATAACTCCAATGACGGTGATACCTACTTCTCAATAGTGGGATAGTACTGTCTAAAGGACTCTTACACAGCTTAATTCCTTAGAGTAGGTAGATTTCTCCTGGGTACTTGCTATTTCAAAAAACAAAAACAACTTTTCGCACCTACACTTTCAAAAAGTTTTCAAACAAATACTTCATACACTCTTGAGGACTGATACAAGAGTTACCTAGAAGTTTTCAGAACAAAACTTTTTCAAAACCCACAAACACAAGAAAAGCAAACAATTTTTGAAAACATAGTGAGCAAGTACCTAAGAGCCTGTGGATAACCACAGATAGAAAGGGTGCTAACACCTTCCCTTTCTATAATCTACCTCCCGAACCGAGAAACATCTCGAAAAGGAATTTTGATGTGCTTTTGTCCTTTCCTTGTTGGAGAACATAAAAGACGGTAGCGACTCTTGCTTACCATGACATTTCGCGAACCAGCATTCCAAAACAGTCAGTTCTATTTCCACCGATCACAGAACTGGCGACTCTGTTGGGGAACTTATAAGTGAGGTGTACCTTAGGATTAGATCATTTATGTTTTCAATTGTATGCCTTATTTGCTTTAACTTTGTGGGCTTGCATCGGAGTTTCATAGATCCTAACCCGGATCTGGGGAATACCCTTTAGGTAGCAATAAGCTGTGAGGGACCTGTCCGGCGTAGACCGACACGGGTGAAGCAGTAGCTATATTGGTGTGACACCTTGGTCTGTACTGATATCCCTTGTGTTGGAACGAGGAGAATATGGGTCTTCTGAGGAGTCATTAAGCACCAACCGACCTTAGAACCCTAAATTGACCCAACTTGGCCATAGAACAGTAGCAGTATGCTACACTCATTGAGGCTAAACTCTCGCGATGGTTCTGGCTGCAAGAAAAGATTGCGAAGCTAGAGTTATGACCGATTGAGGGTAGTCAGTGATATTGAGATCCTCTAGAACCCGGTTACTATTTTTTAGGATAGGTCTTAACCAACGAAACTGAAAGAGGGTAGTACCTAAACTTCATGCTGGCCTAAACTCTAAGGGCTGTCTTGTGTAACTTGTGTGCCTTATCATGTTTTCCTTTTGTGAATACTTGTGGTGTGCTTTATCATAACATCATACTATCATACCATTGCATGCATCCTGCATAAGGACTGACCCATTTCAAAGACAAGAGGGTTTCATCTTTGCTCTGTTTTGTAGGACATTATGATGCCCATGCGAAGGAATACTATCCGGCTCAACTTTGTTCACCCACCTGATTTGCTTAAAGAATTGGTCGACAGAATTCCAAATACTACTTCCTTCATCCAGAGGCATGGTTCTCTTCTCGGTTTAGTCACTTCAAAGTGGGACCAACAGCTGATGAGTGTCCTGACCCAGTTTTATGATCCCTTATACCATTGCTTCACCTTTCAAGACTTCCAGCTGGTCCCTACCCTGGAAGAATTCTTTGATTTGCTTGGTATCCCTGTTTTGGAACAGACTCCATTCACTGGTTGGGAAAAGACTCTTAGGCTTGAGGAGATTACAGCAGCCCTTCCGTTGACCACCAAGGAGGTAATGGATAACTGGGAGACTAGAAGTGGAGTTAAGGGCTTTTTGGCTAAGTTTCTGATTGGTAAAGCTAACAGTTTCTGGAATGACTTAGACTTCAGGGCGTACGAAGACATTCTGGCTCTCTTAATCTATGGTCTGGTTTTGTTTCCAAATCCTGAGAACTTTGTCAATATCAACGCCATAAGGATCTTCATCTCTCAGAATCCTGTACCCACTCTCTTGGGTGATATCCTGCAACAACTCTATGCTCGTACTGCCCGAAGACGGGGAACTCTGTGGTGTTGTGCTCCTTTGTTAGTGAGGTGGTTTATTTCGCACCTCCCTAAGTTCATGCTGAAGAACAAAGAAGGAAGGGGTTGGGCTCATAGGTTAATGTCTCTCACTGATAATGACATCATTTGGACTCTCAGAGGTTTGGATGAAGTGGCCGTTATTGATCGTTGCGGAGAGTATCCTAATGTTCCATTGATTGGTACCCAGGGAGGAATCTCATATAATCCATGTTTAGCTCTCTGTCAGTTTGGAAGAGCCAGAAGAGCAGGGCCTCATGAGATGTTGATACCTCACATCAGTTTTGAGTTTCAGGTAGACAGTGACGAGATGCGTCATAGATTCATCCGGGCTTGGGACAGAATTCACAAAGCTGACCCACATGAGTTGGGACTGAAGACTTCTCTGCCTATGGAATCCTACTATAGATGGGTCCGCCTCCGTGCTCAGAAGTTAGGTATGCCATACGAAGTTGTCAGACCTATTATTCTTGAATTTCCTGATAGAGACGGGGTTCCTCCAACTGTACTCCCTCCTCAGATACCCACTGATGTTGATACACTGAAGAGGTCTTGGGCGCAACTGCAGGAAGAACGGGATTCTTATCGGGAAAGGTTCAATGAACAAGAACAGAAAATCCAGAAGCTGACCAAGCAATTGGAGAATGAGCGGATCCTGAATGACTATATCTGTACCGAGAAGAAGAGGCCATGGGAGCACTGATGAACTTTGGATGTTTCTTTTACAACTTTCATTTCCTTTTCAGTATTTTCATTTATGTAACGCCTAAGGGCAATTTCTTGAACAATTTAAAGTTTGAATCTAATAAAGTTTGTTTCCCTTTTGTCTACAAAGTTGAATCCCGATTGTCTTTGAAAACATAAATCATACGCATCTCCATGCATCATGTGCATAACAGGTACTCTCTTTTACAAGTCACTCATCTTCTTCGCTGTTTATTTCAGCAATCATCATGTCTTCTGAACCTACTACTGAACAAGCTATCAAGGCCCTCCAGGCCTAGAACGCCCAGTTCCAAGAGTTGGTCATGAGCTTAGCCCAGGGTCAACAGGAGTTGAAGACTCTGATTCTGAAGAAGAAGAAGAGGAGGATTGTGTTGTTCAACGCTGGACGCAGATTTGGGAATGGACTACAAAATGAGGCTGATCTGGCTACTTCCTCTGTAGGGAAAGACAGTCCTCAAGAGAGAAGGGTTCCTAGTCCCGTGGTCTCCGACAACGAGACAGATTATAATGATGAGCAGTACCCTGCTACTGAGGACAGGTACAAACAACTGGAGGACTGTTTAAGTGCTATGGAGATCCAACATGTGCCCGGGTTAGACTTTGGAGACCTAGGCTTATCCTCTGGGGTGGTGATCCCCCACAAGTTCAAGGCGCCTGCTTCTGCAAAGTACGACGGAGCTTCCTGTCCTAAACTGCATCTCAGATCATATGTAAGGAAGATCCAACCTTATACAGCTGACAAAAATCTATGGATCCATTTCTTCCAGGATAGTCTTTCAGGGACTCAACTCGAATGGTTCTATCAGCTAGATGGAGCCAGCATTTGTAACTGGGAGGACTTGGCTACTGCGTTTTATAAGCAGTATCAATATAATTCCGACCTCGCTCCTACGCGTACCCAACTCCAGGGTATGTCACTAGGGACGGGTGAAGGATTTAAGGAGTATGCGCAAAAGTGGAGAGACCTGGCTGGAAGGGTGCAGCCACCTTTGATTGACCGTGAGCTCGTTGATATGTTCTTAGGGACCTTGTCTGGTCCGTTCTTCAACCATCTGATTGGGAATTCTTCTGCTGGGTTTACAGATCTGATCTTGACTGGTGAGAGGATAGAAGCTGGTATCAAGTCTGGGAAGATACAAAAAGGGGTCTCCTCGAGCTCTGAAAAGAAACCATTCAAGAAAGAATCTAGTGTTATTTATGGTTCCAGGAGACAAAATAAACCGGAATGCCGCCAAGCTGTCAACGCGGTGGTAATTTCAAAGCCTGTTGCTGCTCCTCGGAAATATAACCAACCAAGGGGTGAGAGACCTAGAAGGAAGTTCACTCGACTCAGTATGACCTTGTCCCAGATTTTGCCGCAACTACTGTCAACCAATCTGGTAACTATAAAAGAAGCTCTGAAGGTTGTAAACACAACATCTCCAAAGTACAATCCTAACGCCCGCTGCGCTTACCACTCTGACAGCCCGGGGCATACTACAGATGATTGTTGGGCTCTGAAGAATAAGGTTCAGGACCTTATTGATGCTAAAGAAATAGAGTTCGAGGCGCCCGAAAGGCCCAATGTTGTGACTGCTCCCATGCCTAAGCATGGAGTGAATGTTGTAGAGAAAGACCTGTATGTAGCCTCTGTGGATGATATTGTTACTCCGCTATTGACCGTCAAGAGGAACCTGTTGCTAGCCGGTTTATTTCCGGGATGTAGTAAAGGTTGCCATCTATGTTCTGTTTCACCTGCTGGTTGTCCTTTGTTGAAGTCAGGCGTCCAAAACCTGATGGATAACAAGGAGATCTTGTTCGAGAAGATTGTTGTTCCTGCTATCCCTACTGAAGAAGTGTCCGTTGTTACTATTTTCAACAACTCTCATAAGGCTCCCTCAAAGAAGCCTGTCAAAATCATGTCTGCTCAGAAGGTTGCACCCATCATTATCACTGTTCCGGGGCCCATCCCCTATACATCTGACAAAGATGTCCCGTGGCACTATGGGGCAGATGTTTATGTGCTTGGAGTTAAACAAGAGTTTGATACTAGTACCGGCGTCAGCAACATCACTGGGCCTGCCAAAGTCACCCGCAGTGGTAGGCTCTTCTCACCTGATATTGCGCCACCAGCTATCCAGAGACCTCTTGTCATCACACCGGTAAGTGTGCCAATTTCCCTTCCTGACCAAGTTCCTATTTCTACCCCTGCTGCCGAGTCATCTGACGCTCGAGGCAAAGGGATTGCTACTGATATGCCTGCCCAGACGGAGGCACCGAAGACAACCACTGTTGAGGCTTCCAAGCAAGAGATGGAAGAGATTCTTAAGATTATCAAGAAGAGTGATTTCAATGTAGTTGAGCAACTGGGGCATACCCCATCTAAAATTTCTATGCTATCACTGTTGTTGTGTTCAGAGGCCTATGCCAAGGCTCTGATTACCTTCCTGAAGACGGCCCACGTGCCACAAGAGACATCAGTTGATCAATTTATCGATTGTGTGGCCAACTTAACTGCTGATAATGGTTTGGGTTTCTCCGACGCTGATCTGACTGCTAAAGGGAAGAACCATAACGATGCCCTGCATGTCTCCATTGAATGCAGGGGCACTACTCTTGCCCATGTGTTGGTTGACACTGGTTCCTTGTTAAACGTATTGCCCAAGAAGGCTCTAGACAGGCTGGATTGTGAGGGTTTGGAGCTGAAGCCAAGCAACATTGTTGTTCGGGCCTTTGACGGGTCCAAAAGGATGGTACATGGTGAGGTTGACATTCCAATTAGAGTTGGTTTGCAGGTCTTTGATTCTACCTTCTATGTGATGGACATCCGACCGTCCTACTCTTGTTTGCTGGGTCGCCCATGGATCCACAAAGTCGGAGTTGTGACCTCCACACTATATCAGAAGCTGAAATACCCGGTCAGAGGGAAGATTGTGACAGTTCAGGGGGAGGAGGAATACATGGTCAGCCACCTCAACTCGTTCCAGTACATAGAAATGGATGGGGAGTTCATTGAGACCCCCTTTCAACACTTTGAAGAGGTTCCTCAGACACTGGCGTCAGCAGAAACTGTGATTGAAGATCCTCCGTTGAAGATGGCTTCCTTAAAGGATGCCCGGACTGTTATTGAGAAGGGTGAGTGTGCAAACTGGGGCCGACTTCCTGATTTCACTCCGAAGACTGACAAGTTTGGTTTGGGTTTCACTGCAGAGGCTCAGAGGGCTGTTCATAAAGAAAGGATTGGAAGACCTCCTATGTTCATCACCAACCCGGGAGTAAATGCTATTGAAGACGACGTGGAGGAATCTGAATTCGACAGCTGGATCTACCCAACGACCAACGGTGGACCAAGCAACTGGACTACGAAAGACTTCACACCTATTAATTTTGTCACTCAGTAATGAACTCCTTTGTTTTGAATTTTTAACAAACAATAATTTGAAACTTTTATGGCCCGGTGTCTTACCCGGGGCACCGTGGCTTCATTTGTGAGGGCTTTTGTGTGTCATTTTCATATATCATTAATAAAAGCATTGGACGTTTTTTGCATTTCAAATCTTGCGCTCCTTATCTTTCTGTATTATATATTGCAAAGCAGCTATATTTACACATACTCACCTATACAGGTTCCAATCCACTCTGGATCTCACTGGTAATGACTCTGCTACTGCCAGTTATGACTTCGAAAATCCGATCAACTTAGCCGAAGACGAAGGTGAAGATGATTGTGAAGTGCCTGGTGAGCTTGCAAGACTGTTACTCTAGGAAGAGAGGGCCATTCAGCCACATGAAGAGCCGGTGGAAACGGTAAATCTGGGTACTGAGACAGACAGAAAGGAAGTCAAGATTGGTGCCAATCTGGAGTCTAGTGTGAAACAGCGGTTGATTCAGATGCTGCATGATTATGTGGAAATCTTTGCCTGGTCCTACGAAGACATGCCTGGGTTGGATACCGACATTGTGGTTCATCACCTGCCTACCAAGGAAGACTATCCTCCGGTAAAACAGAAGGTCCGCCGTATGCGTCCAGAGATATCCGAGAAAATCAAAGCCGAGTTTATGAAATAATTTAACGCCGGTTTTCTAGCAGTGACTTCTTACCCTCAGTGGGTTGCCAATGTGGTTCCGGTGCCGAAGAAGGATGGTAAGGTCCGAATGTGTGTTGATTACATGGATTTGAATAGGGCGAGCCCCAAAGATGATTTCCCTCTACTTCACATCGACGTTCTAGTGGACAACACTGCTCAGCATAAGGTATTCTCCTTCATGGACGGTTTCTCCGGTTACAATCAAATCAAGATGGCTCCTGAAGACATGGAGAAGACCACCTTTGTTACTCAGTGGGGCACCTTTTGCAACAAGGTCATGCCTTTAGGGTTGAAAAATGATGGGGCAACCTACCAACGTGCCATGGTTGCTTTGTTTCATGACATGATCCACCATGAGATCCAAGTATACGTCGATGATATGATTGCAAGGTCCCAAACCGAGGAGGAACACCTTGACCATCTACAGAAGCTGTTTGACCGTCTGAAGTTGTACAAGCTAAGGTTGAACCCGAACAAGTGCACCTTTGGGGTGAGATCTGGAAAACTGCTAGGCTTTATCGTGAGCGACAAAGGTATTCAAGTGGACCCTGCCAAAGTGAAAGCCATACAAGAGATGTCAGTTCCCAAGACAGAGAAAGAAGTCAGAGGCTTTCTAGGGCGGCTGAACCACATTGCCCGATTCATCTCGCACCTAACTGCTACCTGTGAACCAATCTTCAAGCTGCTGAAGAAAGATCAAGTAGTACGTTGGAACGATGAATGTCAGGCCGCTTTCGAAAGAATCAAAGAGTATCTCCAAGAACCACCCATTCTTATGACACCGGTTGAAGGGAGACCTCTAATCTTATACTTGACAGTACTTGACAGCTCGATGGGGTGTGTGTTGGGGCAGCATGACGAGTCTGGCCGAAAAGAGCATGTTATTTATTACCTTAGCAAAAAGTTTACCGACTGTGAGACCCGATACTCACTGCTCGAGAAAACTTGTTGCGCTGTGGTATGGGCTGCTCGCCGGCTGAGACAGTATATGTTGACTCACACTACTCTGTTGATTTCAAAAATGGATCCAATAAAGTACATCTTCGAAAAGCCTGCTCTGTCCGGAAGAATAGCAAGATGGCAGATGATCTTAACTGAATATGACATCCAGTACACAACTCAGAAAGCAATCAAGGAAAGTGTATTGGTAGACCATTTGGCACACCAAGCAGTGGACGATTACCAGTCGATGAACTTTGAATTTCCAGATGAGAATATCATGGTGGTGACTGATTGTGAAATACCTGGACCGAATGAAGGACTTGAGGAAGGATCCCGATGGTCTATGCACTTTGACGGAGCCTCCAACGCTTTGGGTAATGGTATTGGCGCTGTGATCATATCTCCAAAAGGCTCTCATACTCCACTTACCGCCCGACTATGTTTCAACTGCACCAACAACATGGCGGAGTATGGAGCATGCATCATGGGTCTTCGAGCCGCAATTGACTTAAGAATCAAGTTTCTGAGTGTCTTCCGAGATTCCGCTCTCGTGATCAGCCAGATCAAAGGCGAGTGGGATACGAAACACCCAAATCTTATTCCCTACAAGGAGTACGTGTTGACATTGATCCCCCATTTCGAGGAGATAACTTTTGAACACTTTCCAAGAGAGGAGAATCAGTTGGCGGACGCGTTAGCTACGGTGTCTTCCATGTTCAAAGTAAAATGGGACAACGAGGCTCCCCGGATCATTATCTGGAAATTGGATGAACCTGCACATTATTGTGATCTTGAGGTCGAAGAGGTAACAGAAAAGCCTTGGTATCATGAAGTAAAGAGGTACTTGGAAGCCCAAGAATACCCCGAGGGTGCATCTGTTAATGACAAAAAGTTTCTGAGAAGGTTCGCGGCAAAGTTCTTCCTCAGCAATGACATTCTCTACAAACGAAACCATGATTCAACCTTACTCCGTTGTGTGGATAAAACTGAAGCAGAAAGAATCATGGCAGAGCTGCATGAGGGCACCTTCGGAACGCATTCCAGTGGACACACCATGGCAAAGAAAATCCTTCGGGCAGGATATTACTGGTCCACAATGGAAGCCGACTGTTATCAACATTCTCGGACGTGTCACAAATGCCAGATCTATGCTGATAAGGTGCACATTCCTCCAGTCCCTTTGAACGTCTTGATAGCACCTTGGCCTTTTTCCATGTGGGGCATTGATATGATCGGCGAGATCAGACCTATGGCATCCAACGGGCATCGCTTCATCCTGGTAGCGATTGATTACTTCACGAAGTGGGTCGAAGCAGGTTCCTTTGCTACCGTAACCAAGAATGTCGTGGCACGGTTCATTCGGCACAACCTGATCTGTCGATACGGGGTACCAGAGAGGATCATTACGGACAATGGTACCAATCTTAACAACAAGATGATCACTGAGCTCTGCGAGCAATTCAAGATACAGCACCACAACTCTTCTCCCTACCGACCGAAGATGAATGGGGTTGTAGAAGCAGCGAATAAGAATATCAAGAAGATTGTGCAGAAGATGATAGTGACCTACAAAGATTGGCACGAGATGTTACCGTTTTCTCTTTATAGGTATCGTACCTCAGCACGGACGTCAACAGGGGAAACACCTTTTTCCTTGGTCTATGGCATGGAGGCAGTCTTGCCTATTGAAGTCCAGATACCCTCTCTCCGGATAATGAAGGATGCAGGTTTGAACGAAGATGACTGGATCCAGACCCGGCTTGATCAATTAAACCTAATTGACGAAAAGAGACTCACTGCTATTTATCACAGTCAGACGTACCAAAAACGAATGATCAAGGCATTTAACAAGAAAGTCATACGACAAGAGTATCAAGTCGGAGACCTGGTAATCAAGCGCATCATCCTACCTCAAGGTGATCCCAGGGGCAAATGGACCCCTACGTATGAAGGGCCATTTGTGGTTAAGAACATCTTCTCAGGAGGAGCAATGATTCTAACTACCATGGATGGTGACGACCTTCCTCACCCCGCCAATGCAGACATAGTAAAAAGATACTACGCATGATAAAAGACCCGCTAGGTCGACTGGCCTAGGCAAAAATAAGGGCTTCCCGGCGAACCAAAAGGGTTCGGGCAAAAATAAGGGATGAAATGAAAAAATCTGTACACCCGGCAAGTCGAAAACCTGAAAAGGCGGCTTGGGCAAAAATGGGTATCCCGGTGGACTGAAAACCCGAAAGGGTGGTCCGGGAAAAAGTTAGGGATAAGCGTAATACTATGTCTTATTGGACCACCTTGCATCCAGACTTCAGCATCAAATATCAGGCTCAGACGGCACCAATCAGTCAGCTTCATCTCCAACTAAGCAGCAAAGTGATGAGACACTTGAAGACATAAAGGCGATAGCAGAGTTGGAACCCAGTGGGATTTTTCACATAGCTGTTTTGTTTTCTTTTCACAAAATTGTATAAACTCTACTTTGTCTGACGGCGTTCTCTTACTAGGACGTCAGCCTCTTGTACACAAAACGCCTATTTACAGGCAAATTTCAAAATCAATACAAGCTCATTTTTCCAGATAAATTGCCATTTATTTTTTTCCTTTATCTGTTTTGTTTTGCAAAGAACGTCCAATGTTCATTTTTGATATATGCATTTGACATTAATTGCTAACTCATTAATACTTGCATGTGAAATAAAGGAATAATTACTGGTGATATCTGAAACAGGGGCAATAAGCATTGTCCAAGTGGTCTAGTTGCTCTGTCCACCAAGGTACCAAGGTAGGTTCGGCTGAAGAATGTAACCAGGATACCTTCACTCCCCGCAGAGTAAGACAAATCAGCAATACTCTCCTCAAGCAGAGTTGGTCTCCCATCAGCCCCAAAAAGGCACAGTATCTCCAGCAAGTCAGCAACACTCTCCCCAAGCAGAGTTAGGCTACTGTCAGCCCTAAGGAAGTTGGATATCCCCATAAGATCTCAATATTCTCCAGCAGAATATACAGATATTCCTCAGCAAGCATCCCCGGCAGTCTTAATATAAGATTGTTCCCCGGCGGAATACCAGACACCCCAGTGGAGCCATTCCCCAGTGCAGTCCAAAAAGTTTCCCCAGGAGAGTTGAGCCATCTCCCCAGTAGATGCTGGAAGCTTATCACCTGCAGAGTACAAATGCATCTCTCCCCAGCCATATTCAGAAGGTATTCCCCACCAGAGTCTAACTGGGTTATCCTCAGCGAATTACAACGAAAAGACCGTCCTCGGCGAAGTTCTTCCTATCCCCAGCGGAGTTATCATCAAAATCTCAGCGAAGTATCTCTTCCCCACAGAGTAGTTCCCCGCAGAATAATCTCTTCGCCAGGTTTATTCCCCAACGGAGTCATCTTCTCCTACAGGTCTATTCCTGCAATCATCTTCGTTCATCATCCCCAGCAAAAACGAAGAACTCTACTCTTCATCATCAGCCCAGGATCCAATGAACTTCCCGGCATTCGTCAAGGATTTATTTTCCCAGACGAAAATACGTTCATAAACATTTCACATCTCCTATTTACATAAAGGATAAAGTGCATACGACACAATCTCATTTATTCCTGAGAACATCATGACATCATGCATTTCATACATCATGACATTGCATACAAATAATGTTTTGCCTTTTCAGGAAGAGGTCAATCAAAAGATATTACCATCAACTTCTGAAGTTCCAGATTCGATACCTGTATCTAGCCAGGGCATATCTGTAGACGACTAATTCCAGATTCGATACATGTATCTAGCCAGGGCATATCTGTAGACGACTAATTCCAGATTCGATACCTGTATCTAGCCAGGGCATATCTGTAGATGACTAATTCCAGATTCGATACCTGTATCTAGCCAGGGCATATCTGTAGACGACTAATTCCAGATTCGATACCTGTATCTAGCCAGGGCATATCTGTGAGTGACTGATTAGAGGTCTACACCTGTATCCAGCCAGGAAAGCTATCTCGACCAACCTTTTGAAGTTCCAGATTCGATACTTGTATCTAGCCAGGGCATGTTTGTGAGCGATTGATTATAGATCTATACCTGTATCTAGCCAGGAAAGTATATGCATGAAGAGTTTGAAGATCAATACATGTAGCAAGCCAGGAAGTCATCTTTCATTCTCAGGTCAGAGGTCTACACCTGTATCCAGCCAGGAAAGCTATCTCGACCAACCTTTTGAAGTTCCAGATTCGATACCTGTATCTAGCCAGGGCATATCTGTGAGCGATTGATTGTAGATCTATACCTGTATCTAGCCAGGAAAGTATCTGCATGAAAAGTTTGAAGATCAACACCTGTAACAGGCCAGGAAATTATCTTTCATTCTCAGGTCAGAGGTCTACACTTGTATCCATCCAGGAAAGCTATCTCGACCAACCTTTTGAAGTTCCAGATTCGATACCTGTACCTAGCCAGGGTATATCTGTGAGCGATTGATTGTAGATCTATACCTGTATCTAGCCAGGAAAGTTATCTACATGAAGAGTTTGAAGATCAATACCTGTAACAGGCCAGGAAATTATCTTTCTTTCTCAGGTACGCAAGTTCTTGCTAAGGAATCTCTTACGCGATCAACATCTCCAAATGGCATCTATAAGCCCATTCCCGAAAAGATTCTGTCACATCTCCAGATGGAATCTATAAGCCCATCCTCCTATCCATCATCTCTCCAAATGGCATCTGTAAGCCCATTCCCGACATCACATTGCTGATACTAATACCATGTGAGTGCAAATTTTTGGGCACTCTAGAGTTCAATCATCTTCCACCTTCGGATCACGAAAGGCCCGAAAGCCAATCTACATCCTCAGGTTTAAGAAGATTGAACAGGGGCAACTGTTGTACCCCAAAATTTTCCCTCCCATATTCTTCAAGATTTATCAAGAATCGTCTTCAAATGGTTCAAGATTTCTCAAGGATTGCACAGTCAAAACCTTCATTTGCTTCACAATCAACTGCAAGGGTAAAATGGTCATTTTGCAGTCAAAAGTCCGGATTTTTGGTCAACATCTTATTTTGAGCTCACAATCATCATTTGATCAAGTCTTGATCATGATTCCACAAGCATGGCTCAAAAATCATCAAGATGCAAGAAGTTACTATTTTGGGACAGCAGAAAAGTCAACTGTATCTTGACCAAGGCATAACCTTTTCATGGTTCATCAGAAAAATCCCATCCAATGCTCATTTTGAAGGGGATGACATTTCCTACAACTCCTCTTCACATTCCAAGTCCAAGACATGCTCTCATAAAAAGTTATCAATTTCTACATTATAGGTCAATTTCAAAAGTCAACAAAAATACACTTTAAGTCAAAGACCATAACTTGAGATTGGTAAATCCAAATGACATGGGACCAAAGTCATTGGTTATAGGACTTAAAGACCTTTCCAAAATGTCCAAGAACATGTTCATAGGATCAAAATTGAGCAAGATATGCATTGGAGAAGTTGGGAAATTTTTGTGAATTTGCAAAAGTCAACTTTGCTCAAAACACTTTGTTTTTACTAATGGGCCTCAAATTTCTTCTTGAATCTTTATCCAAGGTCTATACACGACCCATCAAGCTTAAATTGATTTATTTTCTTATTTTTATTAATTAATTTGATTTTTAATTGATTTTAATTCATTTAATTAATTTAAAATGTAGGAAAATATCAAGATGTGGTTTTTCAATCTTTTCATGAAGCAAATATGACCTACAAGAGCTGGAAAATTCGTGTGCACATCAAGGGGACAAAAATCTCCAAGTTTGACATGTTTTTCCAATCAAAAAGATTGAAAAATATTTGATTTTCAATCAAATATTGAAACATCAATGCAATGGATTTCTTGGCCAAGATTTAACCTAAAATCAGTCTCCTATATATACACAACTCAACCCTAATGCATTGGACGTGAAAATTGCTGCAAGAAAGCCATAACCAATATTGAAAAAAATCAAAGAAACTTGAAAATTGTTTTCAATCTTCCAGGTCAATTCAAGGACTTTGGTTGTTTCTAACACATTGTTGGAAGTCTCAGGGACACATTGCAATCAAAACCACACGCCAAAGCTCAAGAAATCCATCTACACAGACCCACGGTTTGCATATCTTTCCCATAATCGAAACTCATAATTCATAAGCATTTGATGTGATTTTTTGCTTGTTTTGTATTGTTAAAGACCACAGGAAACTAATGGCATAAGCTAATTGGATTATAATGCGCAGAATTGAAAGTTACCATTGACAAATATTAGGGTTCATAAACCTTGAATTTGGGGATTCAGTAACCAGGGAAAATTGGAACCTCTAATGCACATGGTTGAACTCGTTGCATTCAGACGAATCTAACGGGATCATCGCGCCATATTTATATAGCCTAGGGAGCTAATCGCTATTATTCCTCGTTCCATATTGTGGGGGTTAAAAACCCCCGCTATCTGTTTGTGTTTTACACGAAATATGAGGAAGACGAAGGACGTGGCGATATGCTGTTGGGTAATTCAAATGGCGCGCGTTTTCGTTTATGTTACAGCACATGCATTGATTTTGTAATATTATATTTCCTTATTATCATACTAACAAATGCAGCGTAATGGCTCAGTGGTGGATGCGTTGTCCAAGAATCATTGGGACCTGGGTTCGATTCCCAGGTCCCCCAAATCCCTTGTTTCTATTTTTTCCAATGTATTCACATGCAGGCTGTTGAATGTTGTCCACCATATACCCCACTCATCCAAGCGCCAGGTGGCTGGCAAGGCAGATCTGAAGGCAAAAGATGGGCGACTACCATGCTCTCTAGTCAAAGCACGCCTGGACAATTGCCAAAGTTAAATGGACTGGTGGCTTAATGGGCCTGAAATTTCCAGAACAAACCTCCTAATGGGCCCATCACCCCCCTGGTTTCTTTATATTTTCTACTTTATCTATTTAATTGTTTACTATTATTATTATTATTTATTTAACTAACATAATTTTCATAATGACATAATAAAATCAGAAAATGTAAATATTTTTATTATTATTATTATTTATTAATTCCACTTTATTTTTGTAAATAAATTCTAAATATAATTAATTTAGTTTAATTAGGTTTAATTTTGACTTTTTCACAATAAATAAAATTAGCCTAGAATTAGGGTTTTGATAATTTTAATTTCTTTTTATTTATTTCATTAAAACATAAAAAACACAAAAATACTTTTTTTTGTAATTATTTAATTAATTAGTTATTAGGTTTAATATTTAATTAAATGCAAAAAAGGACCAAAATTCCATTCTTTTCTCAAAAAGGGTCAAAACCCTAAGACTTTTCCCGATTCAATTTTTCGCGCGCATGTTTATTCTTGATTTATTTTTTTGATCATATTTATGTATCTGCTCCGAGAATGTAATAGATAATTAGGACTTTTATCGCTTTCTTTATTTTCTCGCAATTTATCTTTTCAAGGGTTATGTTTTTGGCGATGTAAATACCCGACGCCTTGTAATAGCATAGATTTACTTTCCGCACTTTATTTTCCGCATAATTATTAACTGTTAACTATGCATGACAAGACTTGTGTGAAAATAAAATCAACTCGTAGCTAACCAAATAACATGTACAAGATAATTTTAAACTGAATCCTGACACACTCGCACATGCCACTCCTAGGGTACGCCTCACTTGGTTGCCTCGACGTGGTCATTAAGTATAGGGTGTTTTAGAGGTCGCCCTCCTGTCTAAAGATCCAGTTGCCTCGAAACGGTTGCCTCAGATAAAAAAGGATCTAGGACATTAGGGTTACCGCTAAGGCGTCCTACTATTGCTTTGGTGACCACACATGTCCCTATAATCGAATTGACCCGAATAACTCCAATGACGGTGCTACCTACTTCTCAATAGTGGGATAGTACTGTCTAAAGGACTCTTACACAGCTTAATTCCTTAGAGTAGGTAGATTTCTCCTGGGTACTTGCTCTTTCAAAAAACAAAAACAACTTTTCGCACCTACACTTTCAAAAAGTTTTCAAACAAATACTTCATACACTCTTGAGGACTGATACAAGAGTTACCTAGAAGTTTTCAGAATGAAACTTTTTCAAAACCCACAAACACAAGAAAAGAAAACAATTTTTGAAAACATAGTGAGCAAGTACCTAAGAGCCCGTGGATAACCACGGATAGAAAGGGTGCTAACACCTTCCCTTTCTATAATCTACCTCCCGAACCGAGAAACATCTCGAAGAGGAATTTTGATGTGCTTTTGTCCTTTCCTTGTTGGAGAACATAAAAGACGGTAGCGACTCTTGCTTACCGCGACATTTCGCGAACCAGCATTCCAAAACAATCAGTTCTATTTCCACCGATCACAGAACTGGCGACTCTGCTGGGGAACTTATAAGTGAGGTGTACTTTAGGATTAGATCATTTATGTTTTCAATTGTATGCCTTGTTTGCTTTAACTTTGTGGGCTTGCATCGGAGTTTCATAGATCCTAACCCAGATCTGGGGAATACCCTTTAGGTAGCAATAAGCTGTGAGGGACCTGTCCGGCGTAGACCGACACGGGTGAAGCAGTAGCTACGTTGGTGTGACACCTTGGTCTATACCGATATCCCTTGTGTTGGAACTAGGAGAATATGGGTCTTCTGAGGAGTCATTAAGCACCAACCGACCTTAGAACCCTAAATTGACCCAACTTGGCCATAGAACAGTAGCAGTATGCTACACTCATTGAGGCTAAACTCTCGCGATGGTTCTGGCCGCAAGAAAAGATTGCGAAGCTAGAGTTATGACCGATTGAGGGTAGTCAGTGATATTGAGATCCTCTAGAACCCGGTTACTATTTTTTAGGACAGGTCTTAACCAACGAAACTGAAAGAGGGTAGTACCTAAACTTCATGTTGGCCTAAACTCTAAGGGATGTCTTGTGTGACTTGTGTGCCTTATCATGTTTGCCTTTTGTGAATACTTGTGGTGTGCTTTATCATAACATCATACCATCATACCATTGCATGCATCCTGCATAAGGACTGACCCATTTCAAAGACAAGAGGGTTTCATCTTTGCTCTGTTTTGTAGGACATTATGATGCCCATGCGAAGGAATACTATCCGGCTCAACTTTGTTCACCCACCTGATTTGCTTAAAGAATTGGTTGACAGAATTCCAAATACTACTTCCTTCATCCAGAGGCATGGTTCTCTTCTCGGTTTAGTCACTTCAAAATGGGACCAACAGCTGATGAGTGTCCTGACCCAGTTTTATGATCCCTTATACCATTGCTTCACCTTTCAAGACTTCCAGCTGGTCCCTACCCTGGAAGAATTCTTTGATTTGCTTGGTATCCATGTTTTGGAACAGACTCCATTCACTGGTTGGGAAAAGACTCTTAGGCTTGAGGAGATTGCAGCAGCCATTCCCTTGACCACCAAGGAGGTAATGGATAACTGGGAGACTAGAAGTGAAGTTAAGGGCTTTTTGGCTAAGTTTCTGATTGGTAAAGCTAACAGTTTCTGGAATGACTTAGACTTCAGGGCGTACGAAGACATTCTGGCTCTCTTAATCTATGGTCTGGTTTTGTTTCCAAATCCTGATAACTTTGTCAATATCAACGCCATAAGGATCTTCATCTCTCGGAATCCTGTACCCACTCTCTTGGGTGATATCCTGCAACAACGCTATGCTCGTACTGCCCGAAGACGGGGAACTCTGTGGTGTTGTGCTCCTTTGTTAGTGAGGTGGTTTATTCCGCACCTCCCTAAGTTCGTGCTGAAGAACAAAGAAGGAAGGGGTTGGGCTCATAGGTTAATGTATCTCACTGATAATGACATCATTTGGACTCTCAGAGGTTTGGATGAAGTGGCCGTTATTGATTGTTGCGGAGAGTATCCTAATGTTCCATTGATTGGTACCCAGGGAGGAATCTCATATAATCCATGTTTAGCTCTCTGTCAGTTTGGAAGAGCCAGAAGAGCAGGGCCTTATAAGATGTTGATACCTCACATCAGTTTTGAGTTTCAGGTAGACAGTGACGAGCTGCGTCGTAGATTCATCCGGGCTTGGGACAGAATTCACAAAGCTGACCCACATGAGTTGGGACCGAAGACTTCTCTGCCTATGGAATCCTACTATAGATGGGTCCGCCTCCGTGCTCAGAAGTTAGGTATGCCATACGAAGCTGTCAGACCTATTATTCTTGAATTTCCTGATAGAGACGGGGTTCCGCCAACTGTACTCCCTCCTCAGATACCCACTGATGTTGATACACTGAAGAGGTCTTGGGCGTAACTGCAGGAAGAACGGGATTCTTATCGGGAAAGGTTCAATGAACAAGAACAGAAAATCCAGAAGCTGACCAAGCAATTGGAGAATGAGCGGATCCTAAATGACTATATCCGTACCGAGAAGAAGAGGCCATGGGAGCACTGATGGACTTTGGATGTTTCTTTTACAGCTTTCATTTCCTTTTCAGTATTTTCATTTATGTAACGCCTAAGGGCAATTTCTTGAACAATTTAAAGTTTGAATCTAATAAAGTTTGTTTCCCTTTTGTCTACAAAGTTGAATCCCGGTTGTCTTTGAAAACATAAATCATACGCATCTCCATGCATCATGTGCATAACAGGTACTCTCTTTTACAGGTCACTCATCTTCTTCGCTGTTTATTTCAACAATCATCATGTCTTCTGAACCTAATACTGAACAAGCTATCAAGGCCCTCCAGGCCCAGAATGCCCAGTTCCAAGAGTTGGTCATGAGCTTAGCCCAGGGTCAACAGGAGTTGAAGACTCTGATTCTGAAGAAGAAGAAGAGGAGGACTGTGTTGTTCAACGCTAGACGCAGATTTGGGAATGGACTACAAAATGAGGCTGATCTGGCTACTTCCTCTGTAGGGAAAGACAGTCCTCAAGAGAGAAGGGTTCCTAGTCCTGTGGTCTCCGACAACGAGACATATTATAATGGTGAGCAGTACCCTCCTACTGAGGACAGGTACAAACAGCTGGAGGACCGTTTAAGTGCTATGGAGATCCAACATGTGCCCGGGTTAGACTTTGGAGACCTAGGCTTATCCTCTGGGGTGGTGATCCCCCACAAGTTCAAGGCGCCTGCTTTTGCAAAGTACGACGGAGCTTCCTGTCCTAAACTGCATCTCAGATCATATGTAAGGAAGATCCAACCTTATACAGCTGACAAAAATCTATGGATCCATTTCTTCCAGGATAGTCTTTCAGGGACTCAACTCAAATAGTTCTATCAGCTAGATGGAGCTAGCATTTGTAACTGGGAGGACTTGGCTACTGCGTTTTATAAGCAGTATCAATATAATTCCGACCTCGCTCCTACGCGTACCCAACTCCAGGGTATGTCACTAGGGACGGGTGAAGGATTTAAGGAGTATGTGCAAAAGTGGAGAGACCTGGCTGGAAGGGTGCAGCCACCTTTGATTGACCGTGAGCTCGTTGATATGTTCTTAGGGACCTTGTCTGGTCCGTTTTTCAACCATCTGATTGGGAATTCTTCTGCTGGGTTTACAGATCTGATCTTGATTGGTGAGAGGATAGAAGCTGGTATCAAGTCTGGGAAGATACAAAAAGGGGTCTCCTCGAGCTCTGAAAAGAAACCATTCAAGAAAGAATCTAGTGTTGTTTATGGTTCCAGGAGACAAAATAAACCGGAACGCCGCCAAGCTGTCAACACGGTGGTAATTTCAAAGCCTACTGCTGCTCCTCGGCAATATAACCAACCAAGGGGTGAGAGACCTAGAAGGCAGTTCACTCGACTCAGTATGACCTTGTCTCAGATTTTGCCGCAACTACTGTCAACCAATCTGGTAACTATAAAAGAAGCTCCGAAGGTTGTAAACACAACATCTCCAAAGTACAATCCTAACGCCCGCTGCGCTTACCACTCTGACCGCCCGGGGCATACTACAGATAATTGTTGGGCTCTGAAGAATAAGGTTCAGGACCTTATTGATGCTAAAGAAATAGAGTTTGAGGCGCCCGAAAGGCCCAATGTTGTGACTGCTCCCATGCCCAAGCATGGAGTGAATGTTGTAGAGGAAGACCTGTATGTAGCCTCTGTGGATGATATTGTTACTCTGCTATTGACCATCAAGAGGAACCTGTTGCTAGCCGGTTTATTTCCGGGATGTAGTAAAGGTTGCCATCTATGTTCTGTTTCACCTGCTGGTTATCCTTTGTTGAAGTCAGGCGTCCAAAACCTGATGGATAACAAGGAGATCTTGTTCGAGAAGATTGTTGTTCCTGCTATCCCTACTGAAGAAGTGTCCATTGTTACTATTTTCAACAACTCTCATAAGGCTCCCTCAAAGAAGTCTGTCAAAATCATGTCTGCTCAGAAGGTTGCACCCATCATTATCACTGTTCCAGGGCCCATCCCCTATACATCTGACAAAGATGTCCCGTGGCACTATGGGGCAGATGTTTATATGCTTGGAGTTAAACAAGAGTTTGATACTAGTACCGGCGTCAGCAACATCACTGGGCCTGCCAAAGTCACCCGCAATGGTAGGCTCTTCTCACCTGATATTGCGCCACCAGCTATCCAGAGACCTCTTGTCATCACACCGGTAAGTGTGCCTATTTCCCTTCCTGACCAAGTTCCTATTTCTACCCCTGCTGCCGAGTCATCTGATGCTCGAGGCAAAGGGATTGCTACTGATATGCCTGCCCAGACGGAGGCACCGAAGACAACCACTGTTGAGGCTTCCAAGCAAGAGATGGAAGAGATTCTTAAGATTATCAAGAAGAGTGATTTCAATGTAGTTGAGCAGCTGGGGCATACCCCATCTAAAATTTCTATGCTATCACTGTTGTTGTGTTCAGAGGCCCATGCCAAGGCTCTGATTACCTTCCTGAAGATGGCCCACGTGCCACAAGAGACATCAGCTGATCAATTTACCAATTGTGTGGCCAACTTAACTGCTGATAATGGTTTGGGTTTCTCCAACACTGATCTGACTGCTAAAGGGAAGAACCATAACGATGCCCTGCATGTCTCCATTGAATGCAGGGGCACTACTCTTGCCCATGTGCTGGTTGACACTGGTTCCTCGTTAAACGTATTGCCCAAGAAGGCTCTAGACAGGCTGGATTGTGAGGGTTTGGAGCTGAAGCCAAGTAACATTGTTGTTCGGGCCTTTGACGGGTCCAAAAGGATGGTACATGGTGAGGTTGACATTCCAATCAGAGTTGGTTCGCAGGTCTTTGATTCTACCTTCTATGTGATGGACATCCGACCGTCCTACTCTTGTTTGCTGGGTCGCCCATGGATCCACAAAGCCGGAGTTGTGACCTCCACACTACATCAGAAGCTGAAATACCCGGTCAGAGGGAAGATTGTGACAGTTCAGGGGGAGGAGGAATACATGGTCAGCCACCTCAACTCGTTCTGGTACATAGAAATTGATGGGGAGTTCATTGAGACCCCCTTTCAACACTTTGAAGAGGTTCGTCAGATACTGGCGTCAGCAGAAACTGTGATTGAAGATCCTCCGTTGAAGATGGCTTCCTTAAAGGATGCCCGGACTGTTATTGAGAAGGGTGAGTGTGCAAACTGGGCCGACTTCCTGATTTCACTCCGAAGACTGACAAGTTTGGTTTGGGTTTCACTGCAGAGGCTCAGAGGGCTGTTCGTAAAGCAAGGATTGGAAGACCTCCTATGTTCATCACCAACCCGGGAGTAAATGCTATTGAAGACGATGTGGAGGAATCTGAATTCGACAGCTGGATCTACCGAACGACCAACGGTGGACCAAGCAACTGGACTGTGAAAGACTTCACACCTATTACTTTTGTCACTCAGTAATGAACTCCTTTGTTTTGAATTTGTAACAGACAATAATTTGAAACTTTTATGGCCCGGTGTCTTACCCGGGGCACCGTGGCTTCATTTGTGAGGGCTTTTGTGTGTCATTTTCATATATCATTAATAAAAGCATTGGATGTTTTTTGCATTTCAAATCTTGCGCTCCTTCTCTTTCTGTATTATATATTGCAAAACAGCTATATTTACACACACTCACCTATACAGGTTGCAATCCACTCTGGATCTCACTGGTAACGACTCTGCTACTGCCAGTTATGACTTCGAAAATCCGATCAACTTAGCCGAAGACGAAGGTGAAGATGATTGCGAAGTGCCTGGTGAGCTTACAAGACTATTACTCCAGGAAGAGAGGGTCATTCAGCCACATGAAGAGCCGGTGGAAACGGTAAATCTGGGTACTGAGACAGACAGAAAGGAAGTCAAGATTGGTGCCAATCTGGAGTCTAGTGTGAAACAGCGGTTGATTCAGATGCTGCATGATTATGTGGAAATCTTTGCCTGGTCCTACGAAGACATGCCTGGGTTGGATACCGACATTGTGGTTCATCATCTGCCTACCAAGGAAGACTGTCCTCCAGTAAAACAGAAGGTCCGCCGTATGCGTCCAGAGATGTCCGAGAAAATCAAAGCCGAGGTTATGAAACAATTTGACGCCGGTTTTCTAGTAGTGACTTCTTACCCTCAGTGGGTTGCCAACGTGGTTCCAATGCCGAAGAAGGATGGTAAGGTCTGAATGAGTGTTGATTACAGGGATTTGAACAGGGCGAGCCCCAAAGATGATTTCCCTCTACCTCACATCGACGTTCTAGTGGACAACACTTCTCAGCATAAGGTATTCTCCTTCATGGACGGTTTCTCCGGTTACAATCAAATCAAGATGGCTCCTGAAGACATGGAGAAGACCACCTTTGTTACTCAGTGGGGCACCTTTTGCTACAAGGTCATGCCTTTTGGGTTGAAAAATGATGGGGCAACCTACCAACGTGCCATGGTTGCTTTGTTTCATGACATGATCCACCATGAGATCGAAGTATACGTCGATGATATGATTGCAAGGTCCCAAACCGAGGAGGAACACCTTGACCATCTACAGAAGCTGTTTGATCGTCTAAAGTTGTACAAGCTAAGGTTGAACCCGAACAAGTGCACCTTTGGGGTAAGATCTGGAAAACTGCTAGGCTTCGTCGTGAGCGACAAAGGTATTCAAGTGGACCCTGCCAAAGTGAAAGCCATACAAGAGATGTCAGTTCCCAAGACAGAGAAAGAAGTCAGAGGCTTTCTAGGGCGGCTGAACCACATTGCCCGATTCATCTCGCACCTAACTGCTACCTGTGAACCAATCTTCAAGCTGCTGAAGAAAGATCAAGTAGTACGTTGGAACGATGAATGTCAGGCCACTTTCGAAAGAATCAAAGAGTATCTCCAAGAACCACCCATTCTTATGCCACCGGTTGAAGGGAGACCTCTAATCTTATACTTGACAGTACTTAACAGCTCGATGGGGTGTGTGCTGGGGCAGCATGACGAGTCTGGCCGAAAAGAGAATGCTATTTATTACCTTAGCAAAACGTTTACCGACTGTGAGACCCGATACTCACTGCTCGAGAAAACTTGTTGCGCTGTGGTATGGGCTGCTCGCCGGCTGAGACAGTATATGTTGACTCACACTACTCTGTTGATTTCAAAAATGGATCCAATAAAGTACATCTTCGAAAAGCCTGCTCTGTCCGGAAGAATAGCAAGATGGCAGATGATCTTAACTGAATATGACATCCAGTACACAACTCAGAAAGCAATCAAGGGAAGTGTATTGGCAGACCATTTGGCACAATTAGCAGTGGACGATTACCAGTCGATGAACTTTGAATTTCCAGACGAGAATATCATTGTGGTGACTGATTGTGAAATACCTGGACCGAATGAAAGACCTGAGGAAGGATCCCGATGGTCTATGCACTTTGACGGAGCCTCCAACGCTTTGGGTAATGGTATTGGCGATGTGATCATATCTCCAAAAGGCTCTCATACTCCACTTACCGCCCGACTATGTTTCAACTGCACCAACAACATGGCGGAGTATGAAGCATGCATCATGGGTCTTCGAGCCGCAATTGACTTAAGAATCAAGTTTCTGAGTGTCTTCGGAGATTCCGCTCTCGTGATCAGCTAGATCAAAGGCGAGTGGGATACGAAACACCCAAATCTTATTCCCTACAAGGAGTACATGTTGACATTGATCCCCCATTTCGAGGAGATAACTTTTGAACACTTTCCAAGAGAGGAGAATCAGTTGGCGGACGCGTTAGCTACGATGTCTTCCATGTTCAAAGTAAAATGGGACAACGAGGCTTCCCGGATCATTATCTGGAAATTGGATGAACCTGTACATTGCTGTGATCTTGAGGTCGAAGAGGTAACAGAAAAGCCTTGGTATCATGAAGTAAAGAGGTACTTGGAAGCCCAAGAATACCCCGAGGGTGCATCTGTTAATGACAAAAAGTTTCTGAGAAGGTTCGCGGCAAAGTTCTTCCTCAGCAATGAAATTCTCTACAAACGAAACCATGATTCAACCTTACTCCGTTGTGTGGATAAAACTGAAGCAGAAAGAATCATGGCAGAGATGCATGAGGGCACCTTCGGAACGCATTCCAGTGGACACACCATGGCAAAGAAAATCCTTTGGGCAGGATATTACTGGTCCACAATGGAAGCCGACTGTTATCAACATTCTCGGACGTGTCACAAATGCCATATCTATGCTGATAAGGTGCATATTCCTCCAGTCCCTTTGAACGTCTTGACAGCACCTTGGCCTTTTGCAATGTGGGGCATTGATATGATCGGCGAGATCAGACCTATGGCATTCAACGGGCATCGCTTCATCCTAGTAGCGATTGATTACTTCACGAAGTGGGTCGAAGCAGGTTCCTTTGCTACCGTAACCAAGAATGTCGTGGCACGGTTCATTCGGCACAACCTGATTTGTCGATACGGGGTACCAGAGAGGATCATTACGGACAATGGTACCAATCTTAACAACAAGATGATCACTGAGCTCTGCGAGCAATTCAAGATACAGCACCACAACTCTTCTCCCTACCGACCGAAGATGAATGGGGCTGTAGAAGCAGCGAATAAGAATATCAAGAAGATTGTACAGAAGATGACAGTGACCTACAAAGATTGGCACGAGATGTTACCGTTTTCTCTTCATAGGTACCGTACCTCAGCACGGACGTCAACAGGGGTAACACCCTTTTCCTTGGTCTATGGCATGGAGGCAGTCTTGCCTATTGAAGTCCAGATACCCTCTCTCCGGATAATGAAGGATGCAGGTTTGAACGAAGATGACTGGATACAGACCCGGCTTGATCAATTAAACCTAATTGACGAAAAGAGACTCACTGCTATTTGTCACGGTCAGACGTACCAAAAACGAATGATCAAGGCATTTAACAAGAAAGTCAGACGACGAGAGTATCAAGTCGGAGACCTGGTAATCAAGCGCATCATCCTACCTCAAGGTGATCCCAGGGGCAAATGGACCCCTACGTACGAAGGGCCATTTGTGGTTAAGAACATCTTCTCAGGAGGAGCAATGATTCTAACTACCATGGATGGTGACGACCTTCCTCATCCCGCCAATGCAGATATAGTAAAAAGATACTACGCATGATAAAAGACCCGCTAGGTCGACTGGCCTAGGCAAAAATAAGGGCTTCCCGGCGAACCAAAAGGATTCGGGCAAAAATAAGGGATGAAATGAAAAAATCTGTACACCCGGCAAGTCGAAAACCTGAAAAGGCGGCTTGGGAAAAAATGGGTATCCCGGTGGACTGAAAACCCGAAAGGGTGGTCCGGGAAAAAGTTAGGGATAAGCGTAATACTATGTCTCATTGGACCACCTTGCATCCAGACTTCGGCATCAAATATCAGGCTCAGACGGCACCAATCAATCAGCTTCATCTCCAACTAAGCAGCAAAGTGATGAGACACTTGAAGACATAAAGGCGATAGCAGAGTTGGAACCCAGTGGGATTTTTCACATAGCTGTTTTGTTTTCTTTTCACAAAATTGTATAAACTCTACTTTGTCCGGAGGCGTTCTCTTACTAGGACGTCAGCCTCTTGTACACAAAACGCCTATTTACAGGCAAATTTCAAAATCAATACAAGCTCATTTTTCCAGACAAATTGCCATTTATTTTTTTCCTTTATCTGTTTTGTTTTGCAAAGAACGTCCAATGTTCATTTTTGATATATGCATTTGACATTAATTGCTAACTCATAAATACTTGCATGTGAAACAAAGGAATAATTACGGGTGATATCAGAAACAGGGGCAATAAGCATTGTCCAAGTGGTCTAGTTGCTCTATCCACCAAGGTATGAAGGTAGGTTCGGCTGAAGAATGTAACCAGGATACCTTCACTCCTCGCAGAGTAAGACAAATCAGCAATACTCTCCTCAAGCAGAGTTGGTCTCCCATCAGCCCCGAAAAGGCACAGTATCTCCAGCAAGTCAGCAACACTCTCCCCAAGCAGAGTTAGGCTACTGTCAGCCCTAAGGAAGTTGGATATCCCCAGAAGATCTCAATATTCTCCAGCAGAATATACAGATATTCCTCAGCAAGCATCCCCGGCAGTCTTAATATAAGATTGTTCCCCGGCGGAATACCAGACACCCCAGTGGAGCCATTCCCCAGTGCAATCCAAAAAGTTTCCCCAGGAGAGTTGAGCCATCTCCCCAGTAGATGCTGGAAGCTTATCACCTGAAGAGTACAAATGCATCTCTCCCCAGACATATTCAGAAGGTATTCCCCACCAGAGTCTAACTGGGTTATCCTCAGCGAATTACAACGAAAAGACCGTCCTCGGCGAAGTTCTTCCTATCCCCAGCGGAGTTCATCAAATTCCCCAACAGAGCTTATCAACAGGAATCCCCAGCGGAGTTATCATCAAAATCTCAGCGAAGTATCTCTTCCCCACAGAGTAGTTCCCCGCAGAATAATCTCTTTGCCAGGTTTATTCCCCAACGGAGTCATCTTCTCCTACAGGTCTATTCCTGCAATCATCTTCGTTCATCATCCCCAGCGGAAACGAAGAACTCTACTCTTCAACATCAGCCCAGGATCCAACGAACTCCCCGGCATTCGTCAAGGATTTATTTTCCCAGACGAAAATACGTTCATAAACATTTCACATCTCCTATTTACATACAAGATAAAGTGCATACGACACAATCTCATTTATTCCTGAGAACATCATGACATCATGCATTTCATACATCATGACATTGCATACAACTAATGTTTTGCCTTTTTAGGAAGAGATCAATCAAAAGATTTTACCATCAACTTCTGAAGTTCCAGATTCGATACCTGTATCTAGCCAGGGCATATCTATAGACGACTAATTCCAGATTCGATACATGTATCTAGCCAGGGCATATCTGTAGACGACTAATTCCAGATTCGATACCTGTATCTAGCCAGGGCATATCTGTAGACGACTAATTCCAGATTCGATACCTGTATCTAGCCAGGGCATATCTGTAGACGACTAATTCCATATTCGATACCTGTATCTAGCCATGGCATATCTGTGAGCGACTGATTAGAGGTTTACACCTGTATCCAGCCAGGAAAGCTATCTCGACCAACCTTTTGAAGTTCCAGATTCGATACATGTATCTAGCCAGGGCATGTCTGTAAGCGATTGATTGTAGATCTATACCTGTATCTAGCCAGGAAAGTATCTGCATGAAGAGTTTGAAGATCAATACATGTAGCAAGCCAGGAAGTCATCTTTCATTCTCAGGTCAGAGGTCTACACCTGTATCCATCCAGGAAAGCTATCTCGACCAACCTTTTGAAGTTCCAGATTCGATACCTGTATCTAGCCAGGGCATATCTGTGAGCGATTGATTGTAGATCTATACCTGTATCTAGCCAGGAAAGTATCTGCATGAAAAGTTTAAAGATCAACACCTGTAACAGGCCAGGAAATTATCTTTCATTCTTAGGTCAGAGGTCTACACCTGTATCCAGCCAGGAAAGCTATCTCGACCAACCTTTTGAAGTTCCAGATTCGATACCTGTACCTAGCCAGGGCATATCTGTGAGCGATTGATTGTAGATCTATACCTGTATCTAGCCAAGAAAGTTATCTACATGAAGAGTTTGAAGATCAATACCTGTAACAGGCCAGGAAATTATCTTTCTTTCTCAGGTACGCAAGTTCTTGCTAAGGAATCTCTTACGCGATCAACATCTCCAAATGGCATCTATAAGCCCATTCCCGACAAGATTCTGTCACATCTCCAGATGGCATCTATAAGCCCATCCTCCTATCCATCATCTCTCCAAATGGCATCTGTAAGCCCATTCCCGATATCACATTGTTGATACTAATACCATGTGAGTGCAAATTTCTGGGCACTCTAGTGTTCAATCATCTTCCACCTTCGGATCACGAAAGGCCCGAAAGCCAATCCACATCCTCAGGTTTAAGAAGATTGAACAGGGGCAACTGTTGTACCCCAAAATTTTCCCTCCCATATTCTTCAAGATTTATCAAGAATCATCTTCAAATGGTTCAAGATTTCTCAAGGATTGCACAGTCAAAAGCTTCATTTGCTTCACAATCAACTGCAAGGGTAAAATGGTCATTTTGCAGTCAAAAGTCAGGATTTTTGGTCAACATCTTATTTTGAGCTCACAATTATCATTTGATCAAGTCTTGATCATGATTCCACAAGCATGGCTCAAAAATCATCAAGATGCAAGAAGTTACTATTTTGGGACAGCAGAAAAGTCAACTGTATCTTGACCAAGGCATAACCTTTTCATGGTTCATCAGAAAAATCCCATCCAATGCTCATTTTGAAGGGGATGACATTTCCTACAACTCCTCTTCACATTCCAAGTCCAAGAAATGCTCTCATAAAAAGTTATCAATTTCTACATTATAGGTCAATTTCAAAAGTCAACAAAAATACACTTTAAGTCAAAGACCATAACTTGAGATTGGTAAATCCAAATGACATGGGACCAAAGGCATTGGTTATAGGACTTCAAGACCTTTCCAAAATGTCCAAGAACATGTTCATAGGATCAAAATTGAGCAAGATATGCATTGGAGAAGTTGGGAAATTTTTGTGAATTTGCAAAAGTCAACTTTGCTCAAAACACTTTGTTTTTGCTAATGGGCCTCAAATTTCTTCTTGAATCTTTATCCAAGGCCTATGCACGACCCATCAATCTTAAATTGATTTATTTTCTTATTTTTATTAATTAATTGGATTTTTAATTGATTTTAATTCATTTAATTAATTTAAAATGTAGGAAAATATCAAGATGTGGCTTTTCAATCTTTTCATGAAGCAAATATGACCTACAAGAGCTGGCAAATTCGTGTGCACATCAAGGGGACAAAAATCTCCAAGTTTGGCATGTTTTTCCAATCAAAAAGATTGAAAAATATTTGATTTTCAATCAAATATTGAAACATCAATACAATGGATTTCTTGGCCAAGATTTAACCTAAACTCAGTCTCCTATATATACACAACTCAACCCTAATGCATTGGACGTGAAAATTGCTGCAAGAAAGCCATAACCAATATTGAAAAAAATTAAAGAAACGTGAACATTGTTTTCAATCTTCCAGGTCAATTCAAGGACTTTGGTTGTTTCTAACACATTGCTGGAAGTCTCAGGGACACATTGCAATCAAAACCACACACCAAAGCTCAAGAAATCCATCTACACAGACCCACGATTTGCATATCTTTCCCATAATCGAAACTCATAATTCATAAGCATTTGATGTGATTTTTTGCTTGTTTTGTATTGTTAAAGACCATAGGAAACTAATGGCATAAGCTAATTGGATTATAATGCGCAGAATTGAAAGTTACCATTGACAAATATTAGGGTTCATAAACCTTGAATTTGGGGATTCAGTAACCAGGGAAAATTGGAACCTCTAATGCACATGGTTGAACTCGTTGCATTCAGACGAATCTAACGGGATCATCGCACCATATTTATATAGCCTAGGGAGCTAATCGCTATTATTCCTCGTTCCATATTGTGGGGGTTAAAAACCCCCGCTACCTGTTTGTGTTTTATAGGAAATATGAGAAAGATGAAGGATGTGGCGATATGCTGTTGGGTAATTCAAATGACGCGCATTTTCGTTTATGTTACAGCACATGCATTAATTTTGTAATATTATATTTCCTTATTATCATACTAACAAATGCAGCGTAATGGCTCAGTGGTGGATGCGTTGTCCAAGAATCATTGGGACCTGGGTTCGATTCCCAGGTCCCCCAAATCCCTTGTTTCTATTTTTTCCAATGTATTCACATGCAGGTTGTTGAATGTTGTCCACCATATACCCCACTCATCCAAGCGCCAGGTGGCTGGCAAGGCAGATCTGAAGGCAAAAGATGGGTGACTACCATGCTCTCTAGTCAAAGCACGCTTGGACAATTGCCAAAGTCAAATGGACTGGTGGCTTAATGGGCCTGAAATTTCCAGAACAAACCTCCTAATGGGCCCATCACCCCCTGGTTTGTTTATATTTTCTACTTTATTTATTTAATTGTTTACTATTATTATTATTATTATTATTTATTTAACTATCATAATTTTCATAATGACATAATAAAATCAGAAAATGTAAATATTTTTATTATTATTATTATTTATTAATTCCACTTTATTTTTTTAAATAAATTCTAAATATAATTAATTTAGTTTAATTAGGTTTAATTTTGACTTTTTCACAATAAATAAAATTAGCCTAGAATTAGGGTTTTGATAATTTTAATTTCTTTTTATTTATTTCATTAAAACATAAAAAACACAAAAATACTTTTTTTTGTAATTATTTAATTAATTAGTTATTAGGTTTAATATTTAATTAAATGCAAAAAAGGACCAAAATTCCATTCTTTTCTCAAAAAGGGTCAAAACCCTAAGACTTTTCCCGATTCAATTTTTCGCGCGCATGTTTATTCTTGATTTATTATTTTTTGATCATATTTATGTATCTGCTCCGAGAATGTAATAGATAATTAGGACTTTTATCGCTTTCTTTATTTTCTCGCAATTTATCTTTTCAAGGGTCATGTTTTTGGCGATGTAAATACCCGACGTCTTGTAATAGCGTAGATTTACTTTCCGCGCTTTATTTTCCGCACAATTATTAACTGTTAACTATGCATGACAAGACTTGTATGAAAATAAAATCAACTCGTAGCTCACCAAATAACATGTACAAGATAATTTTAAACTGAATCCTGACACACTCGCACATGCCACTCCTAGGGTACGCCTCACTTGGTTGCCTCGACGTGGTCATTAAGTATAGGGTGTTTTAGAGGTCGCCCTCCTGTCTAAAGATCCAGTTGCCTCGAAACGGTTGCCTCGGATAAAAAAGGATCTAGGACATTAGGGTTACCGCTAAGGCGTCCTACTATTGCTTTGGTGACCACACATGTCCCTATAATCGAATTGACCCGAATAACTCCAACGACGGTGCTACCTACTTCTCAATAGTGGGATAGTACTGTCTAAAGGACTCTTATACAGCTTAATTCCTTAGAGTAGGTAGATTTCTCCTGGGTACTTGCTCTTTCAAAAAACAAAAACAACTTTTCGCACCTACACTTTCAAAAAGTTTTCAAACAAATACTTCATACACTCTTGAGGACTGATACAAGAGTTACCTAGAAGTTTTCAGAACGAAACTTTTTCAAAACCCACAAACACAAGAAAAGAAAACAATTTTTGAAAACATAGTGAGCAAGTACCTAAGAGCCCGTGGATAACCACGGATAGAAAGGGTGCTAACACCTTCCCTTTCTATAATCTACCTCCCGAACTGAGAAACATCTCGAAAAGGAATTTTGTTGTGCTTTTGTCCTTTCCTTGTTGGAGAATATAAAAGACGGTGGCGACTCTTGCTTACCGCGACATTTCACGAATCAGCATTCCAAAACAGTCAGTTCTATTTCCACCGATCACACCAGTCATTGGTGCATCATTTATGATCGCCAACATGCCAGCTATAGCTCAGTGTACCCATGGCCCCATTTGTGTCGGCGGGCTAGTCACTATAATAATGGAGGCCTTATCCCTACGGTCATCTTTGTCACGCCTTACACCATACGCCAGATACTATACCATGGATATCCCTTTTTGTTTTAACATATCTTTGATTGGTAACCTCAACCCACCTTACTTTCAGCTGCTTGTCCGAAATGACCCTGTCTATTACTTCCAATTGACTAGCCCTGAGTACACAAGTGTCTATACTAAGAAAAACTGGCTATATAACCTAGAAAAGATAGATGAACATGACCCTGAGAGGGAGGAGAGAAACTCGTCCACACCTACCGGTTACCATGACTATACACCATCATAATACCCTACACTTCCCCTTGTTACTGAAGTTGTTGACGTCCCTATGGTTGATCATGTATATGTTATCACGACACTGCAGACAGATGTTACTACACTCCGAGGAGAGCTCGCCATCGTTAAAGATCATGTCAGCACACTTCGGCGTGACTTCTTTCATTTCATGGATGTCGTCACAGAGCAGTTTGATCATATTTATCAGCATTTGCACGCTACTGCCCCACCTCCAAGAGGTCCTAGTGCTCGATAGTTTTATTTCGGTGTCGCCCCAGTGAGGACACTGTTTGTTCTCAGTATGGGGGGTTTCATTATTATTTTCATTATTGCTTTATACTCATATTTTCAAATACTTTGTTAATTTCGGTTCTAAAATTTCAAATATCTATTTATCTATTCATTTCATATCTATATTTTTATTTCATAGTATTTATTTATTTTCATTTACAGTATTTATTTATTTTCATTTCATACTATGCAATTTAAATTATTATTCTTATTTATTTCACAGTATTTGTTTCTTATTTATTTATTTACCATATCATTCTTCCAATTCTACTATGTGCCACTAAATATCCCTTGCAAAAATACTACTCAAAGTATATGAATTAATTAATTAATGGAACCATGCTTCACTGCACGCGGTCAAACAAAGACATGCATCACTACACCCTGACGGACGTCAGGAAGCATGTGACGAACGTCAGGGATTGTCCCTTTGACTCTGACGAACGTCAGAGAGCACGTAACGAGCGGCAGAGCTTGTCTCCCATGTTTTCTCTTCCCGTGACCGTTGAACCATATTGAGACTTGCACGAAATTTTGTTTTAAAACCCCCACTACCCCATTTACTCCATTCATCCTTAACTTCCATAACCTCTCATATTCAAAATTCTCCCATAAACCTCATTAAATTTCCTACACAATAAAACCATCTATATAAACCTCTCTTCCATCCTTAGTTTCATCCCCACCACCCACCTTCCATCTCTTTATCACAAATACATTTTTTCTATCAAGTTCAAAATCATGGCCGCCCAAAGGAATCCACCAAACCAACCCGAACCCGACATGCGACATCTCGTGCTCCGACAAGGAGAAGTAGGTGAACTTCAAAAGGGAAGGTACATAAAATTTCATCGTCGAGGGCTAACATCCATGAGGTTCATCGACAACAACTGCTTGCAAGAATTGGGGTTGCAAACCCATATGCAAGGCTTGCTGAACAAAGCTGGCCTAAGCTTTATTAGCACGATGAACACACCAACTTACGAAGCTCTCACGTTGGAACTCTTAAGTTCCTACGCCTATCACACTTGTGATGATGCCGACGCACACCTAACGGGAGCCGCTCAATTTCGGATGTTCAACCGGGAGTACACACTCAGCCATGAAAATTTGAGCGACATATTTCATTTTCCCCGTGGGAATAATGTGCAATATTGCATTCCCCCGGAATTGGATTGGAATGGAAGTGCATACGCACTATGGGAGAGAATAACCGGTGAACCAAATGTTAATCTCGAAGCACGTTACGCCTCTTACATCCATAACCCGAACATTCGCTTCTTACACCGTGTTATGGCAAACACAGTATTTGGAAGGGCAAACAACAACAAAGTCAACACTAAAGAATTGTATGCGCTTCACTGTACCTTTTCACAAAACCTCCGTCTTAACCCCGTAACTTTAACGATGGCCCACATTCAAAACATCGTTACAAGAGACGGGACTACACCTTTTTGTATCGGAGGCATTGTCACCACAATCGCAGTTCACCTGAACTGGGGGGAAAGGATTCAACTCCTACCTCCGCTGCCAGCAGTTTATATGGATATTGATAACTATAGAGCTGGCCGCGTGATCAAAGTACGAGAAGCTGGAGGGTACTATCTAATGGTTAAGAATGCAAAAGTTCGTAGCGTGATCATGCCGAATCACAATCGTACTAATTTGGGTAATTCGAATAATTGGCTTTACAACCTGAACGCCCCAGAACCCGGAGAAAATGAGCAAGGAAATCAAGGTGAGGCCAACAACGTTGCCGCTGACGAAATCGAAGAAGAATTAGAGCAGCAAGATCCCCAACCACAACAAGCCAACAATCCCGCCACCATCGACGCAATCTATGCGGCAATAATGCAGCAAAACCAGCTGTCCACTCAACGCTACCAGAGCCTCGAGATGCACCAAATCGAGATGATGACTCTCATGCAACAAATGCAGAGAGACCAAAACGACTACACTTGCAGGCATGATCAGAGTATGCTGGAATTCACCACAGGAATGACGGAAGATATGCGAGCCTTAACACTTCGTATTGACGACTTGCATAACATCATATCTCAGAGAGACAGAGGCGAATCTTCCAGACACGGTGGGCAAGCACATCGAAGAGCGAGGAAACGTGGCCGATTTCAAAGACAATAGGAGGAAGAATGATTATCCAGTTTCCATTTCCCCTTTCCATATTCTGTCAATACATTGAGGACAATGTATGATTCAAGTATGGGGGAGGAAGTATTTCCCTTTTCCTAGTAATTTTTATTTTTCTTTGTAATTTCCCTTCCGTTATCTTTATTCCAATAAAAAATTTCTTTTATCAAGTTATCTACTAAAGCAATTTGTGTTCTTTTAGACTCCCCTTTCTTTTTGAGCCCTATAAAAAAATATTCGACTCACTCGACAAGTACATAGACTGCAAGATCTCTAATCATCAGGAATTGGGGCAAGATTAAGAGAAATTTCTACCGTCTAGACACTCTACAACCCCAGAGTATGATAGATCAGTTCAAGTACCTGTTATTCCAACACCCTGAGTTTAGTCTTTGTAGTAACCCTGAGTAGTTTATATTAGCAGTCAGCACCGTCTTAAACACAAACTACGCAGGAAGTCGATGAATATAAGTGGATGATATAATATTTCAACAAAATATTGCAAGGAAACACACCAATTAAATTGGACGATCCCTACCCAATCGCCTAATCCAAAGGATGTAAACCTTACAAAGTAACATGAAAATTCATTTGGTGGATGGTTCAGGAGCATCTGGTACTGAACTCGGTAGGGCAGATTACAGTCTGATCCCCCGCATCCAACCATTGAATTGAAAAAGGTTGCCACATTACTGTGCCAGAAACCTCTAAAGTTTAAAAGGATCATAACCACTAACCAACTGTTCTGCTATGTGCATGTAAAGATAAAGGGCTTAATGTGATTGGGCTAGAATGAAAAGGGCAAAACAAGACAAATACTCGAGGTAGGCTATGATAGAACCTGTAACTAGTTTACGTAAAATGGGACTGTCTAGTGTCATTGACGTAGTAATGGAGCATGAATCGAGGCATCAATTTTCTGACAAAAATACAACGCAACTATATATTAGTTGATCCGAATCATAACCATGCATCTGACCATGTTTAGAAAAACATCGTACTTAGAATTTGCTTGAGGACAAGCAAAGTTTAAGTATGGGGGAGTTTGATGACACACAAATATGTGATATTTCTGGCTTGATATACACAAAATATTTCTCATACTTTAGTTTAAATTAAATTATTTTATAGGTATTATGCAGGTATTTTTCTATTTTTGTAGATATGCATTAAGCTGAACACTTTGGAAGAAATGAAGAAAAAAGAGGTGCAAAACTAGCAAAAAGGCCAAAGGAGAAGAAATGAGCTCAAGCCCATTAAGCATGTGAGCACGTGGCCCACCATGAATAAGACCTTGACGATCGTCAAGGAGTCATGCCGAACGTCATGCATTGAGAATGACCAAGTGACTATCGTCACTTGGACGTGACGAACGTCACAAGGCCACTTACCCCACTTTCTTCAGATCCAACAGACAGAAACGCATTCAAAGCCAATCTAGCGACTACCTATATTATTTGACCCACTCAGTCAAAGCACCAAGGAACGTAACAAATTAATGACCCTATTATTTCTCAAAGGAAGAAATAAACTGTTCCTACATTCTCGAGAACAACTGATCACGCAAGACTTATAAATAGAGCCTTAGACCACAATAGAAGGAGTTCTTGGTTTTGGGCAAAAACTTTGGAGATTTTATATTTACTTTCAGCAAATATTCCTTTCAGCATTATTTTCTTTCCCAATTATTTCTATATTCCTTCAGCATTATTTTCTTTGTACGGTTAAATATATTCTCCGATCGAAGCAAAGCCTACAATTTGTGCAGGAGTGCTTATATCTTCAGAATTATTACCAGGTTTATGGTTACGAATTCTTATTGCTTTTAATCAATATAATTATGTTTATTTTCGTTTGTCTCTTAAATTATTCTGTGATTTGGTCTGAAATTATGTTAGGCTAGAATTCCTATACCGGTATGTAAAGTCACTCTACCAAGGGAACGAGTAACTTAGTTGGGATTATTTTTACTACGAAACTTTCTTTTCTGGCCTAAGTTACTATTTTTAATCATTAAATTGTTTTGTTACGGAAGTAAAAAACAGATAGAGGTTAGGGTCAACAAAGCGGAAGTTTGAGATCTTTTAACTGGACAGTAGTAATTAGGCATTGGCTTAAAATACAGCGGAAGCACTTTAAAGTTAATTAAGATTTTATTTCAAAAAGTGTTTTTAACTCCTGCGGGATGGCGGAAGCGTACGTTAGGACTTAACTGCATAGCCTAGATCAACAAAACGACAGTGTGAGATGAGGGTTTTTAAACTAAATAAGTTTTACTGAAAGCTGTTTTGAAAATATAAAGACACCCAACAGGCCGCTAGTTCCCGAGGTTTGACTATTGCATACTGGTAATTACGCTCATTGATTATTAAAAATCCAACTTAATTTAGTATTTAGTTTTCCATACAACCCAATCAAACATTCATTAGCTTTAGATTTATGAAGTAACAATAGAAGACGGTAGATCCATTCATCAGTCTCTGTGGTTCGATATCTTTTAAAACTACACGATAATATTGTGCACTTACAGTTCGAATCATTGGATACATAAGTATAATCCCGATCATATATCACGACACATGCATATACGCATCATACAATACAGTCTTATTTATTTTGAGAACATCATTGTCTGATACATATCATGCATTACATACAACTAATCTTTACCTTTCAGGAAGGATGCGGTTAAGTTCTCACAAAATTCAAAAGTTTTGAAGATTTTACCACAGTCGAATTACTGACAAGTTCTTAAATCTCAACAGAGTTTTTCTCAGTTGAATTACAGACAAGGTCCTAAATCTCGACAAAATATTCCTCTGTTGAATTACAGACGAGTTCCTAAATCTCAGCAGAGAAGTTTTCTCAGTTGAATTATGGGCGAGTTCTTAAATCTCGATGAAGATGTTTCCCCAAAGTCGAATTACTGACAAGTTCTTAAAACTCAGCAGAGATGTTCTCTCAGTTGAAGTACAGACAAAGTCCTAAATCTCGGTAAAATTCCTCCGTTGAAGTACAGACGAGTTCCTAAATCTCAGCAGATTTTTCTCGGTTGAATTATGGGCGAGTTCTTAAATCTCGATGAAGATGTTTCCCAAAGTCGAATTACTGACGAGTTCTTAAATATCAACAGAGTTTTTCTCAGTTGAATTACAGACAAGGTCCTAAATCTCGACAAAATTTTCCTCCATTGAAGTACGGGCAGGTTCCTAAATCTCAGCAGAGAAGTTTCCTCAGTTGAATTACGGGCGAGTTCTTAAATCTCGATGAAGATGTTTCCCAAAGTCGAATTACTGACAAGTTCTTAAATCTCAACAGAGTTTTTCTCAGTTGAATTACAGACAAGGTCCTAAATCTCGACAATTTTCCTCCATTGAAGTACGGGCAGGTTCCTAAATCTCAGCAGAGAAGTTTTCTCAATTGAATCACGGGCGAGTTCTTAAATCTCGGTGAAGATGTTTCCCCAAGTCGAATTATTGACAAGTTCTTAAATCTCAATAGAGTTTTTTCTCAGTTGAATTACAAGCAAGGTCCTAAATCTCGACAAAGTTCCTCCATCGAATTACAGACGAGTTCCTAAATCTCAACAGAGTTTTCTCAGTTGAATACGGGCGAGTTCTTAAATCTCGATGAAGATGTTTCCGTCCAGTCGAATTACTGACAAGTTCTTAAATCTCAACAGATTTTTCTCAGTTGAATTACAGACAAGGTCCTAAATCTCGATGAAGTTCCTCCGTCGAATTACAGACGAGTTCCTAAATCTCAGTAGAGTTTTCTCAGTTGAATTACGTGCGAGTTCTTAAATCTCGATGAAGATGTTCCCCTCCAGTCGAATTATTGACAAGTTCTTAAATCTCAACAGAGTTTTCTCAGTTGAATTACAGACAAGGTCCTAAATCTCGACGAAGTTCCTCCATTGAATTACAGACAGTTCCTAAATCTCAGCAGAGAAGTTTTCTTAGTTGAATTACGGGCGAGTTCTTAAATCTCGATGAAGATGTTTCCCCCTCATTTGAATTATGGACAAGTTCTTAAAACTCAGCAGAGATGTTCTCTCAGTTGAAGTACAGGCAAGTTCCTAAATCTCAACAAAGATCAGACTTCCCCAACGGAATCTTCCACAACAACAGGTATGCAAGCTCTCGCTAAGGAATCTCTTATGAGACCGACACTCCTTCAGATGGCATCTTTAAGCCTATCCCCTCTTCACCAGTCTCCAAATGGCATCTGTAAGCCCATTCCCGACATCACAAAGCTGATACCACTTCATGCTAGTGCAAATTTCTGGGCACTCTAGTGTTCAATCATCTTCCACCTTCGGATCACGAAAGGCATGAAAGCCAATCTAAATCCTCAGGTTTAAGAAGATTGAACAGGGGCAGCTATTGTATCCCAAAATTTTCCCTCCCATATTTCTCAAAACATTGCAAGAAAAATCTCCAAGTTGCCCAAAATTGCTCAAGGACTGGTCAGACAAGCTATCTCCTAAGGCAGGCTACCCCAAATTAGGGTTTTGTGTTGCATCAAGATCCTTGAGTCCAGATGACCTCAAGTGATCCCCAATGTCCTAATATGTTCTCAAGATCATCCATGTCAAAATGCAAACCTTGCAGAGGAAGTTTGCTCAGCCAATTGCTCAAAGGTCCAAAAATCGACTGTGCTAGGGCAAAAGTCAACTGTGACCTACAAACAGTCAAACTTCAAGATTTTTTGTCCAAATTCTCATTTTGAAGGATATTTCATCACTTGATCAAGGGTTGATCATGATTCATCAAGGATTGCTCAAAATTCATCAAGATTCAAAAGTTGCTAAATTAGGGTTTTATAGGAAAAGTCAACTCAACTTTGACCAAGCATAACTTTCTCATAATTTATGAGAAATGACCCATAAAAAGATCATTTTGAAGAGGATGCAATTCCCTACAATCCATCTTCATACTCCAAGTTCAAAAAATGCACTCACAAGAAGTTATGAATTTTGACACTATAGGTCATTTTGAAAAGTCAACAAAAACACCTTTTTTATCAAAGCTTTTAACTTGAGCATGGAATATCAAAATGAGATGGGACCAAAAGGGTTGATTAGAGGACATCTAAATCTTTCAAAAAAGTCCAAGAAAATCTCCAAAAGTTCAAAATTGAAGAAGTTATGCATTGTTGAAGTTGGCATTTTTTTGCAAAATTGCCAAAAGTCAACTATCCCCAAAACTTCAAATTTTGCCAAATGGGCCCATTATTTTTCACTTGTTTTGAGTTTTCCTTATTGCCCACGTGCCCTAGCCTTGGCCATGTGTCCATATCTTATTTTTATTATTTAATTTTATTTTTATTTGAATTAATTCATTTTAAATCAAATAAAATCACATAAAATCAAAGATATTGATAACCAAAGATTTTTTAATGATTTAAGGTTCCAATGGACAGCTAATACCTCATCAAACTCGAATCAAGGCTTGTATGCACAAAAAGATTGAAATCATTCCAATTTGGAAAGTTTGTAAAGGCAAATTAAATCAAATATCAAAGCCTTAATGGAGAGAGATTTGGACAGCAAATTGAGACCTAATGTATTGCACAATACATAAGCAAGCGCAGCATACAAGAATAGGGGTTAGAAATCACTTGTAGAGGCATAACAAAAACTTGCAAAATCACAAAAAAGTTGGAGATCAAAATCAAAGTTAGAGGCATTTTCAAGACTTGAGACTTGTCTCAATCGATTGCTGGCCATCTCCAGAAGCTAACCCAATCCAAACCAAGTGTTTCCAGACCTCCTAGTGCACTTTAAGTCCTTCGTAACATAGTTATGTTCTTGATTTCGTATTTCCAGATTCTTGCATCCATTAAATGAAATAACTGCATTTCTTAACCCTCACATCATTTGCAAACTGTTTGTAATAACCAATTTGATTTATATGTTATGTATTGTGAAACGCCATTGCTAGGGTTTTACGTTTGGTTTTAGGGGTTTTTTTTTTCAGGTGCAATTGGTCCACATGAAGGACATGGTTGTGATCAGGAGTTTGTCACAAATCCAACCACGGTCTTAGAGTCCATTTTTGTGGCCTGTGCAAGATTTTGGAGATGAGCAAGGTTGTAGCGATGGACCTCTGTCCGTTGGTATAGGTGGTTGGAATTTTTAGCCACGGTTGGGAGGTCAGGGACGATGCGTGTCACGTCCCCATTGGATTATTCAAATAGCACGCTTTTTTTTTCTGGCCATTAACCTTGTTTTATCATATTATCTTTTATGTGTGTTATAATAACAATTGAGACAACGTAGCGTAGTGGCAAGCTTGGCATTTGATATCCCTCTAGGACCTGGGTTCGAATCCCAGGTCCCCCCCTTTCTCAATATTGTTTGTTTTCAGGTATTCCAGTGCACATGTCAGCCAAGGGATCACCATACTCCCTTACCAATCCACACGCCAGATGGCCAGATGGCCAGATCTGGTGGTCAACAATCAAAGGAGCACCAAAAGCCAGGTCAATGCATGCGTAATGGATCACAAAAAGTCAAGCGGATTAGTTTAATGGGCCAACAAAAATGGCTTCCAACACCTCCAAAAAAGGCCCATTTCTTTCTTTCTATTATATTTTCTTTTTATTAATTTAGTTATTTTATTTTATTTTAATTAATTACTAACCAATCATAATTTTTCCTTTTTATCAAAAAAAACCATCAAAAAATATTTGTATCCATTAAAATTTCATAATTCTTTTTTTATTAATAAATACTAATTAATTAATTAGGTTTTTTTTTAATTTTAGGAAACTTTAATTTATTTTGCAAATAAATAAAATTAATTAGAAATCGTTAGGTTTTAATTCATTTAATTATTTTAATTTCTTTCTTAAAATATTAAAAACTCCAAAAACATGCCATTTATTATTTTTCATTAATTAATTTATTTTATAATTAATTTAGTAATTAACTCAGGATTTAATTTCTTTTCTTAAATAAAAACAACAAAAAAAATTCTTTTAAAAGGGTCAAAACCCTAAACTCGCATTCGATTTAATTTCGCGTCGCGCTTTACTTATTTTTATCCTATTGATGTATCTGCTTCCAGTATGTAATAGATAATTAGGATATTTAATTATTTTTTACCGCTTTATTTTATTTTCAAATGGTTGCTTTTGGCGATGTAAATACCCGACGCCTTGTAATTTAATTTCCGCACCTTTAAATTCTGCAAACTATACAATTGTTAGATGTTTTGATAATAGGGCTTGAATGACAAGAATGAATGCTTAATATTAAAATCAAATTAGATCACCCTTAAACAAATGATCTAAGACATTAGGGTTACTGCTAAGGCGTCCTAACATTGCTTTAGTGACCGTATGTCCCTCATTCGAATTGACCCTCAAACTCCAACAACGGTGCTACCTACTCATTAATAGTGGGATAACATCGTCTAAAGGAAATTAGCATAGAACGATTCCTTTTTCGAGTTGGTAGATAGTTCTTAGATACTTGCTCATTCAAAATAAAACAAACTTTTGCACACTTACACTCCTTTTCAAACAAAGTTTTCAAAACACTTCATTACACTCTTGAGGACAGAAGCAAGAGTTAAATCGAAGTTAAACAGAAACTTTTCAAAACCCACAAGCACAAAGAAAATAATTTTGAAAACAATTGAGCAAGTACCTAAGAGCCCGTAGATAACTACGGATAGAAAGGGTGCTAATACCATCCCTTTCTATAATCTACCCCCCGAACCCGAGAAATATCTCGAAAAAGGAATTTTTCTATGCTTTTTTCCTTTCCTTGTTGGATAAAATAAAAGTCGGTCGCGACTCTTGCTTACCGCGACATTTTGCAAAATACAAACGCAAAATGCAAACCAGCATTCCAAAAACAGTTAGTTCTTCCCACCGTATCACAAAATGAAATTAACCAAGTATAGAAAATACTTAGAAAAATTTCAAAGTCTTGCAAAGTTGGATTTTTTATTCTCTTGATTTTTGATGATCAAATTTCATATTCTCGAATGTCTTTATGAAATTTAATCTTTGGAATGTAATGTTGACCAAAAAGTCAAAGTTTGACTTTCCAGTATGTAATTGACCATTTTGCCTTTTTGCCAATTCCAAGCCTAAATTGATGTATCAGTGCTGCAAACTTGATGTCATAGAAGATCTTGTGAGAAAATCCTTGAGAAATGAGAGGGCAAATTTTGGGGTACAACAGCTGCCCCTGTTCAATATTCTTAAACCTGAAGAGTTAGATTGGTGCGTTTTGCCATTCGTGACTCGAAGGTGGAAGACGATTGGACACTAGAGTGCCCAGAAATTTGCACTCGGTGATGCGATGATAGGAGGAATAGGCTTAAAGATTCCATTTAGAGAGGTGATAGAATCTTGTTGCAGATGGGCTTGTAGATGCCATCCAAGAATGCTTGTTGAATTGTAATTTGAAAGCTGAAAGAATGAGTATCAGAATTGCGTCTATGTCTGGAGTGTATCTGGGCTGTATCTGAAAGCTGAATCTGAATGAGTATCAGGATGGCATCCGTATCTGGAGCGTATCTGAACTGTATCTGAAAGCTGAATCTGAATGAGTATCAGGATGGCATCCGTATCTGGAGCGTATCTGAACTGTATCTGAAAGCTGAATCTGAATGAGTATCAGGATGGCATCCGTATCTGGAGCGTATCTGAACTGTATCTGAAAGCTGAATCTGAATGAGTATCAGGATGGCATCTGTATCTGGAGCATATCTTAACTGTATCTAGAAGCTGAATCTGAATGAGTATCAAGATGGCATCCGTATCTAGAGTGTATCTGAATTGTATCTGAAAGCTGGATCTGAATGAGTATCAGGATGGCATCCATATCTGGAGCGTATCTGAACTGTATCTGAAAGCTGAATTTGAATGAGTATCAGGATGGCATTCGTATCTGGGGCGTATCTGAACTGTATCTAGAAGCTGAATCTGAATGAGTATCAGGATGGCATCTGTATCTGGAGCGTATCTAAACTGTATCTGAAAGCTGGATCTGAATGAGTATTAGGATGGCATCCATATCTGGAGTGTATCTGAACTGTATCTGAAAGCTGAATTTGAATGAGTATCAGGATGACATACGTATCTGGAGTGTATCTGAACTGTATCAGAAAGCTGAATCTGAATGAGTATCAAGATAGCATTCGTATCTGGAGTGTATCTGAACTGTATCTAGAAGTTGAATCTGAATGAGTATCAGGATGGCATCTGTATCTAGAGCGTATCTGAAATGTATCTGAAAGCTGAATCTAAATGAGTATCAGGATGGCATCCATATCTGGAGTGTATTTGAACTATATCTGAAAGCTCAGTAGGATGATGAAGGAATCTTGGACAATTACTACCACAGCAGGATGATGAAGGAATCTTGGATGATTACTACCTCAACAAGATGATGAAGGAATCTTGGATGATTACTACCTCAGCAGGATGATGAAGGAATCTTGGATGATTACTACCTCAACAAGATGATGAAGGAATCTTGGATGATTACTACCTCAGCAGGATGATGAAGGAATCTTGGATGATTACTACCTCAGCAGAATGATGAAGGAATCTTGGACGATTACTACCTCAGCAGAATGATGAAGGAATCTTGGACGATTACTACCTCAACAAGATGATGAAGGAATCTTGGACGATTACTACCTCAGTAGAATGACGAAGGAATCTTGGACGATTACTACCTCAGCAGAATGATGAAGGAATCTTGGACGATTACTACCTCAGCAGAATGATGAAGGAATCTTGGATGATTACTACACCAAAAGATGATGACCTTTATCTGTTGATTGATCTTTCCTGAAAAGGTAAAGAGTTAGTTGTATGCAATGTCATGATGTATGCATTGTGTAATGATGTTCTCATAATAAATGAGATTTGTGTTATATGTATTTTGTATGCATATGCTATGAATGTTGTTGAAATATAATTTTGTCTTGGAGAATAAATCCTTGACAAGTGTTGGGGAGTTATTAACTCCCAGATTACTGTTGAAGAGTTGGTGTGTCTTCAAACTTTGTTTAGAATGTTTCCATCGGGGATTCATGTTTTGTCGTTTGAGGAAGTGAACTACTATCTGGTCAAATTCCAGGCTTCGCAGAACCTTATACTGTTATCTGGTTGAAATCCAGGCTTCACGGTGTTTTTGGAGAAGGGAACTACTATCTGGTCGAAATCCAGGCTTCACAGCACCTTATACTGTTATCTGGTCAAAATCTAGGCTTCACTGTGTTTTTGGAGAAGGGAACTACTATCTGGTCGAAATCCAGGATTCACAGCACCTTATATTGTTATCTGGTCGAAATCCAGGCTTCACAATGTTTTTGGAGAAGGGAACTACTATCTGGTCGAAATCCAGGCTTCGCAGCACCTTATATTGTTATCTGGTCGAAATCCAGGCTTCACACTATTTTTGGAGAAGGGAACTACTATCTGGTCAAAATCCAGGCTTCACAGCACCTTATACTGTTATCTGGTCGAAATCCAGGCTTCATAGTGTTTTTGGAGAAGGGAACTACTATCTGGTCGAAATCCAGGCTTCGTGGCACCTTATACTGTTATCTGGTCGAAATCCAGGCTTCACAGTTTTTGCTGGGGATTGTAGAGTAGTCTACTGGGGAAGAGGAGTTATGGTCCTTTGATTTGTAGTAGTCGGAGAGGCCAACTCAAGTTGGGGAATCCTGTCGTTTATTGGGGGAATACACCCTGTTGCTTACTTTGTTGGAGAGGCGGGAACTTCACTGGCAGAAATCCTCAAGGATTCTTGAAGTCGACTCAGTTGGGAAGAGGCTTTTGAAAATCTGGCTGGGAAATCATCCTATGAGAAGGATTTTATGGAGATTTGTCACTACCTCTAGTAGAAAGCGCTTGTGGTACTGCCAGGAACTAATTGATTGTACGTAACCCTTTATTGGGATTTGCGTTCAATGCCCTAAGTAATGGAGATGGAGACCTGCCCCTGGTTATTCTGTACTTCTTGAGAGATTTCTTGGAATCTTGACTGGACTGCCCCAGGTGTGCTTGGATAGTAACCTATCATTCCCCCTTGTTGATAGGAGATTTGTCGTTGTAAGTGTCATCCCACTCGAAGTGATTTTGTTCACTGGGAGAGCTTTCGTTCATCGGATATCCGTTGTGTGAATTTCTCTGTTGTCAAACCAATAGCCATACGCAAACAACGATATTCAAATAATTCAAAGTTTATGCTTGTCTTGAAGTTTTGAAAATGCGTTTTAACAAGTAAAGAAATTTTGTAAGAAAATTCAAACTCAGGATTTAGAGTAAAGCCTTACAGGAGTCAGAATACCTTTTGTAACAGTATGCTTTCAAACTAACCTATGCTTTAATTAGGACTTTTGAAGGGTTGTAACGTGGCTTGGTTCACGGTTTAAGAAACAAAGGATAAAGGCTCAAAGTGTATTTGTACCCGCATGTTCTTCGTGATGTTCTTCGGTCCTAAACTCAGCTACTTGTGCGTTTGAACTCCAATTGAGTCTGGAATGACGTTTTGGTGATGGTTCAGACAAGTTAAGTTTATCGGAAGGCATTCATTTTTTTTTGCAACCTTTTTCATGTTGTTGAGGATTGTAGTGACCTCTTTTTGATTTTTTATCCCTGATTTTTGCCTGATTGTTCTTGTTTTGAGATTACAGTCAGCGGGATGCCCCATTTTTCTTAAGTCTCCTTTGTAGGTTTTGACTTAGTTGGCTTTTCTTTTTGAGAGATAATGTCTGCCTATGTGATAGGGAACCATCACGGTCTTTTGATTCCAGAGGAATGTTTTGATGTCATTCGTTGTATTACGAGATGAGAGTTTGCGGTTTGAACGCGCATTTGAATTAACTGAGAGACTACCCTACCCCAGGTTTTGATTAAAGGTTTCAATTTTGTGAAAAAAGGAAAAACTTCTACTTATTTGGCTCGAAGGGGTTGACTAGGGATTATCATCCTTATAACTCAAGTGTTTAGGATTTGAAAGAAACGCATGTAAGTCATCAGCAAAGTCTGTCCAAAAGCATAATGTATGAGATTATGGCATTGTTTTCGTCATCCTCCCTCTAAAGGCTTGTAACTTTTAGAAAGAGTTAAATGTCATAAGAAGAATAAAAAGCATAGTTTAAATATAGTTAAAACGAAAGGATGAATTCCAGACAAACATATGCAATGCATTAATGAAATAGAGTTTAACATTAATAGATAATTGTTTGAATAACAAAAGAAATTATAATTGAAAATTCAAAATGAAGAGAAGCGTCTTTGTCTGAACTTGTCACTTTAGGAGGTGAGCCTTTGAGGGACGGCAGAAGAATTTAGTCTGGCCATCTTGTGTGAACTCCAGCATTCCTTCGTCAATCAGGTTTTGAACCTTGTACTTCAGCGCCCAACAATCATTTGTATCATGCCCAGGACTATTGGAATGATAGGCACACGTGGCATCGGGATTGTAGCTGGGAGATAAAGTTTTGGGATTTGGATGAGGTCTTATTGGTGTAATCAGATTCATCCTCAGCACGTGTTGTAAAGCTTGAGACAGTGGTATGTTAATGTTGGTAAACTATCTTTTGGGCTCGCTTTGCCTTTGCTGATTTTCTGGTTGATGTTGACGAAATCGCTGTTGGGCTCGTGATGTGGCATCAAATTGGGAAGGTCTTCTGTCTTCTTGTCTCATGGGAGGATGAGCAGTGACTTGATTTCTAATTCTGGTTATTTTCCCCATACGGTTGCAACCGTCTTAATGAAGTTCGTTGACAAGAACTTTCAGCTCTTCTTATCCTTGAGCCAAATTTTGGATGAGAGTCATCTGGCCCACCAGTTGTCCCATCATCTGGATTTTCATTATGGCTATCTCAGTTCGTAGCCGCTCCAACTGGTCATCTTTTTTGTCCTCGGGATTCCCCATGATCATGCCTCTAGTGAGGAGAGCTTTCACTTCTTCTTGCCCCTTGGATAGGTTCAAGAACATTTCTCGGAGTTGAGCATTTTGAGCCTGGATGTCCTTGATAGTCTGCTCTAGAGCCATCTCTACTGAAATAAATAGTAGGAAGATAAGGAGACTTGTATGGGAGAAACCTGTCATGATATGATGCATGATATGTGGATGCATGTTTCCAAGGATCTTGCGGGGTAAACACAAGAAAAAGTTAGAAGTTGAACTTTGATCAACATCTTTGATTGGAGAACTTTGTATCGGCGGATGTCCTTCCATGAGAATTTAGCTCACCATGCCAAGTGGGTTGTAGCCCTTGACTCAAGTTTGTTGTACTTGATCTTTGACGGAGTTTGGTCAGAGGAAAATAAATCCACTTGTCCCTTGATAGACATCTGGTTCAACGTGACCCTGCATCATAGGCCCTTGAGATCCTTGAAACGGTTATTGAAAATGATATGGCATGATGTTATGTACAAGTATGCAAAGTAAACAAGTTTATGTGCAAATAATCTTATACACATAAAGCAGACAAGTCCTTAGTTTTAGGCTTGCATTGAGTTTGTAGGTAAGTACCCTCTTGAAGTTTAGTTGGCTCAACATGTCCTAGTAATAGTAACCGGGTTCTAAGGGGTCTCAATATCACTGATCTTTCCCACAAACTTCGTTTCGATTGACAACTGACCTGCCACCAAACAAAGCTCGAGAGTCAGATCTCAATGAGTGTAGTATCGAGTATCAACCAACTTCGGACTGCACCAAAGCCAGTCATCTCACTATGTCATATGGCCAAGTTGGTCAAGTAAAGGTTCTAAAAGTTAGTTAGTGTTTCATGACATCACTCAGCGGCCCCGTATTCTCCTTGACTACTCAAGGGCTATCGGTACCCACAAATATGTCGCACTAACATAGCTATTGCTTAGACCATGTCGGTATACCCTGCACAGTTTCCACAACGTATTGATACTTACCTATAAGGTATCCCAAATCCGGGTAGAGGATTCAAACCCAAACAAAGAACCATAATGTAAAGCAAACAAGTCAAACAATGTAAGCAAGTAAATGTGATCTAACCCTAAGGTAACCCCACTTTTAGAATGACTCCCCAGCAGAGTCTCCAGTTCTTTGATATAGTGGGAGAACTGACTTGAGGTTTTGCATTTGTGTTCGCAAATGTTTCGGTTTAGCAAGAGTCGCCACCGACTTTTCTTTTCTCCAAAAGGAAAGGTGAAAAAGCACAGGAAAGACCTTTAGAGATATTTTCTTGAGTTCGGGGGGTAGATTGTGAAAAGGGAAGGTATTAGCACCCTTTTCATCCATGGTTTTCCATGGGCTCTTAGTTACTCGCTAGATCAACTTGCTTTTGCTTTGACAATTTGCTTGTGATGTGGGCTTTGAAAGTGTTTTGAAAATATCTTTGTAATGGTTCTCGTTTCTATAAGAACGCGTACAAAGTTTTGTTTTGAAAGATAGTTCAAAGACGTGTTTGTGGATTGTATTTTGGAAAGTGGTTTTCAGAAAGATATTCTGCAATGGTTCTCGTCTCTATAAGAACGTATACAAAATGTTTCATCTTTTTGAAAATGTTTTAGAAATGGAAGTGTTGATGTGTAAAAATGTTTTTGTCGTGAGCAAGCGAGTAACTAGGAGTGAATCTACCTACTCGAAAGGTCTTAAACGTGTTTTTCCTTCTTCTTTAGATATGGCTATCTTACCATTGATTTGGTAAGAAGCCTCATCGATGGATGTGAAGGGACGGACGTGGGACGTTTGAATAGTCATAGAAGGCAACTTATAGGACATTTTAGCAATGTCGTTTTAGGGACTAGATCGTTTACCAAAGGCAACATCGAGGGTCATCGAGGGACTACGATCTTTTATCAAGGGTCTTTTGCTAAAATGCCCATGTTCGAGGGACATGACTATTTTTCCGATAGGAAAAAAAGAGAGATTACCCTAGAGGTGAATGTGTGAATGGTGTGTTTGATTGCATGCGTTTAATCTTTGATTAGGGTGGTCTACTTGTTGGTTTTATCTTGCCATACACTCTAATTACTAACATTTACGAAAGCAAAAATGCGGAAAATAAAGGTCCTACGCTATTACATGCTTTTTGAGGGATGGGGTATACAAGTGTACAAGTGGGGGTTGTAAAAAATAAAATTCCTAATTATTACAACCAAATTGAATGAAAATAAAAGCAAAAAATCAAAAGAAAAATCAAAATTTATGCTGTCTGGTCTGACACGGGCCGTGTCCTATGACACGGGCACCCGTGTCAGCTTCTGTAATGGTCCATGTGCCTCTTTTCCTTTTTTGTACCAGCTAAAATGACACGGGCCGTGTCCAGTGACACGGGCACCCATGTCAGCTCCTGACCTGCATTTTTGTTAGCATAAATTTCCAGTATGGCTGACACGCCGTGTCCTGTGACACGGGCACCCGTGTCAGCCTCTGACCTGTATTTTTGTGAGATTTTTTTCAACAGAGGAGCTGACACGGCCGTGTCATGTGACACAGGCACCCGTGTCAGCCCCTGTCATGCTCTTTTTTACTGAGTTTTCCCTTTTTTGACCTATCTTTTACATATCTTTTGGACACAAACAGCAAAGGATGTATGGAAAAAGATATTACAGTTTGAAGAAAAATATACCTCTTGAAGCTAAACTTTGGAATACGTATGGATATCTCCGAATGCAATGTGATAAATGACCGAACTCCTCTTTAGAGCTACTCCAATCCTTGCTCTGTGTGACCAAGTTCCAGAATCACTCCAACCCAGTCAAAGGTGTAAAGTACTATTTTATTGTTTATGCTTGGAAGGTGATGATAAAGGTGTTACAGAAACAGTTCTTATGTTAGAACAACTCCATTTGATGTATATGAGGTGTTTGGGTAGTTGGTTTAGGGGAAAGTTTGCAAGGTTGTACAACAATGGATTGAGGATTTTTCTGTTTTGTGAGTGAAAACAGAGTTGAAGATGAGCCAAGTTTTTATGGATGAACTCAGTTTTTTTATGAAATGAGCTGGGTTTTATGAATGAGCAAAGTTTAACAAAAGTTCTGTTTTTCTCTTCTCTCTTTTCCTCTCCAAAATCCAACCTCTGTGTCTTATGAGACAGTCCCCTTTTGTAGACCTTTTTACTGTGATTTAGGGGGGAAATCAAATAAGCTATTCTGAATTATTTTTGCCTACTGTTTTTGATACTTTCTGCACACAAATTTCCTTTGCCATTTTGGTGCAATTTTGGGGTTGTTATGATGCAGGCTTGGGAAAGACTGCATAGAGCAAGTTTTGACTGGTTTTGTGGACATATTTTGGATTGTATAGGACAACAATGCAGGTTTTATGACAGGTTTATGGTGCAGCATGGCACAAGGTTTTCTAAGACAGCAAATGAGCAAGGGTTTGGAGTGTTGTGGCAAAGTATAGAAGTAACATATCATTTTTTGTTCAGCAATAACTTGGGCAGTATAGTTTATAGTATGAAACAAGTTTGATTTGTGGAGCAATTTATGCATATTGTATCAAGGACAAAGCATTGTGGCAAGGTTTTGAATCAAAGGAAAAAAGTCCAAGCAATACAAAGTTTAGGATTTGTAAACTTGCAAAAATGCCACTTTATAATAACTTGAATTACTTGCATCATTTTGAATTATTTGGAATTGTAGTAAAAAATATCATGAAGCAAATGAAATTAACCAAGTATAGAAAATACTTAGAAAACTTTCAAAGTCTTGCAAAGTTGGATTTTTTACTCTCTTGATTTTTTATGATTAAATTTCATATTCTCGAATGTCTTGATGAAATTTGATCTTTGGAATGTAATGTTGACCAAAAAGTCAAAGTTTGAATTTCTAGTATACAATTGACCATTTTTCCCTTTTGCCAATTCCAAGCCTAGATTGATTTATCAGTGCTGCAAACTTGATGTCATAGAAGATCTTGTGAGAAAATCCTTGAGAAATGAGAGGGAAAATTTTGGGGTACAACGGATCCCATTGATAACAGCTCTGCTACTGCCAGATATGACTTCGAAAATCTGATCAACAAAGCCAAAGACGAAGGTAAGGATGATTGTGAGGTGCCTGGAGAACTTGCTAGACTGTTACAGCAGAAGGAAAGGGCTATACAACCTCATGAAGAGTCGATTGAGATGATAAACCTGGGCACAAAAACAGATAGAAAGGAAGTCAAGATTGGTGCAAATTTGGAAGTTAAAGTCAAACAGCGGTTGATACAAATGTTGCACGACTATGTTGAGATCTTTGCCTGGTCATATGAAGACATGCCAGGCTTAGACACTGATATTGTGGTTCATCGTCTTCTGACCAAAGAAGACTGCCCTCCGGTTAAATAGAAGGTCCGTCGTATGTGCCCTGAAATGTCAGAGAAGATCAAGGCAGAGGTCATGAAGCAGTTCGACGCAGGATTCTTAGCTGTCACTTCTTATCCACAGTGGATTGCTAACGTCGTTCTGGTACCTAAGAAGGATGGTAAGGTGCGGATGTGTGTGGATTATAGAGATCTGAACAGGGCAAGCCCCAAGGATGACTTCCCTCTTCCTCACATTGACGTTCTGGTTGACAACACCACGCAACACAAAATCTTCTCCTTCATGGACGGTTTCTCTGGCTACAATCAGATCAAGATGGCACCTGAAGACATGGAGAAGATAACCTTCGTCACGCAGTAGGGCACTGTTGCACCCCAAAATTTGCCCTCCCATATTCTCCAAGAAATTGCCAAGCCAAGTCACAAAACTCCCCAAGGGTTGCACAGTGCAAAGGTCTCCTATACAGTCAAGACTAGGGTTTGTGTTCTGATCAAGGAAAGGAAGTTTTCAAGGGCCCAATCAAGTCTCACATGCCTACAAATATGGTCAATCATCCTCATATCAAGTTTCAAGGCATTCAGCTCAAAATTGCACAGTCAAAACCCTAAATTGCACTACAGTCAACTGTAGGGGCAAAATGGTCATTTGGCAGTCAAAAGTTCAAATTTTTGGTCAACATATCATTTTGAAGCCACAAACATCATTTGATCAATGCTTGATCATGATTCTCAAAGTTTGGCTCAGAAATCATCAAAGATGCAAAAGTTTCTTTATTTGGACAGTTGAAAAAGTCAACTGAAATTGACCAGGGCATAACTTTCACATGGATTATCAGAAAAATTCCATCCAAAGCTCATTTTGAAGAGAAAGACATTTCCTACAACTCATCTTCATATTTCAAGTCCAAGAAACGCTCTCATAAAAAGTTATCAATTTCAACATTATAGGTCATTTTCAAAAGTCAACAAAAAGGGACTTTAAGTCAAAGGCCATAACTTGAGATTGGTAAATCAAAAAGACATGGGACCAAAGGCATTGGTTAAAGGACTCAAAGACCTTTCCAAAATGTCCAAGAACATGAGAAAAGCTTAAAAATTGAGCAAGTTATGCCTTGTGGAAGTTGGGAAAATTTTGGATATTTTGAAAAGTCAACTTTGATCCAAATGACCTAAAATTGCAAATGGGCCCATTTTTCTTCCATGATTCATCATTCTAAGCATATGCACGACCACTTGGCCCAAAGGGAAGTATTTTCTCATTTTTTATTTATTTATTTGAATTATTATTTATATTAATTCATTTAAATCATTAAAATATATGAAAAATATCTAATATGCCTTAACAAATCTTTTTATACACATTTCAGCCTTAGTATTTCGTGCACATCCCAACATGGAAAGATTTGGTTTGATTTGAGCATAATTGACACAAAGTAGCATGAAAAAGATATGAAAAAGATCTTGGAAAATCAATTTGCAAAACCATTGAATGAAAGAGATTTTATTGAGTTTTCTTAACCTAATAGCCTCCATACAAATACATGAACACAACCCTAATGTCCATAGACGGAAAGCTGCGCAGAAAGAGCCATTGCAAACTTGAAAAATAGCCAAAAAACTCAATACTGAAAATCGATTTGCAGGTGGTTTCAAGCCAAGATTTTGATCCCATTGGCTTCCTGAAGCTTCAAGGAAACGATTCCAATCCAGATCATCCATTATAACGCCAAGAATCGGTAAAACGAGGGCCAACTGTATCAAGAAAAACTCATAAGCGTACATCACGATTCATGCATCCATTATCACTTTTAATGCTTGATTTACATTCCTTGTGAAGTTCTAAAGCTAACCATTGTATTTAATCGAATTATTATGCATCGTATATGATTTCACCATAGTTGATTTCTAGGGTTTTGCAGGACTGGAATTTAGGGCTTTTGCAATAAGGAAAAATTAGCCCACGAAACCATGACCATTCAAACCAGCTCACCTGGACGAAGAAGATAGGACCATCGCGCTCCATTTATGAGTGCTTAGAACCTATTCGCTATTTTCCCATAAGCCATCTAAAACGACGCTAAAAAACCGTTGCTCAATGTTTTATATTTCAGGGAAGGTGGAGAAGATGATTGCATGTCACATGTTGATTGGCTTATTCAAAATCTCGCGCGCATTTCCAAGCCACTAATCCATTTTCTTTTATAACATTTGTTTGTTTATTATATGTAAAACGCGTTAATTGGCACAGACGGCAGGCATAAGGATTGGCAAAGCTCAAGACCTGGGTTCGAATCCCAGGTCTTCATTACTTTCTATATTATTTTTCAATAACGTTTCCCATGCAGCTTCAGTAACATAGACGTACCATATGCCCCCTCATCCGAGCGTCCACGCGTCTAGCATATTCAGATCAAAGGCACCGGATGGATGAACACCCTACACCCCAGTCAACATGCCACATAGTGCTTGGAAAAGTCAGCGAATCTGAAGCTTGCTGGGCCAGGATTCTTGGGCCTATACCTCCATATTGGGACTTCCACCCCCCTGGTTTGCAATTCTTTTTTTTATTATTTTTTCTTATATTTTATTTTTAAATTATTGTTTATTTGTTTTATTGTTTTGCTTTAATTAATTATTTTCATAAAATATCAAAATGCCTAAAAATCAAAAAAAAAGATGAAAACATGATAAATAATTTTTATTTTAATATTTCCATGTAAATAAATTAATTTAGATTAGAGTTTTAATATTAATTCTTTTAATAATAAAAATACAAAAATATAGAATTAGGTTTAATTTTTATCCCTTTTTAATTTGTTTCCTTTTTTACCATAATATTTATTATATTTATTTTTCTCATAATTAAAATTGTACA